>OY747132.1:48426400-49026400 GCA_963556465.1 Berberis vulgaris
CCACTTGCTAGGTCTGAGAGTGAAGTCCACAAAGCCCCCCTCGACATCTCTCAAGAAACGGTATTGTCTTCAACTTAGATACCCGCCGTGTCAGGGTATCTAAGTTGCTTCTTACCCAATGTAGGACTAAATTTGCACACTCAACTCGAGCCAACATCTCCAACAAAGTCAACTTTACTATGTCCAAAGACATTTTTTTTAAAACAAAATATTATCTTTGGTGACATGTGCAAGGCACTATGGCACTCGACCTTGTACCTTGACATGGACACATCCTTTAAAAACATAGACATATCTCATAAGAAAATATCCAGTCTCAAGAGAAAAATTTGAATTTGGTTATCTCACATGTTTTGCTTCAAAATAGCTTTTGGCTCTTCATTTGAATTTTGACTATCCATAAGCTAGTTTTTGCTAGATTTCCTTTGTCCCATAACTTAGTCCACTTTCTTAGACTTCAACCATCTTAGACTTGTCTTTTTGAAGGTTTGAGAATGTTTAACCGACCTTCATATCTTTAACTTTGTTGTCTTGAATTGACTTCGTCCTTGGTTGATTTTAATTGATGCACGACATGATTTGATATTTTTGAATTGATTGATCTAATTACTCACAATCCAATATACACGACTTTACAATTCAGTCATATATTTTTACAATATCGTTCCACTCAACCTATATTAGTTTTACAAACTTAATCAATATTTATTTTTGCTATAATTTATGAATAATATTGTCAACGACACATTTTTTTTGCATGTCGGCAAGTTTAGAGCTTGTTGAATTTACATTGTTTGGTGATAATGATGATGGTTTCTCGATTCTCGTTGTATTTTTAACTGATGGCAAATCTACTCACAACAAGCTAGATTTCGAGACTCAAATGCGATTGTTTGTGCAAAATAAGAAACAATTGACTAGGTATTTATAAACTCTTGATTATTGTGGAGAAAGGAATAAAAATGGACAAAACTAAAAATGTAAACTAACATAAGAGAATATACCACGGTGGCGGTGAGAAAATTGATGGTTTCCTTTGGTTTGGTTTACGTGTGTTAGAGGAGAATGCGGTGGCTGCCCTGCCCTAACGACTGGGTTCCGTCTTTCAGCTTTCAGCTTTGGCTTTGACAGGGCGAGTCACCAAACGACAATATCTCTCATCTCAATTCTCCCTCTCTGTTTCATGAACCGCGTGAAGAAGAAGGCGTATCACTCATTTTTCAGACCCGATTGCGTAGGGCCCTCCACAAGAAAGAAAGAAAGAAAGGGGAAGCATCGAAAATGACGAAAATATCCCTAAATCACAAATCCTTTCCCATTCATTCCCTCTATTTCCCATATAAGCCCCATAAAACCCCCAATATTCACTCATCGCCATTTTCATTTGATTTTCAGAGCACCAAAAACCAGATATAGAGAGAAGCCAAAACATATCAATCTATGAGAGAGATAGCAACAATGTCGGCAGGTCGAGTAGAAATTGAAAACAAGAATGGGATGATGAGTTGTTGTTCACTACTCTCAATCAAACACCAGTGGGAGGTCGAGTTCGCTCGATTCTTTAACTTTCCCAACTCTTCTTCTTCTAGCCTCAAACCCCTCCCGAAATCTAGGCTTGGTTGTGGAGGCACTTGGATCGCTTCATCATCCATAGCTACTATTCGTCTCCTTGGTAATCCGTCAAGCCCTGGTACCATCCTCACTGTCATCCTCGGCGGAAGGATCCTCGTGAGTTCAACAACCTCCAATTCCACTTACTTTCAACTCTTTCTCTTTACTTCATTTGCTTTCAACATAGGATTTCATTGTTTTTCCTGCTTCCTTATTATACGGTTTGTGATTTTGGATAATCTGAATTGTTTTACTCTGTTTTTGTTCCCTCGCTTTTTATGCATGATTTTCGTGTTTTCAATGTTCTCACAGTTTTCCACTCTCTCTTTATGTAGGTTTTATAGATGAAATCTCTGGTTAGTCTTTTATGCTTTTGTTCCGTCTGCAAGGTGTTTTATCATCTATCTCATTACAGCACAGCAGTTGCTTTACTCGATAGTTGTGGAGTCATTATACTTCTTGCTCTTTACTACTTTATTGATTGGATTTAACATTCAACCACTCTTGCTGCAAACCAAGCGTACATTTGCTATATTTGTTTGCAGTTACTTAGATCTCTGTGAATTTTATTTTTATTTTTGGATTTGTGAGACTTCGGTGTATAATCTAGTCCTCATGTCTAAACTTGCTTTTTTGGACTGCAACTATTTGATTCGGGAACCATATGAGAAAATCAGCGACGGAGCTAGGAATTTTGTTGAAGGGGGGCAGAGTGATGAATCACAGTTAATTAATGATAATATAATAATTAATTACTTCAACATAATATTTTTATTTGAACAATACATAAATAACTATACAAAACATCAATTGCTAAACAAAACTTCATCTTATCTATTGAAAAAAAAATTTGATCCATCTAATTAGGTTATTTGCGATTTGCCTTTATAAAAAATATAACTTATTACGGGTTACTCATCATTAATCACTATTATAGTCTCCCTTAGGACTAGCAGTCCACATGCGTTGACTATCAAAAGGCTCATGTTGACTACCAAAATGCTCTTTAAACAATAACCCACAGATGAACCTCGAAATACAAGCATGTATATTGAGGAAAAATTAATGGATCCAATTTTTTTATGTATCTCCAAAATTTTTTTATGAATACAATACAAAACTAGACCTCGAGATACGAATTCATTTGAGAAAATACTTTAAAAAATCATTCTTCCTCAAAGCAGACAAGAAAGGTAGGGGTTGCTGGTGGAGATAGGGAAATGGAGATAAATCAAGCAGAAAGGGAGGGAGATGAGGAGACGGGGAGAAAAGAGGAAAAGGGCGAGGCGGAGTCGTCGGCGTCGTAAAGAATAGAGGGAGAGAGGAAGGGGTGGGGCAGAGCTGCGTCGTGGGAGTTGTAGTGGTCGACGTGCCCCTACGTAAACAAAATTCAAAAAACTTTCAAAATTCAGTGGGGGCAAGTGCCCCTACCTAGATCCGTCCCTAGAGAAAAGTGAAATGGATTATCACTTGTATGAGGTTCTATCGTCAGCTATTGTTTACGTTCAAGAATTTCACTCCTTATATTCTGTATCATTTATGGTGGTTGCTTGTTTGAGCTGATTTCACAATGTTGATTTCTTGATAAAAGTTCTCTATCTTTTTCTTGCTTGTATAAGTAGAACATGCTTGATAAATTTTTTTTTTTACTCATTTGATTTAAATGTGTCAGTTCTCATTCAAGAACCGCTCTTCAAAGTTTCTATCCTAGATGTTTATGTGTGATATCCTTCTCAATGAATTTAGCAATTTTGCGATGAGAGGACACTAATTAACATTGCTATCTTTATTTTGATCCAACGCAGGAAGAGCATTTTGCATGCAACCTGCATTTTTCCTGGCCGCAGGTCGCATGTGTTTCTCAATGCCCCACAAGGGGGAGTAGGGCTGTATTTGCCAGCTACAAAAATTGTACTGGCCAGGTAAGCTTCTCAATGGTTTGGGATTCAGTATTTTGTCCCACCTAGCGTTATACTATATGGCCATTCAATGCCAATTTTTCCTTGGTATTGAACAGTTTAGAAATAAATAAATTGATGTCATGCTTGTTTGAATAAGATTACTATGTATTTACGATTCGATTTGCCAAATCCATCATATCAATATAACTTGCATTTATTAAACAGAAAAGTTATGTATCTTACAATTCATGATTGGTTCATACACATTGACCCGAGTTATGCGATTCACGATTCATATGGGAACATTAGAAATAACTTGGCACACATGTTTATTTGGGACCCAATTAAGTAAAAAACAAAACAAAAACTTATCTAAAGGCTTTTTACTGTTTTAGACTTCACAGACCTTTTAAACTTATTTAAAAACCAATAAAAAACTCTCTGCAATCTTTTATACCTGTTTGAGGAGTCTAAGGTCACAAACTTGACTAAGGGAAAAGGAAGAAGAAAATATATGAGTTATAAGGGGAAAACGAAAATTTGGTAAACATGCCGATGGTAGAATGATAATAAAGAGGAAATTGAAAAAAGAGATGGAGATCAATATTGGAAATATGATATGAATTGCTAGTTTGAACATTAAAAGCAAGAATACTGACAGAGAAAACAATCACAGAGACTGAATATAGAGAGAACTATCAGAAGAATAGGTAATGTATTGAATACAGGTGATTCGAGATACCTGAGATCTCCAGAGAGCAATTGCTCAATACAATTCAAAGTTACAGACTGAATGACCCCCCTTTCCATCTCCCATCTCTCTTTATATATGAGTTCTACATTTGCAACCAACTCTTTACAGACTGTCAACAACCTGCTAACCCACTGACTGCCACCCTGTCTAACTAACTGACTTCCACATACTGATTACAAACAATTACACTAACAAACACTGACAGCCTTATTAACAACAGAATGCTGACTGCCAACCATACTACTTTAACAACTTGTTGCTCCCTTACAATTCCTGGTCTTTATTCTGAAACAAGCTTCTGACCTTCATTGCTTCTGCTTACTTCTGCGCCTTTGATATGTCTTGTAAACTACTGAGGATGAAGGTCTGGTTCTATCAATTCCCTCCCCCAAAACACGCACCTTGTCCTCAAGGTGAAATTGAGGAAACTGAATTTTAAGTAACTCACAATCCTCCCAAGTTGCTTCAAATTCTGGTAAACCTTGCCACTTTATTAACACTTCCTGAGGCAAATTGTTATTCAGTAAGGGAGATCGGACATCCAACACTTTCTCTGGAACTACAAGCAATTCTAAATCAGAGCTTAACTGGGGAGGCAGGATGGAGGAGGAAATGCCATCACCAGTTGCTTTACGTAACTGAGAGACATGAAAAACAGGATGAATATGTGAATCTTCAGGCAACGCCAATTTATAAGCTACCTGTCCCACCCTGTGAACAACCTCATACGGACCATAATACCGCGCAGCCAATTTCTGATTGCCGCGCTTCACCAGGGACTGTTGGCGATACGGCCTCAGTTTTAAAAACACCTGGTCACCCATCGAGAATTCAACTTCCCTCCTAGACAAGTCAGCTTGTCTTTTCATCCGTTGTTGTGCTCGAATTAAATGCATCTTCAAGTCATCCAAAACAGCATCTCTGTCCAGTAACAGTTGTTCCACAGATGACACCCTCGTACTCATTGAATCAATTTTCAACAGCTTTGGAGGATCTCTGCCATAAAGAACCTTAAAGGGGAGCAACCAAGGGAAGAATGATTGGTGGTATTGTACCAATATTCCGCCCACATTAACCATTTCATCCACTGCTTGGGTTTACTAGAAGCAAAACAACGCAAATAAGTTTCTAAACAACGGTTAACAACCATGAAGCCTTACCACTTCCTGAATGAAAATTTTAGCCACTACCTCAGCAGTAAAAGGATGTCGAAGTTCAATGAAATGGCTGTATTTGCTCAAACGATCCACCACCACCAAAACTGTATCCACTCCATTTGATTTAGGCAACCCCTCCACAAAATCCATTGTAATTTCCTCTCAGACCTGAGTGGGTAAAGGAATTGGCTGCAACAACCCAGCTGGAAACGTTGCCATATACTTATTTCTCTGACAGACTTCACATTCAGCCACTCGTCGAGCAATTTCAGATTTCATTCCCACCCAATATACTTCCCGGGGCATCCTTTGATAGGTTTAAGTTTCCCCCGAGTGACCCCCCATAGGAGAGCTATGAAATTCCTCAAAGATGATAGGAAGAAAGGAAGAGGTACGAGATAAAACTAACCTGTCTTTGTAAAAGAGCAGTCCTTGTCGCACTTCAAACCCCTTACAGGCCGAGTTATCAGCCTGCAATGCATCTCGGATTTGTCGGATATGTTCATCCGCTTCAAGCTCTTGTTTTAACTTCTCCCAATCTCGCCACTGAGGTAATAATAGTGTCGAACATGCCAACTCTAGATCTAACCGAACCCTTGATAAAGCATCTGCCGCAGTATTTGTTTTTCCCACCTTATATTGAATTTCGAAATTATAACACATAAGCTTGGTGATCCATTTCTGGTAGTCCACCCCAACCACCCTTTGTTCCAACAAAAATTTTAAACTCTTCTGATCAGTACGGACTATAAATTTTCTTCCAAGCAAATACGGTCTCCATTTTGCGATGGCGAACACAATGGCCATTAACTCTTTTTCATAAATTGACTTTTGTCTCGCCTGTTGCCCCAACACCTGACTGAAATAAGCAATGGGTCGCTGATCCTGCATTAATACGGCCCCCAACCCATACCCCGACGCATCGGTCTCTATTACGAATTCCTTTGAAAAATCCGGCATAGCCAAGACTGGAACCTCTGTCATCTGACGTTTCAAGGCCTGAAATGCTGCTTCCGCTTCCGAACTCCACCCAAAACTGTTTTTCTTTAATAACTGGATCAGTGGCCATGCCACCGTGCTATACCCCTGAACAAATTTCCGATAATAACCCGTCAACCCTAAGAATCCTCTCAAATCAGTGACGTTCTTCGGCGTTGGCCAAGCAATCATAGCTAAAATCTTGGATTGGTCGACCGAGACTCCTTGATTAGAAATGACATGCCCAAGATACGCCAACTCTTGTTTACCAAACTCGCATTTCTTCCTGTTGGCGTACAGTTGGTGCCTTTCTAACAGTGATAATACTGTGGCCAGATGCTCCAAATGTTCCTCGAACCTTGTACTGTAAATGAGAATATCATCAACAAAAACGAGAACGTACTTACGCAAATACAGCTTGAATATCTCGTTCATTAAGGCCTGGAAGGTTGCCGGAGCGTTCGTTAACCCAAACGACATGACCAAAAACTCGTAATGACCTTCGTGGGTGCGGAACGCGGTCTTGCTTTCATCGCCCTCGGTTATTCGAATCTGATGATATCCCGATTTTAAATCCAACTTAGAGAACCAACTAGCCCCATGTAACTCGTCAAGCAACTCATCGATGACTGGTATAGGAAATCTATCAGGGATAGTTTCCTTATTCAAAGCCCGATAATCGACGCAAAACTGCCAACTCCCATCTTTCTTCTTTACTAACAGTACCGGACTTGAGAACGGGCTTTTACTGGGTCGGATAATTCCTGATGCCATCATCTCCTGAACCAATCTCTCGATCTCATCTTTCTGGAATTGTGGATATCGGTACGGCCTTACATTAATAGGAGGAACCCCTTCTCTCAAGCAGATCGCATGTTCATGCCCCCTTATTGGTGGTAACCCTGAACTGATACCAAACACTACCTGAAATTTCTCCAAAACCTTACCAATTTCTTCCCTGCAAACACTGTTATCTTCACTAGAATCATCTAAGGTACCCAATTCAATCAATATCCCCTGTTTTTCCTGGCAAATAGCCTTCCACATTGCTTTTAGAGACACCAAGGATCTCCCCAAGGTTGGATCTCCTCTTAGAGTTTTGGTGACTCCCCCAATTTCGAACCTCATGATTTGGGACTTCCAATTTGTGTGAGTTACCGCCAGAGTTGCCAGCCACTTGATTCCCAGAATAACGTCTGAGCTTCCCAGATTCAATGGTAAAAATTCCTCCTCGACCACGATCTCTGAAAGTTTCAGCGTTACTGACTTACACACCCCTTGTCCCTTCACTGTTTCTCCAGTCCCCATAGTCACCCCATAAGAACCGGTCGGAGTTATCTCCAGCCCAAGCTTCGCCACCAAGCTACTGGTAATAAAATTGTGCGTTGCCCCGCTATCCACCAGGACAACCACTTCCTGATCCTCGATCTGCCCTTTGAGCCGCAAAGTTTTGGGTGCAGTCCAACCCACCACCGAATTCAGGGAGATCTCCACTCTACCATCTACCTCAGCTGCTTCCAATTCAACCCCCTGATCATCATCATTCTCGCCATCTTCTTCCTCCAAGATCTCCTCCTCTTGAGAGATCAATACGTTGAGTTCCTTCCTCTTACATCGATGACCTGGCCCAAATTTCTCGTCGCATAGAAAGCACAATCCCTTCTCCCGTTTCTGCCTTAATTCCTCTTCACCGAGCCTTCGAAAACCCCTTTTTCCCCAATCGTTTTCTCCTCTTCTTGCGATGGAATCGCCTCCATTTAGCGATGGCTTCTCTGTTTCAAAGGATTTGGGATGTTCTTGAGCCCTAATTCGTCCCGAAAATGGGCTTGGGCTTGGGTCGAACCCTCCCCTATTAAAACCCAATAGTTGGTGTTTTTCCTCTATGCGTTGGGCTAAAATCATAGCCCGGCCCAACGATTGCGGTTCCATAATCCGGATTTCAGCTCTAATTTGTGGCTTCACCCATTAACAAATTTGCTCAAGTAAATCTCCTCGGACAGATGATCTAACGGATATGCGAGGTTAATGAATTTGCGCCGATAATCATTCACACTCCCTTCTTGTTTGAGTGCCAAAAATTGCTCATATAAAGTTCCATCGGCTGTTGTTCGGAATTGTAACAAAAGCAATTTTTTTAATTCCTCCCATAACAAGATCGGTCTCCGTTTGTGTTCTGATTGATACCATATCAATGCATCCCCTTCAAACCCTATTACCGCAACCTCCAACCTCTCTTCATTAGTGTATTGTTGTAATTGAAAAAAACGCTCCGCTTTCAATATCCATCCATCCGGATTAATCCCATAAAAAATTGGCATTTCTAATCTTCGAAATCTGTTTTCCGATCTGTGGCCATGAGTACCACCTCTTTCTTCCATCATAGATGCTTTAGGTCTTATAATCATACCTTCGTTTTCCTTGGGATGATCCGACGAACGAGTCATCTTTGAAGATTCCTCATACAACTTTGTTAAATGTTCTAATTTCTGCACAATAGTATTAAGATCTCCCTTGATCGAAACATTTTCCTGCTGCACTGTTTCAACCAATCCTTCTAACAATTCAAATCTTGCTGTCACATTAGCAGTGTTTACCTGATTTACTGATTTCCCTGTCATTTTGGATCAATGCTCTGATACCAATATGATATGAATTGCTAGTTTGAACATTAAAAGCAAGAATACTGACAGAATATAGAGAAAACAATCACAGAGACTGAATATAGAGAGAACTATCAGAAGAATAGGTAATATATTGAATACAGGTGATTCGAGATACCTGAGATCTCCAGAGAGCAATTGCTCAATACAATTCAAAGTTACAGACTGAATGACCCCCCTTTCCATCTCCCATCTCTCTTTATATATGAGTTATACATTTGCAACCAACTCTTTACAGACTGTCAACAACCTGCTAACCCACTGACTGCCACCCTGTCTAACTAACTGACTTCCACATACTGATTACAAACAATTACACTAACAAACACTGACAGCCTTATTAACAACAGAATGCTGACTGCCAACCATACTACTTTAACAACTTGTTGCTCCCTTACAATTCCTGGTCTTTATTCTGAAACAAGCTTCTGACCTTCATTGCTTCATCTTACTTCTGCGCCTTTGATATGTCTTGTAAACTGCTGAGGATGAAGGTCTGGTTCTATCAAAATATTGTTGATAATCTCTAATAGCATGAAGTAGATTGACGTCTAGTTTTGTTTTTGTTAGGTTTACAAACTTTATTTCATTTTATTTGTTTATTTATTTATTTTACTTTTATACTTTTCACTCGTATACAAGATGCCGACTTGACCATTTTTTGCACTTTGCACTTTACATATTGAAGGGAGAGTGCATATTGATTGAAATTGTAGAAACACTGTAGAATAAAGATTTTTGTGTCATGGGGATTATTTCTGTATCTATTCCTTTTTTCGAACTTTTCTTGATAACCTCTCGTGTATTCTTGAAATTTATTCTCATGCTGTGATGATATTTCTTAAGTATCCTTATCTATGATCCTGAGCCAAGAACTTGTCTATGGACTTAAAATTATAGGGAAATATATTACTAGCAATACCATTAAACAACTACCCAAAAGAAGATCTATCATGAATGAAAATTTTCTGTACTAGATATGAGAAAAAACAGGATCACATTTTTGGCCATTGGTTCTGATGATGATACCATTAGTAGACTAATCGATTCACAGACGTCAAGTATTCTGTACTTTCAAATCCTATCTGTAGTTTACAGAGGAACTACAATCACGTAATTTCATGCTCTATGTGTGGTTTAAAAGGTCAGAAGATGCAGACCTATCTTTTGATATGGCTGCTTATTTTGGTTATTATTGATGTTGAATTCACATTAGTAGTCGTGCACTTCATAGCAAGATAGGAAATTCTCTGTCCTGATTCAGTACTTACTGGATACATGATGTCTTAAGGTCTTCTGTGAATATAGATGGGCACTGGATATTTGGTGTCTTAAAGTCTTCTGATAACATAGATGGGTGGAAGGTTCATTTGGATAGGACCGTTCATGGTCCATTCAAATAATGTTATTATCTATTCTTTCTGTCACTCTCAACTTAATTGATGGGCTTGCAGGTACAGAAGTTTGTCATGCGGTTTGCAACATCTTGCCATGCTCAAACATTTATTGATGCTTTGAAGGTGTAACTATCACAATTGCCATTATGGGTTTTACTTTTTATATAAACTTAAACTAATGGCATTGAGAATCTCACTCATCTTTCTGTTATCTCCAGTCTTTGCTTAGTGATTAGAGTTCTCTTATTTCATTTGTTTTTTGTAATAAATCTCAGGATAACATGAAGGATGCTACAGACACTGAGCATCTAAGAAGCGACTTGGGATCTGTTGCATCTCAATCTGAGTTTATTTCTTCAAATGGTCTGTGCAGGTGAGAAGATTATGAAAAATGCAGTTCTTGTGTTGTGGTTAAAATTTTTCCATTAAATGTCTTCTAAGTATAATAAATACTTATGATTTTTTTACCTTTTAGTCACAATATTAATGTGATATTCAACTAATGCTTGAGAATCCTTTGTGGCAGGGCCGAGGATGCGACCTTTCTGGATCCTATTGCCACCTGTCCTCAGATGGCATTAAATTTGGACTATACTTGCAAGCAGAGCACAGGATCCCAGGAATCATTACTTGATGCTGACTGTGAAGGAAATCTTGAAAGCTTGCCCCCAAGCTTCACAGCTTTACTAACCGATTGTCCTGCCCAGGCCGAATTAGGTCAATTTGATCTTATAGCTTTCTGTTTTTTGTGCCAGTATTTTAAATTAGTTAGTTACAATTTACAACCAGCTGCTATAATCCTATTACATATTGTAGTAACTTTGTTTATGGATGCAGGTCTAGTAGAAGTACCTGAAGAAGTTAATGTCAAGGGTCAGATTATGGTATCAATATTTCAAACTCAAATTTGCTATTGTTGTTGAATTTTTTGATAGTGTGCCAATATCCACAGTAAGTACATGTAAAGCTACAGATGTTGGTAACTCTTACACGTTTATACGTCCAAAAGTTCACCCAGTATAAGATGGGTAGAAACTATATGCTGGCTAAATCTTGCAAGTAAGGGGCGACCAACGTTTGACCTTCAAGTTTGCACAGTGAATCTCCAATAGAATATTGATATTTGGGAATCACATGCAACACACCCTTGCTTAGTGTGGATGCTCTTGGTTCTAAAGCAGGAGATTTCTAGGCAATAACACCCTGGGCCTTAATTTGTAGGGATGCTTCAGTAGTAAGATTCTTAGAAAAAGTGATCAACTCAAGAAATATAGAAGTATGCTGAGATCAATAATTTTATTTTTTTTTGGTTGCAGAAATACATGTCAGATTCTTCCTTTCATGGTATGTAATCTTTACATGTCTTATTCTTACTCTCATGGTATGTAATCTTTCGTACTTATCCTGATCATGAATTGTATGGAAAATATTCTAGGGCACACGGTTGGTTGTTTGCCTTGAATAGAACATATCAGAAACATTGTATTGCAATATAAGATAAGAAAAAAATTCTTTCCTTGTTGGTTATCAGGTAGGCCCTTATCTGACAGAGAAATACTCAAGTCAATCACAATTCTGCAATTTGATGTGGTCTGTTGCACAATTTGTTTTTGTATAGACTTGGCAATTCCCTCCGACGACCTTGACTTATAAGCACAGTGGTCATTAGATCAAATCAATTTCTAATTGTATTTGTTTCCTTCCTCTTATTTATGAAGATAATTTGTTCTCTTTTTTTCCTCATCAGATATGCTGGCTAAAGTGGAGGAAGTTATCTGCGAAATGGGGGGTGATTTGGCTCTATAAATATTTTGATGCTCTAAAGCATTATTGGTTGATGTAAATTCCCCTCCAATCCAGTGTAACATCCTTGTTCTCGTTTTGAGTTTCTATGATGGACAATACTCTGTTGAGTGACTCAAAGGACCAAATATGCAAGCTTGGTATGTTACCGATACAAAATAGGAATATATGCAAAAAAGATGAACATGGAAAGCATTTAACTAATTCATTCAGCAGGTTTTCAGTAGAGGTTGGTTGGTTCATTGCAAATAAATGCTGTGGAACCGAGGACAGATCCTGCTCCTTGGTCAACTAAAATTTTGACCCCTACTACTACTAACAGGATCCGTCAATTTTAGATGCATCTGTTGGTTTATATTGGGATACTTATTGTTATGTATCACGAGGACATTCAATAGTTTGACAAAACCTGTTACATCTGTTAATTCAAAACCTGTTTAGCAAACCTGCTAGAAATGAACTTTCCTACACACAACAACGCTAGAAAGATAGTATTTAAGGTTTATAGGTTTTCACTTTAGAAATTAGATGAAACACAATTTGGTTCCTGTGATATTTCCTGTGGGACAAGTTTTAGGTTTTGTAAGTGATACAGTCAATTTTCGCTCCCTGCTTTGACCTTGACTTGCTAACCCGCTGATCACCGTTGTGGTGGCCAATGACATTTCGATGTTAAAGTCAGAACGGGATCTGAGGAAAGACGTAATGTTGTAAACATGAAATTTGTAGCGTACTTTAGCTTACCAACTTCATGTTTTATTTATAGTGCTGGAGTCCTGGTTCGACCATGTCATCGGTGGCGTAGTTTAGGGAATAAGATCTTCATCAAGATCCTTTTTTAATTAGGAGTTGTGCTGTGAATGGAACTTTTCCTGTTAGATTTGTGCTCCTAGATATGCGAGAGATAATTTTCAATCAGAGTGTTGTTGATAGATAAGAGTTTTTATGTGTGACATATACTCTGGTATTTGCTTCCTAGTTGGAAGCCAAGTACTGCTGTTTTGTCTGTCCGAAGCTGATCCTTGAGATACTTGTCGTAGTAGGATTTACGGTATTGAGGATAGCTGTAAGACACGTGGGCTTAGTAGCTGTAACAATTTGGGGTTTGTCTGGCGGACTGCATTGTGCGGGCTTGAAATCGCTTGGATCGGATCAGTGTTGGCTTGATGCTTAGGCCTGTTATTTCTCGAGATCATCATGACATGTGTACGGTGTAGTAGAGAGGCTGTTTTGGTGTATCATCAGCTACCCCTCGAGTTAGTGGGCCATCGCATCAGTTCATTAAGTCACTTCTTGAAAAGATACGCTGCTCGTGATGATTGAGTCTGAACTGTTGCTTGAGCCACACACTTCATTAATTAAGCATGCGTCGGCTCAGTAGAGAAGAGGTGAGAAACCAATCCCTATTTATATCTCCCTTTCTGCAAGGATTGATTTCCATTTCTTTGTTTTCTTTTCGTCCTTTGATTGAAAGTTTGTTCACATTTTTCATGGTTTTCGAAAATCATCTTGATGATGAGCTTTTGGCCAAGGGCCTCTAGTTTTTTGAAGATAGGTCGGTTTTTGAATCGGGCCTTGCTGATGTTCGAAAGACATTCAGGTCCTGAGGACCTGCCATTCTATACTTCGAGTGATGATCAGATGCCGATGTTTCCTCTGGAAGGGTTCGTCTGTTTGTACCGCGGGATACTTCAGACTTGAGTCTGTTTGCTTGTTCTTGATGAGATTTGGGGCTTCTTGGATTTTCTTGGAATCCCTTATGCTCAGTTGGTACCTAATGGGTACATGGTTATCCTTCTTAGTTTGATCAGGGCGAAGGATGCCGGTGTTCGCGTGACTCCGCGGGTGATCCAACTGTTGACTTTCCCTTGGCTGAATGATCACGCCGTTTGCAAGATGACGTCGCCATCTTGCTTTGGAAAGTTGCCGGATGATTTCAAGTTCTGGCAGAAATACTGCTTCTTGGCTCATTTGGATTCGAAGTACTTCAAGTTCAAGGGTCGTTCACTTAGCGGGAGTTCAATCCACTTAGTAACTATTGTTTCACCCTTTGATTTCGTTGCGTTGATTGTTAGGGATGACAGTGGGGCAGATTTGGCAAAGAGTTCCTGGATCTTGGGGCGGATACGAATTTTCAATCTGTATCCGTTTATTAATCGGGACGGATACGAATTTAGCCATATCCGCCCCACGGATATCCGTTTAATTAGTGAAACTACAAAAATACCCTTATATTATATAAAGGAATAAACCTATCATTCTGCCCCCCTCATCTCACATTCAGACATTCTCTCATCCGTTTCCAGTCTCCTTTTCACATTCTCCCCTTCTTCTCTCTCACAGCGAAGGCGAAGGCGACGTCCATTCTTCTCTCTCACAGCGAAGGCGACGTCCCTTCTTCTCTCTCACAGCGAAGGCGGAGACGACCGTCCCTTCTTCTCTCTCACAGCGAAGGCGAAGGCCGAAGCTCTCACTCGACGCTCATCCCAGCCGTCTCCCTCTCCCCTCCCTTCCCCGCCTTTCCCTAGCTGATCTGAGATCTATCTTAGATCTGAGATTCTTTAGATCAATTTTTTTTTTTTTTTTTTTGTAATTTTTTGTATGTTTTTTTTTGTAATTTTTGTATGGATTCTTTGTAATTTTGTGTTACTGATCTAATAATGAATGAAGTATAATTTACTGTAGTTATATGGAAGAGAAATAACTAAATTAGGGGCGGAGATCCGGTAATCTAGTAACAGAACTGCAAATCGTAAACGGATTGGCGGGGCGGATTTAGGGATCCGTTATTCCTGACGGATCGGGGATGAATTTGCTAAAATCCGCCCCGTTGCCATCCCTATTGATTGTAGGCTGATCATCGCACATGTTTCTTTGTAGGGAGTTTCCCCACTACTCTTCTTTCTTCGGAAGAGCAAGTCGCTATGAAGGCATTCTGTGACATGTCGCGGATGAGGGTGGATGATGTTATCTATCCTACTAACTTCAATCGCAGTGGACTATGGGCCAACTGGCATGTGGCCTCCACTCTTTACAGAGCACCGAAGATTAAGTCTGAAGGTGGAGCCCCTTCCAAGAATATGAAGGCTTCCAAAGTTAAGGCTCCTGCCTTGCCTGACACAGAGGGCCCTTTTGAGACGCTTGCCTCCTTTATCAGTTTGAAGAAGTCTCGCGCTGGGGCTGACCTTCCTCCCAAACGATCCACTCCAGCGAGGGAGGAGTGTGAACCTGACCAGCCCGCCAGGGCGGAGGTCGAAGTATTTGGCTGGGAGAAGGACCACATGCGATTAGCAGGGGTTGATGATGCGTCAAAGCTGAGTATCGAACAGGTTGAAGCTTTGAGTGAGAAGTTGATGCCAGCTGCTATGGCGTCTTCTACTGGTGCTGACCAATACAAAACCGTTTTAATGGAAGGTTCTGATAAGGATTTGCCTGAGGTCCCAAAGTTCAATCGTTCTACTGGTGGATCGTTTGACAGTGGCCGTGGTAGCGTGGGCCATCCCTCTTGTAGTCCACATTGTTCCCCATCTCGGTCCAGGCCGCATATTAAGGTGATGGTGACAAAGGGAAGGCCATGGATAAAGGATCGACTTTGGTGATGGTGACAAAGGGAAGGCCATGTACAATTTGCTTCATTATCTTCCTTTGGATTCCGTTGAGCCGACTCGCAATAAAGGATCGGTTGCTGGTGACAAAGGGAAGGCCATGGATAAGGGCCTACGTGCGGTGACGATTATAAAGGGCGTTGCTGGCATGATTTCGCGTCTGGGAGAGGTCCATCCGGATGCGCGGATAAGTTTGTTTGCTTCAGACATAGTGAAGATAAGCAACCAGGCCTAACACCAGGAGGTTGACGTTGACTATGCTTCGAGGAAACATATAAGCAGGCGTTACAGCTGGCTGATGGGCCACGCCCCGAAGTCCGAGAAGGATACGCGGGAAGGGAATATGGATAAAGGTTTGGAACACCTTATGCTGAGGATGTTCTATTTGAGCCAGGTGGCCGTTACTGGGATAGAAGTTGAAGCAGCTCGTGAGAGGGTGTACACCATGAAGCGTGTCTTTTCAACTATGCAGAAGTTGTATTCTGATGCACTTTTCGAGATTGAGTTGCTAAGAAATTAGATTGAAGAGAGGAGTCTGGAACAATCAGCCATTGATGTTGAGACTCAGAGGGTTCTTCTGGAAGCCCTTGAGTCTGATTTAGCAGAGGCGGTGTCCGCGATGGACATATTCAGGCAAGAGTTGCACCTGGTCCACCATGATCTGGAAGTTGCACAGGAAGCTGTGGATAAGATGCGCTTTGAATTGTAGTCCTTTGTTGAGGAGAACACCATGAAGGAGTCTGAATGGGTTGCCCAAAGCCAGTAGTTAGAGGCCGAGGTGGAATTCAATGCTCGGGAAGCGAGGAAAGCTGGGTATCAACATCTCCTGGAGCAACATGAGCTTAGCATAGTTAAGAGTAGTCTGGCTACGGAGCAATCTCAAGTTGATGCGTTGACCGACAAGCTGAAGTTGTTGGAGCGTGAATTTGCTTAAGCAAAGGCACGCGAGGAAGGACTTCTCAAGGCACAGGGCAAGTGTGAATTTCGCTGGGTCGTGCATGGGAGATTAGAACTGTTGGCGCTGATGAAGGAAGAGCATCCTGAATGAGACCTTGTTTATTATAAGAAAATGTCTTACGCAGACTTCAGAATGGTCTCTGCATCATTAGAAAAAAGTGCGATCTGGATCACGACGCTCAGATTGAGGCGTGTACTGTCGCAACTCCTGCTCCTTCCCTTGTTATGCTTAGTTCTCCCGTATCTGTACATTCTCCTGATGAGGAGTAGATTTTGTACCTTTGCACTTTTTTGTTTCAATTGTTAATGAAAACATGTTTAATTTGAGTATTATTTGTACCCGCATTATGTTTAGTTTTCATGTTGCGCGCTTTCCATTTTGCTTTGTCGTTTTATTTTGACATAGGTCTGGCTGGGTTAGCTGGAAGCCGAGTGGTCTGTTTGCTTTGAGAGTTTGACCATTTATGTCGTGAATGATTCTGACCTGTTCCTTTGCGAGGTCTCAGAGTCACTATTGCTCGGTTACATACAATAGTGGGTGCTTTGTGGATGGTTTGGCAGTGGGCTACGCTACCCAGGTCGTAGCTCATCCTTAAGGTAAGCAATTGGAGACTTAGGTTGCGTATCTGACCGTCGGTTGCAGTTGCTTGCAGAAGTGAACCATTGCAGTAGAACACATGTGTTGTATTTGAGCTAGAACGCTTGTCCCGAGTCAGGTTTCGTAAGCTCGGGCTGACATCCTGTGTAGCATTCGTCCGCGTGTCAGTGGGTTGATTTTTGAGTTGGCTCGAGTGGCCATTGCTGATAATAGAATGTCAGTCTATGTGAGCTTAAAGACACTGCTTGAGCTGTAATTTACTTCGGCGACCGCTTTCTTTATAAGGAGCGGTGGTCACGTGGCGAGCTGTCGACATCAGTCGGAGTTGACTGGGCTCCCACCTTCCGAACCATCTATACCCGCGTGGAGTGGATAACAGGTTCGAGATGTGAGAATTTGGCGATCATGGTCTGTTAGAGAGCGATGATCCTGTGGCGAATCGTCGACACCAGTCAGAGCTGATTAGACTCCCACTTTCCAAACCATCTACACCCGTGCGTAGCGGGCTACAAGTTTGGGATGAGGGGATTCAGCGACCATGGTCTGTAGAAGAGCAGTGGGTCTCTAGCAAGCCATCGACATCAGTTCAGGACTAATTAGGCTCTCACATTCCAAATCATCTACACTTATGTGCATTGAGCTACAAATTTGAAAGTTTTCTGCGACTGTGGTTTGTAGATGACCAGTGGTCCCGTGGCAAGCCGTCGCCATAAGTTCGGGACTGACTAGGCTCCTACCTTTCAAACCATCTACACCCGCGCAAAGCGAGCTACAATTCTGGGAGTTGGTAATTCGGCGACCATTGTCTATAAAAGAGCAATGGTCTCATGGCGAACTGTCGACATCAGTCGGAACTGACTAGGCTCCCACCTTCCAAACCATCTACACCCGCACGCAACGGGCTACAGGTCTGGGCTTTGACCAGAAGTTGTCATTGTCATTCGTCATTGGCTAGGCTTACCTGATCGGGTTCGGCGACCGTTGTCCGTGAAGGGGGCGATGGTCCCTAGCGAGTCGTCGTCACTAGGCGTAAGAGCGCTGATTAGACTCCCACTTCCTAAGCCATCGACATTTGCGTGAGACAAACTAGGCGGCGGGATGAACCAAAAGCCGTCGTCATCAGTCGAAACTGACTAAGCTTGCCTGATTAGGTCCGGGCTCCGCCGGTTACGGACGTACAAACCTACATTTGCAGGTGGAGTGCATCGTGCGGATTAGTTTCATTTCAAAGATAAATAAGTACCTTAAATCAGTTAGTGATATGCAAGTGTGATCTGTGTGTCAAAAGTGATTGGGGTTTCTATTGCTTGTGTCAGGCACGTGGTAGAGTACTGCTTGAGTAGTGGGCTGAGCCCATGGGTCCGTAAAAGAAGAGTTAGGACTTGTCGTAGGATCAAGATGCTACGTGTACAACGTAGATTGCATGGTAACACACGTACGGCGTAGATCATGAGACGATTGAGTATCGATTAGTTTCCCCAATTAATGGGTTGTGTGCAACATCATTAATTGGATAAACATGGTCCTATGTGGTTTCCTTGGGAACCGTCGTCTCCTCGTTTCTCATACGATATTCAATGTTGATAGTTAATGTTGAAGCGCCTGTTCGGTGAACCACTACATCTATATAATGGTGTTCCTTCATCGTTGTAGGCATTATCCTCTACTCAAAGAATGCTCTTACTCAAAGAATATGGTTTGGATTTTCCAAAGGCTGAAGGGAGGTCTCCAACGTTG
This sequence comes from Berberis vulgaris, assembly GCA_963556465.1. NCBI lineage: Eukaryota > Viridiplantae > Streptophyta > Magnoliopsida > Ranunculales > Berberidaceae > Berberis > Berberis vulgaris. The sequence goes on from OY747132.1 coordinate 48,445,559, forward strand.
GAGTCTTCGAATGTTCTGACATTTGCGCCGATGAGTCACGATAAGACTCGCTGTTATGCGTGGTCGCCTGCTCTGGGTGAAGACCCAATTGATTCGCTGAGACCTTGTAATTTCCTCTCGTATTGCGTAGAAGAAGTACAAACTTCCTTCCAAGATACGATTCTGTTGTTTACGTGCTGGTGCCCTGTCGGTGCTTCGAACAGCCTAGTTTCAGAGATAATACCAATAGCCAACCTTGGAGCGGTTGTTGTCTTCCCTTCTCAGCTAGCCCCGTCATGCTGCGCTGCGCTGGAATTTAGGATTGTGGGGTGGAGTGGAGTTGGACATGGCCCGTCGAAGTGGGCCATTGACTCCTATATGCCCATCTCATCCCTCAGTGAGAGGGTGCACTCGATCTATTTCAACTAATACTGGTCCCAAGTTCGTCTGGTTGAGTGGATTGAGCGTTTGAGTTGGCCGTAGCTACAACTGGCATTTCGCGGGACCCCCAGTTGCTAATTTTATACCACCTCAGGCCATATATGAGGGGTGTGTCCGTAGAGGCGTTGAATTGAATGCGCTCTTTCATCTTGCTCGTGGAACATCTTGTTCGGAGAAGTCGGTGAGCGTAGTCTACCCTGGGTACCCTTGCTGTCGCTTCTGAGTCTTTTTCTGGAGTCGGACTGTTTAAGCGAGTCTTTACTGTATGTCGCATCAGATTCAGATGCTTATAGTTTGTAGTCTTTTGTACCCGCCTCTGGGCGATCGTTGTTACATCTTTCCAGAAATCAATAGAGTGTGTTTGCGTAATTCTCTTTTATGTCTTAAATGAATGCAAATCACATAAGCTCCTAAGAATTCAAAATCTACATTGACTATGGAAAGAAAACTAAACAATTGAATAGACTGACTGTTGGCGGAAAGAGGTCGACCCGACTTTGAAGTGAATTCGCATGGCCCTTGCTTGGATCGTGAGTATCTTTAGTGAATTGGTAAGTTTCGTTGACACCGTTGAGTTTACTGAAAAGTAAACCTTGCATGGGAGGTTCCTTCCGCACCCACTGATGGTCGTGGGGTTGCGCTCCTGGCTGCAATGACCTCTTTGCTTTGTCGGGTTGAAGAGCTGATTGTTCTTGTAATGCTGTAATGTTCTTCGCTGCTAAGTTGTGTCACCGCTGTTGGGATTTTGTCTCCGTTTTGGTGGAGTGACTTTTCCACATTTAGTGGGTTTGGCTTCTATTCAACTTGCCCTGTGGGCTCCAACTGGATCTGGAAACATTCTATCTACTTTAGTGCAGCGTAATGGCAGCCCCGTGCCATTGGTTGGTCCCTGCCAATTGTTCATTCTGAGTGGTTTGCGATATACTTGACACATTGGTAAAGAATGGAGACTACCACTTCCATCTGGTGAAGCCACGGTCTTTCTAGGATGAGGTTATAGGTATAGACGGTGCGTCTATCACCATGAAGTCCAAGAACATGACCTTTCTTAGTCGTGGCTCTCCTGCCACCACTGCTAATCTTATTTTCCCGATCGGGAAACATTTCTCTTTTCTGAATCAAATCAGCGAGTAGTTGGAGGATGTCAGGTTCTCCTCCTTGAGGTACATACTGCGAAACACGTTGTAGAACAGGACGTTGAGGGAACTTCTTGTGTCAACCAGGGCCCTCTTCTCTTCCCACTTTGCGTTAGAGACCGAAATGACAAGAGCAGCATTGTGCGGTGCACAGACGCCTTCGAGGTTCTTGTTTGTGAAGGTCAAGGTAGGGATGGGGCTCTGCACCTTCCAGTAGTATACGCCTATGTCCTCGTTTGCGGGCCGTGTCTACATCTCCAGTAGTGTCCACTTGCGAGACGTGTTTGACTGATTTTCTTCTGATCCGACTCCGTGAAGGACATATATTATGCTCGGAGTCTCATTCTCAATCTCATTGACTGCCTCTCTCCTTTCCCTGGGTCGGTCCTGTTGTTTCTCTGAACCCAAAAATTCTTTTAGCTTGCCCTTGCGAATCCAGTATTCGATCTCATACCTTAGACTCTTGCAGTTGTTGGTTTCGGGGCCACCCTCTTTGTGATATGAGCAATACTTGCTGTTGTTGCATTTGGAGGGGTCTTCGTGCTGCTCTAGGGTCTACTTCACATCTTCCAAGTTTTTCATGGAATTAAGAACGTCCGATAAGCTAGAATTGAAAGGGGTCATGGATCTGGATCCAACGTAGTTGGAAGATTTTTCTGGCCTGGCCCGACCAGAGTCTAACCTGTTTTCTTCGTCCTCTCGCCTTTTTTCTGTCCCTAGAATCGGAGGGTTTCTTCTCTACTTCAATTTAATTTTTTACTGTTCTCATATCTTCCAGGGTGATGTACCTCTGGGCTCCCTTCAAGAGTTCTGCCATATCCAGGGGGGTTCTAAGGTGAGGAAGTCATAAAACTTTCCCTCTCTTAGGCCCACAATAAAAGCCGTCACAGCTGTGTCATCGCTGCAATCGTCAATGAGCGTCAGCTTGTCATTGAAGCGCGTGACATACTCTTTAGCATTTTGTTAGACTTCTGCCTTAGAGAGAGTATGTAGTATGGGCCTTTTCTGATCTGCCGACTTTCCACAAAGCGTGTCAGGAATTCTTTGGCTAGTGTCTTGAATGAGTCGACCGGCTTTGGCGGGAGGCTGTGGAACCATGTCAGTGCTAACTTCTTCAGGTTGGTAAGAAGTGTTCTACTCATCACCGACTCATAACTTTTTTTCAACGCCATTACATGTTGGTAATAATGCAAGTGGTCGAATGAGTCGCCGGCCCCGTCATAGAAATTGAACTTTGGGGGGGGGGGTGAACTTCTTTGGAAAAGCCTCGTTCATGATGCGGTCCATTTATGGTGGAACAGAGAGGCAGTATAACACATCTAGATCGTGAGCCCCTCGACATAGGGGTTCTGTGGGGCGAGCCTATCTACCCTGAAGGTCAGGTCCGCGTTGACCACGCCACCACCTCTAGTCCAATGAGAACTAGCAGGGGCTTGACTCTCCTGTGCCCGCTCTCTGTTGTCGTCTGGAGATTGGGGCCTATGCTGTTCCTGATTTTCATCATCAGGTGGAGGGTTCTGCTGTACGAGAGCCTCCACTTCTTTAGTGATCTGCTGTGTTTGTGATGACAACAAATCCATCTTGGGGTCTGTTGTTGCTGTCCCATTGTCTCCATTGTTGCGTGGTCTGATGGTCACTATCTTCTTGTATTTTGAAGAGATATGATGTTAGTGATTAGTTAGGAACTTTATCGTCCCCACGGACGACCCCAAACTGATGCAGTCAATTTTCACTCCCTGCTTTGACTTTGACATGATGACCTGCACAAGGAATGCACATGAGCCAAGGACCACCGTTTGTGTGGCCGATGATACTCCGATGCTAAAGTCAGATGGGGATCTGAGGAAAACGTAATGTTGTAAATAGGAAATTTGTAACGTACCTTAGCTTACCAACCTCATGTCTTATTTATAGTGCTGGATGCCATCGGTGGCGTAACCTTATCTAATTAGGAGTTGTGCTGTGAATGAAAGTTTCTCTGTTAGACTTGTGCTCCTAGATATGCGGGAGATAGTTCTCAATCAGAGTGTTGTCCATAGATAGGAGTTTCCATGTGCGACGTATACATTGGTATTTGCTTCCTAGTTGGAAGTGCTGCTGTCTTACTTGTCTGAAGCTGATCCACGAGATACTTGCCTTAGTAGGACTTATGGGTATTGGGAATAGCTGTGAGACGAGTGGGCTTATCAGGCTGTAACGATTTGGGGTCAGTCTTACGGACTGCATTGTGCGGACTTGAAACCGCTTGGGCCGGACCAGTGTTAGGCTGACGCTTGGGCCTGTTATTTATTGAGATCATCATGACACGTATACGGTGTAAAAGAGAGGTTGTTTTGGTGTATCATCAGTAAAAAACAGTGTTCATCACGTGTTGTTTAACCTAGAATCTTTGCGTGTTGTTTAACCTAGAATAGGAAACAAAAATTCACAATGGCCAAAGTGCTCAGATGCAAGGAAAATGGATTCAAGTTTCCTTCCATTTCAACGAGGCAGTTAATTGCCGTGACAAATTAATGACTGTACATTAACAAAATTTGTACTGAACTGCAGGATTAATTTAGAGATTATTTTTTTGCTATCTTGTTGTGGAAACTTTTGCATTGTAAGCGAAATCTGTGAATGAGTTTTTCCCAGGCTCATTAGTTGCAATTAAACTCAATGATGTGCACTCAATTATCCCCTTTAACACTTGTTAAATACATTTTGATAAGGAAAATAGTCTACTTACCACATGCACAATCGAAGGGTTTGTGTTTATTTATAGTAACTGGACTCCCCAGTAGTGCAGGTAACTCACACTCATGGTGCTTTTAATATTAAACAACAAAACATTTCTCATTTGCTAAACAATCATCATTTGGGCCGGAACAGACCAGTCTTCCTTCCTGATCTTGGTCATGCTTTTTGATACATATCTATACTATATATGGGTACAAAAGAAAGAAGATATCCTTCACTTGAAGTTGACAAAAATCATTATTTTTTCTTATTCTTATTCTTCATCTTTTTCTTTTTCTAGAATCTGATAGAAAAAGAAGAGAATGTGATAGGGCGGAGTTCAAAAATGGAAGAGACACATATAGTTTGGGGGTTTAGACTTTGGCAGGTTGAGGGTTAACAACGGGTTGGGGTTGAGGGTTATTAACGAAGCGACAGTCGCGTCTAACCTCCCCTTGGTATTTTGTTAGCACTCCAATCCTTCCCATCTTAACCATAGCCTTGGCAAATTTCTTGAAGAACGTGGCTTGATTCTGGGCGTATGTCTCAACCAACTTCTTTGTGTTGGGATCATTCATGAGTGCTTGATCTGATCGAAGTAGCCCCTTCTTTGCCAACAGAGCCTTGTAATATCCATTATCAAAAATATCAGGGGTGATGGCGTCAAGGGGGAGTTCAGCACCATTTATGGTTGTTTGCACCACAGTAGGCCTGGGGCATTTTTTCTTTAGGTAGTCAGCATAGTATGCATCCATGTACTGTAGGCTCTCTTGCTCGTACTCTACATTGTTCAAGTATAAAAGCACGTCTTGGAAAGATGAGCAATGGGCAGTACCAAATGTGTGTGCACCAAGGAGTGTTACCAAATCATCCTGGGTGAGTCCTTTCTCAGCAAATATGGTAGTGAGTTGATTCACACTGTTGCCAGAGCCAGGGAGATCGAATGTGTCTGTGGCGTTTGTCCTAAAACCATCTCGGCGACCTGCTGGGACGAGATAGGTAGGGAAGCCAATTTTGACAAGAGCATCTCGAGCTGCAAAGGCAATGATATCAGCGCACGAGACCGTGCCAGGGCACGCCTTTTCAAGTTCTGCCTTGGCCTGGTCAATTACCTCATACCCACGAACGGTGTTTGTATTACCAGGAGATTGCTTCTCCGGTTCGTGACCTTCTGGAGATACGTTTAGCAAGATGGAAGCATCACAACCCTGTGTAAGAAGAAGAAGAAGGCAATAATATAAGCATGCAATTAAATATTAATCTTGATATTGTATTGATATGCATGCATGCTAATTTAATTTACTTACTCTAACAAAGCAGTCATGGAAATGCAAGCGCACAAGAGCGGGAGCCATGGTCTTATCCTTTTGAACTGCACCATAGATAACATTGGCTATAATTTCCTCTGCTTTGGGGCAACCATTTTTGTAGAGATTAACATGAAGACCATTGCCATCCTTTATCTCACCACCACCAGCAGGATGAGGTCGAGGCTGCTGGGGTTGAGCCTTCTGAGTAGGGTCATATCCACCGCCCTGTTGACCAGGGATTGGAGTCATAAAGTATTGTGCTTGTGCACCCAACGCGGCGCAAACTATCATAACAAGAAGAAGGGTTGCAATGTTGCTGAGAGTCACCATATTTGATGAATGGATGGAGATCAAAATGAAGAAGAAGATGATTTTGGTGGTGGCTAGTTAAATATTTATTGGGTGGCACACAAAGACAAACTTCTTCTGTGAGCACTTCAAGAATGGAGAGAATGAGTTCAACACATAATGGAGGAGGTGGGACGGGAGAAGAAGAGGGAATTTGTTAAGAGAATGTCCAAACTTAGCTCCTCGTTGAAAGAGTCTCCATTGGGAAACAGTTATCTAGCTAAATTTGTCCATTGACTCGCTGCTTTCCAAAGGAAAGGAAATTAAGGGAAAGGTTTAAAATTAAATTAAATTTGGATCTTCGAAATTACCGCATTTTTTTTAATTATCATTATTTAGCATGCTGTTCGTGCTGAACACACGTTCATTTGGACAATTGTACATGGTTGTTGCTGTTTAGTTGCCTCCCTTCATAGGCAAGACCATGTATGCGTGTCTTCCATTGGTTGTAAATCATCTAACAAAATTTGCTTTGATTCATTCAACTGTTTATGTTTAGTTGGTTTCTTTAGGCTCCCTTAAACTAGGTTCCACATATTTCTCACAAATAGTCGAATTTTGATTACTGGGAATATATATATATATATAATAAATAAGAAAAAAAATAAAAATTTGCTACCAAATTATCATATATATTTAGTTGACAAACACAATCGAACATATTTAATTTCGTGACATGAGTTTTTCCCCCATTTTAATTAAACTAGGCAGTTTGATGAGAAACATATTAAATTAAACCATGACTTTCCCCGATTTTAATCAATGCAAGATTTTAAATAAATTTAATAAAAACATATTAAGTTAAACCATGAAATTGCACAAATAATTATTATATTGTCATTTTTTTTTCATCCGATGTTATTTATAAGCGAGTAAGATTTCTTATTTTCTTATGGGAGTTGCTATGTGTACCAGACTATTTATGTATATATTTTTTGTTCACGTCTTACCTTACAAGCGAGTAAGATTTTCTAACATACTTTATAATAAAACTTATTTACATTTTTACTTTATATTAAGAAATAATTTGGAGACAATGATAACTTTAATGAGTGCCATCATTAAATAAGAAGCTTTTAAACAATCGGAGAGAAAAAAAAGAAAAGTTTCAAAACTGAAATGAAAAATTTCCCTTCTAATCATTTTCTCTAATATTTTTAGTAGGGGTACATCTTGTAAATGAAACTTTTGATGGCTTGTGAAGCTTGAGCTTTGTATTATAGTATAAATGTAGCTTCCGATTTTCATTGGATGACTAAGAGCTTGTTTGTTAACATTTATTTTATTACTTAAAACTTATTTATGAAAATCCAAAGACTTTTTAACTAAGTGGTGTTTGTTAACGTATTGATGCGTCCAAATCCGTCTTTGCTGATCTCAAACCTGTAAAATAAACAACGGAGAGCCAGAGACCACCATTATGGTGGCCAAAGGCATTTCGATGCTTAAGTAAGGCGATGGTCCAAGGAAGAATGAAGGCTAGATGAAACTAGCAATATGTATACATACATTTCTTCTTCCCTTTTCTCATTTCCCTCCTCAACTGTCATTGCTATCGAGGGTGTGATGGAGGGAGAAGATCTCGCCCATAATCTTACCTGTGCATGACTGAGACTCTTTGGTATTTGGCTTTGTTTAGGACCCAATGCTTGATTGGGCTAAGATCTGATTCGTGCGAACGGGTCACGGGCCTGTGATAGCTTAGAGATCCGTGTTCGGGCCTTATTATTCTGGGGCCAAGCTCCAAGATCCGTGGCACATGGGCTGACGTGATTTGGGCTTTGACGCCTGCCTTACGGACTGAACATTGGTTTGAGTTTGGGTCCTTTTGGGATCGTGTTGAGGCCTTTTCCATATTAGGGTTGGCCTATGTCATGTGTACAACTGTGATCGCATGGCCGACTGATGTCTCATAAGTTACTCTCCTTAGTGGGTTTGCGTATTGGGCCACTGACTGAATGTGTGTATGGGTCTATGTGATGTAATGACGATATATTTTGGCGCCTTTTCGGCTTTTACACTGTAGTTAATGTTTATGTAGTGGTTTGGCAATTACTTCCTCTGCAAGTCAAGTCCATATAGACATTTTTTGGGGGGAGTTTTACATTTTTCCCTTCCAAAGTTCCCATTTGTTCTCCGTTTTGCCAAGAACTCTCTTTAGTCGGGTTATGTGCAAACTTTCGTTCAATCACGTCTACAAGATTTTAACCTAGCCGGCTCGCGGCATGTGTTGAGTTTTTTGGGACGCCTTTGATATCAGAGAGGGATCTCGCCGACCTTTGCAGCCGATATCATATTTTTGATGATCTGAGGTTGACGCTTCTGGATGAAGGCGAGTCTCCGATAACCCCAAGGGAGGGGCACATTGTTTTGCATAAGTCCATGTTTAGAGTACGCCTGCGAGTCCTTGTTCCTGGAGCCATTTGGCAATTCCTACCATACCATGGTATTGTTCTGGCTATGGTGAAGGGTGCTGGGCTCCACCTATTGCCTAGGTTGATTCATTCCATGGGCCCTTATCAGGACGAGCGGTCATGGTACCTGTTGGCTGGTGATGCCCTATTATTTTAATGGGCTTTCAGACGACACAAAAAAATGGCAACAATACTGTTTTTTTGCTCCTGTGAGGTCTGGATACTTTAACAATAGTGAACATCTGATCTATCCCAGCTTCAGGAATCCCATTAAGTTCTCTGACTTCTTTTCGCTTGATGTTTCTAGTGTAATGCTTATTGTTGTCTGACGTGCCACCCATTTTCTCAACTTAAGGGCATGACTCTGTTGTTGTTTTTTTTTCTTGAGAAGGAGAGAACTAGAGCCAGCTTCCTCGCTTTGCTACTCATGCCTCTTTCAGACGCTTTCAATCCCAAATTCATCAAGTGGAGTGGTTTGTTCTCCGACGAGGTCGGTAGGACACTGACTGCTCCGACCGACTCTTCTTTTGGTGCTCAAACATTAGGAGCAGAAGACAGTTATGAGGACGCCTAGTCCATCCAAGAGGAAGGCTGTGCAATAGTTGCTTTCACCCTATCGTAAGTCCAATAAGGTCAAAGTAGGGACTGCCCAGGCTGCTTTACCCGTTCCGCTGTCTACTATAGAGAGGGAGCTTGTGGAAGTGGTACCTTACCATGCACCTGAGGAGGCAGTTTTTGAGATCGACGGTCCACCTTTTTGTCCTCCTGTCCCAATGTCTTCCATTGAGGGGGACTTCTTTCACTGTGCTGGGGTAGAAGACCCCAGCAGTCTAAATGCAGAGCAACTCGAATATACTAATGCCCGTCTTCTCGCGGCCACTTTGAAACTCTCTACTGGTGCTGACCCAGGCTTAGAGCCTCATGTTTTGAGGGTGTTGCTCATGACCCGTCGATGGCTCTGGGTGTGAAAGGAGAGTTATCTGCTCCAGAGGATGATGCTCGTGGCCCGTCTGGGTCGCCGCCTCATCCAGATTCTCGAGCTCACTTAGCTTCCTCACTGTCTGCTACCGGCAATGGGAAGGAGTTGTGGAGTTTCCTCCTTCCTCGAAAATTGTAGTTGTGAGAGGTGGTGCGAGACTGATCCCTAACCCCAAGGTTTTTCATGATGACGCTCGCGGTCGGGTACTATTCACCTCTGTCGTGGCAGTTGACATGTGGCACCAGGAGGTTTATCAGAAAAACAATTCCATGCAGCTTCTGAGAAGGTCATTTTCCTCCCTGGTTGACCGTCCACCGTTGGAGGAGATACTTGCGCGAGCCACCTCAATCAAGGGCAGAAGTAGCTCATGCAAGTAAGTTAGCATTTGTCTGATTATCGCTGGACTTTTTGCTTGTAACCATGTACTTGGTTTCTGATCAGCAGATGATACACTTGACCTACGCTGGGATGTTGGGCACTGAAGTGGACTCTGCATGGGACAAAGTATATGCCATGGAGAGGTCGTTTGCCGAGCAGTAGTTGCAGCTTTCGGCTGCCCTCTTTAAAGCGAACTCGCTGGCAAAGAAACTTACCGCTTGTCTCAGCCCAAAGGCTCAACTGCGAGAGGCCCATGAAAACATAGACAAGGCTCTGGCCACTCAGGTGGACTTAGAGGTTCAGCTAAAAGGAACCTAATAGAGTTTGGATGGGGCCCTGGCTGCCCGGACGATTTGACGATCGAGCTTAGGAGAGTTTGAAGGATCAGGACATACTGGTAGGTGAGCAAACAGAGGTTGATAACTGTCTGGCATCTACCCAAAAGTTTCCTCTGAAGTCCATAGTGCTCTAGACCGTGAACGCGCCGAGTTTTCTCAGCAGAAGGAGCTCATGACGCTTTTCAGCTGCAAGTGTCCCGACTTACCCAGAAACGGAATTCCAAGCGTGCAAACCGTGTTGTGGTTGATTTAGGTTGATAGACTGCAAGAGTGACCTATCTAGGGTAGTGGAAGAGTTGACTGGCTTAAAGGCGCGATGGGAGGCCAAGGAATAAAAGCTCATCGAAGCTGTTGAGGCTCCTGACTTCAGCGAGGTTATTGCTGGTAGGTTGGAGTTGCTGGATCACATTGAGAAATATCGTGAGGACTAGGACCTTTTCACTTAGAGGTAGGTGGCTTTCGCTTACTTTGAGGAGGCGGACGACTCCTCTTCTTCTCCGTAGGGTGGCCCTGAGGTTGATCCGCCTGTTGCAAAGATGACCTCCGACCTTGAAGTTCTAGAGCATGCTGCCGACCCTGAGACCGTTCTTGATTATTTAATGCAAGAGGATGTTCCTGAGTCTGTTCCTGCAGTGTGAGTGGTTTATTGTACTGAAAACAATTTATAAGAAAAAGTTTATTTTTCTTGTTGTTCGCGCTATTGCTGTTGTACTTGCCATTTTTATTCTGGCTTAGATTAGATTGAGTAAACAGGTATGTTCACCCCCACCTAAAGCAGGGCTTAATCTGAAATGGAGCCATTTCTTGGCTTGTTTGGGCTCATAATCGGACAATAGTAATAACTTAATCTTTCGCAAGAGTGAAGCTGTAGGATAGTCACATTTGTTTATCTAGGCTGTGTTCCATTAGTGACGTTATTAATATCTCTCAGGGGAGTTGAACTTGTGCAGAAGCCTTATTTGCATTGATGACTAAACTTCCTTGTTAGGTTGCTTAAAAATCCATCCATTGTCGGACTGGATTTCAGTGCCATATGCCTGCTTTCATTCCCAAGGGGGACTTGTTGATGGGAAGTCACCTTCATCCGTCTAGGTTAGACTTCGATAATAGACCCCAATCTTGAACAGGAGTTGGGTTTTTAAGGAACCATCTTTTCCCAAATGAGCTAGATTCCTTTATTCATCTGGCTCAACCCCGGAGAGGACTTGAGTTGGAAAGAAGTCATCTTCACCCGCCTGGGCTAGACATCATAATAAATCCCAATCCTAAACAGGAGTTGGGTTGTTGAGGAACCATATTTGCTCGAACGAGCCAGATTCCTGTATTCATCTGGCTCGATCATGGAAAAGACTTGAGCTGGAAAAAAATCATCTCCAGCCATACGGGGCTAGATTTCATAATAAACCCCAACCTTTAACAAGAGTTGGGTTTTTAAGGAACCATTTTGGCCCGAATGGGCTAGATTTTCGTTAAGCGGACTAGGTCACTTGTTGGGCGAGTTGTCGATATCCTGAATAGGAGTAGGCATAGCCACTGTGCACAATCTTGGTCCCTTAGATTGGATCATCACGGTGCGGTGAGCCCTCGACAGACTAGACTCAGTCCGCCTTGCGGTATCGTGATTCCTTAGGACTAGGCTCGACCGCTGTTCACCATTTTGGTCCTCGTAATCAGACCAGGGCTTTTCGCAGCGGCATCTAGCCTTATGTCACATCAGTTCCTTAGGCCGACTAGGTCACTTATGTGGTGATCTGTCGAGATCCTGAATAAGATTAGGCTCGATCACTGTGCGCCATTTTTGTCCACGTGGGAGGATCGAGTTTTCCTTGTAGAAAGATTTGAGTGTGGAATGGTTTTTTTTTTTATTTATTTTTTTAATTATAAAAAATTAGCTTTATTGATAGTTATTCTTCAAAAATTCTACATGATACTCTATTCATTCAAACTCTTTGACCAGTAAGTGCTTGGTCTGTTGGTTCTTTTTGTTTTAGGGGGCTCAAGTTGTTGTGGCTACTTGCCGGATAGCTTCATCGCCACGTAATGACGTTCCCTTGTGAAAGATTGATTTCCCTTGATAATACCTTTTTCACCGTTGATAGTATTTTAGGAACTGGTACCATGTGGAAACCACTGCTCCCTTCTAGTGAAGCCAAGGTTTTCCCAGGATGACATTGTACACAGAGGAGGCGTCTACCACAATGAACTAAGCTTTACTGGTTTCCGTGCTACAATGGGTAGTCTGATACTCCCGACTAGGTAATTTCGAGCACTGCTAAAGCCAACCATAACCTAATTGTGTGGTTTCAACTCATCATTCCTCAGCCGCATCTTATGGAATGCCTTCAGGAATATGATGTTGGTTGAGCTCCCCGTGTCCACCAATGATCCTTTGACGCCTCACTTTGATATTACGATCGTGATAATCAAACATCATTATGTGGGAAACAGACCCTCTGCATATCTCGCTGACTGAACATCAAGTCCGGGGGTAGGTGCTCTACACGGGTGTGCTGAACTGGGCAGTCTTCGCGGTGGAAACCTGTCTGCAGTTCTCGGATTGCCCTTTTTATTGACCGGTTGGATTTTTCCGGTTCATCGTGTGCGCTGTGCAGGATGTAGATGACATTTGCAGTTTTTTCTTTGGCATTCGGTGCCGTTTTTTTTTTTTTTTTCTCGGGGTTGTTTCTTGTCAGAATTCACAAATTCTATGAGTCTCCACTTACGAACCCAGTAATTGATCTCATTATCGAGACTCTAATAGTCTTGAGTGGTGTGATTGTAGTTATTGTGTTAGGAACATTACTTGCTCTAGTCACGCCTTGAAGGATCGCTCTTGAGCTTGGGGTTTCACTTGATGTCATCCCAACTCTTCACGACGGAGTGAATCTTGGGCAAACCGGAGAGGGGTGAACTCAGTGTACATTGAGCCAACGTAGTTGGTAACCCTGTTTGGTTTTACCTTGTCAGACCCGATTTTGTTGCCGCCTTTCCTTCTATTCAACCTGCATCCTCTTTGCGCCTATTTTCCTTTGCCATGTCCCTAGCCTTAAAGGCCCACTTGGATTCATTTTTTCCTCCTTTCTTGACTGCTAACATTTATTCAAAAGTGATTTACTTCTGCACACTTTTCAGTAAGTTCGCCATATCTCTTGGGAGTCCATCGCGAGGAAGTTGTAAAACTGACTTCCTCAGATACCAGAAGTGAAAGCGGTGACTGACATGTCATCGCTGCAACCGTCGATCAAAGTCAGCTTTTCGTTAAAGCGAGTGACATACCCTCTGAGGGTATCACCTTGATTTTGCTTGAGGCTTAGTTGGTAGTAAGGCCCTTGAATCTGGTGATAAATTCCTTCGCCAAGACTTGAATGAATCAATAGATCTCGGCTGGGGGCTGTGGAACCAGATCAGCGCAACCTTTTTCAGGCTGGTAGGGAAAGTTCTGCACATGATTGCTTCCAAACTTTCTTTCAGTGCCATTATGTAGTGGTAATGATGTAGATGATCTGACAGATCTAATATTCCATCATAAAATTCGAGCTTTGGACGAATAAATTTCTTTGGCAAGGGTGTTCATGAGCTCCTCTGAGAATGGAGGGACAATAAGACTATATAGAACATTTGTTTGGTTGACCCCAGTCAGAACGAGTTCATGACTGTGGTCCATTTGTGTTTGGGGCATGGTCCCCATGATCCCCTTCATCTCTTAAGCTCTTCGGGCTTCGCTTTCCTGGATGCGCTCTCGAGCGTCCTTTTGGGTGTGGGACCTCCCTGGATTTTTGCCATTCTAAGATGATTGCTATCTATCCTGGGTGAGTCTTTCTACCACGCACGCTAGATGATCCATCTAGAGCAGGATCTAATATATGCGGGTCACTCGTGGCCGCCTCAGTGGCTGAGCCATGCGATTACGTGGCTTCTTCGATCAGATTGGTTTGGCCATGTGGTTGGGCTTCCGTGGCCGGAGGGTTGTCTGGCTCGGCGTTGTTGTTGAATGCTTGATATCTGGTCTGGGTGACCATGTCTCGGCGCTCTGCTAGTTAGAAAGAGTTTATGATTTTACTTCAAGGAAAACTTGTTGTTTTCCCATAGACGACGCCAATCTTATGCCTCCAAATCAGTCCTTGTTGATCTCGCACATGCAAACGAACAAAGGTGAGCTAGGGACCACCATTGTGGTGGCAAAAGATACTCCGATGCTTAAGTCAGGCGACAGTGCAAGAAAGAATGAAGACTAGATGAAATTAACAATGTGTATGCGTACCTTTCTTCTTCCATTTTCTCACCTTAAGTAAAAACTCCTCCTCAATTGTCTCTGTTATCGAGGGCGTGATAGAGGCAGAAAATCTCACCCAAAATCTTACCTGTGCACGACTGAGTCTTTTTGGCACTTGGCTTTGTTTAGGACTCAATGCTTGATTGGGCTAAGAGGTGATTCATGCGAGTGGGTCTCAGGTCTGTGACAGCTCAAAGATCCATGTTCGGCCTTATTTTCCTGGCTAAGCTCCAAGATCCGTGCCATGTGGGCTGACATGATTTGGGATTGGGTGCCTAACTTACAGGCTGAACAATGGTTTGAGTTTGGGTCCGCTTGGGACCATGTTGAGGCCTTTTCTGTATTAGGGTTGGCTTATGCCACGTGTACGGCTGTGATTGCATGGCTGATTGATGTCTCATCAATATCTAAAGCTGAACTGAACTAATGTTCGGTGGCAAATTAAGTGTTAGAGTAAAACAAGATTTTTTTTGCTCATGTCTAAACACTGGAAATTGCAAGTTTTCCGCACCTTCTATTTTCATAGATTTTTTTATCCTTGACATAATTATTATGTTATAAAGTTAAATAAAGTTTCAACAAAAATGATTTTATCGAGCAATTTTCCAAAGTCTTGATATTCAACAAAATGTTTCTTTTGATGTTAACTATTTTCATCGCGGTTTAACTTTCGCAGTGTCTCTCAGGGCCTTCGTTGACAACCCTCACAGCATGCCACTAGGTATTTTAGCTCAACATGCTATTAGCCTAGGGATGGTAGTGGGGTGGATTTTTACGGATATCCCCCGCCCGCCTCCAATGGGCAGGATTTGGATATGCATAGACGGATTTCGGGGCGATTTTGGGGATCCTTACCATATCCGTTAAATATACGGGGCAAATACGGATTTGGCCATATCCACTTCGCGAATATCCGTTTAAGTATATAATTTACTACAATGCCCTTAGCCCTTAAGAGAAAATAAAGCCTAACCATATCCTTTTTTGTCTCAGCCACTCTCTGCCAGTCCCTTCCCTTCCAATCTTCCATTGACCATTCCACAACCGCAATTGACTTAGCAGTCCACTCCCTGCAGTCGACTCATCACCAATTCTCCACATCCGCCTCTCTCCACAATCGATAAAAGGTATTTGTTTCACCCCTTCTTCTCCCCATTTTCAATTCAACCCTTCTCTATATTCTACAACCTTACCTCCATTAATGGCTACACGTATTGGCTCGGCCTTGGTGTCTACCATTCTGGGGAGGGAGATGGAGGCCAAACATGGGGGTGATAGAGAAGAGGGGAGGGGGAGGGCGGTGAAGGCTCTAGATCTGGCCTGGTGGTGAGGAGGGGAGGGGTTTTTGAATTATGATATTTGTCCATTGTTGACCAAGTAATCATCAGGTTGAACTACGTACATGCATTGTGGTGCAGAAATATAGAGAGAACATCAGGTGGAGAGTTTGCAGATCAGAAAATGAGAAAAAAGAGAGCTTTCTCTAAAGGCTGTGTTTTTTTTAAAGGCAAGTGTGTCGCCGGTTGGTATAGAACCCAAGACATGGGGGATAAACCACCACAACCTTAACCATCCAATCAAGCTACCATTGGCATCTGAAGGTTGTATTGTGTTCTTTTCTCTTCAACACATGTATTTTCATCCACAACCATTTCTTTCTATCTACATCCACACTATCAAGGCTTGGTCACTATGGTTGAGATCATTAAATAATAAACTTCTTTGAGAAAATCCAGATAAGAACAACTTATAATAGTATTTTGATTTATTATAATTATACTATATGATGTAAAAATTTTGCTACTATTTGCTGTGTCTCATATCCTTTGATCCTTCCCTATTAGTTTTTGATAGCCATAGTGGCAATCTCCAATTTGGATCATAAGATAGAACACTGCCATAATTTTTAGCTAGTTCATTGGAAGTAAAACTTTTATCATTATTTTCTGAATTTGTTTTTCCTTCTTCTTGAAATTATTTTGGTGTACAGTTCATGTGGTTGAATACGCATTTGGGTGTGGCGGGGCGCATTGGATATCCGCCAATCTGTTAACTGCCAGCAAAACCTATATGTAAACGGACAATTGAGGCGGGGCGGATATTTGCCAATTCATGCGGAGCGGGGATGAATTTTAATAAAAAATATAAACGGTTTTGCAGGGCGGATTCAGGGATCTGTGATTCCTGGCGAGGTGGGGTTGGATTTGCCCAAATCCGCCCCATTTCCATCCCTATATTGCCCATTGGTAACGGGTTCTAAAATAAATTATGAATGAACCATAAATTAAAAAAAAATTGGAATTACAACCTTAACTATGCCTTCAACATGAAATTAAAATTTGGAGCTTACCTATTTGAATAAAACAAAGTAAAATTTTTTCAAAATACATGAACTATTTTAGCTACTTAGGACTGTTGGCACGATCATTTAGTTTTCTCATATTGTTTTAGAATTTTAAACAATCTTTTTTGTTTTTTCAACTTTTAACGAAACACACTCACCAAATCTACTTGGCACCTACCAAATCTACCTAACAATATGGCAAATAAGTGTTTGAATATAAAAAAATTAAAAATAAAGTTAGCTTAATGAAACACTTAACTTATAGTTTCCAAATAGGGAGGAAGCATAGATATTATTAGGCTAAAGGCGTGGAAGACGGAAGCGAAAGAGACAAGAAAATAAAGAGATGTTTGAGATGTGCAATGCATGTTAAGTTGCTTGATAAGCATACATGAACTCTTCCACAGATAGAATTAGTTGACACACTTTTCGTCCATACGAAGACTAGAGTGTCAACTCATTGTTTGAGACCATGACCCAGACACTATGATCTTATGGGATTTTTCAAATAGATTGAAAATTTACGTAAGTTTGACCCTAATGTCACGACCCACTTTTTAACATGCTAACAATACATGCGCTACAACAATGAAAAAAAAATTCCAAAATTTTTAAATTTAACCGATATCTGTCTTTTTAATATCCCTCACGACATTTTCTCAGATTTTTAATAATCCCTCGTGACACTACCACAAATATTTGATGTTTATGTAATTGTAGCTTAAACTAAATTAATCACAACTGTTTTTGCAAATTTTTGACAAAGTCTACCTTGTTTTTTCAAACACTAAAAATCAAATATACATAACGAATCACTATAGTGGTACTTCACATGCTAACCGTTTGAGTAAACAATGACACAATTTTTTTTGTGAAATTTTGATAGGGAATTAGTTCGTTTATTTTCAATGACCAGAACTATTATTTCATTGTAGGTAACACATTGTATCTCATTAGAATGATCAACATACAATTTCGCATCAACTTCTTGACCATCGTACTAAAGTTGTTGATGTTCCATATCAATATGTTACATACTACTGTGCTCCAGTTTTCAATCTGTTTAGGCATAGGTAGAAAGTCAATATATTCTTGCAAATTTCTTAAAGGCAATGTTTATAAGATATAACCCATAGTCTGTAATTTAATTTGTCTTTTCGATTTGAAATATCAAACTATGTGTGCAATTTATGCTCAAAATCATATATATATATACATACAAACATTGAAACAAGGAATGTGATTTCTCGAAATATGTCAAAATTTGATGAAATATTTCTTATTTTGAAGTCATAAAAATTTCTTTCAAAATCTGAAATATGTCGAAATATTCCTTAGGAAAATAAATATTTTAATCTTCGTTTATTTTAACAAGCTATAATGTTCTTTTGGTATAAAAAGTTTGTTATGTGAATGATTTTTATGTAATAAATAGTCTGTTTGACATTACGAGTCATGTGAGACTATTTATGTAGTATTTAAGAGTTTAAAATGCATAACTTATATTGTTAAATTCAAAATCACAACTGAAAATTTTATGTTTTTTCTACACAAAACGAAATATTTTGCTAAATATTTCTTAAAATCGGGGGATTGAAATTAACTCGAAAACCGAAATCACAATCCTTGCATTGAAGATATATTCCACAACACATTATGTTGCAGTGGACGACATTCCAAAATGATAATACTAAACAACCTCTTTAATTGATGATGCTCACTTTTCATATTGAAGAGGCATATGCCTTTTCATGACATTGTATTCATTATTCGTCATTTTCTAAGAGCCATCGTGCTGCACATGATAATTTGATAGAATCGCATACCACATTGTTAAACATGCACAATTTTCAAATGATTGCAATCCCTTTACAATAGTAATCGCAAATAAACCTTTCACTTTCTTTAGAGCCATCAAAATACATTTTACCGATTGCGTAACGCCTCTTTCTTATTGTTTATTTTATGTGTTTTTTGCCGAACCAAGTATTGTGGAAACTCTTGGTATGTAAATGAATGTGCAATTAAATCTATAACACAACATATAAAGAAGGCCGTCAAAGTTGATGTTACTATCTTTACGAAGAATATTTTTCTGCGAACTCTGTTGGATTAAATACAACATGATGCATTCCGATTTCTGGGTAAATGAAGAATATTTTAATGTGAAAGATGGTAAAATATTCTCCAAACAACTTTAGGTGGCTCAGTATATCGAGCATCAAAATATTGTTTAATCTCATATATTCCACCGAATACCATTATTATTCTGTCACACGTACTTCCACATTAATATGACAATAAAAATATTGAAAGATATAAATTGTATGGCATAACATCCCTATTATCGACATCTTTTCCCTTGATAATATACAATTTACTAGTATTATGACGTCTATAACATCCCTATTATCAACATCTTTTCCCTTGATCCATCGTTGTTATTATCAAAATCTCGTGGATTTCTTGTTATACATCTTACATTTTTATATACAACGGTTGGAGTTTTCTAGTACCACGCACACGGTCTATGTATCATACAACACTTTATGGTTTGGAAAGAAAAAATTCCACTTGAGTTAGTCAATTTTTTGAAGGAATATTATTCACAACGTTCTACTGAGTTAATTTAGGCTCTCAATCAAGCTCACCACGTGGAAATAACAACAAATAATGAAGTTGTACATAAGTTGGGTGACATTCACTAATTTGTATCAGCTCTTGACTCCCTCGCAAGTGTATAACAATATCTCTCATTCCATTTACTTTTGTCCCATCCCTTGATAAAATAATCACTATTTCATCTGTCGAAGGATAATTGTGTAGTCGTTTGTATTTTATAATAATATAATGTAAAAAAAACAGATAAAGCTTGTTCTGCCACATTTAATGAATTCTAAATCTCATGAGCGTGACGATACTTTTATGAAAATACATTATACTGCATCAAAATATCTTGAATGAATTCAAGTGCATCAAACCTCAATGTTGATTTCAATGACTTCGAACATGTAATGCATAATCGGGATCATCAATATACAATTGAAAATAAATTGGTTGTGCTCTTGTTGATGTATAGCCCCTATATGATGTCATAATTCTCTATGAATGGTAAAACTTGTAGGATCCCATCCATTGTATCCTAGATACTTGTAAATGCATTAGTTGCATTATATTCCCGAATATGTCTCCAAAAAGAATTTGATCGAAGACCATTTCCTTAATGTAAAACTGAAGCAACAGGGGGGGGGGGGGGGGGGGGGGAGTAGACAATAATGATAGCTTAGTCTTTTGTAAACACCATCTTCCAAAAAATTGATTTTTAAAAGTCGATACAACCAATTTCTCATCATTCTAGTGTAATGTTGAACAATGACAACAAAGAACATCCATTATCTTTAAGAAGTGACGAGTTTCACGTTTGTCAAACGGCGGATATATTTCATTATGAAACCCAAACTATCTTCACTGGAAGTATCCTCATTAAGATTTTGGCATATTATATGTGATACCCTTTTGTGGGCAGACCTAAGGGGGAGGGTGCGAGAGAAGCCCAAGAGCCCATAGATCCCAATAGGGTTGACAAACTATAAAAGGGATATCATAGTCCCACATCGCCTGGGTGAAGGAGGGTGATGTACTATATATGTACGAGTTTGGATCTATAAAGTACTACGTGTTTTAAAGTTGTGGGGCCATGGGCCCAAAGTGGACAATATAGTATTATGTAGATCGGGTCGTGACAGAAAAATAAGTGTCAATGACTTACGATGCACTACTAGTTTTTGTCTTAACTACTCAAAATGAGAAATATGCACATGAGTTAAATAGAATACATCTCAACTACGACAGTTTAAAGGAATCATAAAATTTAACAATGCCCTTCCACTTTTCATTACCAATGCTCAATCATGATTTAAATATGCACATGAGATGCTACTTTCATACGATATATTTTCCCGCAATCGCACCTAGTCCATCATGTCGAACATGTCTCACCCTGACATGCCTCTATACACACACCGATGCCACTCATGGCATGTATGTTCCTAAGCGGGGTGCCGCTTCTAGGACATACACGTTGCCATGGAAGATCGATTGTGTGACCCAATCATAAATCATAGCGCGCATCGAGGAATTATCAACCCGATTAAAAAGCCCAAACATCCTCAAAGCTGAGGCAATGATCAACCACTCCAGGAGTTCCTTTCTTGGATGTGGGGAATCAAGGATCAAACATCCTCAAGGCCGAGGTAGTTATTAACTACAACCGGTGGTTCCTTTCTTGGATGAGAGATCATGATCAATCACCCTCAAGGCTGAGGCAGTGATCACATGCGCCGGGAGTTCCTTTCTTGGATGAGAGATCCAACCCCGTTCTCAAGGCCACAGTGGTACTTCCTCACAAGGTTTCGCGTAGTTCCTAGTGTTGAACTGCTGAAACGCACCAAACACAGTATGCATATCCATCTGGCTAGAGTTGCGGGAAAATATAATCTAAATGATGCAACTCCATGACTGAAATACATTGGTCAACACTATAACTAAAATGATCACATGACTTTTCTATCACATGCCATGGATGCTCAAATTTTCAATCGCTTCCATATGCCATTTCACAGCTCAAAGTAGAAACCATGAATCTTATTAGCTTTTCAACATTCATGCAATTATGCTAAATGTCAGTGTCTAACATGGTAGATTTACATACTACATGACATTAAAACATATGATTTCCAAATATTATGCTATAGCCAAACATTCAAATTGCATCTATATAATAAGCTTACCACCACAATCTTCGACTAGCATTCATCATGCACACGAACTCCGAACTCACCAACTACCAATCGAAATACATAAAACCATGAATATTTTCAATTTTGAAGACTCCGATGAAAAATATTAGAAAAGTTCCCTTAATATTGACTTTAAAGGCCCTAATGAAAACCTTAGAAGAGTTATGTGAAAACTGAATTTTAAGAAAACCGTTAACCACAATTTATTATCTCGTTTTTGCAACAATATTTCGAAAACAATTGTAATATTAAAATACCATTACACAAATTAAAGGAATGTTCTTACTCACCTGAGCGGATTGGGTTTTCAAAACCCAAATCCTACCGATCGAAGCTCCTAATTTGCGGAACAACGAATTTGTGTCTAAAGAAACTTCCCAAAATGGTGAACTAAATTCGGTGACCATTCCGACGAAGCCCAAACTTTGGCGAAAACTCACCGAAAACCACCCTACTCCGATCCGACCGTCACCGAACAATACAACAGGCCGAAGACTGGAAATAGATCATAGAACAACTAGAATCATGAATCGCAGCTCACTCCTACGACCACAACTCGGATTCACGCCGATGAATCTCCCTGATGGAAATGCACAACTAATTTTAAGAAATTCTAGCTAACCACGACCACAGGTTCCAATCGACGCCCCAACCACTACCCGAGTAGCTGATTGGAGCACCGCTGCTCGCTCCGACATGACAGCATTAATCAAGCCCTCTAACTAATTTCTCTATTTTTAAGGCGAAAAACTTGACCAAGAAGGAGAGGGGAGAAAAAGGAAGAAAATGAGGAAGATACGAGGAGATTTTCGAGGGAAGAAATAAAAAATCTCAAAAACTCATGCCGGAGAAGAAGGATTGTTGCAGGGGGAAACACTTTTGTAAGAGGGAAAAAGAAAAGAGGAAGAGGAAGAGGAAAAAAGGGAAATTTGTTTTATATGTGGGCGGCTATTTGCCCTACCAGATTTCTAAAGGCACCCATAAAAAATATAAAATAATTTTTAAAAAAATCCAGAAAATTTTCTAAAAATAATTTAAATTCCAAGAACTGTCAAAGTCATTGTTTTAATCCAAAAACTATAAAATTAAGCAAATCGGACAACCAATAAACTACGGGTGTTACATCATACACACACACCTCAAATGAAATCTGGTCCTCGAGATTAAATTCGACATAGATGATTGCAACACAAGAAATCTATCTACCGATGTTATACACACCTCACAATAATTAAAGCCCTTCCCCAAGTAATTAATGCTACAATATCCAGTCCTATCAAAATCACAACAATAACATGCTAAATGCACAAATAATAACAGAGCATATCTATTGCACTTGAGTAAACAAAGCTTACCCTCAACTTTTCCTTGATCAGGGATGGCGGCATAGACATTTACTGGCTGTGGCTGGGCAGGGGCACCTCTAGCTCCCCAAGGAGTCGACTGCAACTAAGGAGCAGGATGAACGACCAAAGTCCGATACTCACGAGCAAACCTGGCTGACAACAAGTATAGCAAAGATGGGGCAAAGCCCTTTGAACTCTCGATTGTGACAAAGTTGTTGGTTGTTACACCTCTCTCTGCCATTGATCTCACTGACCATGTCTCTCAACCTCAGGGGCTATATCCCGAGGCCTCTGTCCTCCATCTGGGCCACTTCGCTTCAAATCTCTACCACCCCATCTCTAATCGGTCCACCACGACTCGGGTTTCTCTGCTGATGTTGTGGTTGTGGTTTTCGTTGTTGTTGAGGTCTCTGTGTTTCATAAGGCCCATCACTCTGCCCCAATACAAATCTTGAGCCACTCCCACTAGATCTCTTTTCTCGTGTCTTTTTCCATGCTATACTGGCTTCTTCCTGAAGTAATGCCATATTTCTCAATAAATCAAATGATTCTCTGATCGATGGCATCACAAACATCCGCAAGTGTGGACTCAACCCTTCACGAACCTCTCATTCTTCTTATATTCAGTATCCACAAGGAATGGGGCATAGCGGCTCAGCTCATGAAACTCATTCACATACTCTGTCACTGTCCTGGATCCATGTTCCAGATGTAAGAACTGCTCCATCAGCATCAACTTTTGTGACTGTGGAATATATTTCTTCTCAAATTCTTCCTTAAACTCTGTCCACGTCATCGTTGAAACATCCCGACTCAGTCGGATAGAGTCCCACCAAAACCCAACATCACCATCAAATTAATTTTCGCAATCCCTCTCTTTTCCACCTCTGTCAGCTGCATCTTGGACAATTTCCACCTTACGGACCCAACAATCTGCCTCTATAAGTCCTCGAGATCCATGAAATCTCTCGCCACCCAAATAAAAAAGGACTTGTTCCAACGTGCGAAAGGGTCCTGATACTGCGGCCCCCTACTAAATGTTTGAACCAAGCCTGCCATAGTGGCCTTATCCAACTGAGAGACACACGGTCTCTTCTCGCAAGAGTGAGGGAGTCAATTGCCACCCTAGGCATGTCTCTAGCAAGTCCACCAAGGGGCACTGTCCACGGAAAACCTCTGCGCCCATGAGCTTCAAAGTAAAAAGGAAAACACAAATCAATGCATGGACCCAACAACACACTAACAGTCCTAACTTCTCTACCCAATCCCACGTCTGAATGCAAGCTAAGCATTGCTTTTTAGTGTAACCATGACTCTGTGGGCGGACCTGAGGGGGAGGGTGAGGGAGAATCTCAAGAGTCCATGGATCCCAAGAGGATTGATAAGCTATAAAGGGGAAATCATAGTCCCACATCGCCTGGGTAAGGGTGGGTGATGTACTATATATTTACGAGTTTGGATCTACAAAGTACTACACGTTTTAAAACTGTGCGAGCATTCAGCCCAAAGCGGACAATATAGTACTTTGTGGATCGGGTTGTTACAGAATGATATCAAAGTCTGACCAATCCGAAAGTGTGCCAACGAGGACGTTGGGCTCCTAAGGGGGTGGACTGTGATACCCTTGTGTGGGTGGACCTAAGGGAGAGGGTGAGGAAGAAGCTCAAGAGCCCATGGATGCCAAGAGGGTTGGCAAGCTACAAAGAGGAGATCATAGTCCCACATCGCTTGGTTGCGGGAGGGTCATGTACTATATATATACGAGTTTGGATATACAAAGTACTATGCGTTTTAAAGTCGTGTGAGCCTTGGGTCCAAAGCGGACAATATAATACTCCATGGATCGATCGTGACATTATAGTTGGGTGCCTAAACGCGATTTCACATACTTAAACGAGTTAGTAACTGTAACATTGAAATTTATATAAAAACTTGGGTATTTTTCATGGAAAATAAATGTAGAATTTGCATGTTATTTAATGAACTCGTAGGTATGTTGATAGTTGTTTATGTTGTTCCATGACCACTGTATTTAATTCAATATTGAAAAATTCTTTCGCCAAGTTTCGAGGAGGGCTAGTAGTGAAATTATTCATTTTTTATTTTCTTGGACGCCTTTTAGAAAAGTTGTTCTTATTGGGTGTGAAAGAAGAATTATTTTTTGGAATAATAGGTGGTGTGACAAATTGTGATTTCTCTCTCTCAACGCAAGCATTGTGCTAACAAACGTTTGGAAATTAAATTCTTGTTACTTATGTTGTTATCCTAATAGATTTCAATGTATAAAAATAGTTATTAATATATGTCAATCGTGAGAGTGTTATAATAATGATGCATTTAAGGGGGAAAATAATAATAAAAAGGTCTAACAAAAGTTGCCTATATATATTTTTAGTAAACAAACAACAAACCAAAAACTAATAACAAAATGAAGCATGTCATCATGCATACATGAAGGTTTGAAATTTTTTGTTGTCAGCAACAATCGACCTTTTCTTCCCATTTCATCAAATGGAACACAAAAATAAGCATAAAAAATCTAAAAGCCACAACCTATGGAACAACACTCGATCGTTCCTTTCATTTTCGTCAAATGTGACACAAAAATAAGCATTAAAAAAATCTAAAAGTTACAATTTACAATGACATGTTAGTGTGATACATACCTTAAAGTACTCGAGAACTTCATTTTCTTTTTTATTACAATGGATATTCCTTTCCCATTGTTGTGATCATTAGATTTTGGAGTTGTTGAAACACATATTACAAATCCTATCAATGGAGTTAATAAAGCAATGTATCTCTACCCTTTAGGAAAATTTGTATCAAATAAGCATCTTAAATATAATACAACTTTTTTAGTTCATATAAAGAAACAAGTGATGATAATAAATATCTTAATGTATTGAAGCTTTCCTTTTCCATTTTGAGCAGCGTGGCCCTTTGGGTATTTTCTGGTTCTTGGCGCAAACATTTGGCTAGCTCGAGCTTTGAAATAGTAGTATTACTAGGGACATTCTTTTCCGCTTTAAGATATGAACAAAGTATAAATTAAAAAGTACATATTAATGTCAAAATATAATAACCATAATAATGAAAATATTTTTTCATTGTGTTTAAGCCTAAGACCATTGGCTATAGAAACTGATTTTACACATGAAGTTTTGAATAATGAGAATCAATATGAAAATTAAATAGTTTTGAAAATAAACTTGGGCTATATAAAAGTTCTTATGGTCCTTGCCGGGTTTAAAGACATATGAAGAAAAAATGTCAAGATTGGAGAATCCACCATAATTATCATACAATGCTCAAGTTAATTTAGTTGTTCAAAAATCACAATTAGCACCGTAATCCATGTTATTGCCAATTGGAAGATATAACTTTAATCTTACATTCATTGATCATAATTTATATTAGGGGTGGGCATCCCATCCCGCGATCCCGATCCCGTCCCGTCCCAATTTTTTCGGGTCTTAATGGGATTGAATAATTTCATCCCGATCTAGAATGGGATGGGATGGGATGAAGATTTTCAATCCCGTCAATCCCGTCCCGTCCCGAGCTAATTTTTTAATATTTATTATTAATATTTTTATTTATTTATTTATTTATTTTTATTCATATAAACTTATAGATGACTGACATAAACTCATGGTGTTTGCAGTGGTAACATAAATGTTACTTCAAGAGATAAATATTCATTAAGCAAGAGAAAGATAGCAGTCTGTTGCTTGGATTCCCAGAAAAAGTGGC
Organism: Berberis vulgaris; assembly: GCA_963556465.1. Classification (NCBI taxonomy): domain Eukaryota; kingdom Viridiplantae; phylum Streptophyta; class Magnoliopsida; order Ranunculales; family Berberidaceae; genus Berberis; species Berberis vulgaris. The sequence continues at coordinate 48,472,118 of OY747132.1, forward strand.
TCCAATTATTTAACTTCTAAATATTGGCAATACTCAAGTGAAGATCAAAAATAACAATTAACTGAGTAATACATATTCAGAAGGGAACATTCAGGGGCGAGGCCAAGAATTTGAGATGCCCCGGGCTGTAATTTTTTTTTTTTAATTACGATATATGTATTGATGGTAAACCATTATGAATATGTTAGAACATCACCAATAGGTCTATATTTCTTCCCTAACAAAAAATGAAATGTCATTTTGTCAAGGATCCATGAATTTTGTTTCCCACAGCAATGAAATTGTAAAATCAGTTGGGAGACCATCACAACGACACAATACTCTTAGTGGGTCCCATTTATCATGTCATTTTCTAAAAGTCAGCCCACTCGACTTCATTGTTAGGGGATTTAGTGACTACCCTTATATTTACATGCCACATCTATATCTAATTATAAGGAAGTTATTTTTCACACTCTTATATAATGATAATCTTCGCAGCAGTCACAGGCAGCACGCTGATCCCGTCCCGATCCTTTATAAACAGAATGGGATAGGGATGGGTATAGTTCGTCCCATCCCGTCCCGTGCCCACCCCTAATATATATTATACTTCCCTCGGTTTCAAAATTCTTTCTAAGCATTATATGTTAAAGAATTTAACCTAAGTACATATAATCAGATCAATTAATATTGGAAATACACATCCAAACCCACAATTAATATAATCACTTCCCTAATTATTAACCATACATGATATGGAAGATGAAAGGCTCATAAGAGTACCCATCCCAGGTTTTAGAAGCTCAATGTGGACTTTTGGTCAGCAAGATACAATTTTTACAAGTTGATTGCTTAATATAGACCAACATCAAAATCTTATTTCAATTCTCAAATATGTCGAATTTCCTTGATCTAGATTTAATGCTTTAAAATTACTTTAAAACACACAAATAAAGAACAATAGTCAAATTATATGAAAAACATAAAAATATGCTAATCAAAATAAATTAACTAATTAAGTAGGCTAATTAGTGTAAATATGTGGATATAAAAGATATATAAAATGTGTTCTTAACTATGCTAAGAAGGTAATACGAAATCGATGACCTTTTCGTGCATGTTTGAACTTTGAAGAAGGTAGTACAAAAAGTAAGATGCTGAGGAAGATTTTTTTAATTTTTAAATTTTTTTTTTATTATGAACATGATTAGAAGAGGAGTCTCAATTTTATGAGATTGAAGTCATTATTGAAAAGGGTCACTTCTTTGAACATGATTGTAGTCCTCATTTAGAATTGAATAAAAATTATGGCACCACAAAGCAAAACAAGGTGAAAAATTACAGTCCTAATTAAAATCTAGATGAAGATGACTGTTCAGGGTTTTTATGACTCCAAATTTGAAAATATTTTAAACATTGTTTGCACATTCGATGAATGAGGAGTATGTTTGACAAAAGAGTGCACAAAAATGTGGTATTATAGACCGATCCGAATGTCCTAAAGTATCTGAAATAAAAATAGTAGCCTGAGATGTTTGATTGTAAACTACAAAATAAGAATAGATTCAAAAGAAAGAGTCGAGGGCATGTCATTATGGACCCTGGATTATCCATAATTTTATCTTCCCATACTCTTATGGTTTTCTGATCTTAAGGCTGGAATTTTTTAGACTCGTTTTTAGACACACAACGAACTAATTCATCCATAAGAAATTTACGATGGTTTAAACTGAAGAATGCCATATTTGTTATTCATGAGGGTGTATTAGATCCATAATTACAAAAAACCACAAATTTTTATATAAGATTGTCTCATTACTATCTTAATGTGTCATCAAATGGTTGAAATGAGTCATCTAGTTATAAGACCATTTGTAAATTCAGATTAATTTTGTAAATTGAATTTGAGTGTTTAAATGCAATAAAATCATATTCTGTTCAACACAATCCTCATGATGTGATGAATCTTTAATAAAAATCAATACTTCCTAACCATTCTCCTTAATTAAACATTTACATTCAATCATGTCAGCTAATCATCATCATTGGCTTTCATGGATCCCACAAACTATTTATATTTAAACTAAAATAGTAAAATTAATAAAAGTAAATATTAAATAGAGAAGTTCGGGACAGAACGGAATGGGCGGGGTTAAAAATCTCCATCCCGATCTTATCCCACTTTAAATCGGGACGAGATGGGTTTGATCAATCCAAAAGAACCTGGAAAAAATCAGGACAGGACGGGATCGAGATGCCCGCCCCTATTTTTTACTACACACAATTGCTTTGCTTCAAGTAAATACAAACCAACGGTTAATTTGTATCTCCTATATCTGTAGCTAGTTTTCCATCTTTTTCACCTAATTTGCAAACACTCATTTTCTCATAATTTCTAGATTTTCTAAAACTGAATGCCTCTTCAAACAAACTATTTTTGATATACCTGATTAAATTAAAAAACTTAAGAAAGCCCAAGACATGGAGTGAGAGAGAAGGAAAAAACCTATTGGTGTTGGCAAATATAGATATATCCAAACCAAACGGAAGTTGTTCCAAGTGTACCAACTCACATCAACCACCACCCCAACTGTTTCCTTATGTTTATCCATCAAAGTGATTCAACCTAAGAGAAATCCAAAAATAAGGAAAATTTTAACATAGAGGTTAAAAGAGATTCAAACTTAGAACAATCCAAAAAGGAGGGAAATTTCAAAACATGAAGTAACCTAGTTGAGGGAAAACCCTAACCCATGGCGTGAGTTGTGTGAGAGCTTTGAGAGAAGATGTGAATTGTTGAGGAAAAAAGATGACAAAAATGGGAACTTTGAGAAGATTTTGGCATTATGAGAGAGATATTTGTCTATGTGAGAGTTATGCATTGCGTTGGACACGTGAGAGATCTGTGTGTGTGAGAAAATGTGAAATATTTCCTAGACTAAAAACTTCTTGTCCTTCATGGGCCATTGGATGGTTTATAGTGAATGAAGTCTTGACCTTTATTTTGTCTTCAATTCCTTAGGAACAATAAAGCCACAAGTTGATTTATTAGATAGATTGTATGTAGGTTCTAGGCATCCAAGCAATTAGCCTATCAAGAGTTTATTCTCGAGCGAGTGTTGCAGTCTTTGTTATTTAATAAGATAGCAAAGGTTGGAACACATTGTTTTATACTTCTCTTTTATTATTTTTCGCATATACTCTGAATTAGTTACCTATCAAGTGTATAAGAGAAAGTTTCATTGTCATTAGGAGATCTTGTGATGTATGGTCTTGATGCGGATGCAGTACAAGAGATTCAGAAATGTCCTCGAGCAAAATTACAAAATTGGAAAAGGAAGTTAAGTCGCTGAGGCGTGCATTTGTGAAATTGACTAAACACTTGGGAGGGAAGTTCACAACGCTCGAGAAGTTACTTCAGGAGAAAGATAATGTCTTTAACACTAAAGGGGGTCTCCTCGAGCAAAGTGGGGTGATCACAGGTCAGATGGCGATGATGAATTAGAGGAACCAATTTTATTTCTAGGTAATTCTTCTGCTAGGAATCCTTTTGATAGTTTGAAGAGTGACTTTAAGATAAAAGTTTCAAACTAAGATGGCGCCATTGACGCGGAAAGACTTGATGGCTGGATTGATAAGTTGGAAACCTATTATAGATTGTATGGGTTTAGTCATATACAAAAGATTTACTTTACGAGTCTTAAGTTGCCAGATCATGCAATGACTTGGTGAAAGTCATATGGAAAACATTGCAAGAATGAGATCCTGACACGAAAACAGTTCAAGGGATCTATTTAGAAGCAATTTTATTCATTAAGGCATTCTGAGGAAAGGTGATATAAGAGGCAACATTTACGCCAAATCTACACCCTAGAGTGTATAGGAGTACACGACAGAGTTCCATAATCAGGCTTTGGTGTTGGACATTGCTACTGATGCAAGAACTTTATAACAAGGGTTTAGGACATTTTTATTATAGACATTAGGAGTTTAATATTTTACGAAAGTTGGTTTATTTTACAGTTTAATTGCTTTAGGAATTACTATCTCTCTCAGGCTAGGAAATAGACAATTTCTAGTTCAAGTAGGGTTTGAATTTATTTTTAGGGGTCTTATTTTGGACTATAAATAGACCCTAGTTGTAATTGAGTTTTGGTCAGAGTTGAATAAAGGTGAAGTTTAGGGTAGGAATTTGCATAGTTTTTTTGCAAATTACGATTGGCATCAGATATTGAGAAGTGCTAAGTGTTCATGAAGTATACTGATGATTGAATATTAATAAGGAATAGAGTTATTTCCAGTTTGCACTATGGAAAACAAATTTGAGGGCATAGTCAGGAAGAGAAATGAAAATGACAACAACAAGAACTTTTGTAGTAAGAATAGTGACACAAAGTCGTAAGGGGACCAGGACAAAGGAAACACAACTTCTAACAATAAGAATTTGATATGCGAATAGTGCAAGAACATAGGCCACATATGCCACGAGTGCTGGACCAAGTATTCTTAGCTTAAAACTCGTAGGGTGAAGGAGCAAAAAAATGGCCTTACTTTTACACGTGCAGTGGGGACATCTGTCTTGATGCAGTCATTTTTTGCTCCCTGCTTTGACCTGACTCTTGTTGACCTACATAAGTAACACACGTGAGTCACGGACCACCGTTGTGGTGGCCAATGGCACTTCGATGCTAAAGTCAGATAGTGATCTGAGGCAAGTGTAATGCTATATGATGGAATTTATAGTCTTGGTTCTAGCACGCCATCGTGGGCGTAGTTTAGGAAGGAAATCTTCGTTGAGATCCTTCTTTAATTAGGAGTCGTGCTGTAGGAGGGAAGTTCCATGTACTGTGCTCATTGATATGCGGGAGATAGTTTCCAATCCAAGAGCAATCCGTGGAAGGGAGTTTCCCTGTGTGGAATGTACTATGGTATTTGCTTCCTGGTTGGATGGCAGAGAGCAGCTGTATTTGCCCGTCCGAAGCCGATCCACGAGATACTTGCCTTAGTGGGACTTATGGGTATTGAGGATAGCTGTGAGACGTGTGGGCCTAGCATGCTGTGAGATTTTGGGTTCGCCTGGTGTAGTGAATTGAGCGGGTTTAGAACTGCTTGAGCCTGTTCAGTGTTGGGCTGATGCTGGGGCCCGTATTTCCTCGAGATCATCATGACACGTGTATGGCTTAGAGGTGTGACCGTTTTTTTATGTATCATCAGCTACTCCTCCTGAGTGAGTGGGGCGTTAAGTCGGTCCACTGACTCTTTGAAAAGACAATTGTGCTGTCGCAATGATTGGACTTGAAGCGTTCGTCTTGAGCGGCGCATTACATTAATGGGTACGTTGACTGCTCAAGGAGGGAAAGTACGGTTTTCCTTCCCTATAACTATTCACTGTCTTGAGAAGGATTTCCTCATTGTTATTTGCAATATCTTCTAATGGCTGACAACGTTAAAATTTCTTCCAAGGATCCGTTATCCCTTGCTTGTATTAATTTCTTCAAAAGTGGTTTGGTTGATGAAAATGAGTTGGTCAGGCTTCGTAGTTTGTACCACTTTTTGGAAGATTTGCAAATTGTTCCCGCGTTTGGAGTTGTAGGTCCAAATGTGCCTCCTCATGGGTTCATAGGCTTGCACCGTGGCACATTCGAGTCCGGGCTTCGGCTTTCTGTGCCAGATGATGTCTGGCGTTTTTTACTTATTTTTTAATGCCTCCCACTCAAATGGTGCCGAACAGGTTCAAGATACTGCTCGCAATTCTCCTGAGGGCTCATGACGCTGGCCTTCGTTTGACCACGTCGGTGATTCATCATCTGACCGAGGCTCGAGTGGATTCCAGGGATATTTGTGTGTTGAAGTGTCCTTCTTGTCTGTGGCTAGTGGCGGACAGTGTCGAATCTTGGGAGAAGCAATGGTTATTTGCTTCGGTGGATTCTGGTTACTTCAAGCTCGGGAGTCGTAGAGTGTATCGATATTTCCAGTTTGATCTTTGTGAGTATCTTGGTTGTCGATGTGTGAATATTTCGATATGTTTCTTCTGTGATACTGGTACTGATGTTGTTCCTTTCTTTCAGGGAGGTTCGTTATTCCGTCTCTCAGTGAGGAAGATAAGCATATTGAGAGGCAGTTTCTCAAGCTCCCTTTGACTTCCGTTGAGGAAGTCATAATGTCAGGCAATGTTTCACGCTGCGGTCTTCTACGATGTTCTTATGGTGCTCAACCCATGTCAGGTTCACCTGCCGAGGGGGTGGTTGCTCGTTGTACGAGGAAGATAAGTTTTGCCTTGCCCAGTCCCTCCGGGTTTGCTGAATTGGAGGCGAATTACCTCTCATTTTTGTCCCGAGGATGAGGCTAACCCTTGGAGGGTCGCGACCTTTCTCCAGATGCTCCGACTCCCCTTGCTGACTTAGTGGGGGAGAAAGTTGGACCGTGTGTTGAGGTTTCGCGTCATCGCGGTCTCAAGATGTCTACTCTTGCCCTGAAGTCATACAATCCTGTTTTGTTGCACCCGAAGCCCGTGGAAGGGTTCTTGTTTTGGAGAAGGCCTTCGCGGATTTGCGGATGTCATATTCAGACGCCCTCTATCGGGCGAACTCTTTGGAAGGTCGATTGCAGGATTCTGGCACTGTCGCTAACCGCGAGGGCATGGAGGCCGAAAGGAAGCGAGTAGAGGCAAAATGGGCTGTCAAAAGGCAGATGCTGGAAGCCGCAGTTTATGAGGGGCTTTGCCATGCTCTAGAGGCGGAGCGGTTGCTGGCGGAAGAGCGATCGAACTATGAGGCCTTGTTGGGCGCAATGGACTTCGACGTGTCAGGTAGGAGGCCATTAATCTCGTTCGAGGTCGTTTGGGGTAGATTGGAGCTTCTGGAGCTGATTAGGGAAGAGCATCTTGGTACTGACCTTGACTTCACTCGCTACAGGAGGGCGGTTTTTGGGCCGATCAATCGAGGAGAAGGCTCTGGCATCGCGAGGCTTACTGATGAGGATGCTTCTCCTTAGAATGATTGTAACGTCCTCTCTTGGACAGATAATATATAGACATGTTTTTGAATGAAAGTGTTGTTTTTGTACCATTTTGTCGTGTTTACTTTAGTTGCTTCGTAGACCGTAGAGTTTGCACTGCTAGGTGGGATGGCTGCTTTGTTTCGTTCCCGTGACAGATTGGGGTTTAACTAGCAGAAATCGTTGCTGGTCAGGGGTTGACCAGGCTCCCTCAGTCATTGTCTGTAACGTCTTATTAAGTGTTAGCGGACTAGCACTGACTTCTGCTACTATTCCTTCGGCCATTAAGATCCGCACTGAAAAGATTAGGTCTCGTGTACCGAAAGCCGTCGCCGTTTGTTGCGAACTGACTAAGCTTACCTGGCGGGTTCAGCGATGAATGTCTATATTGATAGCAATGATCCCTTGGCGAGTCGTCATCATCAGTGGACAAACGTTGACTAGACTCCCACTTCCTCACCCATCGTGACATGCGTGAAGCAGATTAGGCTTTGGGAACCAGAAGTCGTCGTCATCAGTCGCGAACTGATTGAGCTTACCTGGCAAGTTTGGCAATCATTGTCTACATTGAGAGCAATGATCCCTTGGCGTGTCATCGTCATCAGTAGACCAACGCTGACTAGACTCCCACTTCCTCAGTCGTCATGACCCGCGTGAAGCAGATTAGGCTCTGGGCACCAGAACCTGTCGTCATCAGTCGCGAGCTGACTGAGCTTACCTGGCAAGTTCGGCGATCAATTTCTGTATTGAGAGCAATGATCCCTTGGCGAGTCGTCGTCATCAACGAATGAGTACTGACTAGACTCCCACTTGTCAGGCGTCTTGACCCTTGCAAAGTGGATTAGGCTTTGGGCACCATAAGCCGTTGTCATCAGTCGCGAACTGACTGAGCTTACCTAGCAAGTTCAGCGATCATTGTCTATATTGAGATCGATGATTCCTTGGCGAGTCATCGTCATCAGTGGATCAGCACTGACTAGACTCCTACTTCCTCAGTCGTCGTGACCCACGCGAAACAGATTAGGCTTTAGGCACCAGAAGCCATTGTCATTAGTCGCGAACTGACTAAGCTTACTTGGCAAGTTCAGCGATCATTGTCTACATTGAGAGCAATGATCCCTTGGTGAGTCATCGTCATCAGCAGACCAGCGCTGACTAGACTCCTACTTCCTCAGTCGTCATGACCTGCGTGAAGGGGATTAGGCTCTGGGCACCAGAAGCTGTCGTCATCAGTCGCGAGCTGACTGAGCTTACCTGGCAAGTTCGGCGATCGATTTCTGTATTGAGAGCAATGATCCCTTGGCGAGTCGTCGTCATCAGTGAACGAGTACTGACTAGACTCCCACTTCTCAGGCTTCTTGACCCGCGCAAAGTGGATTAGGCTTTGGGCACCTGAAGCCGTTGTCATCAGTCGTGAACTGACTGAGCTTACCTGGCAAGTTCAGCGATCATTGTCTATATTGAGATCAATGATTCCTTGGCGAGTCATCGTCATCGATGGACCAACACTGACTAGACTCCTACTTCCTCAACCGTCGTGACCCATGCGAAGCAGATTACGCTTTAGGCATAAGAAGCCATTGTCATCAGTCGCGAACTGACTGAGCTTACATGGAAAGTTCAGCGATCATTGTCTGTATTGGGAGCAATGATCCCTTTGTGAGTCATTGTCATCAGCGGACCAACGCTGACTAGACTCCGACTTCCTTAGCCGTCATGACCCACGCGAAGTGGATTAGGCTTTGGGCACCAGAAGCTGTCATCATCAGTTGCGAACTGACTGAGCTTACTTGGCGAGTCGTCATCATCAGTGGACCAACACCGACTAGACTCCCACTTCCTCAGCCATCGTGGCCCGCGCGAAATATATTAGGCTTTGGGCACCAGAAGCCGTCGTCATCAGTCACGAACTCATTGAGCTTACCTGGCAAGTTCGGCGATCATTGTTTGTATTGAGAGCAATGATCCCTTGGTGAGTCGACATCATCAGCGGACCAGCACTGACTAGACTCCCACTTCCTCAGCCATCGTCATCCGTGCGAAGTAGATTAGGCTTTGGGCTCTAGAAGCTGTCGTCATCAGTCGCAAACTGACTAAGCTTACCTAGCAAGTTTGGCGATCATTGTCGGTATTGAAAGCAATGATCCCTTGGAAAATCATCGTCATCAGCGAACCAGTGCTGACTAGACTCCACTTCTTCAGCCATCATCATCTGCGCGAAGCAGATTAGGCTTTGGGCACTAGAAGCCGTCGTCATCAGCCACGAACTGACTGAGCTTACTTGGCAAGTTCGGCGATCATTGATCGTGAATAGGGAAATGATCCCTGGCAAGTCACGTCACCAGGCGTGATAGTGCTGATTAGACTCCCACTTCTTAAACCGTCGATGTCCGCGCTAAGCAGACTAGGTGTCGGGTTGAACTAGAAGCTATTGTCATCAGCTTTTGCCGACTAAGCTTGCTTGGTTTGAAAAGAGGTTTCACCTGCTAGGGGGCGTGCGAACTTAATCCATCTGCCTAGTGCATGGGGTGGACGAGGTTACCTTAAATCAGCTAGTGATCGGTAGGTGCGATCCATATGTCAGGGTTCACTAGGATTTCTTGTGCTTGTGCCAAGCATGTGACAGAATACTGTTTGAGTAATAAGCTGAGCCCATGGGCCCGCAGAGGACAAGCTAGGGCACAATGCACTGTGTGTATGGCGTAAATCACGCGGTAACACATGTACAGTGTAGGCTGCTTGACGGTTGAGTACTGGTTGCATGCAGCGCCATCAATTTGATTGACGTGGTCTGCGTAGTTTCCTCGGGAACCGCTGTCTCCTCGTTTTCCATACAATATATAATGCTTGGCTGTTAATGCTGGAAGGCCCACTTTGTGAACCATCATGTTTATATAATGGTGTTTTCAAATCGTTGTAGGCACTATCTTTCACAAAGCTTATCTCCAGCAATATTATTGCTTGAAGAGAACGCTTTGGGTTTTCCAAAGGCTGACGGTGGATCTCCGTCTTTGGAGTCTCCGAATGTTCTGACATTTGTACTAGTCAGACACATAGATAGTTGATGTTATGCGTGGTCACCTGTTATGGGTGGGCACGTAGTTGACTTGCCGAGGTCTCATAATTCCTTCTCATATTTCAGAGTAGTACAGATTTCCTACTAAGGGAGATGCCTTGGTGTTACACCGTACAACTTTTGCCTTCGTGTGCTCAAATCCCGCTGCTAACTAATGGCTGATCGAAGTGTTAGTCGATGTGCGATGTCTCCGAGTACGGTATCTCTCAGTCACTCCTGGTATCGCGTATGTGAAAAGTGGCATTGCTTGATAGCACTAAGAGATCGTGACAGTGTTGCTGCTTGTGGCCATCCTCATCCTCCTTCTTCTAAGCTATTTGAGGAAGTCGGAAAGGGAGTGGGATGTCTCTTGAGGAAATCAGCAGCCCGTTGTAAAGTCTACAATGCTTCTGTACGGTCACTTTCTGGGGTGATTTGACGGAGCAATTTGACTGCTCAGTCTTTTCAATCCCTTCTTACACTTCATCTTTATCTATGGAAGGGGTCGAGCGAATTTCGTTCGCTTATCTTTGCTGTCACTTGCAGATTGCTCACATTGGAGGGATTGCAAGTTTTCGTCAGATTCTTCCCACAATAGAATTGTCTAAGCGAGTCTCTTACTTCAGGTTGCACTATATTCAGATGCTTGCTACCTTTTTTATCCACCCCAGGGCGTTCATAATATGTTGCCTTTTGTATCTGCCTCAAGGTGCTTGTTGTTACATCTTTTTAATAATCAATAGTTTGTTTTCGTAATTCTTGCTAATTCCTTAAATGATTGTAAATCACATAAGTCTTTTAAGAACTAAAACTCAATATTGACTATGAAAAGGAAAACAAATAACTTAAAGCAAACTAACTGTCGACGGAGAGAAACTGATCCTAGCCTTGAAGTGAATTTGGGTTGCTCTTGTGGATCATTTAGCGGACTGTCGAGGCGTTACAAAGGTTACTGAAGAGTAAACCTTGCAAAAGGGTGGATTTCTGTGCCAACAGAATGTTGGGGGGGGGGGGATGTGTTTCCACTTGCCATGGCCTTTTCGACTCATCGGGCGAAAGAGCTTATTGCTTCAGTACCGCTCAAGAATGATGTCTCTATCGTCGTCTGGCCTTGCACTGGGTCAGGTTGCTCTGCACGATGTAGCTAAATCTGGGAGCACTCTATCTATTTCAGTGCGGCGTAGTGGCAGCCTTGTGTCATAGGTTTATCTCCATGTATTGTTCTTTTGGAGTGGTTAGTAGTATACGTAACACATTGGTAAAGGGTGGAGACCACTGGTTCCATTTGGTGGAGCCATGGTATTCCCAGGATGAGATTGTAGGATGCCGGTGCGTTTACCACCATGAAGTCCAGAAATAGGACTTTCCTAAGTTGCGTTTCTCCTGCGACCGTAGCTAACCTTATCTTTCTGATGGAAAAACACTTTTCCCCACTGAATCTGATCAACGGGTGTTATGAAGATGTCAGGTTTTCCTCCTTGAGTTCCATGCTGCAGAATGTGTTGTAGAAAAAAACGTTAAGCAAACTTCTAGTGTCAACCAGGGCTCTCTTTACATCCCACCTTGCTATGGAGACCAAAATGACAAAGGCGTCGTCATGTGGCGCTCAGACTTCTTTGAGGTCCTTGTCTGTAAAGGTCAAGGTGAGAACGGGGCTCTGAATCCTTGAGTGGGGTTGTGTCTGCATGTCTAGTAGAGTCCGCTTACGGGACCTGTATGACTGGCTTTCATTTGGTTCAACTCCATGAAGGACGTGTATTATCACTGGAGTCTCATTATCGATTTTTTTAACTGACATCCCTGTCCTTTATTTGTTTTGTTCACTTCTCAGACTTTAGGAACTCTTTAAGTTTGCCTTTGCGAATCCAGTACTCAACCTCATACCTCAGACTCTTGCAGTCATTGGTGTCGTGGCCGCCCTCCTTGTGGTACGTGCAATACTTGCCGGTGTCACACTTGGCTGGGTCTCCGCATGTCTTTGGGGGCCACTTCAGTTCCTCCTAGCTTTTCATTGAGTTTAGTGTGTTCGATAGGTTAGCATATAGGTGTGTCACTGCTCTAGATCCAACATAGTTGGACGATTTCCCTCCTTCTTGTACCTGGGAGCCAAAGGATTTTTCTCGCCTTCGGCTTCCCTTTTAACGGTCCCCGACTCTTCCAGGGTGATGTGTCTCTGGACGCTTTTGAGGAGCTCCGCCATGTCCATAGGGGGCTCTAGGATGAGGTCCTCGTAGAGCTTTATCTATTTGAGTCTCACAGTGAAGGCCGTCACAGTTGTATCGTCGCTGCACCCGTTGATGAGGGTTAGCTTGTTGTTGAAACGAGTGACATACTCTCGGAGTGTCTCGCCGAACCTTTGCTTAAGAGAGAGTATGTAGTGCAGGCCTTTTCGAAAATGTTGACTCTCGACAAAACATGTCAGAAATTCCTTTGCTAGAGTTTTGAAGGAGTCGATGAATTTCAGCTGAAGGTTGTGGAACCACGTTAGTGCTGAGCTTTTCAGACTAGTAGGAAAGGTCCTGCGCATGACGGATTCAGATCATTATTTAAGGGCCATTATGTGCTGATAATGGCACAGGTGGTCGAAAGGATCGGTGGTTCCGTTGTAGGAGTTGAGCTTCGGGGAAGTGTACGTCCTCGGAAGGGTTTCATTCATGATCTGGTCTATAAATGGTGGGACGGAGAGGCGATACAGTATGTCCGGATCGTGCGCCCCTCTTAGGGCATTCCCTTGGTCGAGCGTCTTTGTCCTGGCGGCGAGCTCAACATTAGCCGCATAGCTTCCCCTAGTCCAATGAGAACTAGCGAGGGTTTAGCTCTCTTGCGCTCTCTCCCTATCATCTTCTGGAGGCAGAGGTCCATGTTGCTCATGTTCTCCATTAGCGGGTGGTGTATTCTGTCACGTGAGAGCCTCCATCGCCTTGGTGATCCGCTGTATTTGAGATGCCAATGTATCGATTCTGGGGTCTGTCGTTGCTGCCGTCGGCACGGGAGCGTGAGTCGGCTGCCAGTGCAAGACAAGAGTTGTTGAAGGAGGTGGTATAGAGATAGCTTGAGCGTTCGTCGTGTCCCTCGATTCTCCATTGTTGCGTGACCTAGTGGTTACCATTTCTCTGTGTTTTGAAAGGAGACATCGCTTAGTGTAAACTTAAGAACTTTGTCGTCCTCACGGACGGCGCCAAACTGATGCAGTCATTTTTTGCTCACTGCTTTGACCTTGTTCTTGTTGACCTGCACAAGTAACACATGTGAGCCACAGACCACCATTGTGGTGGTCGATGACACTCCGATGCTAAAGTCAGACAACGATCTGAGGTAGGTGTAATGCTATAACAGGGAATTTGTAGCGTACCTTAGCTTACCAACCTCTTGTCTTATTTATAGTGAAAGGAGTCCAAGTTCTACCACGCCATCGTGAGCGTAGTTTAGGAATGAGATCTCCATGGAGATCCTTCTGTATTTAGGAGTCGCGTGTTGTAAGAGGGAAGTTCCTATTAGCGTTGTGCTCCTAGATACGCGGGAGATAGTTCCCAATCCAAAAGCAATCTGTTGAAGAGAGTTTCTCTGTGTGGAATGTACTCTAGTATTTGCTTCCTGGTTGGAAGCAGAGAGCAACTGTAGTTGCCCGTTCGATGCTGATCCTCGAGATACTTGCCTTAGTGGGACTTATGGGTATTGAGGATAGCTGTGAGACATGTAGGCCTAGCATGCTGTGAGAGTTCGGGTCCGCTTGGCAGACTAATGCAAAAGGATCCGAGTCAGATGATGCTGACTTGTCAGATAACACGTTGTTGGTGCTGAGATATCATGAGTTGGCAGATCAGCACAAAGATAGCAGGAAATCGTTATATTTTTCTTAATTGGGGCAGTTTTGGGTGCGTTTTGGTATTTTTGACATAACTTTGGTTACGGGTATCAGAATCGTGCATATGTCCCCAATTCGAAAAGCTCTTTTCGGTGCGCACATCGCAGCCAATGAGCATGCACATCTCTTCAAGGCCAAAATCCACTATTTTCCCTTCCGAATCTACAATTTTAGTAATTTTTTCCTTTATGGTAATATTTCATTCATCGTTTAGGAAGTGATTCTGAACCCGATTTGGGCCAGAGTTTTGGCAGATTATTTCTTTTATTACGTATTTTGTTTTAGCATGATTATTGGGATTTGCTATTTTTTGGTAAAATTCTAATAATCACGAGTTTTAGCTATAAAGTCCGGCTTGTGGGCTGACTTTAGAGATACTTTTGATTTGCATAATTTGAATTGAACATTAGAGTTATTTCTCTGTGTTTTTGGGTGATTTTCTTGTGTTATTTCCTTGTGAATTGTCTGTTGAAACTAGCCTACAGGATAATCGCTATTCTGCCCGACGTCAGTTGGTATCAGAGCTTCAATATCTTCTTGGGGTGAGATTTCATCAGTTTCTATGGCTGGTGATCGTGGTAGTGGTCGTCGCGGGCAGATTCTGAACTAGGAAGACCTGCACCGTGATCATAACGTTCAGGATGTGATGAATAAGGATTTACAGATGCAAGTTGCAGAGTTAACCCGGTGTCTAACGGTGCAGGATTTCGGTGATCGTGAGATGGAAAATCACGATTCTGATTCCAGCTTCAAAAACCAGTATCACAATCGTGCTCGATTCTGGGAGCACCGTGGTCGGGAGGATCGTTATGGAGACCTCAGTTTCAGAGAGGATCTGCCCGAGTTTTCTAGTACGTTCAGGGCGAAGGATTTGTTGATTGGTTTAATGAAGTTTCAAATCGTGTCAAAGTGAAGGTCGCCATCAAACTCAAAAGCAGAACATCTGCGTGTTGGGAGCAATTGAGGCGATCACGAGATAGGCAGGGCAAGGCCAAGATTACTGATTGGGAGAAGATGAATGGTCACTTTTTTCCTTTCGGCTACACTTAAATTTTGTTTCAGCGACTTCACTCGTTGAGGCAAGGTACGAGATCGGTTGATGATTACACGGAGGAGTTCTATCAATTGATAGCCCAGAATGATTTATCTGAGACGGAAGAACAGATGGTGGCATGGTATTTGGGGGGATTACGATAGCCTTTGCAGGATGTCCTCAGCCTTCACTCGCTGTGGACCGTTTCTGAAGCATACCAGTGTGCACTTGCTGTGGAAAAATAGCAGAACAGGAGGCCTATGATCAGCAGTGACCAAAGAAGTCAACCAGTTCGCCTTCAAGAATCCCATTCTACCCAGCAACCACCGCAGGATTATTCTAATTCAAATATTAGATGTTTCAGATGTGGTGAACAGGGACATAGAGCGACTGAGTGCAGGAAGATGTGGTAGACGGCAATGAGAAGCTTGGAGAGTCTGTGTATGACGATGATGAAGATGGAGATGTGTTGTATGGAGATGGCCATGAGACTCTGGTTGTTCGTAAGAGCCTACTGACTCCCAAGGGCAATTCAAGGGACGATTGGTTGAGAACCAATATTTTCCACACGACCTGCACAGTTGCAGATAAAGTTTGCAAGATTATCATTGACAGTGGCAGTTGTGAGAACGTCGTGTCTGAAGAGGCTGTCTAGAAATTGCAGTTGAAGACAGATCGTCATCCCGTGCCGTACAAATTGTCGTGGCTTAATAAAGGCAATGAGGTAACAGTAGACAGGCGATGCCTAGTGTCTTTTTCGATCGGTAGGAAATATTTTATAATGTTTGGTGTGATGTTGTGTCTATGGATGCTTGTCATGTATTGTTAGGCATGCCTTGGCAGTATGATTACAGTGTTATTCATGATGGGTGGAAAAATACATATTCCCTTAGCATCAAAGGAAAGAAGATTGTGTTGGCACCTCGTCGGGAAATGACCACTCTTATCCCGATAGCCAATTATACTAACCTGCTTTCCATGTCTAGGTTTTTGGGTGAGATTGAGCGTGAAGACGTGGTCTATGCTCTGTTGCCTTGTGGGAATAGTGCTGCAGACGTGAATCCAGATTTACCAGCAGAGGTGCAGCAACTGCTAGCAGATTTTTCTGACCTGATGCCAGAGGATCTTCCTCTTGAGCATCTGAGTCCTTGTTTTGTGGATTCCGACGAAGCTATTGTGAACTCGATGACGAGTTCTTTCCAACCCGGGGCTACTGATGCAGGAGGATCCGAGTCAGATGATGCTGAGTTGTCAGATAGCACGTTGTTGGCGCTGAGATACCATGAGTTAGCAGATCAGCGCAAAGATAGCAGGAAATCGTGATCTTTTTCTTAATTTGGGCAGTTTTGGGTGCGTTTTGGCCATAACTTTGGCTACGGATATCAGAATCGCGCATATGACCCCAACTCGGAAAGCTCTTTTCGGCGCGCACGCCATAGATAGATAGGTACACTCATTGCATATCATTTCGAGGCCAAAATCCACTGTTTCCCCTTTCGAATCTACAATTTTAGTAATTGTTTTCCTTTTATGGTAATATTTCATTCATCGTTTAGGAAATGATTCTGAATCCGATTTGGGCCAGATGTTTGGCAGTTTATTTCTTTTATTACGTATTTGTTTTAGCATGATTATTGGGATTTGCTATTTTTTGGTAAAATTCTAATAATCACGAGTTTTAGCTATAAAGCCCGGCTTGTGGGATGACTTTAGAAATACTTTTGATATGCATAATTTGAATTGAACATTAGAGTTATTTCTCTGTGGTTTTTTGGGCGATTCTCTTGTGTTCTTTCCCTTTGAATTGTCTGTTGAAACTAGCCTGCAGGATAATCGCTATTCTGCCCGGCATGCTGGGGTTCGTATTTCCTCGAGATCATCATGACATATCTATGGCTTATAGGTGTGACCGTTTTTATGTATCATCATTTTATTGATAGAAGCTAATTTGAAACTAAGTATTATGAGTACGCCAAGTTCACCAGTCGAGGATGTCAGAGAAAAACTTTTTTATTTTACCCAAGTTAAATTTAAGATATTGGACAATTTTGTCGATACAGACAGTCAGAAGAACTGGATTTCATAGACCATGGTTCAACATATGGGTTTGAAGACCGTGAAGCATTCAAAGCGTATTCCTTGTACTGGTTACAAAGGGAGGCGAATGAGGAAGTCAATAAGCAATGTATACCCTGGTTTCAAACAGTTTCATTACTGACTTGGTATGTAATGTGGTTTCATTGGTACCAAGTGATTTTTGGGAATCCGTACTAGTGGGATAGACTTGTTAATGATTGATGACAATCCTTATGTGATCAATGCTTTGATTGTTTCGCCTACAAATTTTATTGTTTTGCTTACAAATTTTATTGTGTCGGCAACTCAGATAAAAAAAATGGTGAATGTTTGTAATAAGTTTTTGCTATTGTTTTAAGGCACTCACAGGCTCTACAAGTTTTTTGTTTGGCATCCTTGACTTCTAGGCAGATTACAGACATGTTACAATTGGATTATGAGGACTTGTTTTAGGATGTGGAGGGTTTAGCGTTGAAAGGAGATGTTGAGTAAGGGATTCTTTTGACAGGAGAATTGCTATTGCCGAATCTTTGGTTATACCATACTTCATTGCAAGAGTCTGATGAGATCAAGAAGCAAGTTCGGGAATTGTTGGAGCAATGGGTTATTGTTCCAAGTTGTTTACCATGTGGTTTGCAAGTTTTGTTGGTTCAAAAGAAGGTTGGTGGATGGAAGATGTGTGTTTATTACCATGCAGTTAACAAGGTTACTATCAAGAATCAATATCCTTTGCGGATGATAACATGTTGGATTAGTTAGAACACACTCAGTTTTTTCACCAAGTTAGATTTGAAATTTGGTTATCATCAGCCGAGGTTCAAGAGGATACTTTGAAGACTATCATCAAAACTAAGCATGGATTGTTTCACTGGTTAGTGGTGCCGTTTGGATTGGGCAATATTCCGACGAATTTTATTTGGTTGATGAATGAGGTTATTTGAGACTTTATTGATGATTTTGTTTATGTGTACTTGGATGATATCGTTATATAGAGTAACAAATTGGAGGAGCATCTTGTTTATATCCTTAGGGCGTTGGAGGTGTTGTGCAAGAGTAAACTAGCTTGAATGGGAAGAAGTGGGAGTTTGGGAAGAAGCAATTTGTGACATTAGGTTCAATATTATGCTGGAATTGTGCGTGGATCAATCGAAGGTGGAAGTCATTACTAAGTGGCCTAGGCCTAGCTCAGTGACTGAGGTTAGGAGCTTCATGGGCACGTGCCAGTCTTTGAGCAAGTTTATTTGGAAGAAGAACCATAACGAGGCTTTTCAATTATTGAAGAAGAAGATTTCAGAGGCATGTGTTGGCTTTGCCGAATCTTTAGAGACAATCTGAGGTGAAAATAAATGCATCAGACTATGCATAGGGGGCTATTTTGATTCAAGGTGGGAGACCGGTTTCATACCATTATGAGATGTTTACATGTATAGTTGAGCGGTACCTGATATTTGACCGGGAGTTTTATGTTTCCATCAGGCTATGAACATCGGAGGGTGGTGTACTTGTTGGGTAAGGAAGTTGTGATCCATTCGGATCACAAGCCATTGAAGTTTTTCCAAGCTCAGACCAAGTTGCAATAAGCTTTCTACAGTAGTTTAATATTGTGATTAAGTACAAGAAAGGGGTTACGAACAAATTGGCAGATATGTTATTGTGACTACCGATTTGGGCTTCTTTGTTGGTAGCTAAGTAGATTTAGCCGATTGTTCCTGGTGAGTATGCAAAGTTGTATGGCGTCGATTCAGAGTTCAGGGATGTTCATGCCAAGGTGTAACAGGGTTACCTTGGTGAGTAAAATATACATGATGGTTAGTTGTACAAGGGGACATTATTTTGCATTCCACGGATGGTGATAGATTCCAGTGGATAATTCATGGGTTGCTGGACACTTTGGAGGTGAGGAGATTTTGTCTAATTTGCTCCGGTATGTTTATTGGCCACGAATGTACCTTGATGTTTCTTGATATGTATTGTGGTGTATGCTTTGTAAACACATCGAAGCCTTCTAACTGGAAGAGAGGGTTGTATATTCTATTGTCAGTTCCAACTCGTCTTTGGGATAATATATCTATGGATTTCTTGGGTGGTTTGCTTATGAAAAATTATGGGCATAACTACGTGTTTGTTGTGGTGGATCGGTGTAGTAAGATGATTGTGCTGATTCCTTGCAAGAAGATTGTTATTGGCAATGGTGCAGTGAAGTTATTTTTCCAACATGTATGAAAGTACTTTGGATTACATCGATTATTTCAGATATAGATAGTCGATTTCTCGAATAGTTTTGGCACTCTTTATGAGGGACCAAGCTGAATATGAGTACTGCCCTCCATCCACAGACAAATGGACAGACAGAGGTAGTGAGTCGGTTTTTGGTTTATCCTTTGAGAGGTCATAACAATTGACATCCCAATACTTGGGATCACAGTTTCTCATATATTAAATTTGACTTCAATCGTGCTTTTCATGGCTTGACATCGAAAATTTCCTTTTGAAACATGTTTGAGATTCTTGCCTTCTTGTCTAGTTGATATGGTTTTCATTGCTGGAGATAATCAGAAAGGAAAAGGTGAGGATTCAACATTATAAGCACAACACTTCTTGGAGAAAGTTTGTAGGATTCATGAGGTTGTTGGATATAGTTGACGAGATCATAAGAAATGTACAAGGCAAATATCGGGTGCCTTGTAACTTTAGAAAGGGTGACTTGGTTCGGTTAGGCCTCGCCATCTAGCATGATTTGCATCCTTGTATGCAGATGTATTCAATTATTAATGCTGAGTACTTGAAGCTGTTTGAGCCTCCAATACTGGATGATGACGGTGATGATAAGGTTTGGTTGCCACCGGTTATTGATTTGTGATGATAAAGAGCATGATTTTTTTTGCATTAGGCATGTTGGTCAAGTCTAAATGGTTCAATTGGAAGAATAAGGCTCTCGAGTTCCCCAATATCTAGTTCTAAACTTGAACGAGAACTCAAGTTCCTAAAAGGGGGAGCTATGATATGGGAGTATCCCTTTTTGGGAACTTGAGGTTCAGGGTGGAATAGAAAATTTGTGTTTGGAAACACAAAAGCTCTCCTTACGAGACAAAAAGAGTGATATGGAAACACTTTCCTATTAGAGTAGCTTTCCTTCTTTGGTTGAAATAGAAAATTTCTCCTTGCAGGACAATAGGGCTGAAAACCGAACCGACGGTTCGGTTTTTCACCTAAACCGTGAACCGAACCGACTTAGGTCGGTTTTAAAATTTTCAAACCGAAACCGAACCGACCATTAACAAAACCGATCCAAAACCGAACCGATTCTAATTTATGCAAACCGTAACCGAACCGACTAAAATCAAACCAAAATCGAAATAAAACCGAACCGACCGACTATGTTAAACATATTATATTATTTATATATAAAATATATATTATTTATTATATATATTCGGTCGGTTCGGTTTGGTCGGTTAAAATCACATAGAGACCGAAAACCGAACCGACCACTTTGGTTTTGAATTTTTTAAAACCGAAACCGATCCGAACTGAATTTAAATCGAATCAATTGGTTCGGTTTAGATTGGTTCGGTCGGTTTAATCGGTTTTTTGTTCAGCCCTACAGGACAAGGAAAGTAATATGAAAACTGATGAGACATCGAACAGTCACTCAATCACAGCCATACACCTGGCATGAGCCAACCCTAACACGAGAAAGGCTTCAGCAGGTCCCAAGCAGACCCATTCATAAACTGCTATTCAGCCGGTAAGTCAGGTGCCCAAGCCCAGGTCACGCTAGCCCAATACGCACGAGCCTTGGGGCTCAGCTCAGAACAATAAAGCCCGAACATGAATCTAAGAGTTGTCATAGGCCCGAGATCTACTTGCATAAATCAGCTCTTAGCCCAATCAAGCATTGGGTCCTAAACATAGCCAAGTGTCGAAGAGACTCGGTCATGCACAAATAAGATCTTGGGCAAGATCTCCTCCTCCATCACGTCCTCAATAACAAGGACAGTTGTGGAGGGAACACGTACTACTTAAGGGGAGAAAATGGAAGAAAAAAGTTACACATACACTTTGCAATTTATATCTAGTCTTCACTCTTCCTTGCATCGATATCTGACATAAGCATTTGAGTGCCTTCGGCCACCACAACGGTGGTCTTTGGCTAACCGCTACTTATTTTTGCAAGCTCGAGATCAACAAGAACAAATTTGGACACATCAGTTTTGTAGTGTCCGTGGGGAGAGAACAAGTTTTCCCTGAAACGAACATACGAAGTTTCTTCCAGCAAAGCAAAACATCAAGACATGGTCACCAACACTAGATCTCGAACACTAAATGACGCTGTCGAGCTAGACAACACTTTGGCCGGGAAGCCCAACCACAAGGCCGAATCAATCCGATCGAGGAAGCTGAATAGCCACACGATCCAACTACTAAGGCTAACCCCAACATGAATTAGATCCTGCTCCACCTAGATCACTTGACACGGGTGGTGGAAAGGCTCACATGAGATCAACAACAACAATACGAAACTAGCCAAAATCTGAGAATATCTCATATCTGAGAGGACACACGGGAGCGCGTACAAGAATACTCCCCCGTAGAGGAATAAAGAGCTTGTCGATAAGGGAGCCCAGGAAGAAGATAGGATCATGGTGACCTTATCCCAAGGACAGATAGAGCTATGACCATGAACCCGCTCAACTAGGGGCGGCCGATCCTGATGTCCTATATGATGTCACTGTCCCTCCATTCTCGGAGGAGATCATGAGTGCCCCTCTTCTGAAGAAGTTCGTCCCATCAAAGCTCGAGTTCTATGACGGAACATTAGATCTGTCAGATCATCTGCACCGATAACTCCATGTGATGGCACTTAAAGAAAGTTCAAAAGCCATCCAGTGCAGAACGTTTCCCACCAGCCAGAAGAAGGCTGCGTTGACTTGGTTCCACATTTTCTAGCCGAGATCTATCGATTCGTTCCAGGTCCTGGCGAAGACATTCATCACTAGGTTCGTCGGGAGCCAACGCATCCGAAAAGAGCCCTACTATCTATTGAGCCTCAAACAGAAGCATGGCGAGATCCTTAAGGAGTACATCACTTGTTTCAATGATGAGTTGGCCTTGATCAATGGTAACATTGACGATACATCAGTCGCCGCTTTCACCTCCGACTTCCGAGGAGGTCAGTTTTACAATTCCTTCACATTGGATCCCCCAGCGGATATGGCAGGCCTGTTAAAGAGCGCCCATAAATACATTACATTGGAGGAAATGTTGGCAGGCAGAAACGAGGAAAGCGAGCTAAAACACCCCTCCAGAGCCAATGACAGGGATGAAAGGGGAGATAATTCCAAACAAAAATGGAGCAAGGACCAGAGTGAGCTCGACCAAACAAAGATGTACAAGGCCAGTGGCTCCAGGTACCCTCCGTTCAACTCTAGTCTGCCTAATGTTTTATCCGTCATGGAAAAATTGGGAGACATTAAGTGGTCGTCGAAACTCAAAAGAGATCCTTCAAAGCATGTAAGGATAAACACTGATCTTATCACAACAAGGATTAGCCACGACACCAAAGACTGTAGGAGCCTCAAAATGAGATCCAATATTGGATCCAGAGAGGACGACTGAAGGAGTTCATCAGCTTCAGGGACATGCTACCCCAAGGCAAAGGAATGACACAAGAAACATGACTTCTGACATGGTATGTGTCCTTCATGGGCAAACGAGGAGAGACAACACTTGAATCTTTCACTAAAAGAAATCGGTACGAGAATTACGAGTTAGATCGCACTAGCGAGAACATCTTGTACATCACATACGAGAGAAAAGAAAAGTCTCGAGCTTAATGTTCATAGAATGGGACATGAAGGGAGTTCGCTTTCCCCACAATGATGCCCTATTCATCTCAGTAGGGATAAAAAACTGGGAAGTCAGAAGATCGGTGGTGGACACAGGCAACCGTCAACGTACAGTTCCTAGATGCATTCCTAAAAATGCAACTGACAGAAGGAGAGCTGAAACCTTCAAATCAAGCCATGGTCGGCTTCAACAGAAAAAACTGCTAGAACAATCACACTCTCGATAGTCGTAAGGCCGCCAGACCTACAGAGGATGCTGATGACTGAGTTTTCAGTCGAAGACACTCGCTCCGAATACAACGTAATATTGGACTGACCTTGGTTACACCACATGGAGGCGATAGTTGCCTTCTAGCACATGTGCCTCAAATATCCCTTTGACGGTGGAGTAGGGACAATTAGAAGACCAGACCATCGCTCTGGAATGTCACTACGCTGCAGCAAGGCAACAGAAAAATGAAGCACATCGACTCGAGCAAAAGGATCTGAATGAGGAAAACCCGAATCCAGCTAGAGAGAACCCTCCCCCACCTTTGAACATCGAACCTCCGTCCAACCCAAGAGGAAGGCCAAATGCTGGGCAGTTGGAGGAAGAAGTTGTCACAATAAATTTGGACATCCCAACTGACACGAAAGCATTCTAGATAGACTTTAACCTTAACAGAGTGTTGGCAAATCAACTAGTCGCGCTCTTAAAGAAGAACCAGGACGTCGTCGCCTGGATAATGAAAAACATGGTGGGAATCAACCCTTCAGTAATAACGCATCGATTGGCAGTCAACCCTGACATAAAGCCCGAAGACTGGTGGCGCCCGAGTGCAACTAGGTCATTAATGAAAATGTGCAAAGACTTCTGAACTCTAGCATGATAAGGGAGTCTCACTACCCAGGATGGCTGGCTAACACAGTCCTAGTAAGAAAAAAAAGGGAAGTGGAGGGTTTGCCTGGATTACACAACCTTAACAAAGCTTGCTGAAAGACAACCTTCCACTGCCCCAGATATACCAGATCGTTGATGCGACGTCCGAACACAGCCTACTCAGCTTCATGACGTGTATTCTGGCTACAATCAGATCAGTATGCACCAGCCGAACCCGGAGAAAACCTCTTTTAAAACGGACAAAGCACATACTGCTATCAGGTAATACCGTTCAAAATGAAAATTGTGTGGGCAACAAACCAACATTTGGTGAACCAAATGTTCAAAGGACAAATAAGAAAAACTATGGAAGTCTACATCGACGACATGCTAGTAAAAAGCCTCCACAGTCCCGATTACCTAGCAGCAAAGAATGAGATTTCGCGAAAATTTCATTTTTTTGAAATTACGAAAAAATAGGGCGAAAAAAATAATTATTTTTTTTGTTGGATTTTTTGAAAATTTTCAAGAATCACCTACCAAGAATTACATTTTTTCGAGGGTTTTTTCTGAAAAATTTTGATGTTTTTTTTTAAAATTTTGAGGTTTTTTTTTATAAAATTTATCATTTATTCTAATTATTTATTGATGTTTGATAGCACCCCCTGATTTTCTAATTATCGTTTCTTTTACTTATATATTGATTTGGAAACCACTTCCTGATTTTCTAATTGTATATTGATTTCATGTTTGTTTCATTTATTGGTATTTAGGCTCCATTTAAAGTGTTTAATTGATTTATTTAATTACATCTTATTTTTCAAATATTTCATATACAATCGACATTCATTATATATATTCTATGCATCCTCAAAATTTTTACGTTTTTTTTACACATCGAAATATTTCTTAAAATAAGGAAACCGAAATAAACTCGAAATACGAAATCACAATCCTTGCCTAGTAGACCTCCAAGGAGCGTTCACACAACTTCAGAAGTACAAAATAAGCTCAACTCGCAGAAGTGCACCTTTGGGGTGCAATCATAAAATTTTTTGGGCTATATAGTCATTCGAAAGGGGGATAGAGGTAAGCTCATCCAAAACAGATTCAAGCTCTTATCGAAATGAGACCACCCGCAAACATTAAAGAAGTTCAAAGCCTGTCTGGGAGGGTGGCAACCCTCCCTAAACAAATTCATCTCCAAATCTTCAGACATATGCCTCCATTTCTTTAAGATCTTAAAGGGAACAAAGAATTCCAATGGGGAGAATAGTATGAACATGCCTTCCAAAATTTGAAGGCATACATGGGAAACACAAAGCTATTCTCAAAACCTAGTACATAGCTAGTCTCCAGAAAACTGGGACCTTACTTCCAAGCTCACACAATAACATTCCTAACTGAGTACACATTTCAGTTTATATTGCACAAGCTAAAGAATGGTCAAATGGTCAGTGGAGTGGGAATAGTTCAACATCCATTACGCTCCGAAAACGACCATCAAGGCGCAAGCACTGGCTGAATTCATCACCGATTTCACTGTGACAGGAGAACCGAAGTTGCAAGACCAGTAAGGAGAAGAGAACCCTAAGCTGCTCCCACATGGATGGATCTTGCGGTACGACGAGTCATCCAACGTGAAGGGTTGCGAAACGGGGTTTGTCCTGTATACCCCAGAAGGTGTCACCCTCAAGAAGGCTATAAAAAAGGATTTTGCACTTCAAACAACAAAGAGAAATATGATGCCCTCCTAGCCGGGCTAAAACTAGCCAAAGGAATCAGAGTAGAAGAAATCACGGTGTTCAACGACTCCCAACTAGTGGTCAATCAGGTCAACGTTTAATTTGATGTTAAAGAACCCCAAATGATGGCCTATTGTTTGAAATCAATCAACACCAAAAGAGGGTTCAAGAGAATACTACTTCGCCGCTGCCCCAAGGTAGATAACTAGGAAGTTTACAATCTGGCCGAAAGGGCTTCGTTTGCAGAGGATGGCTCCGTCTCATAGAGTTCCAGAAGAAGTCGATCCTAGAGGTAGATGGGCTCCAAGAAACCTTCTCTACAAGCAAGGAGAGCACCTGGATGAACCCCCCTTATCAGCTACATAAAAGATGGAGTCCTCCCAATCGATAAGCTAGAAGCTCGCAAGCTAAAAAACAGAGTGCTATAGTACACACTTCTCTACGACATGTTGTATAATAGATCAAAAATTGGCCCTCTGCTCAGATGCCTGACCACCAAAGAAGCAAACTATGTCCTGCTAGAAATCCATGAAGGAATATGTGGAAACCACCCCGAACGAAGGACAATAGCTCATAAAGCCCTCACACTCAGGTACTATTGGCCAAGAATGCAGCAAAAGGTCAAAGACCTGGTCTGCAAGTGCGATAAATGTTAGAGGTACGCCACATACACACATATGCTTGCACAGAACCTGGTCCCAATGACCAGCCCGTGGACTTTCGCCTAGTAGGGGATGGACATTGTAGGCCCGTTTCCCATCTCCGAAAGGAAGAAGTTCCTCCTCGTGGCTATTAGCTACTTCACCAACTGGGAAGAAGTAGAATCCCTATCAAAGATAGGTGAGAATCAAATAAAAAACTTTATCTGAAATCTAACATCTGCAGGTTCAGAATATCAAAAATACTGGCGAGCGATAAAAAGACTTAGTTCGAAGGCGGGAAAATCAAACAACTTTGCACCTAGGCATCGGTCACAACTTTTCTACGCTAGGCAACCCCCATGCCAATGGACAAACATAAGTCACCAATCAAACTATCCTAGAAGTAATCAAGACGAAACTCGAAGTTGCCAAAGGGCTCTGGGTCTCTAAGCTTCCGAGCATCCTTAGGGCATACCATACCAAAAAAAGGATTCCTACTGGAGAAACAATATTCACACTGGCCTATAGGTCTAAGGCAATGGCTCCAGTAGAACTAGGAATGCCTAGGTTCAAGAAGGAGGAGTTCTAGATGGAGGACAATGATGAAGCTCTTTGAGTCGGACTAGACTTACTCGAAGAGCGAAAAGTCGGAGCTTCTGTCATAATAATTGTCTATCAACAAAAGATGACCCAACAGTATAATAAGAGGCCTCGAGAATTCAAAGTCTATGATTGGGTACTGAGAAAAACCCAACCGAACACAAGAAACCCAAGAAAAGGCAAACAAAGTCTGAACTGGGAAGGTCCCTACAAGGTGACAACAATAAAAAGGCCAGAAACTATTTAGCTAGAAAACCTTAGTGGAGAGCATCTTAAAAAACCATGGAATGTAGAGCACTTGAAGAAGTAATATCAATAAGGGTACTCTCTTTAAAGAATCCCATTTCATATGACTTCATGCACATGAACATGCCTAGTCCGACCACAGGACCACGATGGCATACATGTGGACCAAACCTAGTCTGCGAAAATTCACTGCAAGCGGGCGAGTCTAGTCCACGAATGACTCACTACTCTTTAGATAACCTGAAAAACAAGAATTGGCAATTTAACGACGGCTTGGAAAATCTGCTGATAAATACTTTATTCAACGACGGTTCAATGACGGTTATTCAACCGTCGCAGAATAATATTATTTAGCGATAGTTATAGTTAATTGTGATGGTTTTAATAGTCGTCTAACACCTATAACACGAAATGGGTGCATGAACAATGTGTGCTTAAATGCTTATATCCTTCCTTATTTTGAACTTCCTAAAATTCCCTCACCAATATTTCATAAACCCCAACCCATCCTCAAACTCAAGCCACCCTCGAATTAAAAAGGTTTTTCCTCACAAACCCTCCCTCCCTCACCACGTGAACTTCAATAGAGAAATCGAAGAGAATAGAAAAATCAATTACAATAGAGGAATAAAAAACAAACGTTCGAATATCTGTGTGAGAAGAAGACAAAAAGGAGTCGAGTGAGAAAGTTGGAGAGAGTTGAAGATGAGAAAAAAAAAACATAAAGTGCATTTTGAAGAGAAAAATGAGTGATTGAGAGAGATGGTCAATTCGAACACATGCAAATCTTCCTACTGTAACTTGTTTGATTCTTCTTCAACAATATGAGGGAGATAAATGGCTTCAAGACCAATCGTCTCTCTTTAGCAACATAGAGGTTCGTTGGGTTCCTCTTACACCTCTTTTCAGTGATGGAGCCAGGAATTTTTTTTAAGGGGGAGGAGTGATGAATCATAGTTAATTAATGATAATATAATGATTAATTACTTCAACTTAATTTTTTATTTGAACAATAGATAAATAATTATATCAAACACCAATTGCTAAACAAAACTTCATCTAATCTATTGGGGAAGAAATTTGATCCATCTAATTAAGTTATTTGCGATTTGCCTCCACAAAAATATAACTGATTAGAGGTTACCCATCATTAATCACTATTACAGTCTCCCCTAGGACTAGTAGTCTACATGCGTTGAATGTCAAAAGGCTCATGTTGATTACCAAAATGCTCTTTAAACAATAACCCACAGATGAACCTCGAAATACAAACATGTATCTTGAGGAAAAATTAATGGATCCATTTTTTTATGTATCTCTAGAAAATTCTTATGAATAAAATACAAAACTAGACCTCGAGATACGAAGTCATCTAGAGAAGATACATAAAAAATCATTTTTCCTCAAAGTAGACAGAGAGGTTAGGGTTGCTGGTAGCTGGTGGCGATGGTGGGAAAGGGAAGTAAATCATGCAAAAAGGGAGGGAGAGGAGGTGACGGGGTGTAGTCGGACTCGTAGTAAATAGAAAGGTAGTAGAAAAGAGGAAATGGGCGAGGTAGAGTCATCAACATCGTAAATGATAGATGGAGAGGGGAAGGGGTGGGACGGGGCTGTGTCATGAGAGTTGTAGGGGTCAACTTGCCCCTTCATAAACAAAATTCAAAAAACATCCAAATTCAGTGGGAGAAAGTGCCCCCACCAAGATCCGTCTCTGCCTCTTTTCGATTTTTGTTCATTCCTTTCAATTAAATCTGTTAAAGTTTTCAAATTTATGCATCTTTGAAGGAATATCCCCAAATTCTTTAGTGATCTCTGAATCGATCTTGTAAGTAAGATTTACTATATGGGGTTTGTTTATTCTCTTGAAAGATTTCATCTTTTTGTGGTTTGATTTGATTTTGGAAGAAAAATTTACTCTTTATGTTGTTTTTGGGTTCTTTCGGTGTATTGAGGAACCCCTTTGATTTGTTTCTTATTTCCCTCACATCCAGTGAGCGATTTTGATGTTTCTAATCCAATTTCATTAAATCTTCCTGTAAGGGTTTCTTTGGTACAAGGTCATAGATCCTCTATTAAACTTTTTTTTCAATGAAACTTGCAGGTGAGGCAGTAGTTGGACCATAAAAGGGAAAACAGAAGATTGTAAGAGTCAGTGGGAATAATCGTTGAGCTCTCGGAGACATTCACAACCTAGTTCAGTAGTAGAAGATCAATCGACCCATAACAAGGTGAATTTAGGGGAGTGTATTCAATTAAAGATTTTAGTGGATTGTGAAGGATTTCAAAACCCATGGATTTTAAAAGATTTCAAAGGATTTTAATGGATTTTAGGAAATTCACATGGATTTTGATGGATTTTAAGGGATTGGATTTTGATGAATTTTAAAGGATTCTTATGGATTTCTATGGATTCTTATAAATTTGTTATTAGTCATAGGAAGCCATGAAAGAACACCACCTACTGAAATCATTGCTTGGGACATGCCCTGCTAAAATCAGTACATCACACAATTCATCCAATTTTCAATAGTTCTCTACGGCCTTTGGACGAGATTCATTTCTAGACAAAAAAACATGGACTTTTGCATCAACTTCTATTCAACTACACCCAAACTCTTTTTTATACCTTTACATCTTTACTGAACATTATTGCCCTGACCTTAGCAACATCCTCCCATCTTTTTTTTTTCTTATTCTCCTCTTCCTCCCCTCACCTTTTTTTTCCTTTTCCTTTTCTTATTCTTCTTCTCCTCGTCCTTTTTTTTTTTCTCTGTCTTTTCTTTCTCCCCTCTTCTTATTTTCTCCTTATTCTTTTTTCATTTTTTTCTCCTATCTTTCCCCTATTTTTTTTCATTTGCCCTCCGCCGAGTGGGGATCCTCCACTCGCTGGAACCTCAGCCAGGGAAAACAATTGTCCCCCGCGGAGGCTCCTGCTAGTGGTGAATCCACACTCACAGATGTTTGTGCGAGTGTGGGTTCCCCACTAGCAAGGCCTCTGTGAGGGACAAATTTTTTTGCCCTTGCAAAGGTTTTGGCGAGTAGGAAACCTCTACTTATTGGAACCTCCGCAAGGGCAAAAGAGAAAAAAACATGGGAGAAGAAGAAGAGAAGAGAAAAAAAAGGAATACGAAGAAAAACAGAGAGAAAAAAGAAGAAAAATAAATAAAAGAAAAAAAAGGAGAAGAACAAAAAACAAAGATGAAGAAAAGAAAGGACAAGAAGAAGAAAAAAGAAAGGAAGAAAATGAGAAGAAAAATAACAAAGAACAAATAACAAGAATAAGAAAAATGGGGAATAGGAAGTGCATGTGGTGGTGCGGCCGACGGTGGTAGGGCATGGTGGTGTGGCTGAAAGTGGTGGGGTGAGGTGGTGCTGCTCTTGTGAAGAGAGAAGAAAATATGGAGAAGGGAAGGTGGTGGTGTCCTTCAGCAGATCCCAAAAAAAAGTGTTAGTGGCGTCCTTCAGCGGAAATGGTGGTGTTATTTAGCAATGACCAATACAAATCCGTTGAAATATGAGGGGGAAGGTTGGATTTGAAATGACTCTTGTTATATATACTTTCTACTCACAAATCTTTCAAAATTCACAACTTTAACAAATTCATTAAAATCCACTATTTCTTGAATACCCCCTAATTTTGGTGGACTTTTGAAAAACATGTATTGAATACCCCCTGATTTTGATAGATTTTAAAACAATCCTTTTAAATCCATATTGAATACCTCTGGATTTGGATGAATTCTTTCAAATACTTAATTGAATACCCCTGGATTTTAAAATCCTTCACAATCCTTAATTGAATACACCCTCCTTATTCTTTAATCTCAGACATATTTTCTCATCTCAAATTTTTTATTTACCATATTGGTTACGGTTGGAGAAATTTTCTTCTTATCAGGAGGTTTTTGTACAACTACTCGCAAACGCACAAGCCGCAGAAGAGAATAACATTAAGGTGAGTATCAAAATCAAGAACTCTCGTATCTTTTAGTCCAATTTCTTGATCTAGGTTTGAAATTCCTTAACTGTATTGTTTGGATTATTTTCTGCAGGGGAAACAAGTGCCCGTGGTTGTTGATAGGCTTGTTGCAAAAAAAAGTAGCCAAAGCTGCACCTCAAAAGACGGTTGTCATTGTTAAACCAAAACCTGATGAAGTGATTGAGATAAATCCTGATACACTAGAGAAGCCTACTAATAAGGAGCTCTGGAAAACTTCGGTTCTAACTGCTAGAAGAAGGTTAATACCCTCACTGCGGTTCTAATTGCTAGAAGCAAAGTAACAATTGCTTTAAATTATTTTTCTTTAATATCTCTTGTTTATACCCTTGAAAATGGTTGGTTCTAAATCAATTCTTTTTGTTCACTTCCTAGAGAGACAAAAGTGATGATTCCATGTAATATTGAGCATCAATCTATTGGAGAGGCAGCTGGTATTATTAGGGAAATTGGGATCCAATTTTAAGGTTTTACCAATTGGATACAACTCTTGGAAGGATGTGCCAAAAAGTTACAAAGATGGCTTGTATACTACTATTATACAGGTATGGCTTAATGTATGTTTGTTACTTACCTTGTTTGTAAGATTATTGATAATAATTTGAATACTAGTGGCTATTAATTTTGAAGGATAAACTACATGTGGAAGATCCAATGGGAGAACATTATATCTTGCAAAACATTGGGAAGGAATGGAAGGACAATAAGCATAAATTGTTCCATGAATTTGATGATCTTACATTGTCCAGAGATGATAATATTGCAATACACCCCAAAGGCATTGATCAAAATGATTGGGCACATTTTATTGAGTGCAATTTGGATGAAAAGACAAAAGTAACACAAAGTACTTACATGATTCAATTAAATAACTAGAAAAATGTTAACAAATATGTTTTATCTATGCATTGAGAGAAAAAATGCAAAAAAAAAATATTGAAATTCGGAAGAAACTAACCATTTTGCACACTAGAGGATCAAAAAAAAATCCCAGGTTAAAGGCTGAGATGGTAATTATCATTGTACACCCACCACACTTTAAGTTATCATTCTCGGCTATATTATTTAAAGTTACATTACTTAATGACATTGGTGTAGGAACGTGAACGTGAAAGACCTGTGAGTACGAGGGAAGTGTATATTGCAACACACAAAAAAATGTTAACAAAAAAAGGAATTTAACTACTTCATTTCAATTGAACTACATTAATTATTGTTGGATAAAATTTGAATTCAAAGTTTGATGACTTGCCTCATTCATGTAAGAGAAAATTTTAGAGATTGAGAGTAAAGATTCCACATCACAATCCATTTCACAACAAGATTCACTTGTTAAGGTGTGAGGAAAATAACATTCAGGTCGAGTTTGAGCATTGGGATTCGAGCCATGTCCATCTCAAGTCTTTGGCAACACCGTTAGTAAGTTTAGTGGGATTATGTTGTCCTCACAGCCATCGCAAGAGGTTGTTGATCTTGAATTGCAACAGTGAGTTCATCAGCTAGAGTCATAGTAAGGGACATAAACATTAAAGATGCATGTACTTGAAAGAGCATTGACATACATTTTTTAGAAGTTGGATGGAAATGTGCCTGCTGAGTTTGCAAACCTATTCACTACAGCTGTATGTTTATTTACATTTATATTATTTGAATATATATTGTTAAAATTATATGGATTACCTACTAAATATAAATCAGTTAATTGTTATAATTTGGTTTAAGTTTACAATAATATTGTTGATTCATCATTTTCAGGCACAATACGAAGGAAGCGGGCAAACTTCACCAGCAACTGCGAGACTCTCATCATCTTGTCAAAACAATAATGAGGATATTTATCGATTCCACACTCCATAGCACTGTCTACTAATTTCTTTCAAACACGTGATGATGGCTTGTATCATTTGCTGTAGTAAAATGACTTGATCTCTAAACTATCAAATGTCAAGTAATTTTACATTTACTTTGATATTTTGTTAACTTTGATTACAATATAGTTGAAGTGAAGTTTTGTTGAATGGTGTTTGCATAAAACAACTGTATAAAACTGTAGATTGTTGTTAGATGTAAAAATGTGATTACAGGTTGAAAAATGTGGTTATATATGCATTTTAGAATAGCCATGATACTGATAATTGTCACTAGCAGCGATTGTAACCATCGCTAAAAGGGTTATCAAAGGAAATTAGCGGCAGTTACAACCGTCGTAAAGTGCCTCATGGAAGAATAAAACAATTTTAGTGGTGGTTTCTCGACCGTTGCAAAAGGCAAAAATTGGATCGTTCCTCAATTTTTTATCGAAGGGTGAAGCCGTCACAGAGTGCTAACAACTATCGTTGTGTCCCTTATTTAGTGACAATTACAAATCATCGCTATTATTTTTAGCGACACTTGTTCTAGCGGTTGCTTAAAATTGTCGCTAAATGACCTCGGGACACCTGTATTAGTGGCGGTTCTGTAACTACCACTGTTTTATAATGCCTTTGGCCACCTTCCTAAATGCCTCATCAATTGTAGTGTGGTTCGACTACGGGGACCATAATGGCCCTCATTGACTGAGCTTAGTCACATTCATGATGTCGACAGCTTGCCACATAAGTGACCTAATCTGCCTAAGGAGCCAAGGCAGCACATATGCGAACTGAACCCAGTCCATGGACAGTTCACCGCAAGCGAGCGAGTCCAGTCCACGAACGACTCACTGCTCATAAAATAGCCTAGTCCGACCATATGACCACGATGGCACACATGCAAAACGAACGCAGTCCACGGATAGTCGCAAGCGGGTGAGTCCAGTCCACGGATGACTCACTTATCTTAAAGTAGCCTTGTTTGACCACATGACCATGATGGCACTCCTACAAACCGAATCCATTCCACAGACAGATCACAACAAGTGCGCGAGTTCAGTCCATAGACGACTCACCATTTTTAAGATAACCTAGTCCGACTCACCATAATGGCGTACATTGGCTGAGCCTAGTCCTATTCAGGATGTTGACAGCTTGCCACATAAGTGACCTAGTCCGCCTCAGGAGCCAAGGCAACACACATGCGGACCGAACCCAATCCAAGGACATTTCACCCCAAGCGGGCGAGTTCAGTCCACGAACGACTCACCGCTCCTAAGATAACCTGGTCCGACTACGAGGACCATAATGGCGCACATTGTCCGAGCCTAGTCCTATTCATTATGTCGAGAACTTCCCACATAAGTGATCTAGTCTGCCTCAGGAGCCAAGGCAGCACACATGTGGATCGAACCTAATCCACAGACAGTTCACCGTAAGGGGGCGAGTCCACTCTACGGACGACTCACCATTCCTAAGATTACCCAAATCGATTACGCGGACCATAATGGCACACATTGATTGAGCCTAGTCCTATTCAGGATGTCAACAGCCTACCACATAAGTGACTTAGTCCGGTTCAGGAGCCAAGGCATCACACATGCAGACCAAACCCAATCCACGGATAGTTCACCACATGCGGGCGAGTCTAGTCCACAGACAACTCACCGCTCTAAAGATAACCTAGTTCGCTTCAGGAACTAAGGCAACATACATGCTGACCAAACCTAGTCCACGGACAGTTCACTGCAAGTGGACGAGTCCAGTCCACAAATGACTCATCGCACCCAATTATTCCAGTCCACACAGACCAAGGTGACGTCGTGACCACCAAGACTCAACTAAAGAATGAGTAAGGTTGTGGTATGAAATCTATTTCTAAGCGATCGAAGCGATTTCTCTTTCACTTCAGTTCTACACAGAATAGAGTGGGAGTACTTCGACAGGCAGGCACCTACTCAAGAAGCAGCCAACCCGCAAGGCACAACTCGCTCACACGAAGATCACTCTTCAATGATTTTACCATTATTGATGAATCAAGTTATTTCGCTAAGGGAACTACGCAAGTGTGGTCATAGTTGCATGCACCCCCTTCCTGACCGGGCCAGCCCAGTTCCTGAATAGAGTAAGACTGTCTCACACCGCAGGGTCTGTGTACTCAAACAGTCACGAATTTTTTGACAGTCCAAAATTTGTCCGCACGGACCAATACGACTCAATTCATGCAGAGCATACATAAAAAGGAAGCAAATTAATAAAAATACTTTATTGATTATCAAAAAGTTATTACAAAGCTTGATTAACTGGTTCACTTAAAGGTTTACACATGACAAAACTTGAGCTTGATATGAGCAAAGATCTGTCAGGACACATACTGGGTCTTCGCTCTGCCAATCTGCTTTCCAGAAGAGGTTTTACAAATAAAGCCAAGGGAGTAGCAATTGGAGCAACAACCCAAAGTTGGCTGCTGGTGTAATCTCCCAAAGGAGGGATGCCCAAGGTGATGCAAAATCAGCTCCTCAAAGCAACATGACTTGTTGCTGGAACTATCCCTGAGAAGATATAGAAGCAACAACAAGCGTACCAAAAGATGGAAGACAAACTTGGGCCTTAAGGGGAAGTTCGTACTTCTTTTTCAAGATTTAAAAACAAATTCAGAGGTCCCATGGAATGACTTGAAGTGCACTCAAATCAGGTGGCATCCTCCAATAGCAGGTCTTATTAGGACTCATCGTTGCAAATGTCAGAACATTCGGAGACTCCACCAATGAGGACCCCCTTTCGTTATCTGAATAAGCCAAAACAGAAGCACACTCTCCAGAAGGGTGCATTTGAGGAACAGGTTTTCGAAACACATGGTAAAACCCGACCCTATAAAAACTAGCCTATATATAGGCACAATGTTAATAGAAGGAGGTCACCCAACAGTCGCGTTGACATTAAATGCTACGCGGAGAATGAATGAGCGATGGTTTCAAGTACAAGTGCACCAGTCCCCATGCATTGAATTAATGGAACTGCACACAACCCCATTAACTGGGGGAGTAATGATGAGACATCAAATAGTCACTTGATTACAACTGTACACATGGCATAGACCAACCCTAACACGAGAAATGCTTCAGCGCTGTCCCAAACGGACCAATTCATAAACTGTTTTTAAGCTCGTAAATCAGGTGCCCAAGCCCAGGCCAGCCAGCCCAAGAGGCACGAGCCTTGGGGTTCGACCCTGGATAATAAGGCCCTAACATGAATCTTGAAGCTGTCATAGACCCAAGATCTACTCGCACAAATCAGCTCTTAGCCCAATCAAGCATTGGGTCCTAAACATAGCCAAGTGCCGAAGAGACTAAGTCATGCACAGGTAAGATTCTGGATGAGAACTCCTCCCTCCATCTCGCCCTCAATAACAGGGACAGTTGTGGAGGGGACACCCGCTACTTAAGGGGAGAAAAGGGAAGAAAAAAGGTATGCACACATTTTGCAATTTACATCTACTTTTCATTCTTCCTTGCATCGATATCTGACTTAAACATTTGAGTGCCTTCGATCACCACAATGGTGATCTCTGGCTAACCGCTGCTCATTTTTACAGGCTCGAGAGCAGCAAGATCAACAAGATCGACAAGGTCATAATTGGACACAACAAAAACATTTTCCTATGAAGTGTAGACTTTCCTTGTTTGGTTAAAACAAGGAAGTTCTCCCTATGAGACATGAATAGTAATATGGAAACACTTCTTATTAGGAGTAAATTTTCATTGTCTAGTTAAAGTATGAATTTCCTAGTTTGGTTTAAATATGAAAATTCTTCTTGGGGAACAAAGAAAAATAATATGGAAACACTTTCCTTTTAGGAGTAGGTTCTCCTTGTTTAGTTTTCCCTTTTTAGAAACCTTCGGGGATGAAAGGCAACTATTGGAAGCCAGACTTTTATAAATAATGTCCAAAAACTGGGGTCAAATACAAACTAACGAAGGGGGCACATTTCAACTTTACCCTTATCAGAAAACTAAATATGATTAAGTTCTCATTTTGCAGAATATGTTGTCTTGTTTTTCTTGAGTAGCAAAAGAGTTTTTAGTCTTCTTGAAGTGTCACTCTATCAAACGACCTGGTTATAGATTTTTCTTGAACCAAAGAAGCCATCACGTCAGCCATTACATTATTTTCTCTGAAATCATGAGTACATATACACTTAACGCTTATGCTCAACTCCTTAATGTTTTTCCAAGCATTTTGTAAAGCCCATGGGATACTAAATTCATTGTAGAACCATCCTTTAAATAAGATTGAATCCATGTGAATAACACACATGTGTGTCCCAATGAAATGTAAAAGGAAACCCCTCCGAAAGAGCTAAAGTTTTCACTTTGTTATTGGTACCATCTCCATAATACATATGCTTGACAGCCAAACATTCCCTGTGTTCATCTCTGATGATATCACCACTATTGCCTTGTTGTTTCTAGATGATCCATCCACATTCAATGCAACCCAGCCATGAGGCGGGAATATCCAATATAACACTAAAGGCGGACTGGAGCTGATTCTCTTTCGTTATGTTCCCAGAATGTCAAGCACCCAAGCATTTCTATTTGGCTTATGTGGAACAAACGATAATCAATCTTAACCAATAACGTCCTTGGAAGTCACTGCATTAGCATCCCAGCTCTTGTCTTTATATAGCTTTTTATTTCTTTGAAGCCAAATCTCCTAGATAATAAAGAACAGTGTGAGATTGAATAATAAACCCATTTTCGAAGCTAAGTTCGAACACTTGAAGCACACATTTAGCACACTATATGTTTTTGCTGGTCTAGGAAAATGTATATTAAAATTGTGTCCAAAATAAAACCAAACCTTTACTGCCAATTCACCCTTGAAGAAAAGATGTTTCATTATTTCTTCACTTGGCACTAAACAACACATACATTCGAGGCGAGACCGAACCCACATCTGCACACCTCCCCATCGACTGACAATGTTCTTTGAGGAATTTTTCAAACAAAAGTTGATATTTACGTCGGAAACAAAGGGTGCCAAGACTGCTTATACACCCGATCAATGTCATTTTTGTTCTTGAACACATCATAAGCTAAGTATGTGGTGAAATTGCCATCAGGATTAAGAACTCAGATTCGAGAATCATCATCATTTTCGTTAAAGCATGAGCTCGCAACTCATCATCAATATCCAGAGACCAAAGTTTTCTTGTATAATTTGCAAAATGCTAGGCCATTTATTTTATGTAAATGCCTAATGATAAGTGATGAAACAATTTATGTTCTCCTTGATTGACTTGCACAAGGAACACACGTGAGCCAAAGACTACCATTGTGGCGGTCGATAACACTCCGATGCTTAAGTCTGGCAAGGCTTGAGAAAGGTGTAATTCTTATAATTGGATTTTGTAGCGTACCTTTGATCCTCAACCTTGAGCCCTATTTATCATGCGAGAATCCTTGTTTAGCTATGCCTTTGGTGGTGTGGTTTAGGGAAAGATATCTATTAGAGATCTTTTCCTTGTTGAGACTTGTCCATGCAGGAGAGTTTCTATGCACGACTTATACTCTAGCATTTGTTTCCTGATAGGAGTCAATGTGTTACTGGCCTGCCTGTCTTAGGTCAATCTCCTAGATACTTGCCTTATTTGGCCTTACGAGTATTGGGCTTGAACTATATGAATTATGAGCTTAACAGGACCTTGTTGATTGGGTCCAACCTCTTGGTGCCCGCCTCAGTGGGCTTGGAGTTATCTGGGCTTCGCCAGATTGGGCGCTCATCTAGGCCTGCTTTACTCTGTTGATGAGATAGTCATGATTTGTGTACGGTGTGGATTACTGGACGGTTCGGTGTATCTTCAATAAGCACCAAAAACATTGTTTTTTATGCCCCATTTAGCTCTTTATTAGTCTCTAGTTCACTTAAATTAATTAGATTTATCTCGAATTTGATTATTGTTATAATTTTTGTAGGAAATCAAGAAATCTACGAAATTCGAGAAATTCTACCATTAATTTATCTATTGAGGAGCAACTGGAGAAATTATGTACAAAGAGCTTCAATCTAGACCAAGTCTAAAAACCAACCCAATTTTGAATACTCCTTAATGACCCATACAATGTTTTAAACCCAAAATCAAAAAACGTTTTGACCTGTCCACATCCCATTTTAATTTCCATTTGATACCCAAATGTACCACTAGCATTTTCTATCAATATCCTTTCAAAAGCACCTTTAAAACCACTCTAAATTTTTTTTAATTATTTAATTCCGAATTTTTGAATTTTTTATTTATTCCAACCCATCCATCCAACAACCACTTAAACCCTAATCCTAATAAATCCCAATAATCCACTTTATCAAACAAATGAATATAGTGTCGGATTTTGAAGTTACATCTCAATCGTCCAAACACATGCCATAGGTCTATAAATATAGGTTATTTTTCCATTCATGGGAGCTTTTTATATGCGTCTGTCATTGCTTTAGCAAAAATGTAGTGGAAGTCGTATTTATTTGATTTATGGTTTACACAATAGTTTTAATTGATTTAGCAAAAATAAAAAATGGACTTCTTGACCAGGACCAGTAAACTATTTTTGCATCTATAAGGGTTTTTTTGAGTTTGACCCTCATTAGTTTATGCCTAATTGAGTTTAGTACTCATTTTAAAAACTAATTCAATCTAACCCTTAAATTGTAACAGTCAACATAGTCAACTTCCATTGACCGTTTAAATTTTCTTAAAATCCAAAAATATCCTTCACTTAATAAGCACATACAAAACACATGCTAGGTAAACATATTTGAAATCCATCTTTGACTGATCTTTGAGAGATGTATGGTCATGGTTTAAAAAAAAAAAAATCCTTCACTTTATTTTTTCCCAAACCCTTCGTTTCTTCTTTCCCAAACATCTTCTAGCTACTCCATTAATCATCTCCAAAACTAGTACCCTTCACTACAAATCCATGAGATTCACTCCCCCTGTATGCAATTCAATTAAACAACTCATTTTGACAATCAAAGTTTTAATAATAGAAAAGAAAACTTAGTTTTTATCAAGGAATGTGATTTCTCGAAATATGTCAAAATTTAACCAAATATTTCTTATTTTGAAGTTACCGAAATCTCTTTCGAAATCCAAAATATATCGAAATTTTTGTAAGAATAAGAAATAAATATTTTAATCTCTGTATATTTTAACATGTTATAATCTTATTTTAGTATCAAAATTTTGTTATGTGATTGATTCTTATGTAATATTCAGTTTGTATGACATTACGAGTCGTGTGAGATTTTGTATGTAGTATTTAAGAGATTAAAATACATAATTTATATTGTTAAATTTGAAATCACGACCGAAATTTTTACTTTTTTCTACACAAAATGAAATATTTCATAAAATATTTCTTAAAATCAGGGGTCTGAAATTAACTCGAAAAACGAAATCACAATCCTTGGTTTTTATGTATTTTTTTTCTTTATGCAGTTGATATTGGAGACCATGAGACTAGCCACAATTGTTAATGGGGTGTTGAGGAAAACAACCAGAGAGATGGAACTGAATGGTGGGTTCAAGAAACATAAATTACTTTTGTTTCAACAAGATGAAGATCATAATATTAATTTATAGTTTGTTATTTAAATAATTAAATGGAAAAAATGAAGTGGACGGTGGTTTAATCATTCTCTGTGGACCCTATCCCCCATGGTCAAGAACATGGTTTCACCTACCACTTTATTATGGACCATTTGAATGGAACCTGAAATCTTAGATGAAGATAACCCAAAAGTTAGTTTAGTTGCTCAAGTTTTATGCTTAGATTAGAAGTTTTATCTCATTAGATTATCTAATTTTCGTCGTTTCTGATTGAAGAGCATTAAGACTAAGACCCATTGAGAGATTAAATGTGGTGGCTTTGAATGTGTTTTTAATTGAATTGTGTTGATGGCTTTATGCAATTGAATGTGGTGTTTCAACTGAGTGTGATGGTGTTGGTTCAGGGAGGGAGATTTAGGAGAGAGAAAGAAAAAGGTATTCATTTGGATTTGGGCTGGGTATTGGTTTTGGAGATGATTAATGGAGTAGCTAGAAGATGTTTGGGAAATAAGAAGTGAAGGGTTTGGGAGAAAAAATGAAGGACTTCTTTTCCTTTTTTAACCATGACCATACATATCTTTCAAATATCAGTCAAAGATGAATTTCAAAGATGTTTACCTGGCATGTGTTTTGCATGTGCCTACTAAGTTATGGATATTTTTGGATTTTAGGAAAATTTAAACGGTCAATGGAAAAACCCTATCTATAATTACTTGATTGTGTTTTTATTTATTTAGACACCCACCAAAGTTAGAGGAAAAAAAAGTAAGATTCTTCTTTGAGTAAGACCAACTTTTTTGTAGTGGACAACAAGTGGTGTTGTTGGAGAAAAAATAATTTACTTCAACCAAGGGCAGACCTAAAGTTAATAAACTACCCTAAACATAAATGGCAGACCTAGCCCTATTTTTGAAACTGGTGGGATTTCATCTCGCACCTCATCACTCAAGTTGTGTGAAACCAAGGTACTTAACAATAACAACCAAGATTAGATCTCATTAGAACAATGTTTATTAGACAACCAAGATTAGAGTGAATTTGTAGAATTTTGTGTTGACCAATGCTAAACATGACGTTGAGTTTAATCATTCAAGGATCTCCGGGACGCTGCTGCCACATGTGTAACTCACTTAATATACCAAGTTACACGAAATTTACGAACCACAAATGGACGTGGGTTAACAAACAATTTTTGGTTAGGAACACACGCCCTAAGTGCGGATTTCACACCACATCATTCTCATATCAATCGGTCTATAGAGCGATAACACAAGTACAATTCTTAATTAGACCACGGATCTCTTGTCACTTGTGCCATGATTCGGCTTCTTGCAAGCGTCACTCCGACCTTCTGATTTTGGACTTTGTATTGTTGGATACAAGCTTTTATGATCACTGTTTAGCACCTTATCCAATCAGGAGATAATAGATAACAATGTGACGCACGCTGGTTTAAATCAATATTGTCCCTTACATATTAACACGATAAAATCCCTTTAAAATGTTGTTTGCTTAGATTAGGCATTTGTATGGTTAAGCGGTGATTGTTGCTTGTGTGTGTCTTCTTAGCAATCGTCTAGGGATACTTGATTTGTGTGTTTTGTCATTGCCATCCTTTCATCTCACCGTTCTCCTTTTATGAAAGATTGTGAATGGTCCAGCAAGTGCTTGGCTCATTTCCCAAAAATTTCTAACCACCCTAACCTACTATTTACCTCTTTACCACACTTTTCTCTATCTTCTTCCCCACACTCCTCCTCACTTGTCTCCCCATACCGTCATATCAACATTGAGATGGTAGAACGTCTGATTTGGGAATATAATGTTCCCCTTACTTTTAATGTGCACAAATGCATTGAGCTGCCCCCTATTACATCACCTTGTTTGAAATCCAGCCAACTATTATCAATATGTTGCTGAAGTTCAATAGGCTTGATCGAGAAAGCCCATACGCCCATCTTGGAAAGTCTTGAAGTTTGTAGTACATTTAAAAACCAAAGCATAGATGAGGAAAATGTTCGGTTTCGCTTGTTTCTTTTCTCCCTTAAGGATCAAGCCACTTCGTAGCTAAATTCCATCCTTGCAAATTCTATCAAATCATGGAAGGATTTAGTCAAAATGTTTTTAGAGAAATACTTCCTCATGAAAAGGACCCTAGAAATTAGAAGAGAAATTGAGGAGTTTTCTCAAATACATGATGAACTTTTTTATGAAGAATGAGAACACTTTAAATATTTACTCATCAAGTGTCCCCATCATGGCTTTGAAAAATGAATGCTAGTGCAGAGTTTCTACAATGGATTGACTGTCGAGTCTCGAAATATGATCTATTCCATGCACCAAGGGAAATTCATTCGTTTTATTGATACATCTGCTTATACATTTCTAAGTGAACTTGTTGATGATTCTAGAAAATTGACTGCCCCCACAGACCTGAAACCTAGTACTTCTAGAAAATCGTGTCAATTTGTAACAAAGGAAGATTCTGAACCAAACATCAAAACTTCTTCCAGGACTTTGCTAAGGAAATTCAATTTTTGTTAAGAATCCATCTCCTAGGCCAAAGAGCAAACTTCCAAGCCTTGTACATTTAGCCTCAAGATAGACCATATGAATTTTGATTTTCCTTTAAATCTTGCTGGCAATGAACCTCAAGAAATGTGTGTTTAATAGTGAATGTAAATCCAAAACATTCGGTCGAACCTACATATCTATGAATCAAAATCACTCCAACCTTTCCTATAGTGGTGACTATGAGCA
This sequence comes from Berberis vulgaris, assembly GCA_963556465.1. Taxonomy (NCBI): domain Eukaryota; kingdom Viridiplantae; phylum Streptophyta; class Magnoliopsida; order Ranunculales; family Berberidaceae; genus Berberis; species Berberis vulgaris. The sequence continues at coordinate 48,515,281 of OY747132.1, forward strand.
ACCACGCAAGAGTTCAGGGAATCCTCATAGTTCCCAACAACCACCTAGGCAGCCTAGTAGACAAACCCACATCTTAGGCATCTATCCCAAGCAGGGTAAATATGGATCTTAATCTAACCAGTGACAAAAAAAAGTATCCACCACAAGGAGGACCCCTTCCATGCTAACAAAATCAATCTATGAACCTTTCTATGGCTCATTTCCCTCATAATTCTTGTGGTCAACCTCATTAACAACTCGTGTGACTTGGTGCTTCAAACTCAATATGTTGTTCATTTACCACCTCCAAACCATCATTGGAGGATATGATGTACCAATTAATGTCAACCAATGCTACTACTTCCCAAGCCATCCAACGGCTTCAACAACAGTTGACCGTGGAAAGGAAAAAATGAACATTCCCAAGCCAACCCATCCCTAATCCAAAGGGTGCTCCCCAGCCTATGTCAATGAAATTGGAAGTAGTTCTAATTCACATGGAAAAGTTAAAACAGTCAACACCCTTCATTTTGGGCGAGCAATTGATAATGGTATAGAACAACCTAAGAAAATTGATGGGATTTCCAAATAGAGTGTTCCTAAACCTACTAAGAAAGCTAAAGATTAATCTCAAACAAGTTTAAACCCACCCTCTCAGCTTCCCTTAGAGCCAAGAAGATATATATATATACCTAAGGCATATTTTCCCAAAGCCCTTTCAAGTAATCCGATAGGTTTTTAAAGAGGTATACATCAACATCCCTTTATTATCAGCTATCTAGCATGTACTAGTTTACGCAAAGAAATTTCAAGGACATGTGCACTAAAAGAGAAATATGGAAGTCTCTGAAACTGGATAACTTGCAAGCAATGCCACATCGCTTATTCAACAAACTGGAGTACAAGGATCCCAGAACCCCTATTGTACCATGATTCATTGAAAAAGGCTTTAAAAGTTGTGCCTTGATCAACTTTGGAGCTAATGTGAACCTCTTACCTATCATATATATTTGGAACTTGGGTTGAGGGAGATGTAACCAACAAAGGTGGTTCTAAAGCTAACAGATAGTCAAAATGGTACCGAAAAGGAATAGTTGTGGATGTTATTGTACAAGTTGCATATTTCTATTATGTAGTTGATTTCATCATCCTAGACACTAGCCCGAGCCCAGATAATCAAACTCATGTCATCTTAGGGCAACCTTTCCTAGCAACTGAGGAGGTCAACATCAATTGTAGAAGCGATAATATGTATTTTTCTTTTGTGAACATTAAAGCTGAGTTGAATAATTTTAAGGCCGTGCAAAGGAGATATGAACTTGATATGATTGAGGAAGATGAAGAAGAAAAGTGTGTATGATTTAGTCATTTGAGTCTATGACTCAATCATCGACAGAATGATGCATTTACATGTTGGTATGGACCTAGATATGGATGAAGCTATTGAAGACAAAATGTTTGATATTGTTCTATACTACATATACATGAGTCTGAGCCATTATCACCTTATCAATATGTGGAAGAATTGTCTTCCTCATATTTTTCTTCCTAGCTCAGTCACTAGATAGTGACTCATCCACAAGCTCCCCTTAATCATTAGAACGTATGTATTTTCCAAATGAATTTAGATACATATTTTTACGTCTCGAGGAGAGTTATTCAGTGATTATTGCCTCAGATCTCACAGAGGAACATAGTGACAAGTTGTTGGGAGTCCTTAAAACTCACAAGTCAATCATTGCTTGGAGTATTCTGACAACAAGGGTTTTGACCCTACTGTATGTGAGAATCATAACTATTTGGAAGATGAAACCAAAACCTCCAAAGAGCCCCAACGACGTCCCAATCCCATTTTGAAAGATGTCATAAAGGAAGAAGTATTGAAACTCCTGGTTGCAAATGTCATTTATGCTCTCTCTGATAGAAAATTGGTTACCTTAGTCCATGTAGTTCCTAAAAAGTCATGAATAGTTGTTGAAATGAGAATAATGAGCTTCTGTCACAAATAGTGAAAAAAGGATGGAGAGTATGTAATGATTATCGTATATTGAACTTTAATACTCGAAATGATCACTTTCTCCTTCCCTTTATTGATTAGATGCTTGAGAGGTTAGCGAGTCATCCATACTAGTATTTCTTGGATAAATATTCTGGATACAATCAAATACCCATTGCCTGTGAGGATCAAGAGAATACCACATTCACGTGTCCCTTCGGTACCACGCTTATCATCGCATGCCTTTTGGGTTATGCAACGCACTCGTGTCATTTCAAAGGTGCATGACTAGCATATTTAGTGGTATGGTGGAAAACTTTTTTGAGATCTTTATGGATGAATTTTTAGTATTCAGCTCATTTTTTTGACCAATTTCTACATCACTTCTCACTTGTCATAAAGTTTTGTGACAAAAAATGCCTCGTTCCAAATTGTACAAAGCTAAAATCGATGTCATTTCATCTCATCTCCCCTGATTCCCGATTTTTTTAAAGATGTGCAATTTTTTATAGGCCATTCTGGGTTCTATCGTCGTTTCATCAAGGATTTTCCCAAGATAGCTCGCCCTTTGAGCAGTCTCTTAGCTCAAGATGTTCCATTTCTTTTTTACGATAATTATAGTTTTGCATTTATGTGTCTTAAGTCTGAACTAGTCTCAGCTCCTATCATTCGACCTCGTGATTAGACGCTACCTTTTGAGATTATGTTTGATGTATCTGACGACGCTGTAGGTGCAGTTTTGGGTAAGAGGGTTAACAAGCTCCCTCATGTCATCTACTATGCTTGCACTACTCTGAATGAGGCTCAACTCAATTACTCGACCACCGAGAAAGAGATGTTGACCATTGTTTATGCCTTAGAAATTTTGTTCCTATCTCATTAGAGCTAGAGTCATTGTGTACACTAACCATGCGGCCCTTAAATACCTTCTTAATAGGAAGGACACCAAGCCTCGTTTGATTTGATGGGTCATTTATTTGCAAGAATTTGTTCTTGAAATACAAGATAAGTCAGGTACTGAAAATGCAGTGATTTGCACTTGTCTAGGCTAATATCAGAGTCATTTACTAGTATCTTACCCCATTCAAGAGGAGTTTACAGATGAACAACTTCTCTTGATTGAGCAAGAGCTTCCTCGGTATGGTGGCATGGTTAATTTTTTAGCAACTGAGGGACTCCTTTTACACTGGTTTAAACCAGATCGCGACAAGTTTTTGTCTAGGGTCAAGTATTATTCTTGGGATGGGCCGTATTTGTACAAATACTGCCTCGAACAACTTATTAGAAGATGTGTTCCAGAAGCTGAATAACTTAGCATCCTTTCCTTTTGCTACGATCAAATTTGTGGTGGGCATTTCAGTTCTAAGTAAACTACGGAAAAGGTTCTCCAATTACATTTCTATTAGCCTACCCATTTTTGAGATCCCATGAGTATTGTAAACCCTATCACCGATGTTAATAACTTGGTTGAATATCTCGTCAACACATGATGCCTCTGAATAATATTCTAGTGGTTGAAGTCTTTGATGTCTGGGACGTCGATTTTATATGGCTATTCCCACCTCCCATATGTATCAATGCATCTTTCTTGCAGTGGATTACGTCTCTAAATGGATAAAGGCAATTGCCACTAAGACCAATTATCATAAAATTGTTGTTTCATTCATAAGAGAGTTTATCTTTAATAGATTTTGCACCCCAAGGGTATCATTAGTGACAAGGGTAAGCATTTTGTAACCACGTCTTTTAGCATCTTGTTAAAAAGTATGGGGTTACTCACAAAGTTGTCACTTCTTACCATCCTCAAATAAGCGATTAAGTTGAAGTCTCAAATCTCCAAATCAAGAACATCCTAAAAAAGACTATCAATCCTAGTTGAAGTGATTGGTTTTTACGCCTTTTGGATGTCTTGTGGGCACATCAAACTGCATTCAAAACTTTTTTAGGGATGTTTCCTAGAGATTGGTCTTTGGTAAACCTTGCCACCGTTCTGTTGAACTCCAACATAGAGCTTATTGGGCTATAAAGAATCTAAACTTTGACTTCAATATGGCTGGTCAACAACTAAAGTTTCAACTCGATGATCTACAAGAATTGAGATATGAAGCTTATGACTAATCCAAGAACTACAAAGTTTAATTGAAGTGGATACAGGACTTTAACATCATGAGAAAAAAAAATTTCATCTTGGTCAGAAAGAACTTTCTATACAACTGTCATATTCATCTCTTTTCGGGTAAGTTCAAATATGTAGGTTTGGTCCATTCATTGTTCATGATGTTAAAGACTACAATGTCATCACTATAAAAACACCCTACTAATGGCAATTGCTTTCAAGTAACTAGACAACGGTTTAAGTTGTACCATGAACTTCCCACAAGGTCTGTGGAAACCATTCGGTTGATCAATCTTAACTACAAGGATTAGTCATGTTGGGAGGCAACCCAATCATTTTATGCATTCATTCATTCAGTAACAAAAAAACAATGTCGTCGATGATTGCTTGGGGTTGATGTATATTGTGTTAATACATCACCCCTACCAACTCAATTTTTTCATTGAAGGGACAATACAGATATTTAACAAATTAGTTGGGCTAATAAGTTCCAATTTTTATTTCCAACTTTATATTTCATTTTTTAACACTGGGGACATTGTTTTTTTTTTTTTTTGGAGATACGAAAATTTATCAAAATTCACATCTGTTTTGAAATATTTTCTTAAAATAAAATAAAAAATGGTGTGGTATCCTAGCTATGATGAGATTGAATTACTTGATTCACTACATTTAGGCAAAGAGATATGTTAGAAGTTTATTACTAGAGTAAACATTGCATTTGAGCATTCATGAATTTTTGCACAATAGCCACAATATAGTTTGGAATAGAAAACTAAGTAACTTCCTGAAAATCTAAAGGAATAATAGTAGAGACTTTAACCTTGTGAGCTATCAGACCTTTCATTTACTCAAAGGGTTTTTACACAACTCCGAGTCTTACGATGATTCAATTTTATTGCATCCCACATTAATTTGTTGTGAAGTCTCATCATTCTTCTATTTGGTTGATCAATGATAATGACATTTTTTCGAGTTAAGATAAACAAAGGTCGTGTAGTCTATTTGAGACTATAACCATTACCAAACCTTATAAGGTAAATTAGGTATCTATTGTCCATTTAAACCTTCTCAAGACCCCCTTTAACCATTTCATCAGAAACCAATGTGAGTCTTTGTCTTGGGTTACTAGACATTAAAAAAAAACTCTTTCCCTATTTATGTTTTAGAAAAGTGTTAGGAAGTTTTATGAATTAAAGGGGACAAAAGCAACGTGAAAATCCAAGGTCCAAGGTATTTCAGATGAAAAAACATTAAAAATAAAATGAAGTGATTTATGAGCTCCCTATTAAGCTACTTGAAGACCCTACATTTTCAAAAACATTTCTTTACTTACCATCTATCCCATTCCTCCTAATCCTAAAATAATGAAAAAAAAAAAATTTGAGCCAGGTTAATATTTCTTAGAGAAATTCTAGTTAACACTAAGGTTAGGTATGGTAAGAAGTGCACGACTGTCTAACTAGTAGACACTGGCAAATACGGGTCGATCCCACGAGGATTGACGAGACAGTCGAATTCTAAGACTTATTTGAACTAATTTAGAGTTGGGGGTTACAACAGATGTAAATTACTAAATTAAGATAATGAAATTGAACACTTAAATATTAAACTGATAAGATGATATGAGAATGGACCGAGACATCGAATCCACCAAAGGTTCTTCGAGATTCGTGTAATCTAAAGTATTGTTTTCAAGAATCAACACGACTAATCTAAAGATTAATCTACAATTGCAATTGATTTCAGCAAAGTCATAAACCCCTAGCATTACATGTCTTTTTACGGCACATACAATCACAAGTTTATTTTAACTAACTCTAAATCCCTAGCATTGCATGTCTTCTTACGGCACACACAATCACAGATTCAGATTAATTGATTAAAGTAGACTTTGAATATCAATAAAGGGTATTTCTAACTACCGATTAGTCTAGATAATTATTTCAAATATAATCGGTGAAAGCAAATTATTGAAATTCAAAAATCAACTGTATTTAACATTCAAGCATATGGAAAACAATAAATTCAGATACGACAAACTCAAGGAAACCCTGTGATTTCATCTTCGCCTCGGCGTGGGGTCTAGAAGATCATGGTAGATGGCGTCACAACACTAATGTAGGTGGAATCCGTCTCAACACGAACACACATCCCGAGAAAAGACAGTTGATGGACTGTGGTGGCTCAAAGCAAACATCGGGGTGGAAATAGCCAGCTGATTCAAAAATCAGTTGGTTCCCGCCCTTTCTCCTGCGCTTTCTTCTCCAGCGAGATGCGCCGCTGCTGCTGATTCCTCTTCGCTCCTTACGAGCTTCTTCCTCCTCCGACCGACTCTGATACCTACAAGAGACAGAGAGAGGGTGAGGGAAGAACGATAAGGGGAACAGAAAGAGAGAGAAACAGGGGTGGTGCTCTTGCAAGCTCTGTTTCGTGGTGGCTGATGACGGTGAGAAGTGGCTCTGGTGGTAGTGATGGCGGCTCGCGTTGTTGCTTCTCCTTCATCTTCTTCTGTTCCTGTAAAAGAGAGAGGTGAATGAGGGGCTGGGTTCGTGAGGGAGAGAGAAACAGGGACTGGGAGTCCTCCCTGTTGGTCTCTTGTCTATGACGGGAACGAGAGAGAGAGCGGGGAGAGATGGATGAGGAAGAAAGGCGAGGTGGAGAAGAGAGGACAGGGGGGTCGTGCTCCGGTGGTGGTGGTGGCTGTGTGGCGTGATGGAACAGGGAGAGGGAGAGGAATGTGACTAGAAAACAAGGAGATGCTCCCTGTTTTGTTGCGCGAGGACTGTGATGGATGATGGTGGTGCTTGGTGGTTGGCTGCTGGACGGTGGCGAGGTGAAGACTAATGGTGGAGGAAGAGGAAGAGGTAGTGATGGTGGGATGATCGCTCTGCCGGTCCTCCTATCAAGCGAGGATTGCCGACAGGGTGGATGTGGCGTGGTGGTTGTGGAAAAGAGAAGCAGAAACAAAATGTGGCCAGCGCTTCAAGAGAAGAGGAAAAAAAAAAACCTAAATAGGGTTCTCCTATTTCCTTGTTAGGTTGGGCTTGGGTTTCTAGGTTAGCTTTTTGGGCTTGGGCTTAGGTTAAATTAGGTGGACCTAGGCTTGTTTGGGTTAGGTTTAGATGTGTGACCCGCTACTTTGTACCACCACTAGAATCAACCAATTAATCTTTCCTCAAATTGTCGCCTTAATGCGATTTCATTGTTCACGCTCAAATTCCTACAAAGACATGAAAACGAAATAATTAGAATAAAATATAATAATCGAAATACTAACATATATAAATTAAGGGATATATTATGTAATAATTACGTGACTATCAGTTACTCGACATTATCGCAAGTGATCAACATTCCTTCCATGAGACCATTATTCTTTTTCATGTCCATTTGTTTTTTTGTGTTGTCAAACTTTTGAATTTTTACCCTTATTCTTTTCCTCACATGTAAGGGAGAAAATATATAACCAATCTCAAAGTGGTCATTTCAGAGAAAATAACTAGCGACTTTTGAAGTCAAGACGATCGTTCCAATGATGGATTAGGATGTACCTTACTTTGACAAAAACATTTGCATGATGCTGGTTATTCACAAACGCAAACACATTGTTCCAAAGTTACTAAGTTATAATGTGCATTTCAGTAACTAACTACATATGCTCTTGTCTTCTATGTGGTTGAATAACAATGATATTCTCTGAGAAAAATAGGGAAATCACCAAAAAAATTTTATTAAAAAAACTATGTTTGTGGGTGTTCATCCTGGATATCCTTTAGTGTCTTGCTAGAGGTTCAAGGCATTGTTGCACATTATAAATGCAATCGAGTCACAATAGCGAAAGTGGCCTTGATTTCTTTGTGACGTTTAGGAACAATAAAAAAATTTATTTTGTGAACTCATCTTTCTTTTCCCTTCTCTTTGCTAGAGGACTAATTAAAAGCACCCATTTATTGATTTTTTTTTACGCTCCATTTAGCTCTTTATTTGTTTATAGTTGTGCTTAACATTAATTAAAAGCCTCTATTGATCTCAAATTTGATCATTGCCGTAATTTTTATAGGAAATCGAGAAATACATGAAATTTGATAAATTCCACCATTAATATGCATGTCGAGGAGCAATTGTAGAAATTACGTACAAAGAGATTGAAGCTAGACCAACCCTAAAAACAAACCCAATTCAAAATACTACTTAATGACCCATAAAATATTTTAAACCCAAAATCACAGTTTTTGACCTATCCACATCCCATTTTAATTTCCATTTGATACCAAAATGTACAACTAACATTTTCTATCAATATCATTTCATTCATTTAAAAAACAAATCATTCATTTTTGCAATAGTTCCTCCTTCTCAATTATCTCTTTTAAGTATTAGTTTATTTTCATCATTCATGGATAGCAAATTCTTCCCCTTCAAGGGGAAGAGATTGAAACCATGAAGATAAAATGGTGGATAGATTGTATTTTCTTTTATGAACTAAAATAGAACAATTAATGGTAAGAAGTACTTTAAATTGATAATATTTTATATTCAAAAGAATAAATTTATTTTTGTGTCTTTAAGGATTTTTTGAATAAAAAACCTAACAAAAATCAATGATGTTTTAGAAATGAAACAATGGATTTGGTTAAAGTTTGAGGGAAATGAAAAAAGTTTACGTCTTAAATCCCACAACTCAATTCATGGAGGTTGAAAAACATGTGATTTGAGTATTTTGGGAGAAATTGAAAATATTCTATTACATCATTATATTGGAATGTGGTGATTTTCATACCCTTATATTTCTCCACATTTCAATCTTATTTTATAATTTAATTATGTTGTTCTTAAATCACATCATCTCAAAATATTTCATCAAATTTATTTTAATTTCATTTCTTCCCTTAATTCTTTAATTTGTGAATCAAGTGTTATCCTCTCATCCAAGTGAAGTTGTCAATAACCCCTACTTCTGTTATTTTGATTGATGTCAATAATCATAAAACGACAATAATGTCGACTTTTGGTATCAATCAAATAATATCATTGCACATCACTTGGTGAAGGAAGGTATTCTTGAAGATACTAATATGAAGACAATAGAAAACAAAAATTAGTTTCTTTAAAGAAAATTTCTCTTTTCTTTATTCTTTTTCTCATCTTTATGCATTTTTTGGAAAAAAAATCAGCACATAACAAAAAGAACACAATAGATGACGGATCCAACAGTGGCGAGTCATTGATTTTTTGTAATTTTTTTTGAGGTCGTTTGCTTGCTGAACAAATGTATTTGGACAAATGTGTGTGAAAGCTGCAGATTTGCCTAAGACTTGCTTGAAGACATTTCCTTTTCTTATTTGAACTTTCATTGAGGAAGATAGTTTACTGTATTTTAATATTTTTTATATGCCTCGAATGGTTGAGTGCAATTTGTAATAATTGGACATTTTGGTAGATTTTTTGCATTAGGTTTGAATAAATTCACTTGCCCCACAAAAAATTAATTAAAATATAGTGAAAGTCGTATTTATTTGATTTACGGTTTACACAATAGTTTTAATTGATTTAGCAAAAAAAAAATTATATATATATAACTTCAGGACCAAGACTAGTAAACTATTTTTACATCTGTAATTGTTTGACTGCGTGTTTATTTATTTAAACGCCAACCGAAGTTAGAGAGCACAAATAGATTTTTATTTTTTTTAGTAAGACTTAACTCTTTTTTTTTTTTTTTTTTGTAGTCGACAACCAGTGGTGGCGTTGGAGGGGAGAGAGTAATTTGCTTGAACCAAGGATAAGTAGCTCTCAAGGAACACTTCTCTCTACCCCTATAGTGGAGACCTTGTGTCCAAGCTCACAAGTTAGTGAGTATCCTTTCAGACACAATGTTTTACGGCAAGAGTGACATTCCCTTGACCGCCCGCCACTGCCGTCATGACCTGAATCCCCTTCTTCCTTCAACACTTACCATGAGTTGAAAAGGGAGTTGGTGAAGTTGTCTTCTTCATCTTTATTTGGACATACAAACAAAGTTCAAGTTGAATTAGTTTAAGAGGAGAGAAACCTTTTGAAAAATGGATTTTATTGGTGAATTGACCAGGGATGATCATCCAACCCTGTTTTATTGACTCTTAGCAAGTTTGTTTTGCAGAGAGATTCCAACATTGGTGGAGATTGTGAGGCGGGGGTTTGTTTCATAGAGAGGGTGGTGGTTGTGGGGTACAGTGGCGTTGGAGATGGAGACATTGGTTGGGAGAAGAAGAGTAATATATATATATTTTTAATCTACACCATTAGCTTTACTGTGAGATGGTTGTTTGAATCTCGAGGTTAATTTTAGGTTTTAATCTTAGCTTTCATCAAGATTCCACCTTCTTTACATCTTCACCCTTTATTTTAATTTAGGGGTATGTCTCTAATAAATTTGGCATAATAAACTAACGAAAATTGAATTGACCATTATTGCTCAACACTTGATTAACTGAAGACTAAAAATTGGGGGTGTAAACTTTGTTTTAAATAAAATGGAGGGTCAACACTAGTTATGATCAAGGATTGTGATTTCGTTTTTCGAGTTAATTTCAGTATCTTGATTTTAAGAAATATTTTAGTACGTAAAGAAAAAAAGTAAAAATTTCGAGGATACATGAAATATATATAATAAATTTCGATATAAAATATGTAAAAAAAATTGATAAATTCCTACGTACATTACTAGCATCAAAAGTATTTTGATAAACATGAAATTAATCATATGCTTAATCCCTAGTAATATAATAAATCAAACTTCGACACCATTTCAAAACTAAAAAAAATACACTTCAAGTAACAAAAGTGTCACAGTCCTTGGTAGGACAATACTATGGCAAGTTTGTTTTCAAAATTATGGAAGTATGAGTTTGCAACAATAAGAAAAGTTGCAATAGCTCAATGGAGTATTGCAGAGTTTGAAAGTTAATAATATTGAGAATGAAATAAAGCATACATTTGATCCATCCATCAAAACAACTAAAACAACAAACAACAAACAACAAACACACAACACAATACAACATTCTCTCTCTCTCTCTAACTCAGTTACTCTCACACATACTACAGAGGGTGAACCATCTGAGGTTTAGTGTAGATTCTCAAATTCTCCGAAAGACGGAGATCAATTTCAATGTCCGAATCGATTTTTGGAGGAGCAGTCTGTGGAAGAAGACTCGTTCTGAAGAAGGAGGAGCAGCAGGTTGAGCTTCGATCTGAAGGAGGAGGAACAAGCTGATGATATGAAGAAGAAGGAGCAGACTAATGATCTGAAGGAGGAAGAAGACTCTGTCTCCGAGGATAAAAGACTTTAGGAAAAAAAAAACTGTGAAATTTCGTGAATTTAGACGAAAAACTACAGATATGAGACTTTAGGAAGAAGACTTTGTCTCCGGGTAACCGGCTCAAAAGCTAAAAACCGAAAACTGGCTCGAGAAATTCGGGCCCGTGTTTATGAGAACCGAAATTGAACCGAGTTGATCGGGTAACCGAGGTCCCGATTAACCGATTTACGGGCCGGTTTCGGGCTGGGCTCGGTCATAAGAGAAAAAAATACTTCGTACAGTAAAAAAAAAAAAAAACTTCATTAATACGTACAAAAATTATATCAAAAAATTAAAAAAAATATATACAACAAGATCTTCGTCTGTAAGGTGGATCAACAAAAAATACTTCGAGTTCGACCATACAACAAAAAATTACAAAGATCTGAGATCAGATTTGATTGATCAAGATCTGATTGATCAAGATTTGAGATCTAGATCTAAGATCAGATCTGATCGGGGAAGGGAGGGGAACTCAACAAGATCTGGATTTCTACACTGGATTTCTAAAATTACTTCATTAATACGAGATCTGAGAGGCGTCGGGTCGTCTTGATCAGATCTTGATCTTCATCAGATCAAGATGGGGTGGCGGTGGAAGAGACGAGATGGCGGAGTGGCAGGGGTGGAGGAGACGGGTGGCGCTGGCTTTCTCACTGAAGTTGCGGGGGTGAAGAATGAGGGAGAGAGGAAGACGGGGGTGGAGGAGACGGGGTTGGAGGTGGCTCTCCCTCCCTCCCTCGCTGGTTTCCTCGACAATTAGAATTTCTGGAGAAGAAATGAGGGAGAAAGGAAGAAAAAGGAAAGGAAAAAAAATGAGGGAGTCGGGCCGGGCTGGTTATTCAACGGGCTTCAGAAATGAAAACCGAGGCCCGAACCAGAAACTTCGAGCCGGGGCGGGCTTTTACAACCGAAACTTTTTTAATTAATTAAAACTGATCCGAACCGACCCGATCGGTCCGGGCTTTCGGTCCTAAATGCCCACCCCTAGTTATGATTATGTTTTGGGAGGCATTGTAAAAAAAAAAAAAAAAAAACTTATATAGTTGCACTTTGCAAAAATTATTAAAAAACTTATCTAGATGATAAAACAAGGAGAAGCATTCCAACTTTTAAATTTGAAGTTGACAAAAATGTAAAGAGATATATTGCTGACATGGCATCATATGAGACAAGTTTTTAATACATTTAATATTTTTAAATCTTTCATCATCATCATCAAAGCCCATTTTCGATACTTTTGAGGTCGGCTACACGGATTTTGGTTCTTCAAGCAATGCAGTCTTATCACATATTTTCGCCTAATCCAAGCTCAAGGATGTCTTCCTTCACCGCTTTTATCCAAGTTTTCAATGGTCGTCCCCTCCGTTTACACCCTCCATTAATTTGCCAATCTAGACATTTTCTAGTTGGCATCGTGCTTTATCTCCTCCGCACGTGACCAAACCACGTTAAACGACTTTATCTAATTTTGCCTCTATGGGCGCTACACCTAAGTATCTCCTGATTCTTTCATTCCTAATTTTATCTTTACGAGTTTTACCACATATCCATCTTAACATATGCATTTCTGCTACTCTTATCCTATGCTTAAGTTGTCCCGTAGTAGCCCAACATTCCGAACCATATAGCATGGCCGATCCAACAATTGTCTTATAGTATCTCCTTTTTAACCTTGTAGACTTCTTTCTATCGCATAATACTCCCGACTTCATTCTCCATTTCGTTCAACCAGTTTTAATTCTATGGTCTATATTTTCTCCAATAGCCTCATTGTTTTAAATTATAAATCCTAGATATTGAAAAGCCTCACACTCTGGGACTTCCACGCCTTCAATCTCAATTGCATTACTTCTCCCTCGTGATTCACAACTAAAATTGCACACTAGATATTCTAAGTCATTAAACGACTAATTCTAAAACCTTACTCTCTAAAATCATCTGCCACCTATCTAATTTCTGACCTAAACATTTGCTAGTCTCATAAATTAAGATAATATCATGTGCGAATAACATGCATCAAGGTACATCTTCTTGCATATGTCTCGTCAACTCATCCATGACCAAAACAAAGAGGTATGGACTTAAGGCCGACACTTGATGTAATCCTACTGACACTGGGAATTCACTAGACATCTCGCCTACTAAGCGAACACTAGTTACAGCCCCTTTATACATATCCTTAATGATATCGACATAACATTGAGACATTTTCCTCCTTCCAAGCACCCACCAAATTAACTCCATGGGGACCTGTTGTAGGCTTTCTACAAATCAATAAAAATCATATGCAAAATCTTACGTTCATCTCGATATTTTTCTATAGTTTGCCTAAGCAAGAAAATGGCCTCTGCAGTAGACCTACCCGATATAAATCCAAATTGATTATTCGAAATAGTAGTTAAACTCCTAAGTCTTTGTTCTGACCATCTCCCTAAGTTTCATCGTATGACTCATAAGCTTTATCCCTCTATAGTTCGAGCAGTTATGCATATCCCTCTTGTTCTTATAAATTGGAACCACAATGTTGTGCCTCCACGAATTTGACATTTTTCTAGTTTCCAAAATCATATTAAAGAGCCTAATCAGCCATTAGATCCCAACTTCTCCCAGACATTTTCACACTTCAATTGGTATATCATCCAGTCCAACTGTCTTCTTTGTTTTCATTATTTTCAAAACTTTTCTTACTTCTTTGGCACTAACTCTGCGATAGAACACACAATGCTTCCATTCATGTGAAGCATACCCCTCCAAATTTAACTCCCCTACATATGTTCCATTAAGTAGATTTCAAAAGTAATCCCTCCATCTATCTAAAATAGCTTTATCCTGCATTAAAACTCTGTCATCCTCATGCTTAACACACTTAACATGACTCAAATCCCTAGTCTTTCGTTCTCTAGCTTTAGCTATCTTGAAGATATATTTCTCTCATTCCTTTGTACCTAGCCTATTCTATAGATCACATATGCTCTCTTTTTAGCTTCCCCTACTGCTTTACTACTCAACCTCCTACCTTGCTTATAGAGCTCTTAAGACTCTGGGCATCTATCTATTTGTCATTCCTTAAAACATCTTTTCTTTTTCGTAATGGCTTGTTGCACATCAGCGTTCCACCACCACGTCTCCTTATCATATACACCTCCTATTTTGGCCTCGCCTAACTCTTCCTTCCCACCACTTCTTATTCGATTTGCCATATGCTAAAAAAATTATGCGCTACTAGTCTTATCATTTGGTTCCAGATTCTCCCAACCCTTTGATACGAACTGGCCACCCAAATTTTTTTTTCTAAATCGTTGGCATACATCTCCCTGTAAGGTCCACCACTTAATTCTCAATCTAACTTGTTCTTTAAGCAATACGATCCTTACTCTTAAGACAAAAATCAAGGACTAACAGCCTATGTAGGTTTGTCAGACACTCCTTTGGTATAACCTTACAATTTTTACACTTTCCTAAATCGTGTCTCCTGACAAGAAAATAATCAATTTGACTTCTATTGCACTCACTCGCAAAGGTCACCAATTGATCTTCCCTCTTCTTATAAAAAGTATTGACCATCCCAAAATCCTTGGCTAAAACAAAATTTAGAATAGAAATCCCCATAGTGTTTCGATCCTCAAAGCCTTGACCCCCATGAACCCTCTCATACTCAACTCAATCCTTACCGACACGACCATTCAAATCTCCGCCTAGGAAATCCCTATCGGAAGAGGGGATTCCAAGAGCTAACTCCTCTAAAGAGTCTCAAAAACCCTTCTTAGTCTCCTCATCTAAACCCACTTGAGGTGCATACACGCTAATAACATGCATTGTCTCTAGTTCTAAAGTTAATTTAATACTTATGATTTTATCCCCAAACCTCCTAATGTCAACTACTACATCCTTAAAATCTACTACTATTCCCACCCCATTCCTAGTTTCATCTTTTCCAGAATAGAAAAGTTTGAACCCTCCTCCTAAATTTCTAGCATTGTTCTCCTTTCACTTTGTCTCTTGGAGATTAACTATGTTTACCTTCCTCCTATACAAAGCATCCACTAGTTCTATTGACTTACCTGTCAAAGTTCCTACGTTCCAAGATGCTAATATAATCATTCTATCTCTAGCTCTAGCCTGGACTAGCTTCTTTGCCCACCCTCGTCCAGAATGATGCGAGAACCATTGCCTATTTAACACTACAACCGGGAACCACTACAACGCGCCTTGCTCATTTGTCACGCCCGAGCGTAAGTGCAGCGCATTGCTTTTAATAGGGGATGCCCTATCTTTTTTAACCAAATTCCATAAAAAAATAATAATAATAATAATAAATAAAAATAAAAAAAGGATGTGACAGGTTTTTTGTAGTTGACTGTCACAAGCCTAACACCAACCTTCCTTTATCCAGGACTGGGACCGGATAAAGGAGGAATCATACATAACTCGAGTGAAACCAGCTATTGGCAAATGGTAAAAGTCATCCTAGCTTGCGCTGATAAGATACCCACAAGCAAGTTGCAAGACAGAAATAGATTCACGATAATTATTTATTCCCAACTTTAGGATTATAATATTTCTAAGAAAGTTTGTTTAATTTGCATTTTGGATTGTAAGGATCCAAGCAATCTGTAAGATTTGAAATCTGTTTTACAAGGTTAAGAGTGTCATATTGAGATAATTCAATTTGCATCAGAAGCAATGTCATCTCATTAGTTCAATATGATTACAGTGTAATTACAATGGAACTGCTATATTTGATGTTCCTTGATACTTGAAAAGCTTTCAGACAAATATATGATTGATATAGCCACCAGTTTTGGTTATACATCATGAACTTGAGAATGAGATACACATGAAGAATCGGCTTCCTGGCAGGCTGCGTCGCAACCTGGTCACAATTACAATTTTCCTATTAGGTACATTGCAAATAGTTGATGAACAGTGATGATATAAAAATCAGTCTAATCCAATCGACTCAGATGATCGATTGGGCTGTGTTCGGTTTCACAGAGAATTTGAAATAGCACATTTGAGGTTGAAGATAAGCATCCTTATTTAATTTTCAATGGTGAAATACCCCTTGCCTCCTCTAAAACAATCATTTCGACAATTTTGAGACCAATGCACAATTATATAGAGCCTGGAAATGTTTGTTTTGAAGAACTACGCTATATTAATATGGTCACATTCCTAATTGAACTTTGTATTATAAGACGGTGTCATACTAAATAAGACTTGCTCTTTCTTTTATCAACAAAAACTATTTCAACTTTAAGAAGACTATCCTGCCAAACAATATTATTGTTATTGGGATGCCTTTTGGACACTTCTTCAGTTGTTTTAGCATTTTAGGAAATTAAAGAAGATAAAAGTTCCGTAGTACTGAGAGTAGAAAGTAACAGCATGTTGAATCTCAAGAACTGACCTTTGTGAGATACATCTAGTAGCAGTTTCTACTGAATGATATATAGCTCTTGCTTAGTTATAAAGTAGCATCCAATGATATTTCCTGGTTCAACAATAAACTGCTCCTTAAAGGTTCCCATCCGATTATTGGCGATATCGATTGAAAGATCCTTAAAATTGGGCATACCCTCTGCTTGTACCCCATCACCACATATAAGGAACTGGTTTCCAATTATAAATGACCCAGATACACGAATGGCAACTCCATCCTTGCCATGTGACCGGCACTGAAGTTTCTCAACAACATGCACAAGTCTTTCAGGAGGCCAGTCACCTGCTAAAGTTCTCCTGATGTTAGACATAGCTGAAAAGATTTCATCCGTGCCAACGGAGAGTTTCTCTGCAAAACTAGTAACAAACGAGTGTCAATGAGTTAGCTGAGATGAGTATCCACCCCCACACCCCCCACCACCCCCACCCACACACACACACATGTTGAAGTCCAAAAATTTCTTTTAAACCATGCAAATGTTGAAAAGTAATCATGCTAATGCAGTTAAAAAAATGTAGACACGGCAGAGGTGAATTGAAGAAAGTCACTGCACAAAGACGAGACAGAAACATCATCTACCTGAAAGTGGAATCTTGATTGTACAAGGTCTTTGAATGATGCCAGAGCTCATCGGGACCATCAAAAAGCAAGTAGTAATGTATAGTAAGCATCTGGCCAAGAGAAACATATTAACCATGAAAGGATTATTCATCTTACAGCGGTCACCGGCTTCAATTTTCATTAATACTAGGGTATTCCCCGTGCCGTTTGGCACGATAAAATTTTCACATGATAATAGAGTTTATTTTATTTTTCTAGCATCAATACCCCATTATAACTTGAAGAAAAATATGTTATTGATCATTCTTAAGTTTTCATCATTCATACTTACATGCCTAATCACCATTGACAATTGAAGAAAAAATATATAAATATCAAAATGTTTTATTTTTCTAGCATCAATACCCCATTATAACTTGAAGAAAAGTATGTTATTGATCACCCTTAAGTTTTCATCATTCATACTTACATGCCTAATCACCACCATCAACGATTAAAGAAAAATAAATAAATATCAAAATGTTAGGTATGGAAATCGAACCCAAGCACTCTTGGTGCTTTAAGTTTTATATGATCCATTAAATTCTTATATTTGGGTAAATCTCATTATCTCCCACCTCAAACACCATTCTGTAATATAGATTGATCATTCCACATAATTAGTGGCTTATTCGGTGCACTTCGATGATACATTTCTTTTATAATTTATTGATACTAATGTAGTTTGTAAGATCTCAATGAGAATTTTCCACCAATACACTTCGAGATGCACTGGATTTCTCTATTGAATTATGAAAATCTAAAAAAAGTGGTGAAAAAGGCATACCATCATTGGTTAATAAATGTAATTGTAAATTACTAAAATGTAACTCCAACTAAAAGCTATAAGAATCTTTAAAATTGGCGTTTGCTAAATGAGTTGTCTTGTGATGAAACTCGGGAGAGATTTTCTTGAGAGGCTACTTCGGAAAAGCATCAGATGCCTAATCTTTGTGCTTGAATAATAAAGGGATACAAAAAATGAACATATCTACAAATCAAGCATATTGAGATCACTTTGACTATGCCAGAATACAACATCCATTTGCAACGGGTTTACATCTGGTAGCT
Organism: Berberis vulgaris; assembly: GCA_963556465.1. Taxonomy (NCBI): domain Eukaryota; kingdom Viridiplantae; phylum Streptophyta; class Magnoliopsida; order Ranunculales; family Berberidaceae; genus Berberis; species Berberis vulgaris. The sequence goes on from OY747132.1 coordinate 48,533,832, forward strand.
TTGAAAGACGAGAAGTATATCGGAGTATGTTGGAGGATTAGTTATGAGCTATGAATCAATGACACGTATACGGGTTTAGGTATCCAACAGGGTATTGGATATGGCAACCTCAGAAAACAAAAATACGAAAACATTGTTTATATATAAAGTAATAATTTATTTTCACTTGGCCAATAGAATATGGGTTAAGAAGATAACTTTAATCTATGAAATTACTAGAAATAATCAATTTTATAACTACCCCTATTTAAATTATTTGAACTTTAGGCCCCTTTCAAATCCGTTTCAAATAAGTCTCGATTTCTCTTTCAACATCTGTTCAAAATTTATTGTCAGTATATTCATCAAGACATAATTTGTTTCACTATTTCTTCTTCCCCTCTTCAATTTTTTTCTTTTTTTTAACAATAATATCTCTTCTCGATTTTTGCATGTGAATCGAAGTACAAAAAATAAAAATAATAAAATTAACTAGATATTATAATTAAAAATCAGGATTTTGATCAGAAAACAATGAAGATGTGTCTGAGGGCCGTAACCATGTGAGTCGACATGCAATATCCGGTATGATATCAACACTCTTCCCTTTGTACATAAAGTATCCATGTTACATAGGTTTTGAGCTGGACATGGAAAAAACCTATCCACAGGTAGGGGTGGGCAAACGGGTTGAGGAACCGCGGATCCAAACCGAACCGGACCGTTTTACTCCAAACGGTTCGGTTTTTATTTTTAAAATTATGAAAGGATTCGGTTCGATTCCGGTTCCTAAATTTTTGTTTAAAACGATTCGGTTCCGATCCGATAATTAAACAGTTAGATAATAAATTTAAAACCAGAGCCAATCTCACAGTAATGTTGATATGTCCGAGTGGTTAAAGAGACAGACTTAAAATCTGTTGGACTACGCCCGCGCAGGTTCAAACCCAATCGGACGTTTTCATTTTTTACTTTTTTTTTCTTCATTACAGAAGCCATGCATTTTGGTTTTTTGCATCTTCTATTGAAACTGAAATACACCCTCACAAGCAATGGATTAGCCGCAGGACTAAGAGGGTTACAATTTAGCCCAAAGACATCCAACTTGCTCGTCGAATCAGGGGTGAACGTGCTTGATTGCTTGTAAAATGGGCTATGTATTGTTAAGATGTTATTAAGTTTGATTTCACTTTAAGAATTATATGTAACTTTGTCCTATTGAGATAGATTGATATCTATTAATGAATTGTTGTTTATCGAATTTTACATTTTCTATCTTTCACATGTTGTGTGAGATGAATGAGTTGTTGTTTATCAAATTTGACACTTCACTACTTGTGCAGTTGTGCTTGGGTGGCCTAATATTGAAACCATCCACATCTAGTGGGGGAATAGAAATGGTTTTTAGTTTATCACCAACTCTTACTCACAGTGGGATGCATCTTCAAGGTTGCATAATATTACACAGGAACTGTTTGGAATCGTTTGGAACCGAACCGTTGTAAACGGTTCGAGTTAGGTTCGGTTCCAACATTCAAAATGGAGGAACCGATCCGAATCGGAACCGTTAAAATTTAAACGGTGAGTTAGGTTCCTCAAAATTTGGAACTGATCCGAACCGTGCCCACCCCTATCCACAGGTATTTATTTAGCAGGTGCGATTGGATTGAAGATGCACAAAGTAGCAAGTATTGGATACTCACATCTGCTAAATCTTTCATCCTTTGTGTTGGATCGAAAACGCTTTGGACAAATGCTGCTAGGTCAACTCTTGCCTCCTTATATTTTGCAATGAATGGGTGTGCTAGAAGCTGGATAACAATGAAAAGCAGGAAACCATTAAGGGAAACTGATATTCTTAAAGCATATTAGTAGAATCAGCTACAAGGAAAGAAAAAAGACAACAACAAAGAGAAGTAAAAATGCACTCACAAACACACATCCAGAGACGTTCAAAACATATTTGATCTTTTTATGAAGGAACTACAAAATTTCATAGTTTCTGAACTATTAGGAATGATCCAGAGAATGGTTTCAAGCCATTGGTAACTGCTATAATGCAATCATCCAAGTATTGGTTATAAATGCCAGAAAATAGTAGTTGTCTCAACATTTTGTTTTTTTGTTTTTTTAGCATTGCTACTTTTCTGAATATAACCCCAACAGATATTAAGAACAACTTCTATTTTGGTTGTTCAACTTTTCTTTTTCCCCATTTATGTTTTTTATCTTCAAGATCCCAAAGTTTTTCAATAATTGGACCCAGGTCTTGGGCGATTACGCTATATAGGAAATGTTTACCTGGCTACGTTGCCCAACTTAAAAAGTTTGAAAGATTTGAATGAGATTGTTTACCTCGATCTGTACTTTTCAACCCTAATGCGCAATGTCCATTCAAACTTTCATATCTTGATGCGAAAGTTTCATCTGACATTCAGAAAATAATTTATTACTTTACATTAGGTACCTGCTCTGCTGTTGGCCTCGCATCAGCATCCTTGAGCAGACAAGCATCAATGAACGAGCAGAATTCTGGGGAAAACGATTCTTTTGATGGTGAAGGCGATGGATCATACAGGATCTGTCATGAACAAAAGCCTTGTTATACGTTCTGAAACATAAATAATGAAATCAGACAGAATAAAATTGTCCAAATTGAACAATGGTGTTAGAATGCAGAGAATTCGCTACAGGAAACATTTTTATTCGATAAATGCACATGGTGATTAAGAGAACATGGTGATTATTAGAATAATTTTAATTTCTCACTCCCAGATGACTAGGATCAACATTCTGAACACATCATACCAGTATTGTTATTGTTATTGTTGTTATTGTTTCACCACAAAACTGAAGATTAATTCAAAAACACAAATTGCTGAAAGGGAAATACTGAACTCAAAAGAAGGGAAATAATACATAAAACAAATAAATACTTTCTTCAATCAAAATCTAAATCTAACTACAACGATGGCTGACCAGCCTTATTTTATAGCCTAATTTTGCTTGCAAAGCAAGTCTTCTAATCCTAATTTATTAACAATACCTAACTCTTACTAATAGGCTTAACTGGCCCAACCTAACTCTACTATACTTCATGTTTTCACCACTAAACTGAAGATTAATTCAAAAAAGTCAAATTGCTGAAAGGGAAATACTGAACTCAAAAGAAGGGAAATAACACATAAAACAAATAGTCATTCTTCAATGAAAATCCAACTGCAATGATGGCTAACCAACCTCTATATATAACCTAACTTTGCTTGCAAAGCAAGTCATCTAATCATAATTTCTTAACAATACCTAACTCTTACTAATGGGCTTAACTGGCTCGACCCAACTAATCAAAACATAAATAAATTAAATAAAATTCAGCCCTTATTCTCATCACCCTCCCCGGGTTAAAAAAATGTTTGTCCACAAGCTTCAAGGGTACAATCATGGTCTTAACGACGTCATTGTCTTCAACGTCGTGGCCTCCACCTCATCAGCCAAAAGCACAACTTTGCCTTCTACACAGTTACGTTGGAGATGACCAAGTTGACCGCAACCAAAACACATTAGTGATGAATCGAAGGCGGGGCGTTGTCTTTTCTAAACACACTTGAAGTTGAAACTTTGCTTTTGCCTCTTGGCCATATTTTTTGTTGCTAACAAAGTATCAAATTCCGCTAAAGCTAGCACAAACTTAAATTTTAGGATTAATTACATTTTGGGTACACATAATTTAGGCGTATTTCACATTAGATGTAAAAGTTTTGCATAATAATACATTGGGTACGAAAGTGGGTCTTTATCATTTTTCAACGACGATGACCGAGTTCAAACATCCTACATTCAATAAAGATCCAAATACCCCTCAATATTCGTATCATAACATATGAACACTAATAAGTAGAAACGTAACAAGTTAATATGGTATATTCATATCATAACATATGAATTGGAAGAAATAGAATTTTTATCGATACTGGAACTCACAGGGAAAAAAAATAGATTTGTAGATGGAATCAAATATGCGGTATTTACAGACAAAAATATTCGGTTATCAGGGATCAATCAATATACTTCTAACGTCGAAACTGTGACAGAAATAAAGCATTGGATCAAACTCTTTTTTTGGTGCAAAGTAATAGCTATGAACAGTTATTGACTCCGAGAAAGGTAGAAGAAAGAAGCACATTATGGGACATACAATGCATTATAGATGCATGATTATTACGCTCCAACCGACCTCTTAAAAAGAGCAAAACTTAAATCAAAATACTTAACATGGCAATACATTTATACAAAACTTCTACCTCGAGCAAAACTGTCGGCAGTCAAGTGAAATCCAATCTACGAAATATATGATCTATGGATAGCGTAAAAGAGCATTTGACTTGCACGAGGTATCTAAGTGCAATTATAGTAAAAACATAGATATCCATAATGCAAAAAACCGATAATTTGTGCTTTGATGAGAAAATGGAGATTTGATTACTTGGTCTTCAAATAAATAGCCATATGCAATTATCTACACGTATCTCGATGTACGATGCAGTGATGAGGATTATTAAAAAATGTATTTTCTTCTCCGTTCATCCCCTCCCATCCCGTTGGATTTCTCAATCCCACTACCACCACCAAATCAACCTGACTATACCACCACCATCCCATGAAAACCACGACAGTCCCACCCATCTCACCTCACTGAACCAACCAGCAAGTTATAAACAAAGCATGAGTTTGATTTGACTGAACCCACCTACTCTCCAACACCACTGCCCCTACCCACTTCCACCTACAAGTAGATGGATTACAGGGTCAAACTGGTTAAAAACAAAGCATTGTTTGATTCGATTAAAGGGTATTATAGATGAGAATCTATAACTGGAAATCAGATTCATTTTATAATGACCAAATTAAAAGTTTATCTTTCTGCATTAAAAATCGTTTATGGCTTATTCCTATGCAGAAGGCCAAGTAATCAAATCCCCATTTTCTCTTTAAAGAACAAATTGTCAATTTTTGCATTATGGATACCTATGTTTTTATTATAATTTCACTTTGGATACCTCGTACAAGTCACGTGCTGAGGAATTTGGTCTTTACTGAATTTAGGATGTTTGATCTTGATAAGCATCGTTGAACAACCAGTCAAGATCCAATCTGTACCCGATGTGTAATAATGCAAAACTTTCCTATCCAATGTGAAATACACCTAAATTATGTATACCCAAAATGTAAATAACCCTTAATTTTATTCTCTAAACCATGGTAACAACGATACACAATTTGACCTTCAATCTCATGAGGCTATGGTACTAGCACCATGGCTTTGAGAACGGGGGTTTGTTATTAACCGGGTTGAATGTCCCCGATACGCGCTATACTTTGTGATTGGGCCACACAATCGGTCTTCCTTGGCGATATGTATGTCCTAGAAGCAACACCCCGCTTGAGAACATACATGCCAGAAGTTGTATCGGTGTGTATATAGAGGCATATCAGGGTGAGAAATGTTCAACACGAAGGATTATGTGCGATTTAGAAAAATATATGGTTTTGAGCTCATATTGCATCTCGTGTGCATATCCATCATGATTGAGTAGTTAAGATGAAAAGTCGTAGTGCATTGTAATTCATTATTATCCTTTTATTCGTCATATTTGATAATATGCATTAATTGGGGAATAAATGTTTTGGTTCTCCTCATACCACCTAGTGCTGACCCGTTTGCTTGATTTGTGGCAAATGGATGTACTCCTACCGAGGGGCTGATGGTGGTGTCGTTGGTGGTGGTACTGCAGGAAGCGTTGGGTTATCAAATGGTTGTTTCTGTGGTCGGACAATTGAGAGGTAGGTTTAACTCTCAAGTTTAGAATTGACTTTAGATTCCACTTTGTCATGTGTTAGCAAGGGTGGCGTTGCGTCTCAGTTTTTGAGATATTACGGTGTCTCGGAAATCAGGGCGTGACAAATTTCCCATCTTGGTGAATTAAAAAAACAAAAACAAAAAGTAATGGCTACCCATCATCCTTTCTCCTCAAGTCTGTTTTGCATTCCTTCACCTCAGCCATGGAAACAACTTCTTGAAATCTACTGTGATGTTTCTTACCCTCAACATGAACTAAGATGTGTGGGTGGACAAGTGATCTTAGTTTCTATTTGACTCAATCTAATATCCTAATTCATATTTCAACTAAACTGCTCTCACAACCTCGATCATTATTTGCATTAAGCTACTGAGGCCCTACTTGTCTAGTCATACATATCTAGTTGAGAACCTTATCTAACTCACAAAAATTTCCGTGTTCCACTTCTTCAAATGCTCTTTGAGACCAGCGAAACCTGCCTGCCCTGAACACTGGCTCTGCTTCAGCGGTCCTCTATAAATTTGGGGAACTCTTTATCTTTGAACCACTTCATTTCTATCAGTAAGGTTTAAGCTTGGAATCGGGATATTCTAACGAGAACATCAATTTTTTAGGCTATGGTCATAACAATAATTGTTTTGCCCATAGCTTAAGATATCTGTTAACACAAGCTATACCAATATCAAGTAAACTCAACCTTGGCTTAAGGTACTGCTTTGCCCCACTGAGAAAGACAGGAAAAATTCATGAAGTAAAAAAATAATTAGAGTTGTATAAATGCAAATAGTCACAAGAATTACCATAATTTCATAGCTAACCAAAAATTCACGTGGAAGCTAATACAGAAAAAGGGGAAAGTAGTAAAAAAAAAAAAAAAACGAAAATGGAACCTATAGATGTGGTACTTGCCTGTAACATGAGATTAACTGGTCCATCATTAGCCGTATAAGGAAATTCTCCTGTGCCACACTCGAATAAAGCTAATCCAAGGCTCCAAATATCAGCAGGGTAAGAATAATTCTCGTTCCGGATTCTTTCGGGTGACATGTATGTAACAGTGCCAACAAAAGTAGCACACTGATAATAGATAAACACATATGTTAGCTGCACTTCTTGACACTTGCATGTCAGGTGAAAAAAAGAAGGAAATAAGTGAGTATATCTCTAAGAAGAACAGATACAACTGCACAAATATCAGGTTGTATCAGATCATAGTAAAAGTAAAATACTAGGACTAAAAGTTTTACATATTCAACAATTATTCAAATAAATAAATAAATATGTATATATATAAAAGGTAAATATGATTGCGTCATTGGAAAATCAATACAAAGAAAGGCCAAGCAACTGCGTCGGACGATGAGACACCGAACACGACAATAAAATCAAAATCTCCATAGCCACTGCGTCCCCTCAATTAGAAGTTGTAGAAAATTCTGGAATTACGTTCTAGCCTAGGGAGGGAGCACAAAAATGGAAACAGACAATGCACGACACAGACTCAGAGATGGCAACATTGGCAATCCTAAAAAGTAGGAAGCGGACACGACAATAATTTAATAATTAATAATTTTATTATATATAAGAAAATCTTAAATACATGCGAGACCTTAAGTTAATGAAAAATGGTTTAAAACCATATTAAGATAAAGGTCAAACTTATATTATAAGTTAAAATCGTCAACATCTTACTTTGTTGGCATTGACGTTCAAATTGTCATCCTCCAAAATGCTTCATTCTTTCAATTACAGTCTTATCCAAAAAAGTCAAAAGAAGCATGCATGATGTAACTTGTCAAACTTTGTAAATTACCCCAACAACCCTTGTAGTCAAACTTCGAAGAGCTCATGTTCATATATTATGCCATCATCACTATCGGTGAATAACACTTCTTCCATACTCGGTTCATCATGAAAAATATTCACAACTTCGAATATCCTGAAACTTTCAAATGCATCACCCCCAATATTCCATGTCCTAGTCTCTTTGAAGGTTTCATAAATTTTCCTTGATGAAAAGCAATGTCGGACCTCTATTTAAATATAAACAAAAGATCTTAAGCAAATAATGCCAACTAGTATCTTGTCGGTGTCCTGGTCAAACATATAGGACACGTTGACCAAGTGTTCGAGGAGAGTCCAAGAAGTCTCGGTGTCCGTGTTGGACACTTTTAGAATTTTAAAGTATCTGTGCTTTACAGGTTTAAACCATACCACCCAACATACCACAGAAGGGATCAACTTCCATACAATCTTCCCTTTAGGGGTAATAAGATTTGGGATTTTCCACAAACGCAACATCTCAATGGTCGTTGGCATCACTCAATATAAACCAAACATGCTTATGAAATATCTCCAAACCAAACTAACCCATTCACAGTGAAAGAAAAGATGTACCCCATTCTCAAGTGATATCGATTTCCAAGTTAGCTCAACCTTGATTGAAATTTTACTCCAAACAACCATTCACATAAGAAAAAAGCTCTGGAAGACCTTTTCTTCCACACGAACTTTACAAGAGAATCAAAATAAGCACCCACATGTACCTGATTATTATTATTTTATTTTTTTATCAATTAGAAAACAAGTATTGCATTAAATCAAAAGGCTAAGAACACTACCTCTTACAAAAGGTTTTCCAGTTAAACATACAAGATAATTTGATGTCTCTGAATTTTTCCCAACTAGCACTCCAAAGCAAGAAAGTGACTTTGATTTCAGTCCGTAGACAATCTACTGATTTACTTTTTTTTTTATCCCTTAACCCTTCCCACCCCAAATGCCGCCGGTAGGGTTTGAATCCTGGACTTATGATACCATTCGCCACAAGTCTACAAGATAATCTAGTACCCCATTGGCTACTGACTTGCTAACTTACGTAAAAATCTCATTATTTCTTTCCCTCCAAAGCACCCACACAAAAGCATGAATGCATCTAATCCAAACCCAAAGACTAAAATAAACAAAGTTCAAAAGATTTACAGGGTATTCACTCCAACCTTTAAGCTAAGACACAAAAGAGAAGGGGCAGGCAAGATGATATTAACTCAACTAAAGCTAGGGGTGGGCAAACGGGTTGAGGAACCGCGGATTCAAACCGATTCGGACCGTTTTGCTCCAAACGGTCTAGATTTTAAATTTGTAATTTTGATACGGTTCGGACGTTATAAAATGGTCCGAGTCCGGTTCCAATTATTTAAAATGAAACGGTCTGGTTCCAACCCGTTTTAAATAACATTGTACACTTGTCATAATATTAGTGGCTAAAATGGAAAAACAGGAAACAACTAAACACCAAAGCAAACCTCATCTTCTCTACCAATGGCATGACAGTTCAACGGTTAGAGTTTGGCAGATGGTACCACTAGGTCATGAGTTAAAACCCAACTTGCGGCATCTTTATGGGTTCTGGGATCCTATAAAAACCCTGCATGCCTTTAAAAAAAAAAACTCATCTTCTCTTTGTCGTTCTCTCATTTCCTTACTTTCAAATTCTCTTCATTACAGAGTCTCCACTCTCCACCACAAATCTTCTTTTTCTCCAAGTTCTTACTATAGATCTTCTAAGTTCTCACTACAGATCTTCTCCCTCGGTCCATTTTCTCCAAAACAAGATACCCCAAACAAAGAGCTTGGTCCCAAAGAGATCGCACTACACAGCGAGAAAGCGAACACACACACATACGGGGAGAAAGCAATATTCAATCTTTTCCAATATCTTCTTCCTGAGCTTGGTCCCAAAAGAAGGTTAGGGTTTATCCCTCCATTCGCACTGGCTCTCGAATCCAAAACTCTCCCATAAAAATTTGTGATTCCTTGATTCCATTCTTCACCAATCTCTTCTTCCTGATCTCTGTGATCACATTCTCTCGCACAAGGTACGCGTTTCTTTGTGTTTTTGCACTGGTGAAGTCTTTCTTTTGCTTTTGCCATATTTTCTTATGCACACTGTACCTGAATTTCTGAAGGTCCATAGGGCGTAATTTTTCTGTTTTTACACAGGTGCCAAATTAAAAATTTTGTAGGAAGTCGGTTGGAATCTAATGCATCGAAAACTTGTTAAAGCAGTCTCATGAATGATGCATACTGAAGGCAGATCTATGTACCTGTATAAATAGACTTGTGGTCAAAATTCAAAAGCCAAAGACACAAGAACCATCTACATTGATCTTATCTGTTCAACTACTTTGTCCCTAATAGTTTTGCTTTCCAAAACAACTTTGATCTCTTTTAAATGGTTTGTATGCTCACTTATAAATGAACATATGTGAACAAGCAACAGCTGGTTGACAAATCCTTCAAATTTGATCACTCATATTGGCGTTAAAGCGAATAATTATGTAAACTGGCTCTAGCAAAATCATAAACATAGATGAAACAGAACAATTAAATTCAAGAAACCAAGTAAAGGGTGTAAGAAATCATGTTTTCTTCTTCACACTGATTTCATAATTTCTGAAGGTCCATAGTTATACAATAATTAGTTTGGCACCATAGGGCGTCTATTTTCTGAAGGTCTGATTCATAGACAAATTGAACCTCAGAGAAGAACAATTACAGTGTTAATTTATAGCTAAAAGTAGGAAAAGAAAGTTGACTTTGTTCAATTATTTTAGGACTATTGGTGCTTATTTTCTTTTTCATGACATGTTCTCTTTATCAACTCTTGTATAAGATAATAAAAAATAAAATAAATAATGTAGATTATCAGCAATGGAATGTTGAACACCGAGTTGTGACTAATTCAAGTGCTGCAAGAACAACCATTGGAAACTTCCTTGCTCCTGTGGTAGACATCATTATTCAACCTGATAAAGAGCTGATTGATTATGAGCTCAATCCACCAAAATTTGGAGCAATCAGATACAAAGAATTTATTGCTACATATCAAGCGTATCCTCACTTTTGAGCATTTTCACTTGATGTATTCCCTTGGTTTTGGGTAACATATTATGTTTTAATGGCATACAAAATTGCATCTACACTTGATGTTAATTGCATGGACATGGCGGCATGCTCTTCAATATGATTATTATTTAAATCTTATTGTGTTGTCGGATTTCATTTTGATGTATTCCATTGTTTTTGGGTATTAACTTGCTTATAAATCTTATGCTAGAGAGGACTTGTTTTGATTGAACAACGACATGATTTGTGGTTGGGTGGTTTGCTTTGATTGTAGTTTGTTTATACAGGACCAGGCCTGCCGGGGAAAAAAAAAAAAAAAAAAAACTTGCTGCTGCTACTGCTGTTGCTGGCTTGCTGCTGCTTGCTTTTCATATAAATAAAAATACTTGCTGCTGTTAATTGATATGCAAAAGTACTCCCTGGTCCTTTACATAGGAGTACTTGCTGCTGATTCCTTGTTAATCGATATGCAAAATTCTTTCAGATGGTTTGTTGATTTGTTCATGTTGTACATGATCATCCAATGACTTTACATGGTCTGCATTATATAGTTGTAGGTATCATCATGTTTGTATACACATTACAGCCAAATTTATTCATTATGAATTTTTCTAGTTGAGTTCAAGCATGTTATATTTAAGCTTCTTGATTGATCAGAAACAACAGAACATGGGTTTGCTGAATTTGAATTTGACTGTACATGATCAGCTACTTGCTGAATTTGAATGTAATTTGGAACCATGGGAACCAGATCGTTCCAAACGGTTCGAGTTAGATTCGGTCCCAATGTTCAAAATAAGGGAATCCGAACCAGACCAAATCCGTTAATTTTAAACGGTTCGAGTTAGGTTCCTCAAAATTTGGAACCAATCCGTACCATGCCCACCCCTAACTAAAGCTATGAGCCAGAGGTCTTTCACTAAAGGGCAGTAGAGGAGCTAGTGATAAATAAAATCTTCTGCTGAATAGCATATGCATAGGTTGCACTCAGGGACGATGAGGCCATTTTTTACAATGTTGTCCCCTGAGAGGACCCTACCATGAAGGATTGTCCAATGGAGAAAGCAAACCTGGGGAATCTTAGTCATACAAAGGAAAAATTGTAGTTTGCTTAACTCTTTTGTCAAAATTTGAAGGTGTCAGATAGTGAGCTATAGAAGAGTACTAGTCTTTCACAAAAAACTTGGAGTCATTGTCATCCTAAAATTTGTCATCAAGTTGCACAACCTCCATTGTCTCTAACATATTAATCATTTCACTCATCTCCCGATCATCCAAATTCCTTAAGATGAGAATTGCACTGTTGTTTATTTGAGTCCCAAAAATCTCTAACTTTGCCATTCTTGTTATTAGAAATCCTTGTGTTAAAATCTACCTAATAAAACAATAAAATTGTGAATTTATTAAATTATGATTTTAATCCTAAAAGTCAATATGCCTCGATATATGTGTTATCGTAAGTATGAAATTGGAGAATGTTGTGTTTTAGTGATGTGAGAATTGGGTTGTTAATGCACATCGTTTGTTTGGTATGGGTTATTGGAATTAAATTGGGGTGAAATATTAGATTATTAGAGGTTTGATTTGTGAAGATGTCGTGAGATCATAATTTGTAGGTATATCTGGGGTTTAATTATTTGTGATAGACTGATCATAATTTAATTTGAGATGATTGTACGAAGATTGTTGAAGAATGTACTGATATTGGTAAATTAAATTATGTGTTTGGCTCATTTGTTGTTAAAGCGTGTTAATACGAAATGCTTCTACATTTGGTATTTTCGTATTCTCGATTGTTGATATTGTTGGTTTATGTTATGAAGCAACGTACATGAGTTTGCATGTTATTTTGGGATCGAATTGTGAGCAGTTTTGGGATTGAATGTGTAGTGTTTTTGGGAGTGTATTTCTGACAAAACAATGTTAGTTTGGGACTGTTTTGTGTGAACTGGGTAGTGGTTTTGATAATATTTTGTGAGAATCATTGATTATTTGGGACTGATTTGTAGACTGAGATTTAGTGGTCTTCAACTAAGTTCGATGGTTGCTTCAATTGGTTTTAGAGGAGTGATTTGAGCTGAGTTTAGGGGATTGAATCTGATTGTTTTTTAACCCTTTTGGGACTGTTTTTTAACCCGTAACTGGGTACAGGTGGTGGTGTTGTTGATAGTGATGCTGGAGGTGTCGAGTGATCGAGTGGTTTCTACGTGATCAGACAACTGTACCTCTCAGGTTCAGTTTTGTTTGGTTTGATATGTTATGTACTATTAGTTGTCACCATTGGCAAGTAAAAAAAAAAGTTGGTTGATGTCGTGTGTCGGTTTTCGATATATTTCAGTGTCTTGAAAATCGGGCGTGACAGTTTGGTATCGAAACCATGGTTATACTAAGTAGCAATGCTTAGTTTGCTTTCGGAAGTGGGATTGGGTAGAGAAGTTAGAAGTGTTCGTGTGTTGTTTGGTTTTGGGCAGACCAGAGTTTTCTCTTTGAAGGTGATGATGCATAGTGGACGTCCGTTGTTGATGTTTTAGGCATATTTGAGGAGAAATTTGAAAACTAGCTTGAGAGGTTTGTGATATCCTTTTCTTTGAAATTGTTTGAGATATGTGTGGATATGGTAGTACCTCGAATGAACTTTATAGTGTTGGTTATTGGAGAAATTCAGTGACAAAAACTTTATTGTCATTGATGAGTTCTTAGAAATTTTAATCTGAATCGTTGTATTTGAGGTGAACATTTGTATTGAAAGGCATATCGATAGTTCTTTTGAGGTGTGTATGACTCAGTATTTGGCCGAATAGTTTTTCTTAGTGTGCTCCTACCTGCTTTGTGATCTGTGGTATGTGTTGTTTGCTTTGTTGGTGATATGTTTTTGTTTTTGTTTTTGTTTTTGGTTTTGCTTATTAGTTGGATTGTTCTAGAATGGTTTGGGCACTTTGCTTATCGTTTTAGGAGTTTCTTTGATGAAAGAACTGGAATGAAGGAACTTAGTCTACCTTGTTTGCATGATCAGTGAGGTTGGAGACTAGGAGAAATTTGAGTAGTGTAATATCCTGATTGTGTACTCTTTGGTATATTTTTGATGTGTTAGATTTGAACTGCCTAATAAAGGAATTACTGAACTGTTCCTCGGTGCATATGGAACATGGTAGAGTGACAATTGATTGTTGAAAACATGAAGCTAAGGAGTTATATATTGAATTATAGGAAATTGCATGCTTATAAACTGTGTTTGTTAATTCATGAGATTCGAGTATTCAAGTTGTGAAAATGTTATTTAAAGGAGAATATTAATTATTGTTGCGACTGACTCGTGACTTAGTAAGGATGTGTTGGGAGTAATGTGATGAAAAGAAATAATTTTCCTTGGAGAAACTAAAGTTCTTATCATGGGTAAATTTGATTTGTCTATTTGGGTTTGGGAGATGGATTTCAATTATTTCTCATTCTTGGGGCTATTTCTTGTTGAGTTTGGAGTTGGGGGTTGGTTTGAGAGTCATTTTATTGTGTTTAGATACTTGTTTGATTGTTTTAGTAAATTCTATTGGTGTGGTTGCTAAGATTTTTTGATTCTTTTGCATTTTAATTGTTTCTCTCCATGTGTATGCGAGCTCTTGTGCGGTAGTCTTTAGTTGAAGTGGTCAGATTGATGGTTCAAAGAGGAGAAACTTTCGGTGAATTTGGGTTCTAAATTGGCAGTGACGAATATAAGCTTCATTTCGAGATTTATGATGCAACCTTTAGTCTAGTGATGCAATTTGGGAATTCGAATAACAGTTTTGGCAGTTGCATCCCCATTTTTTCCTTTAAGAGTTTTTTTGTGCTAAGTTTAATCTCGAGGACGAGATTCTTTTGAGGTGTGTATAATGTGAGGCATGAAAATTTTTAATACCACCACATGGTAGTACTTAGGAATTGTGTGGTGGCATATAGCCACCCACATTCTACAAGATTCCACTTACTTCTCTCATTCTCTTCATTCTTCTTCAACATGTTTTCTTGTAGTGTCATCAGAGAAAAACAAGCAACGCACCGAGAGAGAGTTGAAAGTGAATTAGCACAGAAAATAATTCGAAGTTGTTTTGGAGTTCCTGTGAATTTTTGCAACGAGGAAAGGATTTCATAGCTTGAAAACCTGCAAATCCGGTTATTTGTGAGTAGACCTTTTCCCTCTTCAAATTTCCAATCAATTATGAGAAATTCATACGTTTTGTACAGTTTTATTTGCAAATTTAGTGATTTTAAATTTAGTTTTTATGTGGGGCAACTGGGCGACTTTCCATACTGATATGTTCTGATTTTGTCAATACCTTTGTGTGTGAATGCTTTCATTAGAAAGATGAGTTTGAGATCCTTCCATAGATAGCTTATATGCTTAATTTGGATAAGTATTGAAGAAGTTATTAGTGTTTAAACTGTAACTTGCTGAAATTTGAAGTTTTAATTAAGAACTTGATGAACAGGGTGTAAAGATTGGTTGTATTTTTCGTTATTGAAAGACATTAGGTATAAATCTTACATCTTTAGAAAGTAGAAGGTTGGAGCTTTCCAATGGTATATAGATTGTTGTTTTTCGTAGACAAACATGACTTGTGTGTGTTTGAAGTTACCCTGTTAGACTAAAACGTTTTGAAAAATGAAAAATCTGGCGAGGAAGAAGATGATGACGTTTTGCATGACGTCATTTGTTTGACTCCAGTTTTGACTGAATTTTGACTGAGTCTAAAACACTATTCGAAACTCTAATTTATACGTGATTTTCACAGTTGAAATCCTTGTGTTAAAATCTACCTAATAAAATAATAAAATAGTGAATTTATTAAATTATGATTTTACTCTTACAAGTCAATATGCCTCGGTATACGTGTTTTCGTAAGTATGAAATTGGAGAGTGATGAATTTGTGTGTTTTGGTGATGTGAGAATTGGGTTGTTAATGTAATTCATTTGTTTGGTATGAATTATCGGATTTAAATTGGGGTGAAATATTAGATTGTTTGAGGTTTGATTTGTGAAGATGTCGTAAGATCATACTTTGTAGATTCATCAAGGGTTTAATTATTTGTTATAGACTGATCATAATTTAATTTGAGATGATTGTACGACGGTTGTCGTACAATGGACTAATATCGGTAAATTAAATTATGTGTTTGGCTCATTTGTTGTTAATGCGTGTTAATACGAAATGTTTCTACATTTGGTATTCTCAATTGTTGATATTGTTGGTTTATTTTATGAAGCAACGTACTGCATGTTATTTTGGGATCGAATTGTGAGCAAATTTGGGACTGAATATGACAGTGTTTTTGGGCGTGTATTTTTGACAGAAACAAAGTTAGTTTAGGACTGTTTTGTGTGAACTAAAGGGTTAGTGGTTTTGATAATATTTTGTGCACGGAATCATTGATTATTTGGGACTGTTTTGTAGACTGAGATTTAGTAGTCTTCAACTAAGTTTGATGGTTGTTTCACATGGTTTTAGAGGACTGATTTTAGCTGAATTTAGGGGATTGAATCTGATTGTTTTTAACCCTTTTGGGGATTGTTTTGGATTTGGATACATGATTAATTGAGGTTTGTCTTGGACTATCTTCTTGATATTCGAAAGTTGTTGTTTTGGAGTTGAATTAGGGCCGATAGCAGGGATAGATTAATTACATTTTGGCACATAAATTGGGATGTGATGAGACTATTGTAAACGCTGAAAACGCGGTGTATTGGATTTGTTGTGCGGAATGAAACATGATTGTTTTGGGATTTGTTTTTATTAGCTGAAACGAGGATGTTTCTGCTGATGAGTCTATAGAGCGTGTTTTGGCTTAATTGAGGTCAGACTTAATTGAGTTTTATGGCAGATTTTGCTGGGTTTTGGATGAGTTGTTAGCGGAATTTGTGATAGGTTTTTAAGGAAAAGTTAGTTTGAAAGATGTTTTAGTAGATATGATGTTTGATTTGCTAAAACCTTTCCGCTCAAGTAATCGATAATATTCTCTTTTAATATAGATATAACGGTACTTATGAGCATGTGAATATTGGTTTACGAATGAGATTTTGAAAAGATATGTTGTAATGCCATGATGTATGGAAGTTTATTGTGTTAGAGAATGTTCATTAGCATGGTTGCACGAATGCTGAATTTGTAACAGTTTATGATTTACTGTTTTGAGCTATTGATAAACATATGAAAGTGATTGCGTAATTAAACATCCATGGCAGGTATGTAAGAATTCATGCGGAATATGATCATGATATGTTTATGATGAGATTGAGATAATGATGTTAATGTGGACATGAATACCTACTCCGGCATTGTGAATTGTACAAAGTGGTACAATATGGCCAGAGAGGCCATGGTTTCTGATACAAATGATGTTACTTGATTGTTCGTAAAGAGTGAGTGTACGAAACCTGTTTCCAAAAGGGAAAAACTAAGTCATTATACGAGTCATGACTCGCATGTTATAGTGGAGTGTTCTTGAGGAGCAGAGCCTGATTCCCAAAAGGGAAAAACCAAGCCACTGTACGAGCCATGACTCGCGTGATACAGTGGAGTGTTCTTGAGGTGTAGGGGAAGAGTTGATCATCTTTCAGCGCGAGTTTTGTATTTGTGATTTGGCCCGTGTCCAATCTTTCAAGGTGAAATATGCATTTTAGAGACGGCACCCCATTTGGAATGCATACATACTCAGTAGGTATTGGTATACGTATGGAGGTGTGTCGGGGTGAGACACATTCGGCACATGGATATGTGCGATAGGGTATTCATGATTTGGAAATTTGTATTTAGCATGTTCTCCGAAATGAAAACTAAGACATTGTACGAGTGTTGACTCGCGTGATACAGTAGGGAGTTCCCGAGGACCAGGAGAGGATATGATATGACATGATTTGAAAAGAATATATCATGATATGAAAATGTATATGCAAACAGTATGACATGATTTGAAAAAGAGTTATAATATGAAAATGAGAATGAAAATGGTATGATATGATTTGAAAAGGAGTATGGCATGATTTGAAAATGTGTATGTCATGATATGCTAAATCATTGGCATGATATGATTTGAAAATGAATATGGTCATGATTAGAAAATGATATGGTTTGTTTGGAAAGAAAATATGATTTGAATAAGAAATTGAAAGGAGTATGACATGATGAATGTCATGGTGAGAAAATGGTATTGTATGATTTGAAAATATTATACCGTGTTTAAAATGAAGTATTTTGTGTATGTTACAGATAATATGAAAATGTGCATTTGAGTTGCCGAGAGAGATAAACCGGTTAATTTTGTATCACTGGTGATGATCTATCTTTGAGGATTTATTTATTCAATTGTTACGTGTTTGTTGATGATATACATTTGCATCATTTATAAGTTGTGTATGCTAATATGAGATTAAAGAGGAAAGTTTGATGTTTTAAGATATGGACCAAGATATTTATATTTACTTGTTGATTTGTAATCTACTCATACCAGTATTAGCTGACCCGTTTACTTGTTTTGTGGCAAATGGGTGTCCCCGTACAGTGGCGGACCCAGGATTTTAGTTAAGGGGAGGCGAAATGGCAAGCAAAAAAAAATTTCTACCCGAATTAGTAAAATAAGAAAAATACAACTATAAAAATACATTGCATATACCAAATTGAATTAAGTATAATCCAATTTTAAACCAAAATAAGGTCACAATATCAATAACCTTAGCAATGGGCAAACGAGCGTAATAACTAGAATATATAACTAAAATCACAAAATAATTAGGATAAATATCTAATTGAAGAAAAAAAATCGAAAATTTTCGAACATAATAAGATCCTAATACAATTTCATCGAAAAATGTTTATATGAGGCTCAAATTTTGTACGAGTTGGCTAATGGCATATATTTTCATTGAATTCTTTAGTTATTATTTTAGATATTAATTTCAAATATTTTTTTGGTTGGAGGTTTTACACCACTTATGAACAAGCAATTCAATGCTTTAATGTTTACAATTACATATAAAATTGCGTTGAAAACAAAAAAAGTAGGGGAATGTCACAATGACAAAATTGTATAGACATAAATAAATCATACGCTCCGAGAGGACCAAAAATAATTTTTTATTAAACAAAACAATTTTTTTAATGTTTGCAATTACTATAAAATTGTATTGAAAATAAAAAAATTAGGCGAGTAACAATAATAAAAATAGTAATTATCAATAACCATAAAAATGTATAGTGAATAGCCAAAAAAAAATATGCGCTCGATGAGTATCAAACTCGGGTTGTTCACAAAAATTTACAAACTTCCAACCACTACACCAATAAAAAGATGTAAAAATAGTTGAATGAACAATTTACATATTGTATTATACATTATAAAATTGATTTTTTTAATGGTTAAGTATATAATAAAATTATTTTAAAAGTTGGGGGGGGGGCAGCCCCCCCTCGCCCCTGCCCGTACCTGGATGCAGGTGGTGGTGTTGTTGATAGTGATGCAGGAGGTGTCGGGTGATCAAGTGGTTGTCTACATGATCAGACAACTAAGAAGTAGGTTGAACTCTCATGTTCCAGTTTTGTTTGGTTGGATTTGTTATGTAATAGTAGTTGTAACCATTCGAAAGTAAAAAAAAAAAAAAAAATTGTTGGTTGATGTCGTGTCTCGATTTTCGAGATATTTCAGTATCTTGAAAATCGGGCGTGAGTTTAGTATAAGAGTCATGGTTACACTAAGCAACAATGATTAGTTTTCCTTCGAAAGTGGGATTGGGTAGAGAAGTTAGAAGTGTTCGTGTGTTGTTTGGTATTTGTGTAGGCCAGAGTTTTCTCTTTGAAGGTGATGACGCATAGTGGACGTCCTCTGTTGATGCTTTAGGCATATTTGAGGAGAAATTTGAAAATTAGTTTGAGAGGTTTGTGATATCCTTTTCTTTGAAATTGTTTGAGATATTGGTGGATATGGTAGTACCTCGAATGAACTTTATAGTGTTGGTTATTGGAGGAATTCAGTGACAAAAACTTTATTGCCATTGATGAGTTCTCAGAAATTTTAATCTGAATCGCAGTATTTGAGGTGAACATTTGTATTGAAAGGAATATCGATAGTTCTTTTGAGGTGTGTAAGACTCAATATTTGGCTGAATAGTTTTTCTTAGTGTGCTCCTACCCGCTTTGTGATCCGTGGTATGTGTTGTTTGCTTTGTTGGTGACATGTTATTGTTTTTGGTTTTGCTTATTGGTTGGATTGTTCTAGAATAGTTTGGGCTCTATGCTTATCATTTTAGGAGTTTCTTTGATGGAAGAACTGGAATGAAATAACTTAGTCTACCTTGTTTGCATGAGCAGTGAGGTTGGAGACTATGAGAAATCTGAGTAGTGTAATATCCTGATTGTGTCCGATTTGAACTGCCAGATAAAGGAATTACTGAACTATTCCTCGGTAGTGACAATTGATTGTTGAAAACATGAAGTTGAGGAGTTATATATTGAATTATAAGAGATTGCATGCTTATAAATTGAATTTGTTAATTCATGAGATTCGAGTTTTGAAAATATTATTTAATGGAGGATATTAATTATGTGTTGCGACTGACTCGTGATTTAGTAAGGAAGTGTTGGGAGTGATGTGATGAAAGGAAACAATTTTCCTTAGAGAAACTAAATTTCTTATCAGCGGTAAATTTGATTTGTCTGAATGGGTTTGGGAGCAGGGTTTTAGTTATTTCTCATTCTTGGGGCTATTTCTTGTTGAGTTTGGAGTTGGGGGTTGCTTGTTTTGGTGAATTATATTGGTGTGGTTGCTAAGTTTTTTTATTTTTTTTGCATTTTAATTGTTTCTCTCCATGTGTATGCGAGCTCTTTTGCGTTAGTCTTTAGTCGAAGTGGTCAGCTTGATGGTTCAAATAGGAGAAACTTTTTGTGAAATTGGGTTCTAAATTGGCGGTGACGAATTCATAAGCTTCATTTCGAGATTTATGATGCAACCTTTAGTCTAGTTCAGTGGACTAATCAGGATGGTGATGCAATTTGTGAATTCGAATAACAGTTTTGGCAGTTGCATCCCCATTTTTCCCTTAGAAGTTTTTTTGTGCTAAGTTTAATCTCGAGGACGATATTCTTTTGAGGTGTGTATAATGTGAGGCGTGAAAATTTTTAATACCACCACATGGTAGTACTTAGGAATTGTGTGGTGGCATATAGCCACCCACATTCTACATGATTCCACATACTTCTCTCATTCTCTTCATTCTTCTTCAACATGTTTTCTTGTAGTGTCATCAGAGAAAAACAAGCAAAGCACCGAGAGAGAGTTGAGATAAAGTGAATTAGCCAAAGAAAATAATTCGAAGTTGTTTTGGAGTTCTTTTGAATTTTTGTGACGAGGAAAGGATTTCGTAGCTTGAAAATTTGCAAATTCGGTTATTTGTGAGTAAACCTTTTCCCTCTTCAAATTTCCAATAAATTATGAGAGATTCATACGTTTTTGTACAATTTTATGTGCAAATTTAGGGATTTTAAATTAATGTGGGCAAGCAGGCATCTTTCCATACTGATATGTTCTGATTCTGTCAATACCTTTGTGTGTGATTGATTCCATTAGAAAAATGAGTTTGAGATGGGTAGCTTATATGCTTAATTTGGCTAAGTTTATGCGTTTGAAATTGGTTAGTTAAACTGTAATTTGCTGAAATTTGAAATTTTAATTAAGAACATGATCAACAGGGTGTAAATATCTGGTTGTATTTTCTGTTATTAACATTAGGTATAAATCTTACTTTTTTATAAAGTTGAAGGTAGGAGCCTTCCAATGGTATAAAGATTGTTGTTTTTGGTTAACAAACGTGACTTGTGTGTGTTTGAACTTACCCTGTTGGACTAACTGAAAAAATGAAAAATCTGCTCCGAGGAAGAAGTGATGACGTCAGCATGACATCATCTGTTTGACTCCAATTTTTACCAAACTTTGATTGGGTCTAAACACTATTCGGAACTCCGATTTAGACGCGGTTTTCGACGTTGAAATCCTTGTGCTAAAATCTATCTAATAAAATAATAAAATTTTGGATTTATTAAATTATGATTTTACTCCTAAAAGTCTCGGTATATGTGTTTTCGTAAGTACGAAATTGAAGAGTGATGAATTTGTGTGTTTTGGTGATGTGAGAATTGGGCTGTTAATGCACGTCGTTTGTTTGCTATGGGTTACCAAAATTAAATTGGGGTGAAATATTAGATTGTTTGAGGTTTGATTTGTGAAGATGTCGTGATATCATAATTTGTAGGTTCATCTAAGGTTTAATTATTTGTTATGGATTGATCATAATTTAATTTGAATGATTATACGAAGGTTGTTGTAGAATGTACTGATATCGGTAAATTAAATTGTGTTTGGCTCATTTGTTGTTAAAGCGTGTTAATACGAAATGTTTCTACATTTGGTATTCTCGATTGTTGATATTGTTGGTTTATGTTATGAAGCAACGTACATGAGTCTGCATGTTATTTGGGATCGAATTGTGAGCAGTTTTGGGACTGAATATGACAGTGTTTTTGGGTGTGTATTTCTGACAGAAACAATGTTAGTTTGAGACTGTTTTGTGTGAACTAAAGGGTTAGTGGTTTTGATAATATTTTGTGCACGGAATCATTGATTATTTGGGACTGTTTTGTAGACTGAGATTTAGTGGTCTTCAACTAAGTTCGGGGGCGGACCTACTAAGGGGCGAGGGGGGGCAGTTGCCCCCCCTCAACTTTTAAAATAATTTTATTATATACTTAGCCTTTAAAAAATTAATTTATAATGTATAATACAATATGAAAATTATTCATTCAAATATTTATGCATCTTTCTATTGGTGTAGTGGTTGGAAATTTGTAAGTTTTGAAAACAACCCGAGTTCGATACTCTTCGAGCGCATATTTTTTTTATGGTTATTAACTATACATTTTTAAGGTTATTGATAATTACTGTTTTACATCAATTTTACTCGTCTAATTTTCTTTTATTTTCAATACAATTTAATTAGTAATTGCAAACATTAAAAAAATTGTTTAGTTTAATAAAAATTTATTTTCGGTCCTCTCAGAGCATATGATTTCTTTATGTATATACAATTTTGTCATTGTGACATTTCCTTACTTTTTTGTTTTTAACGCAATTTTATATGTACTTGCAAATATTAAAGAAATGAATTGCATGTTCACAAGTAGAGTAAAATCTCCAACCAAAAAAATATTTGAAATTAATATCTAAAATAAGAACTATAAAATTCAATGAAAATATATGCCATTAACCAACTCATACAAAATTTGAGACTCGTATAAACAATTTTTCGATGAAATTGTATTATAATCTTATTATGTTCGTAAATTTCCAAATTTTTTAGCTTCAACTAGATACTTATCCTAATTATTTTGTGATTTTAGTTATATATTGTGACCTTATTTTGGCTTAAAATTGGATTACATTTTATTCAATTTGATATATGCAATGTATTTTTATAGTTGTATTTTTCTTGTTTTACTAGCTTGGGTTGAAATTTTTTTTTTGCTTGCCATTTTGCCCCCCCCCCCCCCCCCCCCTACTAAAATCCTGGGTCCGCCACTGACTAAGGTAATGGTTGCTTCACTTGGTTTTAGCGGATTGATTTCAGCTGAGTTTAGGTGATTGAATCTGATTGTTTTTTAACTCTTTTGGGGACTGTTTTGGGTTTGGATACATGATTAATTTAGGTTTGTCTTGGACCATCTACTTGATATTCGGAAGTTGTTGTTTTGGAAATGAACTGGGTTACCAATTTATCACCCCAAATAGGGATGATTGCAGGGATAGATTAGTTGAATTTTGGCACGTAAATTGGGATGTAATGAGACTATTGTGGACGCTGAAAACACGATGTATTGGTTTTGTTGTGCGAAATGAAACATGATTGTTTTGGGATTTGTTTTTATGAGCTGAAATGATGTTTCTAGCTGATTTTTATTGAGTCTTTAGAGCGTGTTTTAGTTTAATTGTGGTCACTTAATTGAGTTTTATGGCAGATTTTGCTGGGTTTTGGATGAGCTATTAGCGGAATTTGTGATTGGTTTTTGAGGGAAAGTTTTGGCTGAGTTTGAAAGATGTTTTTGTAGATATGTTGTGGTATGATGTTTGGTTTGCTAAAACCTTTATGCTCAAGTAATCGATAATATTCTCTTTTAATATAGATATAACGGTATTTATGAGCATATGATATTAGTTTACAAATGAGATTTTGAAAAGATATGTTGTAATGCCATGATGTGTGGAAGTTTATTGTGTTAGAGAATGATTATTAGCATGATTGCATGAATGCTGAATTTGTAACATAGTTTATGATTTACTGTTTTGAGCTGTTGATAAACATATGAAAGTGATTGCATAATTAAACATCTATGGCAGGTATGTAAGAATTCATGCGGAATATGATTATGATATGTTTATGATGAGATTGAGATAATGATGTTAATGTGGAATACCTTACTCCGGTATTGTGAATTGTACAAAGTGGTACAATATGGCCAGAGAGGCCTTGGTTTCTGATACAGATGATGTTACTTGATTGTTCGTACAGAGTGAGCTGTACTAAACCTGTTTCCAAAAGGGAATAACTAGGTCACTATACGAGTCATAACTCGCGTGATATAGTGGAGTGTTCCTGAGCAGAGCTCGATTTCCATAAGGGGAAAACTAAGCCACTGTACGAGTAACTCGAGCTTCTTCCAGTGTGAGTGAAACCTTTCTGACTGGGACATGAAGGGGCTGATAGTTAGAAACGTCAAGTATGAGGCAAGGGTGGTCAAACCACATTCTCTCAAACCTGAAGGGAGAAGGGCCAGAACTAGGGTGTTAGGTTTAAGTAAGATAGCATTATGATCAGAACTCCATGAACTGTCTCCTTCTATAAGGCCTGGTCCCCACACCCCTTTATTCTTCCAACGGTATGATGACAACTAAATCGCCACCAAGTAACCAGGGCATCCCACACTCAGCATTGTTTTGAAGAACTTCAAAGAAGTGACTAGAGTAAGTACTATCAACATGACCATACACATTAGTAATCACCGATATCTAGTCATTTTGTGAACTTCTCAGTTTCATAGACAAAGAAAAAGGCCCTTTAAGGGTATCATTTTTTTCCCATAAGTAGTTATTCCAAGCAGATAATAGCACTCATGACCTATTGGTGATAATTGCCCTCCTGACCTACCAATAGCTGGAATGAAGTTCCAATCTACAGAATCTATGCTCCATGTCCCTAATCAACAACTCATCCAACACTTCATCTTAGTTTCTTGTAGAAACAAAACAATGCAAACCTGTAATCCTTTCTGCTGATCCAAGACCCCTGCAATTCCAAGAGAAGAATATTGGCTTGCATCAACACCATTGTTGTCCCTGGCTTGAGCCTGCTAGATTTTACCTGCTCCTTCCTCTGTTGTGCTTGAACAACTAACTCTGCAGTCAACGCTCCATTTTTCTCCCCATCTGACCTGTTCACCTAAAGGCAGAAGATGCTGGGCCCTCTTTGACTCCACCACTGTCTACTCCACCTATATCTCATCTAAGTGCAACCGATGAGAATTAGATTGGCCAACTTCAACCCAATAGCGGCGGTGACTGAGTACTAAGTCGTTGAAGTTCATCTTCCAAACCGAGGGTCTGGAGATTCAGCCTCCTCACTCACTGACACCACTCCCTCCGCCGCTGCCACATATTTGAGTTTTGGACGAGAGCATGGTATGGTGGGAAGGAAGAGAAGTCTGCCCGGGAAGGGGAGATAGTGGGGAGTGATGAAGAAAAGTCATGACCATTCGATCTGCTACAAGATCGGGAAAGGATGCAATTGGGAGCATGTGGAAAATGGGAGGACTCGTGAGTACGATTTGTAAAATCTGATGGATGAGTCATATGGTGGATTGGACGGTTGTGATTAGGTGCCCTCTCCACGTGTGCAGGCCGATTAGTAGGCGCCACGTGTTTGGGATGGCATCTCTTATGACTTGACTTTGTTGACTTGCCCCAAGGAGAGACTTAGACTGTAAGTTATCAATTAAGCATCTGGCCTGGTTCGAGGACAACCCAATGGATCAATCATTTCTTCTATAGCATCCGTTTGTAGTGTAGTAAACCGTTAGGTACCTGATTCATAGCCAATCTAGAAAAAAGTGATAACATTGAGAAACCAATGTTAGTGTCTTCTATCCAAAACCTCCGTCATTTCTCCCGTGGAAAGTGTCGTTCTACGAAGATGAAGCTCTCAATACATCATACCATTGTTGCACTCACCAAACTCTATTACCAAGCCTCATTTCCTCACATAATGTAAAAAGTCTTTGGAAATTTATCTTTGAAAGATCATTAGGTCAAAATTTAACCTTGTCAACTTTGCCAACAACTACTTCAATTCCTTCTAGGAACTCTTCTTTGAAATTAAAAAATTGTCTTCCATGTCTTGTGTCATAGTCGAATGCCTAGGGAATCCACATTGACCCCATCGACTCATTTTTTTCTAATGACCTTTTTCCATAAGCTTTCTCTTTTTGTACCATGTCTCCATAAAAACTTGCAGAGGCACCATTGACAACATTAAATGCTTCAGTATACTTCAGTGGTGACCAGTTGCAACAGTGAACGGGTTGACTAGGATATAATTGCTTCATTGAAAGAGGATGGGACTGTTCCGTGGCTAAGACTTGAAATGGGTTATGGGTAGGTGTGAAAGGAGCAGTAATAGCCAGTGGAAGTTGAACAGGATTCTGGTTTGGACAAGTACTGAAATGATAAAATATATGAGGATTTTGAAAAGAAATGGAAATCTAGATACTAGGTTCCATGTCAGCTCGTAGAGTTACTTTTGTACCTTTTCTTGGTAACCTATTGGCCTGCTTTTTGTTGGTTGCATGTTTTATCTATAAAAGGGAAAGTTTGAACTCTGCCCAAAAGACTATTGACTGTATCCCTTCCTCAACACCTTAGGCCGAGAGCTCAGCGTGGATTGCTGTGTTTATTCCAACAAAAAAATCACTACAATTAGCTTTTGATTTGGCATGTGTTGCTCCACCTATTGAAAGAATTGAGGAGGTAATCTAATAGAATACCAATCTTCGTTGTCATCTGGTCTAGATCTAGAATGTGTGGTCCAACAATAGCTCTAAGAATCATATGGAGTGGGTCAGACTTGAAAATGGTTCGTAGTGGTGGTAGGGTTGCCTCATATCAAGATTTAAGAATGGGTATACTTAGGTGCTTGTAGGAAAGATGTTACATCCACAACATACAAAGAGCATTTAGGGTTAGTGGGTACATTGCGTTGGGGAAGAGAAGTTGGTATAAAATCCATGTGCTTCAACTTGTTTAGGGATGGCAACAAGGCGGATTTGGGAAAATCCGTCCCCGCCCTGCCAGGGATTGCAGAATCTACCTCGAATAACCGATTGATAAATTTAAAAAAAAAATCCTTGTTCCATTATAGATGGCTGATATTCGCCCCACCCCTATTAAGCACTAAAAAAAATTTCTTCTGATCTTCTCTAATCATCCCGTCCCCTGAACTTCAGAGAAGAAAAGAAGATAATAAACCCATCATACCAAATCTGTAAAGCACTAGATTATTCCTGTGTCATTGGCACGATAAAAGTTTAACATGATAAATAGAGTTTATTTTACTTAAATACCAAAATGTTGGGTGTGAGAATCAAACCCATGCACTCTTATTGGGGATTGAAAGACATAAAGGCTAACTTTAAGTCTCAACCGTTAGATGAAACAAATCTCAACCATGAACTATGTTTATCTATATCTCTTGGTGCTTTAAGTTCTATGTGATCCGTTAGATTTTTATATTTGGGTAAATCTCATCCGTCTTTAATCTCTTACCTCAAACATCATCCTGATTTGTAATATAAATAATACTAAACTTACAAAACAAAAGGCTAGCAAAAGAATGAAGAAAAGTTTTGTCCACCTCCTCCATCTACTAGTATTACCGGTGGTGTTGTTAGATTTGTGTTGAAGTGGGTTCCTCCGCTACTTCATCTAAGATGGACTGGGCTTGCTCAATAATTATAAAGTAACTCCAAGTTACCTTTACCTACCTCATCCGTCTTTAATCTCCTACCTCAAACAACATCCTGATTTGTAATATAAATAATACTAAACTTACAAAACAAAAGGCTAGCAAAAGAATGAAGAAAATTTTTGTCCACCTCTTCCATCTATTAGTATTACCGGTGGTGTTGTTAGATTTGTGTTAAAGTGGGTTCCTCTGCTGCTTCATCTGAGATGGACTAGGCTTGCTCAATAATTATAAAATAACTACAAGTTACCTTTACCTACCTTATCCCTCTCACTCAAATCCATCACCATCCCATCCGTGATTAACCCTAAACTTTGGAGTTTCAAAAGAAAACTTAACAAATCAGTTGATTGCAAGAGGAATTGACCAACTTTTGGTCTAACAAATTTGATTTCTCTAATTGTTGCGAGTTTAGTGTGATACCTTCTCTGCCTGGTTGGCTGATTTGAGGGATAAAGAGACTCGAGTTGATGACTTCCTGGCGAGAAAAATGAGAAGAGGGAGAGGGAAGAGAGCTCAATGTGGAAGATGGGAATGTAGAGGAATCATAGGGATCTATGTGAAAGAGAGGGAAACAGACCTTTTTCTCGTGTGAGGCTACGACTGTGAGCATTTGGAAAAGGAGGAAAGCATAGCACGCCCATCCTATCCTTAGTAACAATAGTTAAAAGACAAATAAGTTTTTTAAATAAATAAATATATATGTACGAATATCCACAGGGCAGATATGGATAAATCTGTATCCGCCCTGAATCCATGAAGGATAACATTTGGATCCCTGAATCCGCCTCGAAATTTGTTAATGTAAACCCAAATCTGCCATGTTCGGGGCGGGGCGGATATCCCTATAAATCCGCCCCATTACCAACCCTAGCCTTGTTTAGGAGAAAATACTCATCTCTAACCACCTTTTTCTTTTGCTTCCTAGCTGGGGAAAAAAGGTATCTAGTTTGAGTTTCAGTAAAACTATGACTTAGCAAACACTATGATGATTTTCAAAGGATTCTATGAGAGCCCATGTGCTACCGTTATGCCAAATATTTACAGCTAGAAGAGTTGCTTGTCACACGCTTAGTTTCCCACCCAAACACTAGCATGTTGGGTGGAGGTCCCAAAGCTCATACACCCGTGATCACACCATTACCCATCTGACATGGGACTAAATTCGTTATATTCTCCTCCATCTGACTCGTGCAAAGTCCTCGCTGCAACTCACACAAATTCACATTTGAAATCGTTAGACCCCCTCTACTTGTCCACCCTACCACGGGCGACTTGCAACACATTTCTCTTTCTCTGTGTGGATAATATTTGGCTTGTGACATTTGATACCGGTCAGGTTTGCTCTAATATCACCTTTCACGAGCTTTGTTTCCAATCCAAAAGACTAGCCAGTTGGGTGGAGGTCCCCAAAGCCCATATACCCCCATGATCACCCAATTACCCATCTGATGCGAGACTAAACTGTTACATGTAGAAGTGGTTGCTACTCTTAGCGCTTGACCTAACCATAGGAGTAGTTCCTTGTTAATCACCACTACAATAAGCTTTTGTAATTAACTTTTTCATACAGCTCAAACCGGTTTTCTCGTAATTTCATATCTCAACCAGACGATGGGGTGGAGGATATTATGAACAATTTACTACGAGATATCTCAGCAAGGGTTTTGTTTCTAGATGTGATGAGAATACGCTCAGTATGTCCTTATTGGAGAGAAGAGGAAGTTGTTGATTTCCAACAACTAATGACCGCCAAGCAATACCTCAAACTACAGGTTGGTATGCATATAGTGGCAGTCAAAGTTGTGATCAAGCTAGAGGAGTTAGCTGAAAAGATCGAGGAGTTGGATGCAAGGGTTTGTCAGATGTAAAGGGTAGTATCCAAAGTATATTGTGCCTTTTGGAAAGTATGAAAGAACAGAAAGACATGTATTTTGGCACTAAAAAGATTTTGCTAAAGTACCCCCAGATCAAAAGAACCTGGGCAAAAAATGTTATCTACTTTATATGCTTAATAGGTTATTTTCCTTTTCAAATTAATCCAGTCTTGCAAGTCAAACACCATTAAGCAGCAAATAAATTATAATCAACATTAAGGGACTATCTGTTTGCACAACTTATTAGTGGTTGTAAGTGGCATATGGTTAGCTTTATACAAACTTATTAGTGGGCACTTAACAAATATACCCTTAATGCACATTACTTTGAAATTGTACATATACTACATGCATCGTGCATGACCAAGAAGTGCTACAACTGTTAATTGTATTATAGAGTATAGACAACTTATGACTATTCTAATCAAATAACTTACTAAGAATTAAATGATTCAAGACATTAAAGATATTTGTAAAAGAAAACAAATCCAAGAAACCAAAACAAGGTTATCAAATACTTAGTGAAATCATGAGAGTAGATAACTTGCCAAGTGTTGGTGGTGAAAGAGGGAAGATAGGCAAGCATTGGAGAAAACTCTTGTTAACAGTAAAGAAAAAGGCTAGGGTTGAAGGTTTATAATAAAAAGTAATTATCTAAGTTTTAAAGGATATTGTAGTCAATATAACATGTATAAATCGCCACTCAATTGGCCAGTAACCACTTATAAGCGGGTCCAAACAAAGAGGTTAAAATGGGTAGTCCACCAGTTATAAGTGGCTATAAATGATGTGCAACTTATAAGTGGTGTAAACAAAAAGCTCCAATGTACAAGTCACTTACCATTGCCATTGAATTCTCTAAGCCAGCACTGATACCAAAATCAGTGATCTTTGGCTCCCCTTTCAGATTAATAAGCAAGTTTGCAGGCTTTATGTCCCTGTGAACTAAATGCCTTACTCCATGCAAGTAGCTTAGGCCCTTGAAAAATAAGCGCATAAGAATTTAAGTCCAGCTGCTTCAGAAAGAAAGGCATAAACTAACATCTCTAAAAAAAGCTACTTACATGCAACAGATTTTTAACCATGCCTGAAAGAACAGGCTCAGGAATACGCTTCCGCAATCGCAAAACATCCGCGAGGGATCCCCCATCCATGTACTCTAAAGCAATGCTGATTTGCCCTGAGTCTGGGGTATAAAATGCTCCATAAAATTCGACAAGACCTTGATAACAAGGCGCCTCACATAAAGTCCGTATCTCATTAAGAAGCTGTTGCCTTTTTTCCTGCAGAATATAATGATACATATGTCACAACTGACAGGAAATTGCAATTAATCCAAACATTAAATCTCACTTTGCTCCATAATTAGAAATTGAAATTAATCCAAACATTAAATCTCACTCTGCTCCATGATTATCCATTTACATATTTCACTCACACACAGTTTAAGGCCTACATTAGGGTTGCATAAGGTTGCATATGGCATGATCAAATTATAAAAGCAAATGTGATCGAACTGAAAACTCTGAACCCACAGCAGTCCAAGCACCATCACATAATCAAATTCATGTGAACAGCATAGTAATGTAATCTGTCTGAAAAAACTGTATCTAAAGCTTGTAGTGAGAAACAAATTAAGGTAGTTAACTTTTAACATTGAGCATGCTGATTTTTACTTTGTATTAATATTAGACGGAGGGGACGACCGTTGAAAACTTGGATGAAGACGGTGAATGAAGATATCATTGAGCTTGGATTAGGTGAGGAAATGTGGGAAGATCGCATTGCTTGGAGAACCAAAATTCATGTAGCCGACCCCGAAAATCTCGGGAATGGGCTTTGATGATGATGATGATGATTAATATTGATACTTAGGCAACAATCTATCAGTTACAGAACATACCATTCAAAGCTAAGAAAAGAAGTAATGTGTAATTCATTTACTACGTTTGTAGGATCCAAGTGCCACGCAGAATTCAACTAGCAGCCTTGAATTCAAACAACAGTATTATCAGGTTTTTGAAGTAAAGAAAGTAGTCCTTCCTCCTCAAGGAAGTAACAAATATGCCTCACTCGATTAACTATCTAGTGTACTAAAGTTTACCTCTCTGTCACAAATTGTGGATCTGTGGTTCGTTAGAATGCAAAGTAGTAAGGAGGTTGTTGATATTATATATATATATATAGCACCTAACATTAAATCAGTGTGGATGCAACAACTGAGTATCAGAAGTTGAAATAGAACTCAAAATGCTCAGATACAGAGGCAGCTAAGGTACCTTCTCAAAGATGTTTATCTTCTTCAGCGCTAAAATCCTATGAGAGGGTATATGGATTGCTCTCTGAACAACACTACTTGCACCACTACCAATGGCACCAAAAGTACGCATCTCACGTGAGGCACACCAATATGTCTTCTCACTTCCTTCTATTTCATCAACCAGCCAAGATGAGCGCTTTTGTAATCCTAGCTCATTGATGTTATATACTCCACATGATCTACTTAGTAAATTTACAGTTCCACCATCTGATACCTTCAGAGAAGAAGGGGAAAAAAGGTTTTAGTAGAAAGAAACAATATTTCACCAATTTAACAGAAGGAACTTACTAGGTATGATGCACAAGGATCAAAAGACGGTCCATCAGAGAATCCTTTCTCAGCATCGAACAAGGGGGAAAGTTTCTTTTTCAGCTCCTCCAATCCAGCCATAATAACTATCCGTTATTCTCTCAAAACCTAGAACAACACCTTTCTTGTGAATCGATCCACCTAAACTGAAGCAACATGGTTCCTCTGCATCAGGTAATATAAGTTTATACATCTTAAGCTTCAACTTCTTATAAATGCACAATGATTGAACTTTCCTCATCTACTGTTTTTAGACTTATCTTAATAGATTGAGATAAAGTAATAGTAGAAGAGATCCATTTCACTGACCATGAAATGGTTTAGTTCTAATAATAGCTTGAACAGGCCTTGAAGTGAAGATCCTTGAACATGTCAAATGATTTAAGGAGTACTAACTTCATATGATCATTTTGTTCATATTCTTTGGGTTTCATCATCTGTAGGTCAATCGTGTCCCGTTCTTTTCTTTAATCTTCCACTTCTACAAAGAAATCTGAGGCATCAGAATTTTCAAAAAGATTTGATTTATCTAAAAATAAAAATAAATATAAAAATAAATAAATCCAAATCATCATGATATAACATCTGCTTTAAAACTAATATGTAACAATCACCAAGCTTAGAACTTTTCTATTCATTTGCAGCGAGCAGATGCATGAAAATTCTTCCATTTATCGCAAAAGACAACAAAGAACAAGTACAATCTATATAATTCACAATTTATAAAATTATTATTAGTTATATTTTTATTCTTGTTTTATTTGCATATGTTGACTTTCATCTTTGACATCAACCCTTTCGGATAATGACATTCATAGATGTGCATAGACACAACTTTGCAGCGATAATGCCCGATAATATGTCGTATACAGATACTGCCCTATGACAAACTTTCTATTGTCCAACCTTCTTTCGAAAATGAAGAAAAATGTTGGCACTAGCTGCCTGTCAAAAGTTTTGTAAAAAAGATTTCCATCTTAAAGATATTAACTTTAGATGAGCTCCATAGGCTAAAAATGGCATCAGTGAATCTGTTTAATCTATTATGTATGGAATATTAAATGTTGGAAGCACATGGGAAGCATGACCCACTCTCAAACAACGATGTTGTCCGCAACTTAAATCCCAAGTGGAGAGTGTTGGGGTTTCATTATTGTTATTTTTAAGTAAAATATTTTATTCCGTAGTTTTGAGTAGCACATGGGTGGCGACCTTTAACAACATTAAGGTTCCAAAATGATACTACCCCAAGTGGCATACAAAGACTCGAAATATGTTCCTTAAATGAGGGAGATAAGATACCCAACCCAACGTGCAAATCAAAACCTGTAGTGCCACTACTTCCAATTCCAATTTGTTGTGAAAACTCATATTGTTCCTTTCTCTCCATGTTGTCTAACTCGGCACATACAACAACACTTTCCACAGAACCATCCCATTAGTAAAAAAAATGAAAATGGGTTTGCCAGCACCTAAAATCCTTTATTGAAGTCGGCATCTAGTTGGACTAAAAAAAAAAAAATTAAAACACATAATGATCCACAAGCTACTAACCCACCCGCAATGAATCAGAAGGTTTGTGCTCTTTACATCTAATGAACTGAAAGAGTATACAATATCAATGTCCCCTACCTCCATCACTAACTCAATCTTGGAAGAGATATTCCACAATGTTATCCACAATAAAAAAAAAAAACCCTAGATGGAATCCCTTTCTTCCATTTAACTTCATTGGAAATTTATGTCTCACGCCACTGGGTATTTGTTTGTCGGCCAAACTAGCAAACATGAACATACTAAAAAACCTTTGACGCACGAACACTACACAAATTCCAAAGTCTTCATGTTGGACAATGTTGGATACTCTTTGGACACATATCGGATACTTGGTCAATGTGTCTGGAATGATTTTAGTTGGACACCGGCTGGACACTGTTTATTTAAAACTTTTGTTTGCACATTAAAATGTGGGTGTAACTGAAAGAATGAAGCATTTTAAAAATGAAGAGTTGCACGGTCATGCCAATAGAATAAGATTTCTTGTAATATGAGTTACAAATTTGAGTTATGTGAATTATTTGAATGTATAGGACTTGACCTTTATCTTAATATGGTTTGAACCATTGTTTATTTTGTTTAAGGTTTTACATGCATTTAACATTTTTTTTAATTTATAATAAAATTATATTGATTAGTATATCCTTCTCATGTCCAAGTCCTATTTTTTAGATTCGTCATGTTCGTGTCCGTGATTCCTAGTAAAAAAAATAAAAAAAAACCCTTGCGTTTCTCCCGAATCCTTCAAAAATATTAGAAACTCTACCACTTTGTGGTTCTTGTAAAGTAAAAATCCCAATCCATAACCAAACTCCATCAGCCATCCTTGTTTCCTAACACAGAGCAAAACAAGTATTTTTATCTTTTAAAGCCACATCCCCTATTGACACATGGAGAAGCTAATTTTATTCCCCGTAGGCACTACCACTTCAATCTCCTGCAGAGACTCATCCCTGTAATTTGAAATGGCCCTCCACGCAATTGTCTCACCATATGAACAAAATGGGTGGTTTGAGAGCTAGTTCACCTCCTATTCTCACCTTCTATCCATATCTCCACAACCACTTACAAAGCAAATCATTCGGAAATGGCCAAATACCCAACCCACCTACTTCCTCAGGCATACACAATTGAGAGCATGGTGGAAACTTTTATCTTCCTAACCCCACACCATAAACAATTTCTTATCATCCTCCCACTCTTCTTTTACTACGCCAACCGATCTGAATTCTTGCTAGAGAGATACACTTCTCCACTTATGAATTGCCGCGGGTCACACTCTCCTCTTCAACGGGAATTTACAATCCAGGTTAAACAAACACATTATTATATCCTAACCAGTTCTGGATTCACAAAGTTCACCAACAACAACAGATCTAAAGAAAGAAGAGTAATTTGAATGAATAAATTTGACTTAATTGATGGAGAATTACTTACAGGTGGTGAGATGTTATTGTAATTGTGCAAGGAAGAACAAAACCCTACGAATTCCCATTGTTAATTTCATATACATATCATCCATCAGGAGGTGGTGCCCACTTCATCTCTCTGCTTCCGTTTCCCTTCGTAACCCACTCCTCTCTACGCATAGCGGCGTAACTAACCGTGCGTGCTGCTATCAAGTGTAGCTTTTTCATACACGTGCGTTGCACGCTTCCATTCTTATGTACTTGGGTTAATTGCACTAAGTGTCTCATAATAAATAGCTAATTAGGATTTACTCATTAAACATATCACTATTTCAATCTCTTTTAGGAGTAAATCTATAGTGCCTGGTGGGTTGTGCATGTTTTGTGCATGGAGGTTGTCAAACACGTGACTGCTGATATGGTAGGGGAGGTTGCACTCTTTCTTCCAGAGATGGAAGAAGCATTTGAAAACAATGACGAAGGTGATAAAGAAGAGACGAACAAGAAACGATTCATCACTTCATATATATAGAGTGAGAGAGTCACTTCTTCTCCCCCTAATGTTACTTCTTCTTCTTCAACTGTTTGTTATCTGGAAGAAAATTTTCACCCAGAGGGTTTAATACTGTTTTAGCTTTGATTGAAAGAAAGCAAAAAAAGAATTGAAAGAAAGAAAAAACTTAGAGGGTAGGGTTTTTTATTAGGGTTTTAGACAAGCAGCATTTGCATTTGCACTTGCATTTGAAAACCTAAATTCAGAAAATCTTGAACAACGAAATCAAGTAGGTGGAACAAGAAGAAGTTGAGTAATTGAAGCGGTGGAAGAAAATGAGGAATTGCAGAGATGGAAGAAACCCTAACTGTGAGACAAGGAGAAATTGCTAACTCTTCCTTCCAATACATGTCCCGCCACGTCAACAATCGCGTGTTTGACAGCCTCCAAGCACAAAGCAGGCACAACCCATTAGGCATTGTAGATTTACCCAATGTATTAAGAAAAAGCTTATTCGCAGCCTGCTCACTTCCATGACACCACTTAAAATGAAAGTGATTTCAGAGAGAAATACTTGGCCAGAAATAATAAAATGAAAAATTGGCAATTTATAAAGTATTAGGGCCTTAAGCATTAGGAAGGATAGGTTCAGCCAAATGCATTAAAGTACACTATTGACCTCATGCTGGAACTTAGAAGCAGTAGTTTGGGTTTGGACATTCAAATCATAATCAACAAACATTAAATTAAGCAGCAAGCTAACCTGAGGTGATAGGCCTACAACAAACCAATGTCCTCCACCTGGGTGTTGGTCCACCTTAACATTTTGAATTACATGCTATAGAACACAAAACATAAAGTTAGCATAACAGGAGGGCTACCAATCAAGGTGTAAGAAATGTTTTAGATTTTATAAGAGTACACACAATGCCCCCTTTCTCATCTGTTCTTGCCAAATAATGTGGATGCTGGAAGATATGTACTCGTAATCAATGAGATTCATAAAAATGGGTCCACTTACCATGCAAGGGCTCTCTGGCGGAGGATCATAAGATTCTGTAAAGAGTTCTCCTATCACTAAAGGATGTTTTGAAGCCTGCAACATTTAAACTATGAATGATGATACATCAAATAAGACTATCATCATGACCATATACGTGGCAGAGATCGCCTATCACTACGAACAAGTATCTCAAGTTCGGACCAACTCATAAAGCCTAAAAAGGGCGGATTTAGTCATCAAAACCCCAAAAATGGCCCATCAGAAGAAATCACAGTCAGAGGCCCAAATCCAGGCCCAATAAAACTTTCCCTTAGAAAGAAGGAACGTTACAGAGAAAAAAGTCGTGGAGGGAGTTACTCTCCCAAGAACGTATCTTCATAAAGGAGGAGACTGTTATAGATAACGTCTCATCTCTTTTAGCCTCACATGCTTAAGTCGTGCAGAGAATTAATAACGACCACTATATAAGGTAAAGGGAATACTCGACAAAGGTATGCAATTTTAACTGAGTTTTGTTCAGATTAATCTCCATGTCCAACAGAGTTACCGAGTTAAGCATTAGAGTGTCTTCGGCCACCAAACAGGTGGTCTTTGACAATCTAACCTTTGTTTTGCAGGTCAGATTTACAGGAAACTGAATTTACATGCATCAATTTGTTGTCGTCCGTGAGAAACGACAGTTTCCTGTCAAGAAGAAAGTTTGTAGTTGAAAACTTCCTTAGTTCTAATCAGCAATAAAAAATAATTGGAACAAATGGAGTCTTCTACAAGCCCCCAACCTAGCAACAATCAAGGCAACCCTTCCACAGGTAACGTTGAATTACCAATAGTGCGTGTTTTAAATCCAGTGACAATCGGGTTCAGTGTGCCAGATAACACAAAATTGCAACATGGAGTGGTAGCGCAATCATCTCAGACATCTGGCGGCACTGCCACAAATCCCCGCATGGATCAACTCCTGGCTCAGATGGATCATCTGATCAAAGTGATAGACAAACTCACTCAAGAGCGTGCTCAATCTGCTGACCATGTCCAAACACCATCGCAACAAAACTCTGACAACCATGTCCTAGAAAATAACGAAGTTCCTATAAAACTTCAGCGAATGAATCCTGAAAGCAATGAGCCAAAAAAAGATGGTCTCCAGAGCGATGGATCCCTACACAAGTTCTATTCAGGATCGGGATCATGGATCCCAAAGTGTTGTACAAGTTGGCCAAACCGCAATTCTCTAATGCACTCATGAGGACTCCTCTACCAAAGAAGTTCACTCCCCCAAAGTTCGAACAGTATGATGATACTACTGATCTGACAGACCATCTGCAACACATCCACCACGTGATGGACTTGAAAAAAAGCACAGAGTCTATTCTGTGCCGAACCTTTCCATCCATTCTCACATCTACGGCAATGATCTGGTTCAACAATCTACTGCCAAGGTCGATAGACTCCTTCCAAGCATTAGCTACTGCTTTCATTGTGAGATTCATCAATAGCCAGTGAATGAGAAAGGGTCTACACTACTTGCTGCACATCATGCAAAAACCTGAGGAAAAAGTTAGGAAGTACGTTACTCGTTTCACTGACAAGTTAATCACGATTGATAGATGAAGTGGCGACACGGCCATAGCCATCTTCACCTTCAGATTGAAAAGGGTATTATTCTACAACTCTTTGAACCTAGACCCCCCAAAGAACATGGCGACTCTCTTGAAGACAACCAAAAAATAAATCACTCTCGAGGATATGATGACTTCTAAAAAGAATAACGAATCTGAAAAGAGACATGCTTTAGCTAGTAGGGAGAAGAGGGAAGAACGACGATGAAACGATAGGCCTCGGGTGGAAAATGGCCAGTCGAAAAGATATTGTGCCAGTGGCAGGTTCGAGTTCAATAAATAGGAATCCGGAAGGCTGCAACCCGAAAAATCTAGATATGAACGATCAATAAGTACAATCAAAACTACATACAAACCGTTCACGACTTTGAAAACAAGTCGAGCTGAGGTCCTGAAAACCATGGCGAAATGGGGGGACATTAAATGGCCACCCAAAATAAGAGGAGATCCGGATGGGCAAAATAAGAGCAAATATTTCTCTTTCCACGAGGATTATGAGCACGACACCGAGGACTGGTACAACTTGAATGACAAAATCGAGCACCATATCTAAAAAGGACGACTCGGGGAGTTCATTTGGCGGGAAGAGTCCAAAGGGAAAGAGAAGGCGGACGCTACTACCAAATCAAAAGAGCAAACAAGGGAGCTGATATACGTATTGCATGACATAACTAGAGAGGAGGAGTTATCTAATCGATCTCAGAAGCGATCAAACCGACATTTATGAACAAGGGTCCGATATCCAAAGCCTTCCGTACATGCACCAGAATGACAAAATGAACTCTGACCTTCTCCAACGAGGACGCGAAGGGAGTCCACTTCCCTCATAACGATGCTCTGGTGATTTCAATACTGATAGCCAAGTAGGAGATCAAAAGAGTACTAGTCGACATGGGTAGCTCGGCCAGCCTTCTATACCTTATAGCATTCCGCAAGATGCAATTCACTGAAGAAAAACTCTCGCCCAATTATCAACCAATGGTGGGTTTTAGAGAAGAACAGTGTTGTCCACTCGGAATGATCCAATTACCAGTCAAAGCGACATAATCGGGTAGACAACAAGTGTTGTTGATGGATTTCCTTGTTGTCGACGCTCCATCCGCGTACAACATGTTTCCCAGACGTCCTTGGATACACAAGATGGGTGCAGTGTCCTCCGCCATGCATCAATGTCTGAAGTACCATACCGACGACGACGTCGGGATAATCAAAGGAGACCAGCCAGCTACACTTGAATGCCACTATGCGGCATGATTGATGCCAAAAACCGACATTAATGTCGTTGCATGATTTTTGACATCAATCAAAAAAAAAATATTTTTTGTTTATTCTTTTTATTTTTTTCCTTCAACCTACAATACGCTTCAACAATGCATAGTGGAAGTAGCGGTTGTCGACTACTTCACTTGGATTAGAAGACAATATTTGAATTTCAATTTAAAGAATAAAGAAAGAGAACAAAATAATGGATGAAGGAATGTTGAGAGATGATATGATTTCAAAACAAAATAATTAACATGTAACAAAAATGAAATATAGAGAAATCTCAAGGGTATGAGAATCACCCCATTCCAACATAATGATTGTAGAATGTAATGTCAATTTCTCCCAAAATACTCAAATCACTTGGTTTTTCAACCTACATGACTTGATTTGTGGGATTTAAGAAGTAAAAGTTTTTTCATTTCCCTCAAACTTTAACCAAATCTATTGTTTTATTTCTAAAACATCAATGGATTTTGATTATGCT
Source organism: Berberis vulgaris (assembly GCA_963556465.1). Taxonomy (NCBI): domain Eukaryota; kingdom Viridiplantae; phylum Streptophyta; class Magnoliopsida; order Ranunculales; family Berberidaceae; genus Berberis; species Berberis vulgaris. The sequence goes on from OY747132.1 coordinate 48,573,998, forward strand.
TTTCATTGAAAAAAATCCTAAAAGACATGGAAATAATTTATTCATTCGAATCAAAATCATTATTCATTTAACAAATAATGAAACCTTCTTTCGAAGTACTTCTTACAATTCATTGTTCTATTTTACTTCCTAAATGAAGTACAATCTAACCATCATTATATCTTCATGGGGCTCAATCTCTTTCCCTTTAGAGGAGATATTAGCCCTCCATGAATGATGAAAGTAAACTAAAAGTTAAAGGAGGTAGTTGAGAAAGATAAACAATTGCTAAAAAATGTACAAAATGAAAGACAAGATATGCTGGAATAAAAAATGAACTTACTTCTACTTTAATAGAAAATTAAAATGTTGGAAACAAAGTAGTACATGAACTTCTCTATACTTTCTTCTTTATCAAACAAAAATCTAAAGCCAAGAACTTCAACCAAAAAACTCTCTAAAACAAAAACTATCTACCTTATGAACTCCGTGTATGGGGTTTTTATAGATAAAAAAAGGTTTGAGTGAAATAATGAAACATTGTTGAGTGAAATAAGAAAATGTGTTAAAATGAAATGAGGAAACATGGTTGAGTGAAATAAGGAAATGTGTTGGACTGAAATGATGAAACATGGTTGAGTGAAATAAGGAAATATGTCTTGTAGTGATTTTTTTTTCTTTTGTTATGATAAAGTTGGCCATGTGGATGTCTGAATCTTCATGTTGATTTCCTCGAGTTCCATAGTTGTTGATGCCTTGTGGGTTTGACTTCATGGGTCTTGGGCTTGAAAATTTTTAGTCTTTATCAATGCATGTAACTCCCAATGGGCCTTCTAGCTATTGAATTTAATTTTATTGTGCCACTTTGTGCATGATTTGAGATTCGTGGTTGAGTTTCTACAAAATACATGTAATAAGATATTTTTACTAGATAATTGGACTTAACAATTGTATATTTAGGAGTGTAAAAATTAATGTTTTGGGTCAACTGTCCGCTCCCTTGACCTTGACAGTAAGGATGAGAATCATGCCTTGAGGCACTTGCAATCAATCACACCACCCCAAACAACCTTTTGCTAGTCCTCTAAAAAAGAGCGACGAAAATAAATATAAGAACAAAAAACAAAATATTTTTACTCTTCCTAAACTTCTCAAAGAAAGCAATGTCACTTTCCCTAGTATGACTCGATTGCATTTATTATATGCAACAATGCCTTGAACCTCTAGCATGACACTAAAGGAGGAGTTTTGGCTTCCTGAGGGTTGTCCAGGATGATACCTACAAACATGTTTTTTTGGAAACAAAATTGATGTGTCCCCTATTTTTCTTTGAGAATATCCTTGTTATTCAACCACATAGAAGACAAGAGACATATGTAACTAGTTACTAAAATGCTCATTACAAGTAAGCAACTTTGGAACAAGGTGTATGTGTGTGAATAACCAACAAATGCAACTTTTCGTGTCAAAGTAATTTACATCTTTATCCATTTTTGGAATAGTCGTTTTGACTTCAAAACTCGCCAGTTAATTTCTCTGAAATGATCAATTTGAGTTTGGGTAAAATATTTTCTCTCTTGTATATAAGAAAAAGAGTAAATGTGAAAATTCAAACTTCTCACATGCTCATAAGAATAAACGGACAAGAAAGAGAATGATAGTCTCATGGAAGGAATGTTGATCACTTGCAAGAATGTTGAGTTACCCACCATAGCACATTTTCATCTACTTTCCACTTCTTACCATACCTTACTATAAGGTTAATTAGGATTTCTCTAAGAAAAAAATGAATCTGACTTGAATTTTTTATTTTTTGTACTTTTATGAGGAAGGGTGGGGTAGATGGTAGGTAAAGAGATGTTTCTGAAAAGATAGGGTATTCAAGTAGCTTAATAGGGAACTCATCAATCACTTCCTTTTATTTTCCCTTCTTCTTCACAACCCTTTTTATATTTGTTTCCTTTTTCAGAACCTTTCTTCATTTTTTCTGAAATACCTTGGACTTTGGATTTTTACTTTGCATTCCCTTTTTTCTTCATAAAACTTCCTAACACTTTTCAGAAACATAAATATAAAAATGAATTTTTTTTTAATATATCTAATAACCCGAGACAAAGGCTCACATTGGTATTAGATAGAATGGTTAGCAAGATGGTTTTGAGAAGGTTCAGATGGATAATAGATGCTTAATTTACTTTCTATTGTTTGGTAATGGTTATTGATGATACATAAAAACAGTTACACCCCTAAGTCGTACACGTGTCATGATGATCTCGAGGAACCACGAGTTCAAGCAGCAGCCCAGGCGGTTATCATCCCGCTCAACTTCAGCCCACCAGGCAGGCCCGAACTCTCACAGCACGGTAAGCCCAAACGTCTCACAGCTTTCCACGATACTCGTAAGCCTTTTTTGGCAAGTATCTTGAGGATCTGCTTCGGACGGGGAACCACAACTGTTTTTTTGCTTCCAACTAGGAAGCAAACACCAGAGCATCTTCTACACAGGGAAACTCCCTTCCACAAAATGCTCTCGGATTGGGAACTATCTCCCGCATATCTAGGAGCATGGAGCTAACATGGAACTTCCTTCATACAACACAACTCCTAATTAGAGTGGGATCTCCTCCCTAATCTACGCCTACGATGGTCTGGTTAAACCATGACTCTTTGCACTATAAATAGACATGAGGTTGGTAAGCTAAGGGATGCTACAAATTCCTTGTTACAACATTATACCTTCCTCATATCCCTGTCTGACTTTAGCATCAGAGTGTCATCGGCCACCCCATGGTGGTCTGTGGTTCACGTGTGCTACTTGTGCATGTCAAACAGGTTAGCGGGAATAGGTCGGAGCAGTGAGCAAAAAATGATTGCATCAGTTATAAGTCTCAAATAGACTACAATACCTATGTTTCTCTTAACTTGAAAAATATGTCATCCTCAGCGATCAACCAAAAAGAAGAATAATGAGACTTCACAACAAGTTAATGTGGGATCATATAAAATTTTAAGTCATAATATGACTCAGAGTTGTATATAAACTCTCTGAATAAATGAAAGGTCGGATAGCTCATAAGGTTAAAGTCTCCACTATTATTCCTCTAGATTCTCAGGAAGTTACTTACTTCTCTATTTCAAACTACATCTGTGGTGATTGTGCAAAAATTGGTTTGTTCCTGAATGCTCAAATGTAATGTTTCCTCTAGTAATAAACTTTCAACATCTCTTTGCCTATATGTAGAGATTCTAGTAATCCAATCTCATCATAGTTAGGATACCACATCATTTTTTTTTTAGAAAAATATTTTCAAAAGATGTATGAATTTTTATAAATCTCCCCACCCCCAAACAAATAAAACATTATCCCAGTGTTAGAAAAATAAAATAGAAAGTGAGAAATAAAATTTGAAACTTATTACCTCATGTGATTTGTTGAACATCATTACCGTCCCTGCAATGAAAAAATCGAGTTGATGGGGATGATGTCTTAAAAGAATACATCATCCCCAACACAAGCATTGGCAGTATTGTTAATTTTTTTTAATGAATGAATGCAAAAATTGACTGGGTTGCCTCCCAATAACGCTAAGTTTAATGTCATTGGTCGGATGCAATGGGGGTGATATTTACCACCCCCAAATAGGCTTAGTGGAGTAGGAATTTGTGAGTGTGATTAATCCTCATAGTTATGATCAATCAACTAAATGGTTTCCACTGACTTGTGGGAAGTTCATGGTATGGCTTCAGTCGTTGTCCATTTACTTGAAAGTGACTACCATTAGTAGGGTTTTCTACGGTGATGGCACCGTAGTCTTTAACATCACGAACAATGAATAGACCAGACCAACAAGTTTTTAACTTACATTGAAAGAAGTGAAAATGAAAGTTGTAGAGTGGGACTTTCTGATCAAGATGGAACTATTTTCTCATGATGCTTTTGTCATGTATCAACTTCATTTTATCTTTGTATTTTCTGAATAAGTCATAAGCATCGTACCTCAATTCTGCCAAAAGTATACCAGCTGAGTTGGTAGAGGTGTGGTGGATGGTATCACACGTTACAGGTTCGAACCCGGCCGGCGGCATGGGGTGGGAGGTTAAGGGTATAAAAAAATCATACCTCAATTTTTCTACCCCATCAAGCTGAAGCTTTCGTTGTTGACCATCCATATCGAGGTCAAAGTTTAGATTTTTTGTAGCCCAATAAGCTCTATGTTGGAGTTCGACAGGAAGGTGACAATATTTACCAATGACCAATCTATAGGGAAACTTCCCTAAAAGGGTTTTGAATGCAGTTCGATATGCCCATAAGGCATCCAAAAGGCGTTAAGACCAATCTTTTCGATTTGGATTGATAGTCTTTTCAATGATATTTTTCACTTGACGATTCGAGACTTCAACTTGACCACTTGTTTGAGGATGGTAGGAAAGGGAAACTTTGTGATTAACCCAAACTTTTTAACAAAATGCTCAAAGACGCGGTTACATAAATGCTTACCCCCGTCACTAATGATACCCTTGGGGATGCCAAATCTACTAAAGATAAACTCCATTATGAATGAAACAACAATTTTGTGATCATTGGTCTTAGTGGCAATGGCCTCTGTCCATTTAAAAAAGTAATCCACTGCAAGAAAGATGTATTGATACCCATGGGAGGATGGAAACGATCCCATAAAATCGATGCCCCAAACATAAAAAAAACTTCAACCACTAGAATAGGATTCAGAGGCATTATGTGTCGACGAATTATTCGCCCAAGTTGTTGACATCGTGACATGCTTTGCAATATTGATGGGCATCTAAAACAAGGTAGGCCAATAAAAACCTAATTGGAGAACCTTCTCCGCTGTTTTATTAGAACTGAAATGCCGACCACGAGCTTGATCATGGCAAAAGAAAAGATGCTCAACTGTTCAACTTCTAGAACACATATTCTGATAAGTTGGCCTGGGCAGTATTTATACAAATATGGCTCATCCCAAGAGTAATACTTGACCCTAGTCAAAAAATTGTCACGATCTGTCTTAGACTAATGTGAAGAGAGTTCCTCAGGTTCTATAAAATTGACAATGTCAGCATACCGAGGAAGTTCTTGATCTACTAAGAGAAGTTGTTCATCTGGGAAGTCCTCTTGAATGGGTAGGATACTAGTAGATGACTGTGATATTAGCCTAGAGAAGAGGTCGGTAACTGCTTCTGTACCTGACTTATCTCGTATTTCAAGTTCAAATTCTTGAAGCAAAAGGAACCATCAGATCAAATGAGGTTTGGTGTCGCTCATATTGAGAAGGTATCTAATGGTTGCATGGTCAGTGTACACAATGACTTTAGCTCCAATGAGATAGGAATGAAATTTATCTAATGCATAAACAATGACAAACATATCTTTCTCCATGGTCGAGTAATTGAGTTGAGCCTCATTGAGAGTCCTACTAGCATAATAGATGACATGAGGAAGCTTATTAACGTTCTGACCCAAAACTGCACACATACAACGTAGTCAAAGACATTACACATAATTTCAAAAGGTATCGCCCAATCAGGAGCTCAAATGATACAAGCTAAGACTAGTTCAGATTTAAGATGCAGAAACGCAGATCTGCACTTGTCATCAAAAAGAAATGGAACATCCTTGGCTAAGAGACTGTTCAAAGGGCGTGCAATATTTTAGAAATCTTTAATGAAGCGGTGATAAAATCTAGCATGCCCTAAGAAAAATCGCACATCTTTAACAGATTTTGGAATTGGAAAAGATGAAATGACATAAATCTTAGCTTTGTCCACTTCAATGCTTTTTGAAGAAACAATGTGCCCAATAACAGTGGCCTACTTCACCATGAATTGATACTTTCCCCAATTTAGAACAAGACATTTTTCTTCACAATGCTCTAAGACAAGTGAGACGTGATGTAGGATACTAAAAAATCATCCATAAAGATCTCAATAAAGTTTTCCACCATATCACTAAATATGCTAGATATGCACCTTTGAAATGTCGCGGGTGCGTTGCATAACCCAAAAGGCAGGCGATGATAAGCGTAGGTACCAAAAGGAAAAGTGAATGGTTTTCTCTTGATCCTCCTGTGCAATAGGGATTTGATTGTATCCAGAATATCCATCCAATAAACAATAGTATGGATGACCCACTAACCTGTTAAACATCTGATCAATAAAGGGAAAGAGGAAAGTGATCCTTTTGAGTATTAAAGTTTAGCTTACAATAATCAATGCTTACTCTCCATCCCCTTTCCTCTCTTTGTGGCACAAGTTCATTGTTCTCATTTACGACAACTTTGATTCTTGACTTCTTAGGAATCACATGGACTAAGATAACCCATTGGTTATCAGAGATAACATAGATGATGTTTGCATTCAGAAGTTTCAACACTTCTTCTTTTACGACATCTTTCAAAATGAAATTTAGACGTCACTGGGCTCTCTGGAGGTTTTGGTTTCATTTTCTAGATAAATATGATGCTCACAGACAATAGGGTCAACACCCTTAATTTCACGGATATTCCAAGGTTGACTTGTGAGCTTTAAGGACTCCGAACAACTTGTCACTATGTTTCTCAGTGAGATATGAAGCAATAATTCACTACACCAAAAATACCATCCAGCAAAGGTTTGGGACCATAGGGGTAACCTATTGTCACGGCTTAGAGGCCTGGCCATTTGAGGCGTCGCCAAATCACCATTGACCGCTATAAACCGTGGCAACACATATTAGCAACGATTTTATGTTCGAGGACGCTTGATGATTTTCTGCATTTAGCCACAGTTTAGCCACGGCTACCCGGCATGGCTAGATGCTCCACGTTCCATAACCGTGGCAACATATATCACTTATTTTGAATTGTTTTGGTCTCATAGCCGTTGCAAGCATAATGGCCACGGTTTTAAGCCGTTGCAAGCATGATGGCCACAGTTTTAAGCCGTGGAAAGCATGAAGTACCACGGTTTTAAGCCGTGGCCAGTCAAAGCAAAATTCAAAAAATAAAGAAATCTGGTTTGTTGCGAGGGTTTGAAACCGTTGCAAATTAATATAATCGAAAAAAAATTACATTTTTTTTGCTGCTGCAGCAAAATCACAGCCCCACACCTGCAAAATTAGTCCTTACTAAGATCGACCAGACACTTGCCATGTGGCGTGTACCCGTGCTACGACACGGCTACCGTGTCATGCCTCCGGCACGAATAGGATTCCACAAACTATATGCTAGATAAATACAAAATCAACCGTAAAATGGAACCTTGAAATTGCATTCAAATGAAGCCAAGTATCTATTAAATTTGTAGAAGTCATGGATGCTACATTGCATGACGCTACATTGACAAGTCATGGAAGCATGTAACAAAAGAAACTTGTAGAAGAAGAATTCAATTAAAAAAATATGTTGAAACCTCAAGTGGTTTATCTTATCTCCCTGCTTGTGCACAGACAAATACATGTGTCTTTGTAATATTTGACTGAAACCCCTTTAGTTCTTAAACTCTAGAAATACAAAGTACGAAATAACAATGACAAACCTGTTTATGACTGGTTTCAATCTTGTTGAGCAGTGTATTTAACAGGAATGAAGAAAACCATTGCCTGAGGCGGTCTCGCCATTGCTCGATCTGAGGGTATATGCTCAAATTTTCAAAAGCTTCAATTGCTTCTTCTATTGACATGGCTGGCGGAAGCTCATTCTCTCCTTTCTTTGGAGAGGTAGTGAATTTTTGGGAGCTGGGAGACATCCTCACAGGCCTAAGTGGTGTACTCCTTGTAGTTCTAGAAGCAATATTACTTGAATTGGCAACTGTAACAGGACTAGCCACGCCAAAAGTATTAACAGTTGGTGGAGGAGTCATCAGCTTCTCTGCTGATGCTACAATTTTCTCATCTACATCTGCCAAGAAATCTTCAAGCATTTCCTCTGTTACAATCTCTTTTCCAGCGGAACTTCTCTGCTTTGACCAAGGGCTTGACAGAATCCGATCTAGTCCAAGTGAGGTCTTAACTGATGATGCTAAGATGAGTTCACTGGGGATTTTGATGGTGTATAATGCGACCCAAGCTTGCCACCACCACTAGCATTCGGTAACAAGAAAAAAATCATAAATTGCCACCACCCAAGCTTGCCAAACTACAATATGCACTTCACCAGATTTAATTTATTCCATTATGCTGAAGGCAACAAGAAAAAAATCATAAATTGCCAATGTAAGAAGTAAACACACCTCAGTTCCTGAATATGCCTTGAGAATAGTCTTTGCAAGTGGTCCTACTACAACTCTCCCAATAGTTTCTCTTGCTGAAGATCTGCCACCACCCTATAGTTCCATTTGCAGCCATATCAATTAGACCATAAATTAAATATTTGGTATCTATAGAACTGTATTAAGTAGAAAGCGGTAGCCTGATTGTAAGAAGTAGAGGTCGCCTGCACAGATCGCAATCCATACGTAAAGTCATATGTTGCGTTTGCATGAGAAGGCCTATACGCAACAGCCATTTCACTACAGTCCTGACAAGATTTCAACAAGGTATGCAGTTTTTATAAGTTCAAACATAACACTAAAACCAACACAAGAAACAGGTGAAAACTTGAAGACCTTGACTGAGATAAACCAACCCACATTTTCATGTGTATGGCACAAATGCCATGTGTTCATTAACAACGAATCAGCTAGCCTGACTCTACGGGAATCAACTCCATAATCTATACACTCCTACACCTGAAAAACAACATAATAATGCACAACTCCTTAATCTATCCACTACTACACCTAAAAAACAATGTAAAAATGCACAGTATAATGAATACACAAGATAGACTCCATCATGGTAATTAGATAACTACCCTGTATTACAAGTTTTGATTGAGAACTATATGTAAGTAAACATAACTCGGGAACTAAAACATTGGAAGTAATGATTTCCCTACTCACTCAGGATTGCCAACATAATTCTAAGTCTCAATGTCATCCATGTTTCTATTGACAACAAACTAATAAGAAAATTCATTTGGGGGATCTACTGGGAGAAGAATAAGTACCAATTGATTCATGGGGGAAGTTGCAACCCAGTTGATCAAGGAGGTCTGAGATTTAGAAAGATGAGGTAAAACTAACATTACTCGGGAAATGGTTGTGGAGGTTTGGTACAGAACAACAACACTACTGGATTGAAATCACTTGCTATCATATCATATGAATTGACATTAGCAAACTAAAAAGATACAAATGGATGAAGATAATTAAGGTCAAAACAAGGATTCAGTGATTGTCTCACTGAATTAAATAATTACCGGAATAGTTATATGGATTGAAACCACTTCTGGTTGTGTCCTCGTTGTACCTCTACCAGATTTTTTATGCAATTTATGGACTACATAATAGAGGCTGAAGCTTAAGATGAGGGCCTGAGTTGATAGGTTTAGAAAAAAGACCACAAGTGGAGCTAAGATATGAGCATCAAGCTTTGGTTATGAAGTTAACTGCGTACGAAGGTCTTATTTTCCAAGCTTTGTTTGCAATATCTTTAGAGTGGTTTGTTCGGGTTGAACACTCAAAGAGTACACTTCCATTAGTGAAAGAGCATTTGCAATGGCATGATAACTAGCAGCAATCTGTGCAAAATATTCCAAGGAAAATTGATTAACATGACTATTTCAGAAGCAAGTATTGTATAAATTCTTGGCTGCCTCGTTTTATGGTTAACTTCTCAAACCATGTCTCATGCTCTATCTTTTGTCAAGTGATTCTATATGATGAAAATTCACTTCAAATGTTATGCATGAGACGTGAAATGAAAAAACAAAAAATGCAAGTGTTAACAGTGAGTAGTTTACTTGATCTACATGAAGTACAGTACAGACAACATCTGCTGCATACTTGAGAGCAAAGAACCTGGAAAGGGGAAAAAAAGTTCTCATTCAGTTGAATGCTCTCTGCAATAGCAGAAACCATAGTGCATTCATGCACTCTGGATGAAGATAATGTACGTAAAAACTTGCAACTGTCGATATTAATATGATTGAAATTTTATTGTTTTTTATTCAAATTTTCAAATCCACCATTTCCCTTGATCATTATCTCCTAGAAAAAGGACAATGCTTTCTGTCTCTGTTTACTTCTTAAACTATTTCTACTGCCATATTGCAGTGCAAAATAACAATGGTTGTATGAAACAATGGATCCCAGTATGGAAACAAGAACAGTATAAACCATTTCCTAGAAAAAGGACAATGCTTTCTGTCTCTGTTTACTTCTTAAACTATTTCTACTGCCACATTGCAGTGCAAAATAACAGTGACTGTACGAAACAATGGATCCCAGTAAGGAAACAAGAACAGAAGAAAATTCATCATGGGGACGACAGATACATGTGTTTGTGTGAAAATAAGGGAGGGAATGGGGGACATACGACAAAATTATAATAAAATGAACATGGATACTAAATATGAAAAAAAAATGCTCACTTGGTGACAAAGAGATCCCAAACATTCATAGTTGATGCTGATGCATCTTTGCAGACACCTTCGGATAGGTCAATACCAACTTTGGTGTTTCCAGCCGCATGTTCAGCATATAATGATGATATGATCTCCATTGCGTTGAGCCCCGCATTATCAGCCAAAGTATTAGGTACCATCTCAAAACTCTCGGCAAATTTGGCAATAGCATACTAATCCAATCTGCATATAAATATTCATCCTAATGAGTTATGACTGTTATGCTTGATATGTATTGTATTCATATATTTAAAGGGAATAACTGTCAATCCTTCCAATTCATGGGATTTAGCGAACTAGAAACTACACAGTAAGTCCAAGACAACCTATCTACTACTTTCATGTAGAGCCTACGTTGTTTCCAAAACCACCATACCAAAAGGCACACAACATATGGAAACGAGTGTACATTACTAAGTTGACCGAACTATAGCAACGCGATGCGAAAATAAGAAATTGAAAAAACTTATGGCAACTACCCAGTTTCTTTAAAAGACAATTCCTTCAGTCTTCTTGCCAATTCTATTTCAGTTGTCGCGGCTCCAGGAACGATACGATTGTCCCTGCACATTGCCTGAAACAAAATATATATACATAATTTCTGATGGTGCCTCCAAAAAAATAAACATCCAATAGTAATTTCAGGATTGCATAAACCTCTCTATTTGCAACATTATATATATAGATCAATGAATTCAACATGTTTTCTGTTCTTTAGAAATTACCTTATAGGTATTCACACCATCATCAACAGCTCTTTCCAAGTCATCCAATATACTATCAGTGCTTCCTCGTAAAACCAAAGTTGAGACAGAGTTTCCACCCTGTTCAGTTTTGACGATAGTAACCTAAAGATGAAAGCATAACAGGCTTTACTTGATTATAAATTCATAGACGGAAGAGAAGTAAGATTCTGATCATCAAGCTTTATCTGGGAAAATATACCCGAACACCACCAACTTCCTCTACTGAAACAAAATCTGCATAATCCAAGTCATCGGGATTTGGCTGGCAAAGTTTCAACTGCCAATGAAATTTAAAAGGTAAATATTAATAGGTAAAAAGGACATCCACACGGAAATTACCAATGATAGGCTCACCATAGCAACAACACCAGTGGTACGACAAAACCTCCGTAGTTCAAACTTTGAACTGATCTTTAAGACCATAAGCCTGTTGACAAGATTTTCCGTATTTAGCATACATGTCCTATCTAAGTCAAATATCATTGAGCCATTTAATAAAAATATGAAAAAGAAACAATCTCATAAAATTTGATGCATGGTAATTCAATTTTGTAACCTCTAACTCCCGCATTTAAGTGGCAGATATAAGCAAGCATATTAGTTGTAAATTGTTTATTTAGGGTTGCTGACACAGCTGTGGGTTTACCACATTCAAGTTGTGCAAACAAACACATCCTTGGACTCATGCATAGGTTCCTAGAGGTTCAAAAGTGATTCCTCTAATCAAACAGTATGATAGGTGTACCCCCCTCCTCCCCCCCCCCCCCCCCCCCCCCCCCCGCGCCTATGAATAATGGAAAATGTTGGCTTGCCAATACGTTTAGTATGCATCCTTGATCATTCAACATTTTCAAAATAATAACAGTAATTATCAGAGTCAGTGGCAATTAGTTTACCTGTAACGCTCACAAAAATGTAAACCCATCTCTCCTACTGCTGCTCCGCTAACAATAATCTTGGCACCAGAATCAGCAACTGCTTTGATAAGCTCCTCAACTTTTGCCTCTTCTGTTTTTGCGTAGTTTTCAAGCTGCAAGGTACTCATCCAATGTATCATTTAACAAGAGAGCACAAAATTGGATTCTTGTCATGGAAAAGGTCATTCAGGACTTGAGAGAAGGTCAACATACATAGAAAAAATAAAAGCCCCATAAAAAAGCAATTTTGAGTTAACCATGCCATAAGCAAACCAATTGCGAAGTGATTTCAAGGACTAACAGTAGAAAACCAAACTCATTAAGTCATAATAACTTTTAATTATTCTGGGCAGCCAACAAGATGTTCATGCAGAGAGTTTCTTTAGCAACTGGACTGTACTTGAACCAGGGTAGTATTGTTATATCATAGTAAATCAAACATGTAAACAATGGACTCAAGCCCTCATAAAAAATTCTTGTAGCTTCCTTTAGGATGTCTCTTAAATGTTTCAACAACGGTAGTTCAGATTCAACAATTTTTTCATTTAGTAACTAAAAGTGGGGGATTAGAACCTGCTCTACACTATGGATGAGTACGGTTCCCTTTGTTTCAGTTGCAGATGTATCGATGCCACCAGCGAATACAGCAACCTACACGAGCAAGTTTGCATATCATAATGTATAACAAAAACCAAATTTAAAGAAGATATTTCCATGTCTACCAATTTCAAAAGAGTGGCAAAATAAAAATCAGATGTTTTAGACAGGTATAACAGAAGTAACATAGTCGGGTTTTTTTTCCCAGCTGGTAAGTGGACAATAAAATGATTGAAAAGTACAACAGTATTCAAAACCAGTTGATTATACATTTATAAGTAACAAATGCTACAAGTAAAGACCTTAGCCTTTTCCATTCTCTTTATGCTCCCAACATAATCACTTTTCATGACCATACCATCAACAATTGTACTGTTGTGCAGACCACCACCAACAAGCTTTGCAATACGAACATTATCCACATTAAAATTAGCCGGATTCTTTGGGCAAACCTGTATACATGCCTAAACACGAAAAGTATTCAACCCACATTCAGCTTTAAAATTCTAACAACTATGAAAATAGAAACCATTAAATAGATTGACATTACTTACATCTGCAATAAGGGGGCACAAAATGTCTTCTTGACCGAATTGCTTACTAGCCACTGCAGCTTTCATCCATGTTACAACTTGCTCCTTATGACGCACATCCATTGTCTCTGAACCTGCCTCTACCAACTTCTCTAATATTTCAATGGTCTGTCATACAACCCATGTAAAACAGTAACATTATCAAATTTCATTCACTAACGATGCCCCATGCGGTAAAGGGTTTTCTTTGTGCCACCTAATCTATTAAAATCTGTCAATTTACTTTAAAAAAAGTCATCGCAAAAATTAGACTTCTATGTTAAAACAAACACCCTTCAATCTATTAAATAGCGACAAATGTTAAGTAAATAAGCAAAGGGGATCTCTTCAATCAATTTAAAAGTTTGAATTTATCAAGTAACACACCATTCTCGCAAAATTCATACTTAAATTTAGTAAGTGTGAAGTATCTTACGAAGTTGATTTCTTTGGTGTACCCACTAATAATCTCACTAGGATGCAATTAGGTCTTCTTCTTCACTTAGTTAATCTCACTAAATCGAACAATTAGGTCTTCTTCTTCACTTAGTTGGTCGAACAGAAAAAAACTGAATCGTAGAGAAGAGGAAGAAGAAGTAAAAAAAAAAAGGAAAAGAAGAAACTGAACGGGGTTTTGATCATACCTGATTGATTGCTTGGATCTGGCATCTGGGTTTCTTGCCGAACCCATAGTTTCGATTCTCTCATAGGTATTCTTCTTCGCAAACCCTTCCAAATCTTCTTATTCCCTTCGATTTCTTATTCTTCGCAAACACTTTGATTTCTTCTTTGCAAACCTTTTGATCGACTGAAGTGGTATGTCGATAGAAGATCTGGGGAGTGTGAGAGGTATGTTGATCGATCAATTGGAGTGTAGAGGGCTATCAATCAACTGGTGAAGGCGAAAGATGGGCTCAATCGACTGGAAGATGGGTTCGATCGACTCTGTCGATCGACTGGTGCTGAGGGTTCGAGGATTTTGGGATGATTTGAGTTGCGATCTTCGTCGATCTTGGTAGCAGGAGGTCGACATGGTGGGTGGGATCGTCGTCTCTCTCACTCCATTAAACAAAAGGTACCCATATCAACTCCAACACTCTGATTTGAAGCGCCGATTTTTTCGCAAGACCGCGAAACTGTTTTCGCAATGGCGCCAAAGCAAACACAGGTGCATTTTCTTTTTATAGCCACGGTTTTAGGCTCTAGCCACGGTTTTGGGCCGTGGCAAATAAACTAACGGTTTTGAGCCGTGGCCATCTCCGTGTAGCTAATCAAGCCTTTTGGTGTAGTGACGGTTTTAGGCTCTAGCCACGATTTTGGGCTGTGGCAAATAAACTAACGGTTTTGAGCCCTGGCCATCTCCGTGTAGCTAATCAAGCCTTTTGGTGTAGTGATTATTGGATAACTCTCCTCAGGACTGAGAAATGCATATCTCAATTCATTTGGAAAAGACTTAAATTCTAGTGATTTTCTAAGAGCTTGTGAGTGAGTCACTATCTTATGACTGTTCTATGAAAGAATATGAGGAATACAACTCTTTTTCATATTTATAAAGTGATAATGGCTCGGATTCAGTATATGCATTATGGGCACACTATCCAACATATTGTTGACCTCTTCAATACCCTCGTCCATATCTAGGTCCATACCAAAGTGTGAAAGACAACGAATCAATACGTCATCTGATGACGACTAAGTCATAGACTCAAAAGATCGAATCATACACACTTCTTCTTTTTCTTCCTCAATCATATCGATATCATCTCTCCTTTGCAAGGCCTTAAATATATTCAGTTCAGCTTAAAGGTTCCCAAAGGAAATAGACATGCTACCATTTCTACAGTTGATGTTGGCCAACACAGTTGCTAAGAAAGGTCGCCCTGAGATGACATGAATTTGATTATTTGGGCTCGGGCTAGTGTCTAGGATGACGAAATCAATTGGATAATAGAAATATGCAACTTGGACAATCACATCCAAAACTATTCCTTTAGGGTATTGGTTTGACTCGTCTGCTAACTTAAGAACTACATTTATTGGTTGCATCTCCTTCAACCCAAGTTCTAAATATATATGATAAGGTAAGAAATTCGCATTAACTCCTAAGTCAATCAAGGCACAAATTTCAGAGTCTTTCCCAATGAAACATAGTATAGTAAGGGTTCCTGGATCTCTGTACTTAACCATTCCAGTTTGTTGAATAAGCGATGTGGCATCGCTTGGAAGGCATATAGTTTCAGGTACTTCCATTTTTCTCTTTTTAGTACACGTCCTTGAAATTTTTTTCATAGATTGGTACTTGCTAGATAGTTGATAAAAGAAGGATGTTGATGTGTACTCCTTTAAAAATCTCTAGTATTTCTTGAAATTGTTTTTTTTTTTTTACCTAAAAGGACTTTAAGAAAATATGCCTTAGGTATATACTTTCTTGGCTCAACGCGAAGCTGAAAGGGTGAGTCTAAACTAGTTTGAGAAGAACCTTTAGCTTTCTCAGTTGGTTAAGGAATGCTCTATTTGGTTCTATCCCATTATCAAATTTTCGTTTTAAAACGAGGGTGGTGACCACTTTAACTTCTTCATGTGAATCAACACTACTTCAAATTTCATTGACATGGGCTCGGGGAACACCTTTTGGATTTGGAATGGGTTGACTAGGGAATGTTCCTTTTTCCCATCTCACAGTCAAATGTTGCAACTGTTGCTGAAGCTGGTGGATGGCTTGGGAATTAGCAGCATTGGTTGTTATTAATTGGTGCATCATATCCTCCAATGATGGGTTTTGGATGTGGTAAAAGAGCAGCATATTGAGTTTAAGGTACCAAGTCCCGGGAGTTACTAAGTTGAGGTTGACCATAGAAATTATGAGGGATAGATACCATACAAAGGTTCACAGGCTGATTTTGTTGGTATGAAAGAGGTCCTCCCTGTGGTGGATATTGATTTTGTTGTCATTGGTTAGATTGATGTCCATATTGAACCTGTCTGGGATATGTACGTGAGTTGTGGCCTTGTCTACTAGGTTGCCTAGGTTGTTGAAATCCATGAGGATGCCCTGGACTTCTAGGTGGTTGTTCATTAAAGTCGTCATCATAGGAAAGGTTAGAGAGATGTCGATTTGCAGATGTGTATGTTTGATCGAATGTGTTTGATTTACGTTTATTGTTAATACACACACCTCCTCTGGAGGTTCATTGCCACCCAAAATGAAAGGACAATTAGAATCTATATGATCTCATTTGGAGCAAAAGGTACAAGGCTTAGAAGTCTGTTATTTGGCTTAAGAGGCAGACTTCAGCACAATAAATTTAATTTCCTTAGCAAAGTCCTTGAGGAAGGTTTTGATGTTTGGTTTGGAATCTTCGTTTGGTACAAATAGACGTGATTTTCTAGAAGAACTAGGTTTCAAGTCTCTATGGGCAGTCCATTGTTGAGAATCATCAGCAAGTTCACTTAGAAAGATATAAGCATAAATACCAGTTTTACGCATAAATTTCCTGTGGTGCATGGATTCGATCATATTTCTCGATTCGATAATCAATCCATTATAGAAACTCTGCACTAGCACTCATTTTTTTAAAGACATGATGGGGGCACTTGATGAGTAAATCTTGAAAGTGGTATCATGCTTCATAAAAAAGTTTATAATGTACGTTTGAGTAAACTTTTCAATTTCTCTTCTAATTTCTAGGGTCCTCATGGGGAAGTATTTCACTAGAAACTTTCTAACTAAATCCTCTCATGATTTGATGGAATTGGCAGGGAGGGAATTTAGCCATGAGGTGGCCTAATCCTCAAAAGAGAAAGGAAACAAGCGAAGTCTAATGTTTTCCTCATATTTGTTTTGGCTCTTAAAATTACTACAAACTTCAAGAAACTTTCCAAGATGAACATATGAACTTTTTCGATCAAGCCCATGAAACTTTGACAACATATTGATAATAGTTGGTCGAATCTTAAATTGAGTGTTGTGATAGGGAGCAGCTCAATGCAACTGTGCACATTAGCAGCAAGGGGAACATTGTATTCCTAAATTGGACGTTTTGCCATATCAATGTTGAAGAGAGTAAGGGGAGATAGGTGGAGATGAGTGTGGTGAAGGGTTAAAGAGTGGATTAGGGTGGCTAGAAAAACCCAAGGAGAAAATTAAATGATCACAAGGGTGGTCAGAAAATTTTTGGGTACGAACCAAGCGTATGCTGGGTCATTCCCAAACTTTCATAAAAGGAAAAAAATTATATGGAAGAATGACAGTGACAAAACACATAATCGAGTATCCCTAGATGATTGCTAAAAAAACATACACAAACAACAATTACTTCTGAACCACACAAATGCGAATCTAAGAAAACAACATTTTATTGGGATTTTATCTTATTATTCTGTGAGGGATAAGATTTATTGAAACTAGTGAACGTCACATTGTTACCTACTATTGCCTGATTAGATAGGGTGATAACTGATGATTCTAAAAGCTTGTATCCAACAGTACAAAGTCCAAAATTAGGAGGTTAGAGTTGCGCTTGCAAGAAGTCGGATTATTGCACAAGTGGCAGACAAGCACGTGGTCTAATTAAGAATTGTACCTGTGCTATCGCTCTGTAGCCCGATTTATATGAGAACGATGTGTGTCAAATACGTACTTGGGGTGTGTGTTCCTAGCCAAAACTATTAATTGCACCACGTCCTTCTGTGGTCCACAACTTACTAGTGACTCGATGTACCGGGTGACTTACCCATGTGGCAGTGGCCTCCCGGAGTTCATTGAATGATTAAACCCAATGTCACGTTTAGCTTTAGTCAACACAAAATTTGACAGATTCACCTTGGTCACCTATGAACACAGTTCTAATTGATTCTAATCTTAGTTGATTTTATTATGTGCCTTGGTTTCACACGGTTGGAGTGATGGGGTAGAGAGAAGTGTTCTCCTCCTTGGTTCAAGCTATTGCTTTCTCCCCCACAACACCACTGGTTGTCCACTACAAAAAACGTTAGCCCTTTTCAAAGAACAATCAATTTTTATTTATTTTTTAATTATTATAAATTTCTGACTTCAATTGTTGTCTAAATAAATAAACACACAATCAAACAATTACAGATGCAAAGATGTTTAATGGTCTTGGTCAAAAAGTCAGATTTTTTTTATTAAAATAATGGCAACTAGTACTCCATACCACCTAATGTACTATCCCACACCACCTACTTTATTTTCCACACCACCTACTTTATTTTCCACACCACCAATAAAAGCTCAAAATTTAAAACTTTCTATCTTCCCCTTTCTCTATCTTCTTTTTTTCCCTTATTCTTCTCTTCCCTTCATTTCCTCTCTCCCTCTCTTCTCCATCAGACACCACCATCTCCCCGCCATCATCACCACCACCTCGCTACAACCACTTTTCTCCCTCCTGCCACCACCACATTTCTCCCTCTTTTCTCCTTCAAGCACCACTACCACCCCGCCACCTCTTTCACCCTTTTTGTCTATGAAAACAGGGTACTATCCTTTACTTTGGTTCAACTTATATGCTCGATCGAGACTAATTATCAAGCTCATCAAAAAACAAAAATTATTTTTCGTTATCTAATAAACACAACTTAAATCACTTGAAAATATTTTGAAATGAGCAAGTTATGGTCATTTTACAAAAGTCGCTCAAATTTGTCTCGCGATGAAAATGGGGCAGTGTCCCTGACTTTTGGCCGACTTATATGCTCGATCGATACCGATCTCAAGTTCATCAAAACACAAAAATTGTAGTACTATGAGTTTTTTAATAAACACAACTTGAATCACCTAAAAATGTTTTGAAATGAGCAAGTTATAGTTATTAAAGCAATCATTTTTGCTCCCTACTTTGACCTAGTCCCACTGACCTGCTAACCTGCACAAGTAACACACGTGAGCCACGGACCACCATTGTGGTGGTCGATGACACTTCGATGCTAAAGTCAAACAGGGATCTGAGGAAGGTGTAATGCAGTAAACAGGGAATTTGTAGCGTACCTTAGCTTACCAATCTCATGTCTTATTTATAGTGCATGGGTATTGGTTCTACCAGGCCATCGAAGGCATAGTTTAGGAAGGAGATCTTCGTGGAGATCCTTATATAATTAGGAGTCGTGTTGTAGGAAGGAAGATCCTTGTCAGCCCTGTACTCCTAGATACGCGGGAGATAATTCCCAATCCAAGAGCAATCCGTAGAAGGAAGTTTCCTTGCGTGAAATGTACTATGATATTTGCTTTCTAGTTGGAAGCATATAACTGCTGTAATTGCCTGTCTGAAGCTGATCCTCGAGATACTTGCCTTAGTGGGACTTATGGGTATTGATTATAGTTGTGAGACGTGTGGGCCTAGCATGGTGTAAGAGTTCGGGTTCATCTAGCGGATTGAATTAGGCGGGCTTGGAGTCACTTGGGCCGGATCAGTGTTGGACCGATGCAAGGACCCGTAATTCTTCGAGATCATCATGACACATGTATGGCTTAGGGACGTGACCGTTTTTGTGTATCATCAGTTATTTTACTAAAGTCGAGCAAATCTGTCTCGCATTAAAAATGGGGTAGTGTCCTTGACTTTCGGCCAATTTATATGCTCGATCGAGACCGATTCTCAACCTTATCAAAACACGAAATGTGAAGTACTATGGGTTATCTAATAAATTCAATTTGAATCATTTGAAATATTTTGAAATGAGCAAGTTATGCTCATTTTACTAAAGCCGCACAAATTTGTCTTGCAATGAAAATGGGGCAGTGTTCATGACTTTCGGCTAACTTATGTTCTCAATCGAAACCAATTCTCAAGCTCATCAAAACACAAAATTTTTAATAATCTGAGTTATCTAAAAAACACAATTTGAATCACTTGAAAATGTTTTGAAATGAGAAAGTTATGGCTATTTTACTAAAGTCACGCAAATTTGTCTAAATAAAGTTTGTTTTCACTCATTCGCATTAAACAATGCGAGGATTGGGAGAAACTTCGCCCAGACCAATGCGAGGATTGGGAGAAACTTTGCATTGGTCTGGGCGAAGTTTCACCCAATCCTCACATTGCCCAATGCGATCAGACCTTTTTTCGGACAGAGTTGCATGAGTTTAGTAAAATGGCCTTAACATTCTCATTTCAAAAACTTTTCAAGTAATTCAAATTGTGTTTATTAGATAACTCAGAGTACTATAATTTTTGTGTTTTTATCAGCTTGAGAATCTGTGAGACCCTGAGTGGGCGGACCTGAGGTGAGGGTGAGGGTTGGAGCCCAACAGGCCCAATAGGCCGAGAGAGGTTGGACGAGCTACAAGGGGAATCATAGTCCCATATCGCCTGGGTAGGGGAGGAGGATGATCCTTATATGTGCGGGGTCAGCTCCCCATTGTATCAAGGCTTTTTAAAGTCGTGAGGGACGGATGGTAACCCATAGCGGACAGTATCGGTACAGTGCGGGAGGGGGTCGTCACAGTTTGGTATCAAAGCTTGACCCAGTCGAAAGTGCGGGAGAGGCCTGTGGAGCCCAGTAGGTGGGTGGAAGCAACAAAACCTTGAGGGGGAAGGTGAGGGTTGGTGCCCAATAGCCTGCGGATCCCAAAGAGGACAATATCTGGATGAGTAGGGCCAGAGAGGGGCCCAGTGTCCGCTGTGCATACTCTGAAAGAGGCCTTTTAAAGCCGTGAGGGCCAGATGGTAGCCCAAAACGGACAGTATTGGTATAGTGCGGGAGGGGGGTCGTCACAGTTTGGTATTAGAGTCTGACCCAGCCGGAAGTATGCCACGTGGAGGTGGGCCCTCGAGTAACGTGGACATTGTCCCTGTGTGGCCAACGAGGACGTTGGGCCTTAAGGGGGGTGGATTGTGAGACCATGAGTGGGCGGACCTGAGGTGAGGGTGAGGGTGAGGGTTGGAGCCCAACAGGCCCAATAGGTCGAGAGAGGTTGGACGAGCTACAAGGGGAATCATAGTCCCACATCGCCTGGGTAGGGGAGGAGAATGATCCTTATATGTGCGGGGTCAGCTCCCCATTGTATCGACGCATTTTAAAGGGGTCAGCTCCCCATTGTATCGAGGCCTTTTAAAGCCGTGAGGGCCGGATGGTAGCCCAAAGCATCGGTACAGTGCGGGAGGGGGTCATCGCAGAATCGGTCTCGATCGAGCATATAAGTTGGCCGAAAGTCAGGGACACTACCCCATTTTCATTGCGAGACAAATTTGCGCAACTTTAGTAAAATGAACATAACTTGCTCATTTCAAAACATTTTCAAGTGATTCAAGATTTTTTAATTAAATAACTCATAGTACTACACTTTTTGTGATTTGATGAGGTTGAGAATCGGTCTCGATCGAGCATATAAGTTGGCCGAAAGTGAGGGACACTATCTCGTTTTCATTGCAAGACAAATTTGCGCGACTTTAGTAAAAAGACTATAACTTGCCCATTTCAAAACATTTTCAAGTGATTCAAGTTGTGTTTATTAGATAATTCAGAGTTCTACAATTGTCATGTGATGAGTTTAAGAATCGGTCTCAATTGAGGGTTTAAATTGTCGAAAGTTATCTTATTTTTATATTACTTTTTTTAAAAACAGTTTTTTGGATGGTGTGGGTTAATAGGGAAAAAAGTACATGGTGGTGTGAGAGAGTACTTTAGGTTGTTTGGAGTAGTCGTTTCCTAAAATAATGCATAACTATTACAATTTGCACTCGACCATTCGAGCCATATTAAAAAAAATCATTAAATAGTAAACTCTCTTCCTCACTAGAAAGTAAAAATAAAAAATAAATAAAAATTACTTCAAGCAAGTCTTAGGCAATTCTGCAGCTTTCACACACACTTTTCCAAACGAATTTGTTCAATAGGCAATTGACCTCAAGCAAATCTGAAAAAATTACAGAAATTCAAGGGCCTGTCACTGAAATTACTGTAAAAGTTTCAAGATGAATAAACACTAATTGAGTCGTCTGCTGCTGTGTTGTTTCCATTATTTGCTGAAAATTATTCAAAAAATGCATAATGATTAAAGAAAAGGAAAACAATAAATATAAATAAAGAAAATAAAAATATTCTTTGTTTTCTCCACAGTTGTATCTTCACGAATGTCTTCATTCACCAAGTGATGTGCAATGGTGCCATTTGTGCTACAAAAAACTGACACTAATGTCGTTGCATGGTGTTCGACATCAATCAAAGAAATATTATTTTTTGTTTATTCTTTTTATTTTGTTCCTTCAACTTACAATACACTTCAACAATTCATAGTATAATTAGGGGTTATCGGCTACTTCACTTGGATTAGAAGAAAATATTTGAATTTCAATTTAAAGAATAAAGAAAAGAACCAAATAATGGATGGTGAAATTTGAGAGATGACATTATTTCAAAACAAAATAATTAATTGTAACAACAATGAAATTTAGAGAAATCTCAAGGGTAAGAGTATCGCCCCATTCCAACATAATAATTTAGAATGTAATTTCAATTTCTCCCAAAACACTCAAATCACATGGTTTTTTTAATCTACATGACTTGAGTTGTGGGATTTAAGAAGTAAAAGTTTTTTTTTGTTTCCCTCAAACTTTAACCAAATTCATTGTGTTATTTCTAAAACATCATTGGATTTTGATTATGTTTTTCATTGAAAAATCCTAAAAGACATGGAAATAATTTATATTTTCGAATCAAAATCATTATCCATTTAACAAATGAAGTCTTCTTTCGAAGTACTTCTTACAATTCATTGTTCTACTTTACTTCCTAAATAAATACAATCTAATTATCATTATATATTCATGGGGCTCAATCTCCCCGTGAGAGGAGAGGTTAGCTTTCCATGATTGATGAAAGTAACCTAAAAGTTAAAGGAGATAGTTAAGAAAGAGAAAAAATTGCTAAAAAAATGGATAAATGAAAGACAATAAATGCTTTAATAAAAAAGAACTTATTTCTATTTCAATCGAAAATTAAAATGTTGGAAACAAAGTAGTACACGCGGTTCTCTATACTTTCTTCTCTACCAAGCAAAAATCTAAAGCTAAAAACTCCAACAAAAAAACTCTCTAAAACAAAAACTACATCCCTTATGAACTCCACGTATGGGGTTTTTATAGGTAAAAAGGGTTTGCGTGAAAAAATGAAACGTGTTTGATTAAAATAAGAAAACATGGTTAAATGGAATAAGGAAATGTGTTGGACTGAAATGAGGAAACATGGTTGAGTGAATAAGAAATGTGCTGGAATGAAATGAGGAAACATGGTTCAGTGAAATAAGAAAATATGTCTTGTAGAGATTTTTTTTTTTGCTAAGATAAAGTTGGCCATGTGGATGTCCAAATCTTCATGTTGATTTTCTCGAGATCCATAGTTGTTGATGCTTTGTGGGCTTGACTTCATGGGTCTTGGGCTTGAAATTCTTTAGTCCTTATCAAAGCATGTGAACTCCCAATGGGTCTTCTAGTTGTTGAATTTTGTTTTATTGTGCCACTTTGTGCATGATTTGAGATTTGTGCTTGAATTCCTACAAAATACACGTAATGAGATATTTTTATTGGATAATTGAACTTAGCAATTGTAAAAATCAAGGTATTGGGTGTTTATAACAGCAATGGAAGCTCGACACAGATAGAAATCACTGCAATGACCAGAGGAGCCACAACAACGACCTGTTCGAACAAACCCCGACCTTCTGGAAGACAATATGGCTCCAACAAGTCCAAGAGATCGACCAAGTACTGGACAACCAGAAAAAGAAACATTAGTAGTCTGCTTGGACGATGGAGAGGGAGACAAAACAGTTGAGATTGGCACGAAAATTCACCCAGAATTAGCCATGAAGCTGATCCAACTGCTGAAGGATAACAAAGACAATGAAAGACATGGTGGGAATCGACCCCTCTGTCATTACTCACATATTGCAAGTCAATCCGGACAAGAAGCCAGTCCGACAGAAAAGAAGGCCAGTTGCCCCAAAACGCAACCAAGCAATAAACGAGGAGGTACATCGTCTGATAACTGCACGGATGATAAGGGAATCTCATTATCCGGACTGTCTAGCTAACACAGTTTTAGTGAAGAAGAAGAAGAACGACAAGTGAAGAGTATGAGTAGATTACACTTGATGCATAAAAATCTTGTCTCTTAAAAATTCGACCTATAAATCAAAGGTTAGATTGCCAAAGACCACCTGTTTGGTGGTTGAAGGCATTCCGATGCTTAAGTCAGTAAATCTGTTGGAGATGGAGACAAATCTGGATAAAACTCAATTAAAATTGCATAGTGTTGATAGAATAATCGGATCAAATCCCTTTCTCATATATTTTCCTTTACCTTATATAATGAGTGAATTGATGAGTGCAGTCAACTATGTGCGTGACTTAAGCTCGAATGGCGCAATGAAGATGTGCGTTTTATTATAACGGTCTCATCCTTTATTGAGATGGAATGATTCCCTCCTTATCTTCTTCGTAATGGTCCTCTAATATTTATGATGGTTTGCACCACGTGTATGCCATGATCGGGTGACAATTTGATGTATCATTAGCTACTCCCCTTTTAGCTAGTGGGCCATGCTTACATGGCCACTAACTTGTCAATCGTGGGAGTCTGAGCAACGTCATGATGGCTTTTTCTATTCGTATTGTGAAGTTAGTATGACAAGTCACCGGGGTCGGACTACGTGAGTTTGGATCGGATGAAATCATCGGATTCGAACTGCATGAGTTTGGAATAAACGAACATGTTTTTGAAAAGTTATTGTGCTCGAACTTTGTGAGTTCGGACTAGATGTCATTCGTGATGAGTCATCGTAGTCAGCTGCGTGAGTTCGTTAGTAGGTGAATTTCGTGAGTTCGGACCAGATGTCGTCCGTGATGAGTCATCTTAGCCAGTTGCGTGAGCCTGTGAATTCATCTAACAAATTGTTGTAGTCAGCTGCATGAGTCTGGACCAGATGAAGTAATCGTGATCAAACTATGTGAGTCAGCGTGACTAGTCTTAAGTCGGGCTAGTCTTCGTCGGACCTGCGAACCTGATTTTTGTCGGATCCGTCTTCTATCGAACTCTGATTCTTGTCGGGTCTTTCTTCTGTTGGGTTTGTCTCCTATCTGACCTGCGGACCTCGGATCCGATTCTTGTCAGGTTTGTCTCCTGTCGAACCTGCAGACCTGAATCTTGTCAGATTTGATTCTTGTTGGGTTTGCCTCCTATCAGACCAATTTCTACTCGAGCCTGAGGGATTACTGGTCTCCATTCGGGCTAGCCTTAGTCGAGCCCAACGAATTCGTCCTCTATTCAGACCCGTTGGACTTGTTCACCATTTGGGCTAACGGACCCGTCCTTCAATCGAGCGTGTCGAACTTGTCCTCAATTCAGACCCGTCGGATTGTTCCTCCATTCGAGCTAGCAGACCTGTCCTCTATTCAAACTCTTCCTCCATTCTGACCCGTCAGACTCATCTTCCATTCGGGCTAGCTGAGCCATCTTCTATTCAAGTTCGTCCTCCATTCAGGCCTGTTCTCTGGACACATCCTCCATTCGAGCATGTCCTCTACTCGGGCTCGTCCTTCGGACATGTTTTCCAGTCGGGCTCGTGGACCTGCGGGCAAGTCAAAGACCAGAACAGTCAACACAACTTTAAACTGATAATTATGTTGTCAGCCGGGTTCGAACCCGTGACCTGAGGTTATTTAAGAAACACCTCTACCAACTCTGCGGGTACACATTTGAAAGAATATTTAGTTCTGCATTGTTACATCCACAAATACTTGGATCACTTGTCCTTTATAAAATATTTTGCCAAGAAACGTATTCTTGTTACCATTGATATTGGAAACAACTTTGGACGATCATAACATGTCTAGTTGTGGTTGTCTTGTTGCTCAGTTATGATCAAGCATAGGCTTTTCATTTTTTTAAGGAAATTGTCATTCCCATGGATGATGCTAAACTGATGCATCCAAATCTTGTCTCCTGGAAATCCGACTTGCAAAACAAATGTTAGATTGCTAAAGACCACCTGTTTGGTGGCCAAAGGCACTACGATGCTTAAGTAGTAAATTTGTTAGAAATGGAGATTAAACTGGACAAAACTCAATTAAAATTGCATAGTGTTGATAGAATAATTGGATCAAATCCCCTTTTCATACCTTTTCCTTTACCTTTTATAATGAGTGAATTTATGAGTGCATTCAACTATGTGCGTGACTTAAGCTCAAATGGAGCAATGAAGGGGGACATTTATTATAACAGTTTTCTCATTCATTGAGATGGATTGATTCCCTTCTTATCTCCTTCGTAACCGTCCTCCAATATTTATGATGGTTTGCGCTATGTGTATGGCCATGATCGAGTGATGATTTGATGTATCATCAACATTGATGTGAACAAAGCTTACACGAAAGATAGCTTCCCACTCCCTCGTATAGATCAAATAGTGGATGTCACTGTCGTACACGAACTTCTAAGCTTCATGGATGCATACTTTGGTTACAACAAGATACAGATGCACCTGCCTAACCAAGAAAATACGTCTTTTATAATAGAAAAAGGTACATACTATTACCGAGTGATGTCGTTCGGACTAAAGAATGCAGGACCCACGTACCAACCTCTTGTCAATAGAATGTTCAAAGGCCAAATAGGCAAAACAATGGAGGTGTACATTGATGATATGTTGGTCAAAAGCTTACGCAGAACAACCCATATCAAATACCTCGAACAGGCTTTCTCCCAGCTCCGAAGATACATAATGAAGCTGATTATGGAGAAATGTACATTTGGAGTAGAATCCAGATTTCCTTGGATACATAGTCAATCAAAGAGAAATCGAAGCTGGTCCTAAACAGATACACACATTTCTCAACATGCAGTCACCAACTAACATAAAGGGTGTGCAAAGCTTCAATGGTAGAATAACAGCTTTGAACAGATTCATTTTCAAGTCATCAGACAAATGTCTACATTTCTTCAAAATCCTGAAAGAAAATAAGACGTTCAAGTGGAATGAAGAATGCAAAAAAAAATTTCTAAGCCTGAAAGCATACATGGGGAGCGCAAAACTGCTACCAAAACCGAGCAATGGAAAAACATTATATTTATACTTTCCCACTGCACCACAAGTGTTCTTTTATAACATTTGATAACAACATTTTTTACACCATTGCTATGAATGGTCAAGTTTTAATTATTATTAAATTATGAAAACGCTATCTAGGTGGGATTTTAAAATGCCAGATGTCACAACTATCTTCTAAGTCGAGGCAAAGTTTGCTAGTGTCGCACGAAAAGTACTTGTGAAAAGAAAGCCTGCGATATAGAGCTATCGCCCAAATATTTCACATTGCGCCATTTTCTTCTCTCCCTTTAAACCTACAACTTAAAAAAAAAAAAAACATAATTCAACCTTCTCCTCTCTCCCTCGCCAGTCGCCTCCACCCGATCCATCCACCGTCGTCTTCTGAGCACATCTGCTTCTTCAGGTGAGTTCTTTACTTCTTCTTCTTTACCAACCTCTCTTATGCTCTTATCTCCGTTTCACTTCTCTTTGTTCACTCCTTCCCTGTTTCTGTATTGTCCTCTTTGGGATCCGCAGGCTATTGGGCACCAGCCCTCACCCTCCCCCTCAAGGTTTTGTTGCTTCCACCCACTTACTGGGGCTCCACAGGCCTCTTACTATGGGGATCCAACCTCGCACATATATAACATATCACCATCCCGCACCTAGGCGATGTGGGACTATGATCTTCCCTTGGTAGCTAGTCCAACCCCTCTTGGGATCCACAGGCCTGTTGGGCCTATTGGGCTCCAACCCTCACCCTCACCCTCCCCCTCAGGTCCGCCCACACAAGGGTCTCACAATCTTCATTCCATGGAGGTAAACTTGATTTGGGTTTTCTCTAATTTGTAATGTGTAATTTGTGTTTTTGCGATGTGGGTTTTTTGTTTTTGTTCAATTTGGGGAATTGGGTTTATGTAATTCGATTAAGGGTTCTTCTGATTGGTGACTGGGTTTAATTTTGTTCTATGATTCAGATCTAGGGTTAGATCTTGTTGATTTGCAATAAAGGTTGGCTTTTGTTGGTGATTAGGCAGTTTTTAGGGTTTCGGTTGCTTTTAAGCTAGATTTACAATCTGGGTTTTGGTTCTTGTTTGATTTAGGGAGATGGGTATGTTTGGTTCTCTTTAATTTGATTATTTGGGTTTTGTGTTGATTTTAATCTCAATTAGTGACTTTACGTAATTTATTCTGAATCCTTATTGTTTGATATATATATATATATATATATAGGTGGAAGAAAAGAGGAGACCGATGCATGTTCACATTGAAGCGGAGTTCTTCCTATAAATGATGAACCGGACTTGTCAAGGTATTGTTCTTAATTAGCTTACTCAATTCCCTCATTTTTTTATGTTATGCAGTTGTGTTTTACAGTGATCAAATTGAATTACTTGATGCTAATAGTAGCACTAATTTATCACTGTCGATACCCCAGTTTTGATTGACAGTCTTCTTATTGAGCAGCACACTCAGTAAGGCATAAAAGAGTAGCGAAAAAATTGTGATTTCTTATGATAAACTTCATGGTGATACAAGGTTTATTGTTTACGAATTGATGCAGAATGGATCTCTGGAAACCCAGTTGCATGGTATTGATTCTTTCTCTGTCTTTAAGTAATTGGGTGAATATCATGCTAGATTGGAAAGAAAATTTATGTATTATCATTTTCACCAATTTACTTCAGTACTTCAGGGCCTTCTCATGGATCATCTTTAACTTGGCATATTTGTATGAAAATCGCTCTTGATTCAGCAAGGTGTGGGGCATTACATACATTTGTTTTCTTAGATGGTATGGGATTTTTCAAATTGATTTGCTTAATGTGAGAATCTAATGAACTTGCTCTTAAAAAATTGGCATTACATACATCTGTTAATTGCATTGCAACATTTAGCTAACTAGATCCAACCGAGAGAACGACAGTGGAAAAATTGATCCATCTTGATCATAGCCAAGTTGTCAAATTTTTTTGTGTGGTCAAAGCAATGTGAAAAACTGTCCAGTTGGATTCTATTGACTGCCTATTAACATGAAAATATTATCTGAGTACTGACTGCATGCTAACAACGTCCAATTCACTAGCTAAAAGATGTAGGAAAAGTTGTACCTAACACATATATGTTAACATTAAGATAACAATGTTGGATTCACATTTAAAGTCTGCAAAGACATGGTTCAATCTATTATCACAAAATATATCCTCGCAGAGCTACTGTTGCATTTTGAGGATAACTTGTCTTACCAAGTAGCAGATAAACTGGCTAGCCTTCTACCAAATCATGAGTTTGTGGAGATCACTCCTAGTTCCTTCGCGGAGGACATTAGGAAGATTGTTTTTGATGATGCTAGAGGTAGACAATACACACGAATGTAACTGCGATCTATTTTGTCTTCCTTCTTTTTTCAGTGGTCTGGGGAGCCCATATAAACCCCCACGCTTGCTTTTCAAAAAAAAAAAAAAAAACTTGTCTTACATCAATTTCAGGGAATAATAGGCTTGGGTGATGAGGTTGCCATCCTCCTCGATCCTCTTGACTCGTGAGGAGGAACCCAAAAAGCTTGTATGGCTTGAGCAACAAAGGTTTGATTTTCTATCCCCATTGAATCTTAAAATAGGATTTGCTCACATGCTTGTTCATGAATTTTTATTTAAAGTTTTAATTTCATGTTCTCTTAACAACGTCATATGTCCAATGTACAATTATAGACTAAAAGTAGGACCCGGGGGGGCTCCTGCGCACAAATCACAGCCGTAGGATCTGATCTGACGGTCCAGATTGATGGGCTTAAAAAAAATTTATTTTCACAGTTTTTTATCGCTTTATTGGGACTTAAATTTTTTTTTTTAATTGACCCCCCCGGGTCTCACTTCTTCCATCTCTCTCCAAACTTGGAAGAAAGGGTTCCATCTCCTCTCTCAAAAACCCAGTTCAACCAGACCCACCATCTCCTCAAATCCGCATCTGCAAGCTCCACCAAAAGATTCCACAACCACCAACGCCAAGTCTCTCTCCCTCTATCACCTGGAAGTGACTACACCCTCTCCTTCTCTCTTGGTTCCAAACCAGCTCAAACAATCTCTCTTTACTTGGACACAGGTAGTGATCTTGTTTGGTTTTCTTGTGCCCCTTTTGAATACCATGCCTTTCCTGCAGCAGCCTCCTCCTTGGGGATGGATTTCCTCTTTTTGTCAAATTTTTCCTTCTTTGCCTTGACGACACGTTCTGCCTCAGCAAGCAATGCCATTCTCCTCGCTGTCTTAGCATAGGGATTCAATTTCAACAACACATTGAGATTCTTCAGTGGGTTCTTCTTCAATGGTACCCTCTTCACCTCCTTATTAATAGGCTTAACAACAGACTGCACCTTTATCAAACTACTTCAGGGTTATCATTTTACCATCTCTTCCACACATCAACTCCTTCAACCCATCAATTCATTCTCATCATGAGATCAAGACAAGACCATACCCTCGATCAGGCCAAGAAACCGACCCCCCCATTGTTCCCACAGTAGTGATCTTGCGATCTGCTCACTGAATTTGAACCCCCGCTACCACCACCGCCTAAGGTCGATTGATCCAATAATCTGGTGACAACTAAAGCTAGGGAACCAATTTGGTGGGTTCTTGTGCAGGAACTGGAAGCAGCTAAAGCTTGGGGTTTGTTGCCTAAGCTATCCATCCCAGTCAAAGTGTTTCTGAAGAAGAAGCTTGTGCAATTGAAGAAGTTTCACTGGTTTGGTTTTGTTTATTTGAAGTGGAGAAAAGAGACCAAAAGAAATAGGACGGACGGGGATATGACAAGAATTTTATAACATAGGCGGGGCCATTCTCGAAAGATCACCGGTGTCATACCCATTTTTCAATTGGCGTATGGTAGTTGATTCCCATTATAGATAACCGTAGAGAAGAGACGAGTCACTGCGCACTTCAAATAACCCTCATCCAGACCCTTGGGTCCCACTTCTTCCATCTCCTCTGTCCAAACTTGGAAGAAAGGGTACCATCTCCTCTCTCAAAAACCCAGTTCAACCAGACCCACCATCTCTTTAAATCTGCATCTGCAAGCTCCACCAAAAGATTCCACAACCACCAATGCCAAGTCTCTCTCCCTCTATCACCTGAAAGTGACTACACCCTCTCCTTCTCTCTTGGTTCCAAACCAGCTCAAATAATCTCTCTTTACTTGGACACATGTAGTGATCTTGTTTGGTTTCCATGTGCCCTTTTAAATGCATTCTTTGTGAAGGCAAATACGAGGATGCAACCCTTTCTTCCAATATTCCTCCTAAAATCTCAGCCTCTGCTTCTAAAGTCCCCTGTAGCTCACCTGTTTGCTCCGCAGTTCACCCGTCTCTCCCTTCATCCGACCTCTGCGCCATGTCTAACTGTCCTTCATCCTAATCGAAACAATCGAAGTGGGACCCGGGGGGGGGGGGGTTAATTACAAAATAATTTTAAAGTCCCAAATAAAGCGATAAAAAAACTGTGAAATGAATTTTTTTAAGCCCATCAATCTGGACCGTCGGATCAGATCCTACGGCTGTGATTTGTGCGCAGGAGCCCCCTCGGGTCCCTAAAAGTAACCAAAACACAAAAACTTAGCTCACATGCTTGCTCACAAAAAACTTGGGTGATGCATATTCTATTTCAGTAGAGAAAGTTGGTGGTGTTCGGTTATATTTTCCCCGGATAAAGTTTTCTAAGGAAGCATTGATAGTATATTGGATGACCTAGAAAGAACAGTTGGTGATGGTGTGAATACATATAAGGTATTTTCTAAAGAACAAAAGACATGCTGAATTCATTGATCAAGTAATTTATTTATTTATTTTCATGTTGCAAAATAAAGAGGTTTATGCAATCCTGACATTACTCATGGATGTTTGTCTTTGTGGAGGAGTCATAAGAAATTATATATGATGATACATCAAACCATCCTCTGATTAGCACTGTACACTTGTCATGATAATCTCGTTTACAGAATGAAGTAGGCCTGATTGCACGCTCAATCCAGGGAGGCCCAAACAACAGTAAGCCTATCATTGGCAGAATCTACACAGCTGGGTCCGAGTTGCAATGAGCCAGTAAGCCCACACGTCACGCGGTCAGACCCAATACTCGTAAGATCTCTAAGGCAAGTAACTGAGAGATACAATACATTGGATCCGAATAGGAAACATATATTAGAATATAAGTCGGACAAGGAAACTTCTTTGCATGGACAACACATAAATGGAAACCTCTCCCACAGATCTAGGTGCATGAGTCGTGTAGGGAAACTATCCCACAAATCTCCACTGTAATATCACTTTTCCTAAACTAAGCCACCAAAGGCTTAGCCGAATGAGGACTCATTCACTATAAAAGGGAGATAAGGTTGATGAAATAAATGTATACAATATAACCCAGTTTACAGTTTTAAGCCTTTCATAAGCCTTATCTAACTTAAGCATCGGAGTGTCATCGGCCACCACACAGTGGTCCTTGACTAACGTTTGCTGGTTTAAATAAGCAACAAGGAAAGAGAGTTTAAATCAAATACATCAATATATATATATATATATATACATATATTCTTTGTTTCAGGTAGGTAGTGGATTTTAGGTTAGTTTTAGCAAAAGTTTAAATTTTTAGTACTCACTGGATTCTGGTTTCAATTTTTGGTGATGAAGCTGGTTGTTGTTCTGTTTATGTTTGTCAGTAATTGTGGTTTATTTTATATAAAGACGTATTCCCCTATCCCGCTGCATGGGTTCTTCCATTATTTGGTGGTTCAAGTCCCCAAGCACAACCATACATGTGGGGACATGTATGTATGTGGTTGAATTTATTGCAGCTAAGCTAGATTTCTGCATTTCATAGAACTGATGTAGTGATGTTGTCTTTATCTGAAAGAGGTGAAATACAAATTTGAATTGATCATATGTTTTACCTTTTGCTTGAACAAGGTGCCATTAGGTAGCAGTCAGTTAAGATGGGAATTAGATGAAAAAATAGTTCGTGCACTAGCTTTTGTAGTTTCTTTCAATTATTTATGTATTTAAAGGCCGTTGTATTTTCTTGGGTTATTGTTGGTTCTGAAATTTGTTTGAGAGTGCGATTATTTGATGTCATGTCAAATTTGAATAGGCTTATTCAGAGTGAAGTGGGTAAATATTAGGAGTCAGATGGATGTAGAAGGCTTTGGGGGATTCACATCATGTTTTGATAAGTTGTTTACAAATTTAAAAATCATGAAAAAGGATGGGTGGAGAGGTATATCTTGCAAGAAAAGGTTCTAAATGTATATACGCATGGATACGCCAACATATTTTTGCTATTTTATAACTTAAGTCCAAGTAATGAGAATTAGTAAGTTCGAAAGGTCCTCAGAATTAATGGATATTAGTAGTTGTCGAGAGAAAATGTGAATAGTATTGTTTTTTACATGGATAAATTAATTTTTATTGTCGACTTTTCATGTTTTCAGGTACTGAGCTAGAAACCTCGCGTTGTTTATTTTTTTGGATTTTCAACTGCAGAACAACATCAAAACATAATTAAGATAGCCAAGGCAAGCCTTAGACCATCAACATTGGCTTTGAGAAAGGGAGAAAATGTTGAGAACACAAAGGGAATAAGATCAAGGTAACTATTTTACAAACCTTGAAATTGAAAATTTCATTTTCTGCCACAGTAATCTTTAGTTTCCTATCATATATCGGTTGGAAGTGTTGTTTGATCCTATTAGTTGATGCTTTAGACCCATTTAAGCTATTGAGAATACGTTCTTCAGTCTCTGCTTCATGATGACACAAATTACTGCTTACCCAAGACCCAATTTGCTTAGTTGAAAAGAGACAAAGGCAATTCGTAGAGCTACACATAAATGACAGCCTTAGATTGAGTATGCAACATCATAATAAACTACCATAAATGATAGCTGAAATTCACCCTATAATTAAGATTTCTGCAGAGTTTTGAATGACTAAGAGGTGGACAGTATAATGGCAATGGTGGACCTGCTCTACTGTTTCGAATAGTGAACAAAAGAATGAGTAGATTTGGGGTGCTAAGAAGAATGTTTCATTATTGCTTTAAAAAAAAACAGTCATTAAATTCATTGTCTTGACACGAAATAAAACTCTCCAATGTAGTTAGCAATCCCATTTTGAGTTTTAAAGAGTTTGCAATTAAATAATTCATTTAGAATTCTAGAAATAAACCAATATCAAGTAGTTGCAGATATAGACTAATATCAATTACACTGATTTCAACTAAATTCATTTTTCTTCAATTACACTAATATTGCAATCCTAAAATAAATAAATAAATAAAAATATTAATAATAAATATTGAAAAATTAGCTCGGGACGGGACGGGATTGGCGGGATTGAAAATCTTCATCCCATCCCATCCCATCCCATCCCATCCCATCCCAGTCTAGATCGGGACGGGATGGGATCGGGATGAAATTATTCAATCCCATTAAGACCCGAAAAAAATCGGGACGGGACGGGAACGAGATCGTGGGATGGGATGCCCACCCCTAAAAAGATATAATATGCAAATTTGGAGTCCCAATACAACAAAAAATGGCTTTAATGACATTTAATAGCATATTTGGAGTCCCAAGCGCCACAACAAAGAATGGCTTTGATGACATATATTTAATAGCATAGTATTGAGAATGTTATAAATATATTTGGATCTCAGTACATTAATATAATGAATGTCATTATTAAAAAAAATGACATTTGATATATTTAATTATTTATAATGACATTTGGTAAATATAAAATGCTATGACACAAAAAAGGGTCATAACATTTTTGTGCAAATGCTATTACATAATATCCAAAGCCAAGCCAAAGTTTAGTTTTCGAGTCCCCAAATCATCTCTTTGTTAATTTATTTTTTTAATCATCTTTTTTTTATCTTTCAATTTTTTTTCACATTCTCTTCATTAAAACAAACCAGAGAAGGAGAGATTGACAAAACTCTTACATAAACCCTAGGTTGTTAGAATTTGAGAAGAATCTATTTGTTCATTCGCTGAGGTTTCGAGATGAATCAATCGAGCATTCGAAGAGATCGAGGTTTCTTCAGCTTCGTGAACTCTCGGAGCAACTTCAATTTCATTGAGAACAACACATTGAATCTCTCCAATTTGCGATGATTCTCCCCCCATTTGATCTCTGTTTTGTTCAAAGACAGGTGAGTGTCGCTTGATTTAGTTCTATTTTTTGCTTGAATTTAGGTTCAATCCGATCTGTAAATCGAAATTTCTTTCAATTTCAAGTATCTCTTACGGGGGGTATTCAATTATGGATTTTAATAGACTGTGAAAATTTTTAAATCTCATTGATTTTAAAATATTTCAAAGGAGTTTACAGAATCCACTGAACTTTGATATATTTTAAGTGACTGAATTTTGTGGATTTTACATAATCCACTGGATTTTGATTATTGGATTTTCTGAATTTTATAAAAGATTGTTACGGATTTCTATTGATTCTTATTGGCAAAAGAAAGTGTTTGTGTCGTACCATATCTCTCTCACATGGTGGTCGTTGAGCATAGAGAACACTACAGAAACCACTCGGACTGGTAGGAGAGATGGCAACAACACCTCGCTATAAAACCCTAATTATTATTTTTTTAATATTCTGTTGCAGTGTAGCACATCTACTACACAGTTGCACGTGCAGTTCAGACATCTTTTTGGACTTAAATCAGGTACATATGGTTCATTCGCATAGCCCATTTGCGCCTTCTATGAACTGGTCTTAATTTTGTCTTTCCCACAAAAAGAATTTAATCAAAGAAAGATTCTCAACTACATGTTACAAAATCTTATTAGAATAGCTAGATCCAAACAAGGTACTAGTGAGAATATAGTTCAACAATTAAGCTACTAGCAGCTTCATTTATTTACTTCAACACAACACCATAATGCAACAACGGTCCCTCAATGACAACGTACATGCTTGATCCAAGCATCCAGTAAAACCATACTTAACAGGGGCCCATCTTCTTCCCGTCCACAAATTTCTTCCAATAGAATCCAGAGATTGATTTCTTCCTTCTTACTGGTTACTAGAATTTGCCCCTTATATCTTAGTTCCTTTTCTTTTGGTTTAGCTCCACGCATCTCTCACGACTTGCATGAAGCCTTCCTCCTCTGCCCAATGATTATAGAACCTGAATGGTTTAGGACCCGAATCAAATGCATCAAAAATATCAAATACCATGGGGCTATGATCTGAGATTCCCGGGTTTAAGAAGCCAGCTTCTGAATTGGGGAATTGATTTAACCATAAGCTGTTGATTAATATTCTGTCAAGCTTTTTTTAGATCAGCATCTGCTTCAGTCTCCCTCACAATTTTCTTAACTACATGTCCAACGGATTCAGCTGCCTTCTTCACTTCATCCACAGTGGCTGTAACGTGAGCAGCCTTGATTGGTATCCTGCTTGGATTTCAAACCGACCCATCTTCTCTAGACTTTCTTTTAGCACCTTTGCATTCTCCATGCGATTTTCCATAATATTTTTGTACCCCTGCACAAATAAAATGAGCACCCATATTATAACTATAGTCCTCAAAAGCTCAACTTGGAGCATACAAAAAGGGTCACAACAAAAGCAACATAACTTATCATATGTTTCAAGTCATTTGTGGAAGAAGATAAAGAAAAAGCAGAGTTTTATAAAGCAAATGATTCACAAACTCATATTAGCATTTAGTTATGCTCTACTGACTTTCTCTCAAATGCAATGCCTGGAATTAATAAAAAATCATCACCTCGTAGGCAAGTCGGATGAACTGATAGTATTGGGCAATTATTTGACTGGAGCCTGCCAAACGAAAGGACAGATAAATGTTATTTTCAAGTGGTTGAAGCCATAAAGATACGGTACCAGAATGAGAGAGCCCTGTTATTAAACTAGTGCCAACTAAACAAGCAAGTTTCATATAAGCATCTGCTCAACATATCCCTTAGTACAGGAAAATTTTCATGCTCTTCAATGGGGTCCTTTAACAAAAAGAAGGCCCGGGAATAGTGACAGTTGCTGCCTGCCTTGCGAAAAGTATCATTTCATCTTCCCAACAATGGGCACAATAAGGAGACAAATACCTTTCAAAAAATTGAGAGTGAAAGTGGGTTGGTTAGCTCCAAGATAGTTGATGTGGAAGATGAGCTCTTCAGGCAAGTCAACTTTGGACCTCCATACGACCCAGCCTACACCAGCATATACTAGCCCATACTTGTGACCACTGACATTAATGCTCTTCACTAGTGGTAGCCGGAAATCCCACTCAAGTTCTGGATACAGAAAGGGAGCAATAAATCCTCCACTGGCAGCATCAACATGGATTGGTGTATCCCAACCAGTCTCCTTATTCTTCATCACAAGAAGATCATTCAAGGTCTTGACATCCTCAAACTCTCCAGTCAAGGTTGAGCCCAAGATGGTAGCAACACAGATGGTATTCTCATCTACCATCTCAGCTGCTTTCACAGGGTCCATCACATAGTATCCTTCCCTCAACTTCACCTCCTTCAGTTCTACTTCAAAATATTTCGCGAACTTCTCCCAGCAAACCTGTATAACATTAAAAATTTCATGATTGTTAAGAGTGACAATACGATGGCCCATTCAAATGAAATCATTTCTATCTAAGACCCACTAAGACTAGACAAGAAAAGAGCGTGTCAAGCTTTCTAGTTTATAATCACAGCGGTTCTTATCAAAAACCTTTATGCATATGTTAATTGAAGGGAACTTCTGAAGGTTATCAATGCTCTAGGTGCTTGAGGTAGCACGACCAACACACTATACACCTATCCACAATTCATTGAGGACCAAATTTGACTAAACTTTGTATTTGATATCCCAAGGTTCAAAAGTCCATATCGTGAGATTTACAAGTATGCCAACAAACAAGCACAATGATTTGTATACCTGAACATTAGCACCAGTGACACTGTTGGGCTTGTCAATGGGTTTACCCTCGACCTTCCTCTTGCTCAGCCACTTTCTCTTGAATGCTAGTCCAGCCAACATTATAGCCTCCGATGACCCAACTGTCCCTACCCCAACTGCAATATCACTGTCTCCAACTGGAGCATTGAATAGATGTGCTATCATATTTACACAGCGGTTCTGCAATAAAAAAAAATTAGTTACTTTGAAATTTTATTTTTATTTATTGTTAAAATCATCAATGGTAAGATAACAGTTGGAGTTGGACAGGGAAGAATAGGCCTGCACATAAGCATTACACTCAGAGGAATAATAACCTATTCGACATATAACATTCCATTTCGAAACCCCAAATGGAATCCGAACCTTCACTCGATCAAAACCCTAACCCTAGCTATAGCTCCATCTATGACTCCGAATCTGCTGAATTTCCAAGAAGATCAATTGAATTCATTGTCTCTGAGTGAATCGAACAATGACGGTTTGAATCAAGAAGCTTATGATTTGAATCAAGAAACTTATCAAGAGGTCGAAAATGGTGATTCGGATTCTCAAATCCCGATCCGAAAAGAGCTTCCGAGTCACCCCACACCAGTGCAACCACCACCTGAAGAAGTTGAGGTTTTTGCGAGTTCTTCATCAAATGAGATCCTTTCAAATGATGGAAATCTGATCGGTGAAGACAATCGAATAGATGAGAAACTGGCGAGTGATCTTGTGGCAGAAGAACCACCAGCAACTGGCGATTGAATTCGATTACCCAGCAAGCCCTAGCAGTAGTGGGTACGCACAGTGTTGGTGGGAGAGAGGAAGGAGAGAAATTGAAATCCAAGGGGAAGAGGCTGGATTTGAAAAGGGTTTTGATATTTATACCTTTCATATATAAATCCTTCAAAGTCCATCAAGTCAACAAATCCATCAAAATTCACTGTTTTTTGAATACCCCCTAATTTTGGTGGACTTTTGAAAATATACCCCCTGATTTTAATGGATTATAAAACAATCATTTAAAATTTGTATTTGAATACCCCTAGATTTACATGTATTATTTTAAATCCTTAATTGAATACCCCTATATTTTAATGGAGTTTAAAATCTTTCACACTCTATTAAAATCCATAATTGAATACCCCTTGTTAGTTTCGAATTTAGGTTTAGCGATGATTACGATCTTATCAGTTCGAAATTCTGAATCTCACTCAATTTAAGCTTCCGTAGCTGCGAATTCAGTAGTTGAGATCAAAATGTACTTAGAACGAGTGATCTGAAGCTGAAGTTTCATGAAATACTGTCTGTTTGATCGATCTGTGATTATGGAAAACTAAAATCAACTTGAAACCTTCAATTTCAGCTCTAGTGCTTCACCAAGTAGTGTTTTATGGTAAAAGCTCTACTCTCAATTGAGGTTTCATCAGGTTTTCTGCCAGATTTAAATGAATTTCAGCCGTTCGATTATCGATCTGCACTGAAAACTTAGAATGTTCTATAATTGATCGGTTGATTGCAAATCTTGCCTAATTCTTCACTTGTATTGGTAAAATATTATATGAAATTTTGTTCAACCTTTCCGAGATTTCTGTGATTTTGATTACTTACTGTTGTTTGTTGTGTCTTAGTTATGAAGAGGATATCTGGATAGAAATTGCATGGTATTTGGGTGGAAGAAGCTTGGTGAAACTCGGATTAACTAACTGTTGGTTCCACCATGTCATCTTTAAGGAAGATTACGTGTGGAAATTTGCATGTCTCCACAACCTCCAAGTAGGGGTGGGCACAGGACGGGATGGGACGAGATAGACTCATCCCTATCCCATCCCGTTCATACGGGATCAAGATGGGAAAAACCCCATCCCGACCTCGTCCCATCACAAACGGGTTCGGGACGGGACGGGATCAGCGTGCTCTCATTTTTTGACAAATTACTGCTTACCCAAGACCCAATTTGCTTAGTTGAAAATAGGCGAAGGCAATTCGTTGAACTACACATAAATGATAGCCTTGGATTGAGTATGCAACATCATAATAAACTACCATAAATGATAGCTGAAATTCACCCTGTAATTAAGATTTCTGCTGAGTTTTGAATGACTAAGATATGGACAGTATAATGGCAATGGTGGATCTGCTCTACTGTTTCGAATAGTGAACAAAATGATGAGTAGATTTGGGGTGCTAAGAAGAATGTTTCATTATTGCTTTTAAAAAAAACAGTCATTAAATTCATTGTCTTGACACGAAATAAAATCTCCAATGTAGTTAGCAATCCCATTTTGAGTTTTAAAGAGTTTGCAATTAAATAATTCATTTAGAATTCTAGAAATAAACCAATATCAAGTAGTTGCTGATATAGACTAATATCAATTACACTGATTTCAACTAAATTCATTTTTCTTCAATTACACTAATATTGCAATCCTAAAATAAATAAATAAATAAAAATATTAATAATAAATATTAAAAAATTAGATCGGGACAGGAAGGGATTGGCGGGATTGAAAATCTTCATCGCATCCCATCCCATTCTAGATCGGGACGGGATGGAATTATTCAATCCCATTAAGACCCGAAAAAATTGGGACGGAACGGGATGGGAACGGGATTGCGGGATGGGATGCCCACCCCTACCTCCAAGTTCCTGATTCTGAACCTGCTTGCTTCAGATGGATTAGTCTTTACCCTTGGAGTTTTTGTATTAAGCATCTTCCTTACTTGATTTAGATTAAGATACTTTTCAGCTTTTTGCTGATACAAAGTGATGTTACTTTGACCATGAGTAACATTGCAGTTGTGCACTAATGTTTGATATTGATTGAAATTAGTGATCTTTAAATTGTCTCAAATTGGATAGGTACCTCATTTCTATGTGATCGACTCTGATTGGCTACTCACAAGCATGTTCATCAAGATGAGCTTTTTCTAAGTTGATCAGATAATTTGAAACTAAATAGCGATACGCAGTCCCACTGTCCTACAAAGGTACAAACTTTTGGACAAATGCCATTGAGAAACAAAAATATGCTGCAGCTTTTGTAAATGGAAATAACATTGAGACTATATTTATTGATTTTTTCCAGAAGGTTTTGCATTCTAGAGTGAAATTTTGATGACAGAAATGGAACCTAAAAGGGCAATAGTTTCTATATTTCTCATTTTCTGCTTGTTCAATTGAAGGCCTTATCATGCTTCAAATGTTTTCCACTCACTGCTCTTTGCCATTACAGGAAAGTTTGACATAAGAATGTGGTGTAGTTCATTGGAGCATGTACCAGACCTCCAAGTTTATGCATTGTGACAGGTAAGTAATCGATTGGCTTCCAGATGTGTTTGCTGATATATGCTGATGAAGAGGCCTTTTCAGTTTCAGTTTCTAGTCTATGTACCGAATTCTTTTCTGATCCTGTTTTTATGGTCACCAGTTTCATTTGGGGTTTTCTTTTCTGATCCTGTTTCATTTGGGGTTTACTTGTGCTTCAGAATTTTGTGTGTATGATTATTTGTATAAGCAAAAGGGGATTAACTTCCAACTGTACTCAAAGTAGCTATTCATGTTTCAAAGGGAATGGACTACTTGCACGAGAACAATATAATCAACAGAGACTTGAAACCGGCAAATCTCCTGATGGATGAAAATGAAGTAAGGGACTGCACCACACTGTCACTTACCAGTTTGTTGATTTCTTCTCAATGATTTTTAATTTCATTCTGATCTGTATGTCAAGTTCATTTTCTACGCTTAAGAATGGCTCTATAAAGTTATGCTTTTGGGTCCTTGGTAATGTCAGTCATGCACTGTATCTGGTCATTAATAAGGCATTGGGCACCATTAAAGAAAACAATCCCAAGGAAAATAGCAATCAAAACACATCCACCATGATCACAGAATGTGCCAAATTTGTCACAGATCGTGTTCCAATGCGCATGTGAGTTACCATTTTCCCCTAGTTCTGACATGGAAGCTGTAGCTCCTGAAGTAGCTGATAGTAGATCAATGGTTGCCTACAAAACCAATGATAAAAGCTGTTTAGTGATCTTAATTTTGGCTGTACTTCTAATAGAACATTTACAAGTATCGGGCCTACGTATAAGTTTTACTTAGGGGTTTTACATATGCTTACAATTCTTTATACAATTAAACTTTTTGGAATTTCTAAACTCTTAACCATGAATTTTTGTTAAAATTGACTTTACGAATGTTCAACATGTAAATCACTTTTTGTCTTGCTAGAACTCAATCACAGGAGCTGCTATTAAGTTCAGGGGAGTGGAGGCTGATATAAATTTCAGTCTTGATGACTATGAAGATGACTTGTTTTTGTTTTTGTTGTTTTGTTTTACTAGTTGGCCATTGTTTAGTAATGTTTTTAATTATGAACTTTTGCATAATTTTCTCTAGGGATTATGACAAAGCTGCAATCGAAGGAGGCGATCACAAATTTTGACATGGTCGAGGTGTAAGGTATCACAACAAACACAACTTACTTTATTTGTTAATGAATTTCAAGTGATCGTAGTATTTAATCTTTGTTTATCTTGTACAAATTTTCTGATTGAGAAATGTGGGGGTTTTCGACTGGCAAAACGGCAAAAAGCTTCACATCTCCGAATTGAGCTTTTCAGAACATATGAAAGCACCTTAGCTGGCCTAAGGGTAATTTCTTCTTCAACTCCCCAAGTGTTCAAATTTCTTTAGAACATGAAGAAAATAGCCAAATGTTCAATCTTTTTTAACTGATTATAGTTTTTGTTATTGATTTTTAGGCTCTAGGCTATGATATTGACGCAGAT
Source organism: Berberis vulgaris (assembly GCA_963556465.1). Taxonomy (NCBI): domain Eukaryota; kingdom Viridiplantae; phylum Streptophyta; class Magnoliopsida; order Ranunculales; family Berberidaceae; genus Berberis; species Berberis vulgaris. The sequence goes on from OY747132.1 coordinate 48,617,118, forward strand.
GACTATCACGGTTTCGTGCATGGAAGGCTGCCTTATGAGTCCATCAAGACCTGAATCGAAATATTTTTCAAATGTGAAATATTTTTCTGAAGCTTGTTCACCTGGAGAAAGAATTATGAAAGTAATTAACAGAGTTCTAGAATTTAAAAGCAGTAATGAAGCTATGGCTTTTATTGTAATGAGTTTTGTATGTATTGATAAACTTATGAGAGCAATACAGGGATGTATATGTCCCATTATGTTAATAATAATTTTTATGAAAATATTTCAATTTTGTAATATTTAATTTATTTTTTAATTTTAATTGTACTTATTATAGATATATATCTTTTATCATAACTATTTGATTATAGAATTTAAAAAGGCCATTTATGATTGCACTTTCTGAATGTTACAACAAACCATTTATAGCATTTATATGCATGTGATAGATAATACAAACACAACATTCACAAATGCTATGATAGATAATACAACCATGATATGATAGATAATATAACCATGACATTCATAAATGCTATGATAGATAATACAACCATGAACTTCAGAAATGCTATGTTGGGATAGTATTTTCATAGCATTCACAAATGCTATGTTGGGATAACATTTTCATAGTGCTATGTCAAAAAGATAATACGGACAACTATGACAAAATTATGAACTTACGAATAACCTCAACTTCCTCCAGCGAAGCCCGAGCAGCTTCAACAAACTTCTCATGGTCCATACACTGCGCTCTCATCGGATCAAATTTACGGAGGACGTGAGAAAGAACCAGATCCTGCCCTGCCATTTTTCGCTCGACAAACTCCATCTTGCGCGACCTTATAATCTGACCCCATTGCACCAACGTAAGTGAAGTGATTCATCCCCTTCATAATTTGCTTAAGACCTTCATCAATGTGACTACCAGGCGGATACACGGGCATTGAAGTTTTCTCAACTAAACCCCTATGCCATTCGACAATGAGATTGCGTGCGCTATCCTGCACGTGAATTTCGAAAAACCATCCGAACTTTCCGTTAGATTTCATACAAATCTCCTCGAGGTTAGGTTCCCTCCAATCAACTCATGGATGAAGAATAGACGGATAAAAAAGAACCGAAGCTCCGCCCCTAGAAGTAGGGGTGGGCACGGGACGGGATGGGACGAGATATACCCATCCCTATCCCATCCCGTTCATACGGGATCGGGACGGGACGGGATGGAAAAAACCCCATCCCGACCTCGTCCCATCCCAAACGGGATCGGGACGGGACGGGATCAGCGGCATCCAAAAAATTTGAAGCAAGCATCATAGAACACTGCAGTGATTTATTATCAATTCGTTATGCAGTAATAATAGACATAGAATAGAACACTTCATTATGCATCAGCTGGAATTTGGATACAAAGAGTGCTGCCATTGTTTATGCTTTCTGGAGATGGAGGCTTTGGTAGCATTAAGCAATACACTTTCACTGATATATTCAATGTACATTCTAAACTCATTTCAAGCAATACGCTTTGGTCCATATCTTTTCTTCACTGATCTTATTTGCTCCATTTCAAGCAAGTTAGAGGCTAGTGGAAATGGAGGAAGCATTTGTAAACTGACAGCTGAACTCCACACCATTTATGGAGTTTAAATACACACAAGAACAGCTCATAAAACATAAATGCATAAGAACACCATAAATGCATACTCCAGTATCATAAAACACCATTTATGGAGTTCAAGTACACACAAGAATACAACAACTTCAAATACATTCTAGAATACATTCCAGTAACAAATAGAGTACAGACATAAGACCTAAATAAGATACAAACAAAGTACCTAAACAGAATACAACAACTTCAAAATCAAAAAGAAATTCTTGCTGTCAGTCTTGGAAGTTTTTGCTGTGTTACTGTTCGGTTTGTGTTGATGATACTGACAAGCTCATTTGCAGGGTTCTCTGTGTAGTAGCACAAACTAATTTGTCAGATGATCAAAAGTGTAAACAATGATGAATATAGTTCATTTTATTAGCCCTCTCAAATGTATCTATGCCATTTCTGTTCTGAATAAATTCATTAGTGCTGAATTAACAAGGAAAAACAAGTAATAATCAAAGAGGAGATAGTTTAAGGTATGTGTATATAATATTTTCATAAACTGATTCCACATGATTTGCATGATTTGCATAATATGTATATATTCTGAATTCCACATGATTTGCATAATATTTTCATAAACTGATTCCTAATTTTTAACATTACTGATCTGTGACTTGATTCATGTCTATCTACTCAATCATCTAAATGATGCCTAATTTCATAAACGATGTTAGCAAATTGCAATTTTATGTTAAAGCAAATGGATTACTCTGCTAAGTTATTACATTTCATTATAACTATCTAAAAACAGAAGGTAAGTGAAGAGTTAGAACTTACCAATGATCTCTTCATCTTTGGATTTGTGTTTAGGGTTCAAAAATCCAAATTGGGGGTTTCACCAGATTCCTAGTTGTTCTGCTTCTTGATCAGTGTAACTGTGTAAGGGCTCCTACAAAACAAAAAGAACAAGGTGAAATTTTCTTTAAACTAATTTGATCAAACAAATCACGCCTATCTCATTCAAAGCTAAAAATAAAGACCTAAATAAGATGTCATTGAAAGCTTAAAACCAAACCAAAGTAGAGCACTGTAAAACAATTTTCTTTAAACAAAGACCTAAAGAAGATCTCATTGAAATCTAAAAACCTAACAAAATTAGGACCCTGTCAATCAATTTTCTTTAAACAAAGACCTAAAGAAGATCTCATAAAAAGCTAAAAACCTAACAAAATTAGGACCCTGTCAAACAATTTTCATCTCACTCTTTTCATCTGATCAACCCTAAGACTACAACCCTAAGAAAACCACAAACACCCAAGATTTTCAATCATCAACCGAAACGAGAAAGCTGTTTTTCTCGCATCTAGCAACAGAATCAAGCAAATAAAAAAGCATATAGAATAATAGAAACATCAATACTGTAAAAACTTAAAAAAGCAGAGATTCAAAGCATATAGGGTTTTATTTTTTACCTGAAATCGGTGAAGGGGAAGAGATGATGAGAGAGTGAGATCAGATGCAAAGAGATGAAGTCGGATGAAGCGTGTGCGAGTGAGAACAACCTCTTCTCTGCTTTTGTTTGTTGTTCATTTGCTATAACCCTAAAATCGAACCAAAAGATTCATCAAGATCCTCCTTAAAGATGAAGAAAATTGGGTAAATCGGCTCAAATCAATATTACAAAGCTTCGATCTTTGCGGATTTCAAAGAGATTTATATTTTTACCTGAAATCGGTGAAGGGGAAGAGATGAATCAGATGACGACTGATGAGAGACTGAAAGGAGATGAAGTCGGATGAATTGATGAACGTGTGCGACAGCCGACAGTGCGATGAGAAGAACCTCTTCAGTCTTCACTCTTTGGTCTTCTCTGCTTTTGTTTGTTACTTAGAGATATAACCCTAAAGGCTAAAATCGACATGCTTTCATTCATTTGTGTTTGTTAGATGGAGTCTTGGAGATATGTTTTCACAGAGAGAGGAGACTTGAGAGAGTGAGTGAGAATGATAACTGCGAGATATTCATGGAGATGTGTAACATATTTATGGAGATGCTAAAAAATTAAATATGTTATATACATTGGTATATTTGTAAGGGCATCCACAATTCTAAAATAAAAAATTAAATAAAAATATTAATAATTAATATTAATAAATTAGTTCGGGACGGGACGGGATTGGCGGGATTGAAAATCTCCATCCCATCCCATCCCATTCTAGATCGGGACGGGATCGGGATGAAATTATTCAATCCCATTAAGACCCGAAAAAATTGGGACGGGACGGGACGGGACGGGATCGGGACGGGAACGGGATCGCGGGATGGGATGCCCACCCCTACCTAGAAGTCGAATGCACAGTCGAAACATCCTTCTTCTTAGCAACAGTAGTAGGATGGGCAGAAGAAGGAGAATCACACAATTCCAAAGTACCAATGACAATGGAAGAAACATGAGACTTGGCACTCCGACCACGAGCAACAACCTGGTCACCCAATGAGGGGTCGAACTCGAAATTGGCCAAGGTCTTCGTACTGTTCTTATTATTAGACACCTCAACACCACGCTGAAACGTCTTATTATCGAGAAAATAGGGATCATCAATAGACAACTTGGCAACATCGCGCACGCCATATGAAGGAACGAGGTTCTTCTCACGATTGTCCAAAGGACGAGACACCTCCTTTGTACTCTTCTCAATAGTTTGATTTATCTCCTCAGTATCTCGAACAATAGGATCAACCACTTCACCACCACCCTTTCTGGAAGATATTGGATCAAGAGGAGTTCTGATAGTACCATGAACCGAACTGACAAGTCGCTTCTTCTTCGGGACATGACCAAAACTAATCAACAATAGCTTAGATGGACTAACAGGCCTAGGAACCTTCCTCTTTCTAATGCTCGAGCCAACATTAACATCTCCAACAATAACAGGAGCATCGACATCCGTAAGCTTCTAAACAAAGCTTACTTCCTATCAATGCTAAAAAACTATGACATTACCGGCACGTGCAATGGTAATTTCCGAAACACGAGTCGCAGTAAGCGCCACACGATCTGCCTCACTCATAGAATACAGACCACTGCGATCGATAACATCCGTAGCAAGGAAAACATGTAATGTGGCCCGGGGCAACTTATTAAATTGATCATGGAACTCTTGCTCCTCCACAGACAATGGCAATTCATTCCTCTTGGGTTCTCGGAATGACCGCATAATATATTAATTTCATAACTTGAAATAACCAGAAGTAATAGACGCGTAAAACCAGAACCTCGACCAGCCCCTATACTCATCCTTAAGATTCTTAAAACAGGAAGGAGAGCAGAGATAACAAGTGCGGTTAGTATTTATATTGAACCACACCATGGAATGCAAAACCTTGATATTTATAGGAACCTCGGATAGAATGACCCTCGCTAAGGTTGCAATCATCACCTTTCAGCCATTAGGAACCATTTGAGTAGGGGCGATGCCCAAGAAGTCTAGATACTCCTAGAAGATTTGAGTAGTGTAATGTAGCCAAGCCTCGGACGACAAGGAATGTCATCATCTCCAGGAAAAATGATATCGAGGTTAGCTGACATTGAATAATCATAGCGAACACTATCTAGAGTCACTTGTGTCGTACACTTAGGCGAAAAGAAAGCTTTACAAGTGGTAAACACATCACCACTTAGAATTCTGAAGCTAGACATTGTGATAAGACGAAAAACGAAAGAGAGAAAAATCAAAGCTTAGAATGAAGAAAACGTAAAGAAAGAAATACAACATTCACCCCCTTTTATAGGGCTGAGCAACAAAAGGACTACTCATGGGAGGATGTGCGAGATACGATGGTTACACAAAATCCCAAAAATTGCGCCAAAACGAACAGGCGGATGAGACATCTAAGAAACTAACGTAGCAATAGTTGTTATCGACATTAAATGCGCTACAATGATGGAATAAAAAATCCAACCATCATAGAGTTAGTAGTTCCGTCAGCATACCCACTAACTAAGGGGGAGTAGATGATGATACATCAAATAAGACTTTCATCATGACTATACACGTGGCAGATATTGCCTATCACGAGGACCAAGTATCTCAAGTCTGGACCAACTCATAAAGCCCAAAAAAGGGCAAATCCAATTATCAAAGCCTAAAAAAGGGTCCTTCAAAACAAATCACAATCCATGCCCAACAAAGCTCCCCCTTAAAGAAAAGGAACGTTACAGAAAAAAAAAAAGTCGTGGCAGGAGTTACTCCCCAAGGACATATCTTCATAAAGGAAGAAATTGTTACAGATAACGTCTCCCCTCGTTGAGCCTCACATGCTTAAGTCATGCAGAGAATTAATAATGACTAATATATAAGGTGAAGAAAACACTCGACAAAGGTATGCAATTTTAACCGAGTTATGTTCATGTTAATCTCCATCTCCAACATAGTTACTAACTTGAGCACCGGAGTGCCTTCGGCAACCAAACAGTGATCTTTGGCAATCTAACCTTTGTTTTGCAGGTCGAATTTACTAAAACCAAATTTGGAGCATCAATGAATATGACACAACATCATATCTCACAATAACAGAAGCCAATGAATAACAAATAAAACTTGACCATTGGGTTAATTTTAACAACCTGGTGAGGTGACCATTGCTTCGCTGCGATCAAACTAAAAAATGCCACTCAAGAAATTGGCCATGGATGATTGAAGTAATCATTCTGATCATAAAAATAATGAAGGCTACGTACATCAATACTTGTTAGTTTTCTAATAATCACACATTCTCAATAATTAAGTAAAATTGAGCTGCTAACCTCTAGATATTTCTCCATCTCCCAATTTTACTGCAGGTGGGTAACTCATAATAATATCTTCCAACTTTATATGATTAAGTATTATTTTCCTATTACAAGCTTTTTTAACTCCCTCTGAATAACAAGCAATCAGCAAAAGATGCAAATTCAGACTTTTACAACAATATCTAATGGAGAAATGAAGTGTTGCAATAATCCCATTTAATTACAATAGAACTTGAATGTGGTGGTTTGACCCCCATGTTTTGGGTTGGTTGGCTAAGGCTGTGGTGGTTTGACCCCCACGTATTGGGTTCGATACCTACCCGCGACATGGAGTGGGAAGGGTTAAGGGTAAAGAAAAAAAAAACTTGAATGTATCTATATGAAATGATCTTGAGTTCTTCACTAACATATCTCAAACTTGAACGAATTTTAAGAATAACACTTAGCAAGAATAACATATCTTTGGAATATCTCAAACTTAGCAAGAATAACATATTTTGGAACATATCTCAAACTTAGCAAGAATAACACTTAGCAAGAATAACGAATTTTAAGAATAACACTTGCCGCGACATGGAATGTATCTTTGGTCTTTGACAATACATGTGTGAACTTTCATTGGGCTTTCTAGTTGTTGAACTTAGCCTAATTGTGTCACTTTGTGTATGATTTGATATTAATGCTTGAATTTCTACAAAATACACGAAGTACACTTATTGAGATATTTTTATTAGATAATTGGACAATTGTATATTTAGGGGTATAAAATGTCTCATTTATATGCTTATCAAATCCCCGAAACCTACATTTTGTAGTCCTCGAGCAAAAGAAAGAAAATAAAGACTAAAACCTAACTCACTTTCGTAAGAATCACGATTACAATTAGCATATGCAACAAGCCTTTAAACCTCAAGGTTTTCCTAGTGGATGAGTATAGTCTCGTAAGGGTTTCCAGATATGATACACAAACATTGGTGATACTCATGACTACTCAAGATTCTACCCAAGATTTATGCAATCCTTTTTTATTTTGCCTCAGAAAGTTCCTACGCAATTGCTCAAGGCATAATGAACATAGTCATCTAACCTTTTTTTGGCTAGTATTAAGTCAATAATAGATAAGTACGTATTTCACATAAGCCAAAGATTGTCATTCAAGTTTACACTAATATTGCCCTTACTAGCATATTTGTTACAAATTTCAATTTAGAGTGGACCTATCTCAAGATTAGTTACAGAACAATTGTTTTGACTTAAAATCTGACAAGATAATATAATCGCTCATAATTAATCACTCAAGATTTGGATAATTTCTCTCAATGTATGTAAACAAGATGATAAGGATTTGAGACAATTCACATACTAAACAAAAGATAGAAAATCAACAGTTGAGAAGATATGATCTCAATAAAGAATATCATCCATTGAGAATGTTGACTTCATTCACCACAACTTTTCTTAATTTAGCCTCCACATTATGGCCATACCTTTCTAAGGATCAGAGTAGGATTTTGACTATGTTGTAATGGGCTTAGGACAAGGGTAAACAAGGAAGGATAAGGATATAGAATGTGCTTTTCAGAATGTTAAAAGTTTTCTATGATAAACATAAGGTGGAAATTCTAATGCTTGACTCAATTCTACTTTAATTGCTTTTGAGCTTCCTTGTTGATGGTATAATACTACACGTTTTTTAAATGACCAATGTCAAAAGGCACTATTGAATTTGAAATACCCCTAGTACCCAATCTTGAGGGGTGAGTCAGTTAGCAACTATTGTGGGTGAAAGGAAAATTTCCTAGCCAACCAGTACCCATCCTAGGGGACAATGTGTGCCACAATCACCTCAACAACAATATCCCAAAGGTTAATTAGAAATAGGAACTTGTTCGAACCAAGATATCCACCATGAGAAAGTCAAATCCATTGCCACGTTGAGAAGTGGTAAGACATTCGACAACAAGGTCGACTTACACAAGGAAACTGAACTAGATCGATCTCGAGAAAAGGAAAAAAAAAAACCAAAGGTCCAACACTTGGGAACACAATTTCTAAGAAAACTAAAAACCACAACTAATAAGATGCTTCCTCCCAAAAGCTCCATACCCCGAAAGTGCCACCAAAAAGGGCCATTTGAATTAAAAATGTTTAAGCATGTGAATATCCACATACCCTTCTCAATGTCATTAAGCAAATACCTTCTTATGCCAAGTTTCTGAAAGACCTTTGCACTATGAAAAAGAAAACAATTGTTCCTAGGCAAGCATTCTTAGTTGAACAATCAACCTCTTATATCCAACATAAAACCCCTGTCAAATACAAAGACCCCAGTTGTTTTACAATTGCCTTAGGGATAGGAGATAATGAAATCAAACAAGCTTTATTAGATCTAAGAGCCAATGTCAACTTGTTGCCCTTTTCAATGTACAAGTCCTTAGGTTTGGGGGAGTTAAAACCTACCTCTAAACAGTCAACCTCTTATATCCAACAAAAAACCATTGTCAAATACAAAGACCTCGATTGTCCTATAATTGCCTTAAGGATAGGAGATAATGAGATCAAACAAGATTTGTTAGATCTAGGAGTCAATGTCAACTTATTGCCCTTTTCAGTGTACAAGTCCTTAGGTTTGGGGGAGTTAAAATCTACACCCGTCACTCTCCAGTTGGCTAATAGGTCGATCAAATTTCCAAGGAGAATTGTTGATGTTCTTGTTCAGGTTGATAAGTTCTATCTCCCAGTTGACTTTGTGATGTTGGACACTGAACTAGAAGTGAATGCCAAAAACCAAATCTCTGTCATTTTAGGTCGCTCATTTTTAGCAACATCAAATGTAGCCATTCATTGCAAAAATGGTCTCATGAAGTTGTCATTTGGAAATATGACACTTGAGCTTAATGTATTCTATAATGTCCAACACTCAGTTGAGGAAGAATGTAGAGAGGAAGTGAACATGATAAAAAGGCTCAGTGAAAAGTGTTTTTTGACACAATGCTATCATGACTTGTTGGAAGAATGTTTGACCTATTTTGGTTTGGACCTTGATGAGGAAAATACCGTTAGAGAAGTCAATTCATTGCTTGATTCTCTACCTTTACTTGACACCAATAATTGGAAACCAAAGGTAGAACCGTTACCCATTGGGAGCAAGCCACAAATTTCTTCATTAGTTGAGTCACCGAAGCTAGACTTATACCATTGCACAACCATTTGAAATACACTTTCTTAGAAGACACTAATACATTGCCTGTCATCATTTCTCACTTAGATAAAGAACATGAAGGTAAGTTAGTGGAAGTGATCCAAAATCACAAAGAGGAAATTGGTGGGTCCATTGCAGGCATCAAAGGAATAAGTCCTTCAATAGTAATGGATAAAATTCATCTTGAAGTTAATGCAAAAAACCTCTAGAGAGCCACAAAGAATACTGAACCCTATGATGAAAGAAGTTGTGCGAGCATAGGTCATTAAACTTCTAGATACATGTATCATATATCCCATATCAAATAATTAACAGGTTAGCCCTGTTCAGCTTGTTCCTAAGAAATCAGGTATCACTGGTGTGAAGAACCATGTTGATGAGTTGGTGTCAACTCGATTCCAAACCAACCGACGAGTGTGTATTGATTACCGGAAGTTAAACTCTATGACTAGGAAATACCACTTTTCCCTCCCATTCATCGATCAAATATTAGAGTGGTTTGCGGGTCATGAGTATTATTGTTTCCTCGACGGTTACTCTAACTATAACCAAATTCCAATTGCCTCTGAAAAATAAGATAAAACCACGTTTACTTGTCCGTTGAACACTTTTGCCTATAGGCATATGCCATTTGGCATGTGCAATGCACCAACAACATTTCAGCGATGTATGTTGAGTATTTTCTAAGACATGGTAGATAGGTTTCTAGAAGTCTTCATGGGTGTTTTCTCTATTTTTGGTTCCAGTTTTGATCAGTGTCTATATCATCTAACCCTTGTGCTAGAAAGATGTAAGGAGAAAACCTTGTTCTCAATTGGGAAAAATGTCATTTCATGGTAAATGAGGGAATTGTATCAGGGCACATTGTTTTTGAGAGAGGTATTGAAGTAGACAAGGAAAAAATTGATATTATAGCTAGTCTTTCACCTCCAAAATATGTCAAGGATGTTCGATTATTCCTAGGACATACTGAATTTACCGTTGTTTCATCCAAGACTTCTGCAAAATTGTGAGACCCTTGTGCATACTTTTAAGCAAGGACGTCTCATTTGAGTTCAATGAAAAATGCTTGAAGGCATTTGAGCAGTTAAAGCTACAACTTACCTCAGCACCCATCATTCGACATCTGGATTGGAGTGTCCCCACTGAGATATGTGTGATGCCTCTGATTATGCCATAACCGCTGCCTTGGGGCAGAGGATAGATGTTGCGGGTTTAACCGGCCTAAATAAAAAGGCTAATTTGACCCACTTATAATAACCGCAAGTGCACGGTGTCTAACTGGTAGACAACGACAAGAACAGGTCGATCCCACGAGGAAGGTGGATTAAATTGAATTTAATAATTTAATTAAACTAATTTGGAGAAAATGGGGTTACAATGTTTTTAAAACTAAACTAAAAATAAATTAAAAATAGGAAAAATAAAATAAAAGGAAAATATGGATGAGATGGATTTTGTGGAGTTTGGACTCACCGATGAGTTAGAAAATATATTTAAATCTAAATTACTGAAATTATAAACGAGAAGCTTTAGGGATGAGGATCCCTTGCTTGCACCGAAGATGTGATCATTAAAATCCAATTCCAATCATATCAAGTTTCTGTCAAACATTAATAATTTATCTCAAGCAAATAAACTCTTACCAAACATTAAGTGTCTTTTTAAGGCACACTTAATCAAAGTCTAAGCTTAATAATTTTTAGCACATGCTTTGAATATTGATAAAATGTGAATCTAACTACCAAACATATCAAGTTTTGATCGAACATGAAAGGTGAAAGCAATTTATCAAATTTCTGAAATAAAATTGTAATTATCAATTAAGCATTTAAGTCAGTAAAATAAATTAAAATAAATTATACAACCCTTTTGGTTTGTCGCCGCCTCGATGCAGTGGTACTCAGCAGATTACAAACAGCGCCAGGTCCAGTGGGGTTGTACATCAGATTTCCAGGATGTCAATAACGTCAGGCCATGCCCAGTCGGGGTGCTCTTATGCTTCACTGGGTGCCAGTAGCACTCCTCCCTCTTGTGTGGTCGTACACGGTTAAAAGGTGGGGTTCCGATAGCACCCGAACCTTTCCTCTTCGATTTGAACAGAGAGCGAGGCAGGAAACTCCATTGAAGCAGGAGCCCGCGAGAGAGAGAGAGAGATAGACCGAAGGATCCGGTGATGCTCTGGAGGACTCGACCGAGATTGGAGGATGGAGGAGATCCTCTGGTTCTGGTTTGTGGCGTTGAGACTGCCCCGCAAGAGAGAGAGACCGGCAGAATGGCGATGATGCAGGCGGACTATTGGACGTGCTGGGCTGTCCGGTGATGATGGTTGGGCTCCGGCAGGGTTGGGCTGTCCGGAGGTGTTCTGGACGGTGCCGGTGGAACGTTGATGAAGTAAGAGATACGTTGACGACAGAGTGGTTGCTGCTGCGCGTGCTGTCTGGCGTGTGTGTTGGCGCATGAATTGTCCGGAGGTGGTGGTGGTTATGGCGTTAACAGGGAAGGTGGCGGAGGGATAGATGGTCTGGACAGAGAGGGAGTGAGAGATGGATGGTGATGAGATGGGTGTGATGAAAATCACTTTGTGAAGGAAGAGGTTTGGATTTGGCTATTGAGACTTGATTCCCTTCTCCTCCTGCCCGTTCACATTCATTTTCTATTGTATTTATAGATAATGAACAAAATGAATAGAGATGAGATAAATGGATGATTTATGGAGTGAATCAAGGTAAAATCAAAACTGAATATGGGATAATTGGGAGAATATTCTTTGGGTTTGAGTGGGCTTGGCAATGGGTTTGGGTTGATGGATTTGGTTTTGGGTTTAAGCCAAGGGCTCAGGTTATTTTCACCTCCACTTTCTCTGAAGTCACCATCTGTGATTTGTAAATTTCATTTTTCTTCGATTTTTTCATTATTTCTCCAAATTCTACAAAAACACAAAAAATTAATAATTAATCTAAAATAAGATAAAACAAGGATTAACAAAAATATAATAGGAGGTAAAAAATGTTATAATTATGTGATTATCAAATACCTCAAACCTATATTTTGCTAGTCCTTGAGCAAAACAAAGAAAAGAAAATCACAAATAAAATCCTGACTCACTTTCGCAGGAATCGTCGATTGTACTTACATTTGAAAACGTGCAACAAAGCTTTGAACCCCTAGATTACCTCTAGGGGACGAGTTATAGTCTCGTGAGGGTTTCCAGAAAATGTTACCCACAAACATTACTGACTCAACAAAACTTGGTCAAATAGTGTTTATTTTAAAACTTCAAGATATGCAAGAAACCAACAGTGTCATTTTAGTGTATCAACAAATCTCCAAATAATTTAATATTCTCCAAAGGTTAGAAAAAATTCACAATCATCCTCAACTCAATGTGTATGTGTGGATAACACTATCAACATAACTTTTCATTTCAGAGTAAAACAATGACTAAATCTCCTGTAGAAAGTTTGTTTTGACTTCAAACTTCTCATGTCACTCACAATAAAACACTCAGAGATTTGGTATTTCACTCAGTTTATATGTGAAGAAAGAGTAAATAATGAAAAATAATCATCTCACATATAATATTATGAAGAATAGACTTTTCAAGAATGGAATGAACATGATCTCATGGACAGGAATATCAATTACTTTTGGGAATGTTGAATCAAACACCATAGTTCTTAGTTATTTAATCTCCGCATCTGTGAAACCAACATCTACCTAAGATCAACTAGGACTTTGTTGGGTTGTAGCGGGGCTTGGGTAATGGAAGGAATGTCAAAGGATTCTAAGAAAATTTTCTAGGAATGTATACACCCATTCAACGAACAATTAGGGCTGTCAAGAATAAACCAATGTTGCGCACCATCAATTTTTTCTTCATTCTCACATCTTTATCCTCATTGAATAATCATTTTTTTTTAATTTTTTTTCAACCCTTTTTTTTTTTTTTTCACATAGAGGATTTATGAAATATCTCATATTTTACTCTTTAATGCCCTTTTTACACCAAGTATATCCATCCATACACATTCCCAGAAAAGTTGGGTAAAGGTTAATGGGTTAACAAATAAAAGTTATTATAAGGCTCAAAAGGCTACAAAAAGTTTAATTTTATGGGTAAATTAAAAGGCTAGTTAATGGTCTAAAGAAAAAATGCCTAGATCATTTCCTAAGTTCGGGTCAGTATTATGACATTTCAATTGAATAAGCCAAAAAGTTCTAGTGTAATAATTCAATTTTGATGTCATTCCCAAAGCAATTGATCAGAAAAATGAGAATAATGAGATCATCAACGAGATAATACGGACTCAAGAAAAATCAGAGTTTATGTATAACCCTCGGAAAAATAGAAAGGTTCAAAACTTTCAGGGTTAAGTCTCCACTATTATTCTAAGGCTTTCTAGTATATACTTCACTCATCAACTTCAAGTTATGCTAACATGGCTCATGGTGCAAAGATGATCGAGTTGAATAATCTTATGAACTAGATCTAACTTAAGGATCATACTAAACTTTCATTATTTATCAATATACCAATATGTCAAGTTGGCTTGCATTTTCTTGAGCATAAAACATCCATTTTCATAATCGCAAAAGACCAAGTTTTTTTTTTTTGGACAGAAAAACACAAATTTTTTTATTTTTTATTTTAAGAATAAGAAAAGAAAACACTACGAAAAATTCACCGACTCATGAACCCTACCCACAAACCTAATCCAAACATTGTCCTCAATGCTTAACAAAATAATTCTGACAAATGAATGAAATATGTACATGAGAGGAGGTTAGAAAAGTATTACCGCGATGAAGATTTTACCAATTCTCACAAGTAATTCACCGATGAGAGCTTAGAGACAAAAGAATTATGGATTAGTTAATAGAGATAGATAAAATACACACTCAACATGCACCTTTACAACAAAAGTTGGACTGCCTCCCAGTAGCGTTTGGTTTAATGTCATCAGCATGACAAATATTCTTCCTAAAAAATGGTGTATCAAAAAGTGGAGAGGAAGAACATGACAAACACTTAGTCCATGGTGGTATATCAACAACCTGAACAGTTGAGGATCAGTCCACCCAAATATAGCAATCACATGGGGCACCAAATACACTAGGACATCCCAAAAGTGACCAGTAGTCATACACAACAGAGGATTCTTGCGTGCTCCAAAAAGGGAACATCCTAGGTCTGGTTCCAAATCAAAAGATTGAATAATTTTTACAATAGGATGGTGAAAACTGAAATCCTCACTACAGAACAAGGGATCGGTGAAAGTAGCCTCAGTAAAAGGGAATGTGATGCGAGTAGATGAGACGATGGATATATCAGGTGGTACAGGCTCATCACATGAATCACATAGAGATATTGGTCTAGAAAACTCAATGACACCCATATCAGGCATTTCTACCTGATTTTCAACCAGTTTTTCATTTTTAAGGGTAGTAATGCATTGGACATCTTCATCATCTGGCTCAGATGGCTTTTGATTAAAAATAGGTTGATTAGGAAATTTTTTTGACTCTATCTCAGGAAGTGACTCGGCTATCTGACTCACAGTCATCTCAAGTTTTCGGATAGCTTGGGAGTTTTGTTGAGAAATAACTATCAATTCTGTAATATCCTGAAAATTTTGCTCAAGCATTTCTCCTGTTCGCTCTATAAAAAGATTCAAAATATCCTCTAACCTTGATGTGTTGGATGGAGGAACAACTTGATGAAATTGAGACTCATTATCAGGAATGAAAGCTTGAGGAGTCTGAGGAGTGTCTAGAGGGCCTTCATGGTACTGACCATGAGCCCATGAGAAGTCAGGATGATAGGCTAAACCTGGGTTGTAATAATCTAAATATTGATCATAATCAGGTCGTCGCATGTCATAAAATGAATTGACTTGCTCGGAAAAATAGGCTGGATAATCCCTTGTGTTCATTTATTATTATTATTATTATTATTATTATTGTTATTATTATTATTATTAAATTTTTTTTTTAAAATCATTAACTCTAAAAATATACACAGACTCACACGCAATCAGCAACCAATAAATGCACAAGAAACATGCCTCCCTAAGCAATCAACGTTTTAGAGATCAATTATCTTTTTATCTTTGGGGAACAATTATTTCTTATGTAATATTTATGACAGAGCAATGGGTGTTACAAGTTGATCCTAAGAGTGTACACTTTATATCGCAAAGTTCAAAATTAGTAGTCTAGAGTTTTGTTTCAAAGAAACCGGATCATCACACAAGGGAAGGAGGTCACAATGGTCCAATTAAGTACTTCCTTGTGCTACCGCTCTGTAAGCCAATAGATGTGAGAACGATGTGATGTTAAATGTACACTTGAGGCTTGTGTTCCTAACCCAAAACTGTTAGTTACACCAATTCTTCTTGTGGATTGTACCTTACTTATGACTCGGCGTATCAGGTAAATTACCCTTGTGGCAGTGGCCTCTCGGAGTTCATTGAATGATTAAACCCATCGTCACTTTTAGCTTTGGTCAACACAAAAATTATTGGATTCACCTTGGTCTTGGTTGTCCTATGAACACCGTACCTAAAAGATGGCTCTATCTAACTTGCTAACTGATTTTAATTATGTTTGGCTATTGGTTGCACACAGCTGGAGTGATGAGGTGGGGATATCAAGTCCCACCTGTTTCTATTTAGAAGCTAGGTCTGCTTATTATGAATTACTAAAGTTTAGCATCCACAATTATAGAAATTAAACAACCAATCACACAATTTCAAACAATTACACAAAGCACTCGGTCGCTAATACGTTGCGTGAGTTAAAAGTACTTACAGTCTACGTATTCATCTCTGCACAAAGAGTTAGCACAATTCAAAAAAATGTCCGACTTTTTTTTATCCGTTTCACTCAACACACAAGCACATGCAAATAAATTTTCTGGTCTTGGTCTTAGAAGTCGGATTTCTAAATCACAAGAAATTATTGGGTAACAATTAAAATTGTTTCCCTATATTTTCTTTTGACTTAGAGAATTTAGGGTTTTTTTTAGGTGATTAAAAATGGAAAACAATAGAGTTTACAAAAATTATTACACCACACACTCGTAAAATGAGGTGAAAATAAAATTAAAACTCTCCTCACAAAAAATAAAAATTTTAAATTAAAATTTGCTTGATGTTTACAGGATCGTCCAATTTCTTCGAGAAGCGTGTACTCTGCAAAATCAAACAAATAATACAAAATGAGTGTAAAAAGAACTTAACAAAATAAAAATAAAATTCTGTTTGTTTTTTTTTTCTGAATTTTTTTTAAATTAGTGAAAATAAATCTTAAATTCAATTACACCGCTACCTTACCCGGCAACGGCGCCAAAAACTTGTTGCGGGTTTAACCGGCCTAAACAAACAGGCTAATTTGACCCACTTGTAATAACCGCAAGTGCACGGTGTCTAATTGGTAGACAACGGCAAGTACGGGTCGATCCCACGAGGAAGGTGGATTAAATTGAATTTAATAATTTAATTAAACTAATTTGGAGAAAATGGGGCTACAATGTTTTTAAAACTAAACTAAAAATAATTAAAAATAGGAAAAATAAAATAAAAGGAAAAGATGGATGAGATGGATTTTGTGGGGTTTGGACTCACCGATGAGTTAGCAAATATATTTAAATCTAAATTACTGAAATTGTAAACGAGAAGCTTTAGGGATGAGGATCCCTTGCTTGCACCGAAGATGTGATCATTAAAATTCAATTCCAATCATATCAAGTTTCTGTCAGACATTAACAATTTATCTCAAGCAAATAAACTCTTACCAAGCATTAAGTGTTTTTAAGGCACACTTAATCAAAGTCTAAGCTTAATAATTTTTAGCACATGCTTTGAATATTGATAAAATGTGAATCTAACTACCAAACATATCAAGTTTTAATCGAACATGAAAGGTGAAAGCAATTTATCAAATTTCTGAAATAAAATTGTAATTATCAATTAAGTATTTAAGTCAGTAAAATAAATTAAAATAAATTATACAACCCTTTTGGTTTGTCGCCGCCTCGATGAGGTGGTACTCAGCAGATTGCAAACAGCGCCAGGTCCAGTGGGGTGGTACATCAGATTTCCAGGATGTCAATAACGTCAGGCCATGCCCAGCCGGGGTGCTCTCATGCTTCACTGGGTGCCAGTAGTGCTCCTCCCTCTTGTGTGGTCGTACACGGTTAAAAGGTGGGGTGCATATAGCACCCCAACCTTTCCTCTTCGATTTGAACAGAGAGCGAGGCAGGAAACTCCACTGAAGCAGGAGCCCGCGAGAGAGAGAGATAGACCGAAGGATCCGGTGATGCTCTGGAGGACTCAACTGAGATTGGAGGATGGAGGAGATCCTCCGATTCTGGTTTGTGGCGTTGAGACTGACCCGCGAGAGAGAGAGAGACCGGCAGAATGGCGTTGATGTAGGCGGACTATTGGATGTGCTGGGCTGTCCGGTGATGATGGTTGAGCTCCGACAGGGTTGGTGATGGTTGGGCTGTCCGGAGGTGTTCAGGACGGTGTCGGTGGAACGTTGATGAAGTGAGAGATACGTTGATGACAGAGTGGTTGCTGCTGCGCGTGCTGTCTGGCGTGTGTGTTGGCGCATGAATTGTCCGGAGGTGGTGGTGGTTATGGCGTTAACAGGGAAGGTGGCGGAGGGATAGATGGTCTGGACAGAGAGGGAGTGAGAGATGGATGGTGATGAGATGGGTGTGATGAAAATCACTTTGTGAAGGAAGAGGTTTGGATTTGGCTATTGAGACTTGATTCCCTTCTCCTCCTGCCCGTTCACATTCATTTTCTATTGTATTTATAGATAATGAACAAAATGAATAGAGATGAGATAAATGGATGATTTCTGGAGTGAATCAAGGTAAAATCAAAACTGAATATGGGATAATTGGGAGAATATTCTTTGGGTTTGAGTTGGCTTGGCAATGGGTTTGGGTTGATGGATTTGGTTTTGGGTTTAAGCCAAGGGCTCATGTTATTTTCACCTCCACTTTCTCTGAAGTCACCATATGTGATTTGTTCATTTCATTTTTCTTCGATTTCTTCATTATTGCTCCAAATTTTACAAAAAAACAAAAATTTAATAATTAATCTAAAATAAGATAAAACAAGGATTAACAAAAATATAATAGGAGGGAAAAAATGTTATAATTATGTGATTATCAATAGACAAACAACCCCATGTGATCCATTATGCTAGTAAGGCTCTCGATGGATCTTGTTACTTCAATAATTTGATTTCCAAATCGAAATTAGAAAGGCACAGAGGATGTGGTCGCGGATCACCTATCTAGAATGATTGTAAAATCTGAGAGAGAGTCACTGATCATAATTGAAACATTTTCTAATGAATAATTAACTAAAGTGTCCCACTCACTTTCCTCCTTGGTTTGAAGACCTTGTGAAATATGTTGTTACTGGCCAAGTGCCTGACCATTGGTCAAAACAAGACAAATTAAAATTTCCAGCCAAGGCCAAATATTACTTCTGGGAAGATCCATACCTTTTCAAGTATTGTTTTGACCAAGTCATTAGGAGATTTTTCCCGAGAGTGATCAACAAAAGATTATCTGATTTTGCCATGACCACGCATGTGGTGGCCATTTTAGTTCAAAGAAAACCTTTGCAAAGATCATGCAGTGCAGTTTTTATTGGCCTACCCTATTCAGTGATGCCCAACTTTATTGTAAGTCATGAGATCGTTGCCAACGCTTAGGAATATAGGGCGTATAAACATGATGCCTCTTAACCCAATCCATATAGTTGAGATATTTGATTATGGGGTATAGATTTCATGGGCCCTTTTCCAAACTCATATGGCAATGAGTATATTCTTGTAAACTATGTGTCTAAATGGGTGGAATGGAAATCATGTAGAACAAATGATCATAAGGTTGTGATCATCTTTTTGAAGGAGATTTTTGTTCGTTTCGGCTCACCTCGTGCTATTATTATCGACAGAGGGACACATTTTTGTAATCTTTCCTTTGTGAGAGTAATGAAACACTATTGCATCACTCATAAGGTGGCTACACCTTATCACTAGCAAATTACCGGCCAAGTGGAGAATTTAAATAAGGAAATCAAATGTATCCTAAAGAAAACAGTCCACCTTTCAAGGAAGGATTGGTCTCTCAGATTGACTGGTGCTCTATGGGCATACCATACAACATTCAAAACCCCTATTGGAATGTCTCCATAATGCTTAGTTTATGGAAAGCCCGTCATCTTCTAGTTGAGCTTGAACACAAAGCTTATTGGGCAATTAAGAAGTTGAACTTTGAATCTGATAAGGTTGGAACCCATCGAAAAATCCAACTCGTTGAGTTGGAGAGATTAGAAATGATGCATATGAGTTTGCTAAAAGGTGCAAAGATCAAAAGAAGACAATCCATGACAAAATGATTTAAAGAAAAGAATGTACTCCTGGCCAGCATGTCTTTTTATATAACTCTAGTTTGCATCTCTTTCCTGGTAAGTTAAGATCTCAAAGGTCTGGAACATTTAAAGTTCGAACAAATTTTTTTCCAAACGGAGCCATCGAAATCGAGAAATGGACGATGATAGTGTTTTCAAAGTAAATGATCAATGATTAAAACCATTCCTCGAGTACAAAAGTCAAGAAGTAGAGGAGCTCCTTCTTGAAGATCCTGTGTATCAAGATTAAGTTACATTCACTAGAGCACCAGGGAGCTTATGGCAACCCCTTTACTTTCCTTATTGTTTCTCACCAATTCTTAGTTGACCCACAATGTCTTACTTTATAACATCGAGGACAATGTTCGGTTCAGGTTTGGGGGTATTTCAAATTCAATGGTGTATTTTGACATTGGTCATTTCAAAAAATAAAATTCTTTGTGATGATACATAAAAACAGTCACACCCCTAAGCCGTACACGTGTCATGATGATCTCGAGGAACTACAGGCCCCAACATCAGCCCAACACTAATCCGGCCCAAGCGGTTTAAGCCCGCTCGACTTCAGTCCGCCAAGCATACCTGGACTCTCACAGCACGCTAGGCCCACACGTCTCATAGTTGTCCTCAATACACGTAAGCCCTCCTTAGGCAAGTATCTCGAGGATTAGCTTCGGACGGGCAACTACAGCTTCTCTATGCTTCCAACTAGGAAGCAGATACCAGAGTATCTTCCATATAGGGAAACTTCCCTCCTACAACACGACTCCTAATTAAAGAGGGATCTCCACGAAGATCTCCTTCTTAAACTACGCCTACGATGGCTTGGTTGAACCAGGACTCCTTGCACTATAAATAAGACACGAGGTTGGTAAGCTAAGGTACGCTACAAATTCCTTGTTGCAACATTACACATTCCTCAGAGCCCTATCTGACTTTAGCATCGGAGTGCCATTGGCCACCACAACGGTGGTTCATGGCTCACGTGTGCTACTTGTGCAAGTCAACATGTCAGCAAGAACCAGGTCAGAGTAGGGAGCAAAAAATGACTACATCAGTTTGGCGTCGTCCGTGGGGATGACATAGTTCATAACTTTACACTAATCGTCGTATCCTTTCAAAACATAGAGAGATGGTGACCACCATGTCATGTAACAACGGAGAAACCTGGGGACATGTCAAACGTTTCGGCTATCCTTATACCGCTTCCTTCAGCAGCTCCTATCTTGCACGCGCTGTCGACTCACGCTTCCGTACCGTCGCCAACAACAACAAATCCCAGAATCGATACACTGGTGTCCCAAATACAGCAGATCGCCAAAGCAGTGGAGGATCTCACGTGACAAAATCCACTACCCGCTAATGGAGACCAGGAGCAGTACGGACCTCCGCCTCCAGCAGATGATAGGGAGCATGCGTAGGAAAGACAAACACCCGCCAGTTCTTATTTGACTAAAGGAGGATGCGCCGCTAACATTGAGTTCAACGCCAGGACAGAGAGGCTCGGCTCTGGGAATCCCTCCGTAGAGGGGCGCACAACCCAGACATACTCTACCGCCTCTCCATCTCACCATTTGTGGATCAAATTGTGAACGAGACCTTTCGGAGAAAGTTCACTCCCTCGAAGCTCGACTACTACAATGGGACCACCGATCCTTTCGATCATCTGCGCCATTACCAGCACGTAATGGCCCTCAAAGAAGGATCCGAGTCCATCATGTGCAGAACTTTCCCACCAGTCTAAAAGGCCCTGCGCTGACATGGTTCCACAGCCTTCCACCGAAGTCAATCAACTCCTTCAAAACACTGAAGAAGGAATTCCTGACACGTTTTGTCGGGAGCCAGCGTTTCAGAAAAGGCCCGTACTAGATACTCTCTCTATGGCAGAGGTTCGAAATTATGTCATGCGCTTCAACAACGAGCTGACCCTTATCGAAAGGTGCAATGACGATACAGCCATGACGACTTTCACTGCGGGCCTCAAAGAGGGAAAACTTTTTGAGGACCTTACCTTGTAGCCACCTCTAGACATGGCGGAGCTCTACAAGAGTGTCTAGAGACACATCACCCTGGAGGCGTCAAGGACCTCTAAAAGGGAAATCGATGGCGACAGGAGGCTCTCCTTTCCTAGGGACATAAAAGAGGGAAAAAGTCACAAGGACGAGGAACGAAGCAAAAGGAAGTGCAGCGACAACAAGCCGGATCCTGGTCGTCTCAAGCTGGAGAAATCATCCAACTATGTTGGATCCAGAGTCGTGACACCCCTTAGCGCTAGCCTGTCGGACATACTTAACTCCATGAAAGGTTGGGAGAAGCCGAAGTGGCCCTCAAAGACTCGCGAAGACCCCTCCAAGCACGATAACGAAAAATACTGATCGTACCACAATGAAGGCGACCACAACACCAACGACTGCAAGAGTCTAAGGTATGAAGTTAAGTACTGGATCAGCAAAGGCAAACTGAAAGAGTTCCTAAAGTCTGAGAAGCCAACAGAACAAACAAAGGACATGGGGGAGTAAGTTAAAGAAATAGAGAAGGTGACTCCAAGGATTATCTACGTCCTTCATGGAGTCGAACCGAATGAAGACCAGTCATACAGGTTCGGCAAGCGGACACTTCTGGATATGCCGACACAATCCGCGGGTGAGGACAGACACATTTGCCACTCACGGGTTCAGAACCCCAATCCCACTTTGACTTTCATGGTCAAGGACCTCGATGGAGTCCGGGCGCCGCACAATGACGCCTTGGTCATCTCTGTTTCCATCGCAAAGTGGGAAGTAAAGAAAGATTTAGTCGACACAGGATGTTCACTTAACGCTATGCTCTACAAAACGTTCCACAACATGAACCTCAAGGAGGAAAACCTGACATCTTTAGAACGCTTGCTGATCAGATTCAGTGGGGAGGAGTGCTTCCCCATCGGAAAGATAAGGTTGGCTACAGTAGCAGGGGAGCCGCAGCTCAGGAAAGTTCTATTTCTGGACTTCATGGTGGTAGATGCACTGTCATCCTACAATCTCATCCTGGGAAGACCTTGGCTTTACCAGATGGAAGTAGTGGTCTCCACCATTCACCAGTGTGTTAAGTATACTGCTAACCACTCCGAAGGAACCATACGTGGAGACCAACCTATGACATGAAGTTGCCATTACGCCGCACTAAAACAGATAAAGTGCTCGCAGATTTAACTACATCATGCAGAGCATCCCGACCTAGTACAAGACCACAAGATGGAAGAAATATCATTTGCAAGCGGTACAAGAACAATCTGCTTTTTCGCTTAGCGAGTCGTAAAGGCCATGGCAAGCAGGAACACATTCCCCCGACATTCCGTCGGCTTGGATATCTGCCCCTCTACAAGGTTTACTCTTCAGTGACCTATGTAACACCTCGACAGTCCGCTAAACGATCCGCGAGAGCTACCTGAATTCACTTCAAGGACAAGATCGAATTCTCTCCATCAATAGTTAGTTTGCTTTAAGTTGTTTGTTTCCCTTTCTATAGTAAATATTGAGTTTTAGTTCTTAAAAAGCTTATGTGATTCATAATCATTTAAGAATTAAATGAAGAATTAGGAAAAACAAACTCTATTGATTATCGGAAAGATGTAACAACAAACACCTTGAGGCAAATACAAAAGGCTACATATTGCGAATGCCTTGAGGCGGATACAAAGACTGAGCACTATAAGCGTCCAAATACAGTGTGAACTAAAGTTAAAGACTCACTTAGACAATTCTACTTGCAAACATTCTGATGTGAGTAATCTGCAAGTGACAACAAAGATAAGCGAACGGGATACGCAAGATGGCATACTAAGGCATATGATCAACATGGAGTGAGGACTTATTGTTTGATCGCACAAGCGACGCGAACAGTCCAAAGAAAGTAGAACCATGATCTAGCAAACACGACCCTCAAATATGGGATGAGGGGGTACAAAATCGGCAACTAGGAGTCCCGCGATGAGCCACAACCCACATGCTCGATCCCTCGAAACTGTGAACATGAGACAAGTATCAGGTTGACACAGGTAGGGTGCACTTTCCAGCCGTGGGTGTGAGAGGGTCGTCTAGGAGCCAATGGCCCAATCCATGGACATTGTCCAATTCCTCTTCATCTCGAGATCCTGAATTCCAGCGTAAAGCCGGACGATGGGGTTAATCGAGAAGTGGCGGAGGTGGCCACCATGGAGTAGGTTGCAGATGCTATCTCTGAGATCAAACATTCAAAAACTACGATAAGGCACCTGCACATAAAGGACAAACTCTTCCCTTGGGAGATAATCCGTACTACTTCTCCGCAATATGAGAAGAAATTACGAGACCTCAGCGGATCAACTACGTGCCCACGCATAACAACAGCTATCTCTATGCCTGAACGGCGCAAATCTCATAACATTCGGAGACTCTATATACGAAGAATCAACTTCAGCCTTTGAAAAACCCAAAGCATGTTCCTCAGCCTTTGGAAAATCCAAAACATCTTCTTCAAGCAAGAACATTACAGAAGATAAGAGCTATGAAGGTTAGTGCCTACAACGATTGGAAAACACCATTATATAGACATGATGGTTCACCAAGTGGGCACTCAAGCATTAACTGCCAAGCATTGAATACCGTACGAGAAACTAGAAGACGACGGTTCCCAAGGAAACTGCAAGGACGACATCGATCAATTAATGGCGCTGCACGCAACCCCATCAATTGAAGGAGAGTAATCGATACTCAACCGTCAGCAGCCTATGCATACCCGTGTCACCGCGCAATCTACTCCTACATGCAACACAGCATGCAGGTAAACCCTAGCCCTTTCTCTACGGGCCCATGGACTCAGCCTATCATTCAAACAACATTCTGTCACGTGCTTGGCATGAGCGCTAGAGATCCTAGTCAACCCTAACATATGGATTATACCTTTAGATCACCAGTTGATTTAAGGTAATTTCATCCACTCCATGCAACGTGCGGAGGGAGTAGGTTCGCACGCCTCCTAGCAGGCGAAGCCTCTATTCAAACCAGACAAGCTTAGTCAGCCAAGACTGATGACGATAGCTGATATTCACATAATTATTACATAATATACCTCCTAATTTATATTTGTTAGTGTTTCAAATAATGTATTTAATTTAATTATTTTATTTTTGTATTTTTGTAGGATTTTGAGTTTAAATGACAAAAGTGCATTAGCTTGGCGAATTTGGAAATTCATAGACAAATTGTCGAAGCGGAGCGGGAGACACTCAAGCCAAAGATTAATAAAGAGAACCAAAGAAAAAAATAAAAGAAATTAGTTTTGAATTTTGGTGGAACAAAGGAGTAATATGGATGAACATAGCCAAACCCACCTTTGCTGTTATTAGAACATAATCTAAACAAAGGGGTGGGACCCCTTTGTTTATTTGGTTCCAGTTATTTTTGGTTTCCAATTTGTATTTGGTTTTCAATTTGTATTTGGTTTCCAATTGTATTTGGTTTCCAATTGGGTTTCCAATAAGGAGTTGTTTCTTTCTACCATAAATATAGCAACACAAGGAAGAGAGGGGGCAGAGAACGCAGGAACAACAGAGAGCGCATGAACAACAGGGACACACACAACGCATCAACAACCGAATACGTATCGGTAATCCACCACGTGCTGGCATGAAGCTCCACACCGCTATTGCTGTCATCACCTTCACTATGTGTCACTAAACTCCACGCAAGGCGAAGATATGAACTCCTAGATGTAACACACTTAATTGGTATTTGATTCATTTTATGATTTCACGATGAATAATGGTATTTATGATTTTCACTTTTATTTAATATAGGAGTTTATGTTATTTTAGTGACAAATATTTCATTAACTTCTTCGTAGATTATTATTTCGGTGGTTGTCTTTTTCTTCTCCATGTAAGTCTAGTCATGCTTTTCTTATGTGTGGAATTTTAAAGATCAATTAATTATGGTAGGTTAGTTATATGTGATTGTCTTTTATTACGTTATTGTCTCCGGATATATCGTAAATTTAGGATATCATATATGACCAATCTTTGTGCTTTCTAGAAAAAGTGAAATCTAAAATCCATTTATATTAGAATATATTGGTGCATTAAAGAATATTTTTCCGATTATGTTGTTTGGGATGTGAAACATGTAATTGAGTTATCATAGCGAATCAATACTAGTTGGTGCGTGAAATCTAGGAGGGATTCTTGGAACCTTGTGATTTTTCTAAACTTTATTTTTATTAAACTAAATTCAATCTATTTTAAAATTGCTAGAATTTCTTAAATTTAGTTTCGCGTAGTTCTTCTTCCTTGACCTTGTTTTGTAGATTGCTTTTTCTAGTGGGATCGATACCTCAATCTTTACTGCAATTGGCCGCGTGTACTGTTTGGGCGTAATCAAAATTTTGCGCTGTTTCTGGGGACAAACGTCATTCTACAAGGGAGGTTTCGGGTATTATCTTTCTTGTTCATTGTTTTATTTTATTTTTAGGTTTTAGGTCAGTTTATTATTATTATTATTATTATTATTATTATTATTATTATTTTATTTCTTAAAAAATAATAATAATAATAAATAAAAATAAAATTGAAAAAAAACAAAAAAGGACATTGGGGGAGTGTGAGTTGGAATAGATACCACTTAGGGAGACTAATTAGGGTCCCAAATTTAGAACACCCACAAATTCACATTGAGCTCAAATGAAGTCCTACTTCTAATTCTAACACCATGAGTAATCACAAAGATGACCATGTTCGGTCGATAAAGGACTATCTCCACCCCACGCGCACTGCTACTCCATCATGTATCATGTTTGCACCAAATACACTAAAGCTAGATTTTAAGCCGGGTATGATACAATTATTACCCACTTTTAATGGCCTAGAGAGTGAGAATCCTTATGTTCACATTTGGGAATTCGAGGAAGTTGTGGCCACTTTCCACATCAATGTTGAGGCTGTAGACTCGGTTAGACTAAGGTTTTTTTCCTTTTTCCCTTAAGGAAAAAGTGAAGAGTTGGCTATACTCTTTTCGACCAAGGTCTATAGATTCGTGGGAGGAGATGACCCGAGCATTTTTTAATAAATACTTTCCTTACCACAAAACCAACGGTCTAAAGAGACAAATTTCTACCTTCACCTAAAAGAATAGCGAGACATTATATCAAGCATGAGAGAGGTTCAAGGATCTCTTGAATACATGTCCACACCATGGGTATGAGAGTTGGCACTTAGTCAGTTATTTTTAGGAGGGGCTCACCGGTAGAGAGCGTCAGTTCGTTGAGATGATGTGTAATGAAAAGTTTTTGCATAAGGACCCTAACGAGGCCATTGAGTACCTGAATGACTTGGCTGAAAAGGCTCATACTTGGACTGGTCCAAGTGCTACCAAGAACACGGATAGAACACACCCAGCTGGAGTCTACCAACTTACGGAAGAGGACAGCCTTAGAGCCCAATTGGATAGAGTGACTAGGGAGTTAGATGCACTTAAGGCCAAGGATGGTAGGCCCACACATACTGTTGCCAGAGTTGAGCTACATGACGCCTGTTTTATATGCGGAGGAGTTGAACACTTAGCACAGGATTGCCTGACCTTGACTGAGATGAGAGAGGTTTATGAGGAACAATGTAACGCCTTAGGGATGTACAAAAATCCTTACTCACCATTCACTAACACTTACAATTCTGGCTAAAGAGATCACCCTAACTTAGGCTGGAGGTCTGAAGCAGACCAACCTACACACTCGCAGGCACAACCACCTATGTCATACCCTGCACCTCCATACAATGTGCAATCTAACAGAAGTTCCCTATCAGACACATTACATGCATTTATAGAAGCACAAGATAAAACTAATCAAAAATTTGAGGTTGCATTGACACATTGACAGAAGAAAACAAGGAGATCAAAGGCCAGATAACTAAGCTGACAAGTTCATTAACAGTACAATAGGGAGGCCAATTTCTATCACAACCTCAAGCAAATCCGAAGGGCCAACTTATGGCACAAACCTTTGCTTCAGACTCTCATAATGTCAAAGAGGTTAATGCCATCACTACTCGGAGTGGTAAAATTTTAGATGGACCAAGCTCGTCCACAACTATAGGCTCTTCCCCAAGTGCAAAGGAGAGCATCCTTGAGGATGAGCCCAACAAGAACATTCCAGTTCCAGTTCCTTTTCCTCAAGCACTACGACCTACTAGGAAAAAAAAATCGAAAATGCATGGTGAGATTTTAGAACACTTGAAACAGGTTAAAATTAACTTACCTTTGCTACATGTGATTAAACAGGTACCAACTTATGCAAGGGTCATCAAGGATCTATGCACTATCAAGAGGAAGCATCATGTCAAGAAGACTGCCTTTTTGACAGAACAGGTAAGTGCGGTGATTGAGCAGAAGACACCACCCAAGTACAAAGATCTAGGGTGTCCTACAGTCACCTGCCAGATTGGGACTCATGAGTTCGGCCAAGCCTTGTTGGATTTAGGAGCAAGTGTAAATCTGATGCCATATTCTATTTACTTGCGACTGGTCTAGGAAAGATTAAACCCACATCTGTGGTACTACAATTGGCCGATAGATCGGTTAAGAAGCCAAGAGGAATAGTCGAGGATGTCTTGTGCAGATTGATAAGTTTTACTATCCCGTCGACTTTCTTATTTTAGATACTCATTCTGCGGTTAATATGGGGTCTACAGTTCCAATTATTTTAAGTAGACATTTTCTTGCCACAGCTAACGCTCTTATCAATTGTAGGAATGGTCTAATGAAGCTGTCTTTTGGGAACATGACTCTGGAGGTCAACATATTCAATATTAGCAAGCAACCACGTGATGATGATGAGTGTCATCATACTTACATGATAGACACGCTGATATTAGAGGAGGCGCTTTTGAGTGCAGATTCTGAAACCTTAGAGTATCTCTTTTCTATTTCTAATTCTGAGAGTTCACTTTATCCTGACAATGCTTTTGATATTTCTATTGTTTCAGGGTTAAAGGATAAAGGAGGACGACAATGGCAACCATGCTTTGAGGAGTTTCCAAAGGAAAGACAGAAACCACAACCATCCACCGTAGAAACTCCGAAAGTTGACCTAGCTCCATTGCCTGAGGGACTTAAACATGCATTCCTCGGACCAGGTGATACCTTTCCTATTATTATTTCTTCCGTGCTTGATGGCTCACAAGAAGAAAAATTGATTAATATGTTACGTGAGCACAAATCTGCATTAGGTTGGACTATAGCTGACATCAAAGGTATTAGCCCCTTAATATGTTCCCATAGGATTCACTTAGAAGAAGGAGCTAACCCACGTAGAGATCCTCAAAGACGACTTAACCCCACTATGAAAGAGGTGGTGAATAAGGATATCTTAAAATTGTTAGATGCAGACATCATTTATCCAATCTTTGATAGCAAGTGAATTAGTCCAACTCAAGAAGTTGCCAAGAAATCTGGAATAGCAGTGGTGACTAATGATGAGGGGGTGCTTGTTCCTACTAAGGTAGTGATAGGGTGGTGCATGTGCATTGATTATAGGAAACTTAATTCTGCCACCCACAAAGATCACTTCCCACTTCCATTCATAGACCAAATCTTAGAGCGACTAGCTGGTCATTCTTTCTATTGCTTTCTAGATGGGTATTCAGGATATTATCAGATTGAAATTGCATTAGAGGATCAGGATAAGACTACTTTCACATGTCCTTTTGGTACTTATGCTTTTCGGCGTATGCCATTTGGTTTGTGTAATGCGCCGACTACTTTTCAGAGATGCATGATGAGTATTTTTAGTGACATGGTTGAAAAATATATGGAAGTATTCATCGATGATTTGACTATTTTTGGCGATTCCTTTGATTCACGTTTACTTCACTTGAAGGCTGTTTAAGTAGATGTGAAGAGAAGGGTCTGGTGCTTAATAAGGAAAATGTCATTTCATGGTTTCCTATGGAATAGTTCTGAGACACATAGTTTCTGATAAAGGAATCGAGGTTGATAAAGCAAAAATTGAATTGATTTCTAAATTACCTACACCTAAAAGTGTCAAGGATGTGAGATCCTTTCTAGGGCACGCAGGTTTTTATAGGAGGTTCATACAAAATTTTTCTGCCATCTCTAGACCATTAAGTAGCCTCATGTTCAAAGACGCCGTGTTCCAATGGTCACAAGAGTGTGAAGATGCCTTCCGAACACTCATTGATAGGCTCACTTCTGCCCCCATCATGTAGCCACCAGATTGGAATTTACCATTTGAGATAATGTGTGATGCAAGTAACTATGCTGTGGGGGTAGTCTTGGAACAACGAAGGGAAGGGAAGCCCTTTGTTGTTTACTATGCTAGTCGAACACTCAATGATGCTCAGATGAATTATTCAACTACTGAAAAAGAGTTGCTAGCCGTAGTTTTTGCTTTAGATAAATTTCATGCTTATTTGATTGGTACACCTATCACTGTTTTAACTGACCATGCGGTTCTTAGCTCAATGAAAAGTCCTTCTGCTTATTTCAGAAATAAGAATAAAAGACATCTTCATTAAGATATAGATAAGATGTATATTTGTCTAATCAAGTCAGTTGAGATACAGAAAACACTGAGTAAAAAATAACAAACACAATTTTAATTGTTTGATAAAGTTAATAACACAACATGCTTTGAGCGGTTGTAATACAACCATCACGTATATAAGAACCAATTCTAATGGATATACCTAAAAGAAAATAATGTTCTAACTAGTAAGTATACCTTGCAAATGTACTTTCAATGTATACATGGAATGTGTGTGGGGTGCATGTTTCCTTCAAAGTTATTCCATAACACATAAGAAAGTGGTTAATAAGTCAACAAGATTAACTGAGGAAAGTTTGCTTCTTTTGAAGAGGTCAAAATAAAAAAAAGTGTTAGGATTGGTTATCATCTTGTGAGGGCATGACTCGTCAATTTTTTTTTTTTATCAAGAAAATTGAAATAGCATAAAAAAGAAAAGCCATTCAGGTTCAAAGTACTATCAATCACTAAATCATCATAATTGCTACTGATGCGTCCAAAAATCGTTCTCCTATGAGTTTGACCTGCAAAACCACTGTTAGACTGCCAATGACCACCTTTTTGGTGGCCGAAGGCACTCCGATGCTTAAGTCAGTAACTCTGTTGGAAGAAGGAACTAAATCTGGACAAAACTCAGTTAAAGTTCCATACCTTTGTCGAATGTTCCCTTTACCTTTTATAATGATCGCAGTTAACTCTCTGCGCGACTTAAGCATGTGAGGCGCAACGGAAGGAGATGTCTTTGTGACAGTTTCCTCCTTAATGGAGATGCATTCGTGGAGGCGTAGATACCTCCACGACTCTTTTGTGCGCAATGTTATTTTTCTTTATGAGATAACGTGTAACGGGTTTGGATTTGGGATTTGATTCGTCTGGGCCTGGATTCAGATCCTGTTTACGCCTCCTTAGAGGTGGGCCTTGTATGGGCCTGTGGAATTAGCTCTATTTCTATCGGGTTTCATGAGCTGGCCCAGTAGGTTGTTGTTGTGTCCTCGTGATGGGTTTTTATGCCACATGTACGGTTGGGGTAGTCGGTTTATTTTGATGTATCATTAGCTACCCCCCCTTAGTTAGTGGGTATGGTGACATATCCACTAATTTTGTGACGGTTGTTGTGTCAATTGTGCTTTTGCGCTGAACTTGATAACTTTTAGTTGCTCGATCGTCACGGTTACTTCGTTGTCTATTCGTTTTCGCACATATTTTTAATGCGTCATTAGGTCCCCTATTTCGCTCCGTGAGTGGTCTCTTCGTTTTCCAGTTGCTTAAAAGGTGTTGTGGCCACTCTTCTTCTTTCTTTACACCATCTGTAGTGCTATTTTTTTTTCTTCTACTGCCACTTTTTCCTCGTTCGTTCTTCCCGGCTTACAATGCCTGCTAGCAACATGTTGGTTGGTGATTAGCTTTCACTTGCGAAACTCATTTTTCTCCAAACAAAGCATCTCAAGCTACTTTGGATAGTGTCTGTTCCAACTATTCTTTGCTTGAGGACCTTGAAATCATTATTCTTCGCAAAAACGATAATCCTTGTTGCCCGAGGAAAAGATATATCGTACTTTATCCTTGCATGTTCTATGCCGGTCTTCGGTTCCCTGTTCCAAAGTTGATCTGGTCATATATGGACTTATTGGGTGTTCTTCCTGCTCAAATGGGGCTGAACGGCTGAAGGGTCATGGTTGCCACGTATTCTAGGGCCATTCTTTTTGGTATCTCTTTAACACCTCGAATCTTGCATTCCTTCGCAGGATTGGTTCTTTACGTCTGTCGATTTTGGCCACTTCAATTTGCGTGGTCTTCCGATAGTAAGGTCTTTCTGAGTTCCTCTCAAGCATCGAAATATGAAATTGACTATGGAGGAGAAAATTATCAGTAAGCGCTTCTTGGGGCTTTCGATGGTCCCATTGGGTTCCCATCTTACTAACGATATGGTGAGGCGCAGTGGTCTATACATCATGAATGACACCGAAAGGGCCTTGTTGACCGCGAGACAGGCTGAGGAGATTGTTACCCGTGCTATCGGCGATTAAGTGGTCGTTGATCGAAAAGTGGGCTCCATTGTTACGGATCTCAATGCTCCTATTCGTACTGCTACCGGTCCTTCTAGAAAGAGAAAAGTAGCGAGGCCTGTTAGTCCATCGAAGCGGTTGTTTCTATCTTCCGATCGCGTGCCGAAGAAAAAATGGCTTGTTGATTCTGTGCGTCGCACGACTCTTTATTTGGATTCTATGGATAGAAATCCTTCGTGGGAGGACCACTTCGCTCTGCAAAAAGCGGAAGAGTTGAGGCTGGCTCTAAAGAGGAGTAAGAAGGATATTGTCCGTCCCCTAGATGATGGTGAAAAGTGGCTTATTTCTACTTATGGTGGCCTTGACATTGTCAAGTGCTCTGAAGAGGATCCTCGGTCTTTTGATGACAAGATACTTCAGTTGGCTGTTGTCCAATATGAAGAACTTGGCAGTCGAGGTCTGGCCTCTGAGTTGCAGTCTCGACATCCTCCTTTCCTTTTGCTTACGGAGCGGTGGAGGTTCCTCCATTCACAACCTACTTGAATCCTTCGGCTGTCATTTGTTCCGTTTCGGCCGAGCGATGAGATGAAGGTTCTCATGTTGTTTCCTCATCTTTTATGGCCATGGGTAGTGGTGGTTTTTCCATACTACCTGATCCTCGTGTTCTTCATTCATGGATCAGTTGGAAGGAACTACTTCTGAGGAGATCCGAGTTAAATCGGATTGGAAGTTATGTTGGTTTTCTCATTTTGGTGTATAGGATGGTGCACACAAGCAGATAAATGAATGGCACAGTTGGTCGATAGAAAGGTTCCGATATCTGTGCTGAATCTGAAACTTCACCTTGAGAATGGTGTTAGGCCTGTAATGGAAGGGATGACTTATCTTGCCTACGCAGGGATGATGAGCTTGAGTAGTCAGGTCAATCACAATCTTATGGTTTCTTTGGAGAGGAAGCATTCTGTGCTTCTTCTGGTGTTCTCCCATGTTCTTTACCAGTACGATGTGTTAAAAACGTGATGTTCTAAACGAAACAAGGTGGTTGAAGTTTCTCGGGTGTCGTTGGCTGAGGTCGAGGGTGTCACGCCCCGATTTTTGAACAACATAAATTAATAGATTATCCAAAAACCAAGGCACGATAGGAACAAATTAATGGTACAGTCATAAGGCAGAAAACAAACTAATAACTTTCCTCAATATTCTTCCTCTAAAAATGAGGTCCACAATTATAAACCCAAGCCACAACATAAATAAATGAAAATTACATTAATCAATCCCTAAATAAATCTCTGACAAAAAAACTGAGCATTTATAACTAAATTCTACATCTGATTACCTAGGAATAATAATAAAAATGATCTAACAAAAATGTGTCGAATCCTTAGCTATCGCCACGCAGCTAATACCACCCTTGTGCTCCAATTAACCTTGATAAGTCTTTGGGGCTATGCTCATTAAGAACGCACCTAAATTTGTAAAACAGTACAAAATTTGGGTCAGTATATTAATACTGGTGTGAGCAAACTTACAAATCGAGACAATTAAATATAAAAAAAATGCATTTCACCTTAAGGAAGATAGGTAGTTCTCATTCGAGATTCGAATGAGCTGTTAGTTTCTTCCCTCAAGGCTAACCTAATACATGCTAAAATAATTCATACACAATTTCATGTTATGATCAATTCAATGGTTTTATTTATTTTTCATAATTCTTGGTTTCTTTTTCACAATCGCACACTCATTCTATGCCGAACACACCTCACCCAAGTGTGCCTCCCTTGTCATCGAAGCCACTCAGAGCGAAGCGTACATGACCCAAGTGGGGTGCTACATTGAGTGTCATGTCATCTCACCCGAAGTTCGATACCTGGCAAGTATTTCCTAAATCTACACGTACTATCAAACTCACATGGAACGATGTACCGATATGCAAGCAAGTCTGCATACCCATAATTTATATCACACGTATACAAGCAAGTTTGCATACAAATATTTTTTTTTCCTGGAGTTGTGGAAAATAGCTTAAATGTCAATTAAGTATCAAATGTAGTTTACTACCACTTCAAGTAAATAAACTAATACGTAGCAAGCAATAAGAAATGATATTCCACTTTGTCCAAAATTTAATACATGGCCGAAAATAAATACAATGATTTTCATAAAGAGGTAGATCAATAGACCAATACGTACAGCTCAGTGTGATATATGATGAATTCTCATCAATATCGTGTATTAAGAAAGGAAAATCTAAAGTGCAACATAGGTACTTCTGGACGAGTTCATATACATAGCATAACTCCTAGATGAGAATTTTTTTTTCACTCTGAAATAAACCATAGGGATTAAAAGACCAGTTCCCTTTTCTCTACACAAGTACGGAGATTCAGATAAAATAAAAAACGAAAACACTTCCCAAAATTTCTCATATCACATATTAACGTGAAGTGCATATTAACATGAGGTTCCTAACATTACATAACAAAAAAGAAAAAAACAAAAGAATACCCTTCCAAAGATTTTTCTCACAGCACATGTTAGCATTAGCTTTCCTAACATCACATCACATACAAAGAAAAGAAAAACCCTTCCCTAGATTTTCTCACATCACATGTTAGCATTAGCTTTCCTACATCACATCACATACAAAAAGAAAAAAAAACCTTTCCCAAGAGATTTAATGTCCAAATCATATTCGGTTTGTCTAGGGAATCATATTAACATTGGGAAAAATGTTGAAAAGGGATAGAGTTTTACTCACAATTTTTTTGCAAAGATCCCAAAGTTCTTCCTTCAGCGCCTCACACTTTTTTTTTCAATGTAAGTTTTTTTTCTTCTTTTCTTTTGTGTGTATTCAAAGAGAAAAAAAGGGCTAGGAATTTCTTTTAAATGAATTTTTAATTAGGGTTTCTTTAGCTAAACACAACCATCACTAATCTCTTACCCACCACCAACCTAAAGCTAGGTCCTAAATTAAAATCATAAAATATATAACTATTTGTAACTATTACCAATTAATAAATACTACCAATAAATAAATATTATCAATTTCTAAGATAATCAAAGTATATTGGTAAGTAAATTGGGCGGGTATTACAATATACACACCTTAAAACAATCTCGTCCCGAGATTTGGTAGGATAAGGGTTAGGCAAATAATTCTAGGTGCATATGCTTTACTTTGTCCTCCAACTCCCAGGTGACATCGTTCTCCTTTTCGCTCCACTGAACTTTGACCAAGTTGACTTTCTTACGTTGTAGTTGCTTCACGTCACGATCAATTATCATCACCGGCCCAACTGTATAGGTCAAATCCTCATTCAGTTCAATAGCGGTAGGTTGAACAATCTGAGTTGGGTCTTTCACACATTTTCTTAGCATCGAGACATGGAAGACATCATGAATCATCGACAAACTAGGCGACAATGCAAGTTTGTAAGCTAAGTGACCAACACATCCGACAATCTCAAAGGGCCTAATATACCGCGGGCTCAACTTCCCTTTTTTTGCCAAATCTCATCACACCTCGCATGAGAGACACCTTGAGAAAAACTAAATCACCAACCACAAACACTACACTCTTTCGCTTTTGATTTGCATAGATTTTTTGTCTACTATGAGCAGTTTTTATCCTTCCCCGAATAATCTCAATATTCTCTGCAGTCTCCCTAACAATCTCTAGTCCCAACAATACTGTATCACCTACTTCTTCTCAACAAATAGGAGATCTACACGGCCTACCATACAAAGCCTCAAAGGGTGCCATGCCAATGCTCGATTGATAACTATTATTGTACGAGAATTCTACAAACGGTAAATGATCCTCCCAACTACCACCAAAATCCATGATGCAAGCTCGCAATATATCCTCTAAAATCTGATTTACCCGCTCATTTTGCCCGTCATGTGGATGATACACAGTGCTCATAGCCAAGGTAGTACCCATAGCACGTTGGAAACTTTCCCGAATTGCTGATGTAAACAATTGATCTCTATCTGACACAATGATAATAGGAACACCATGCAACCTTACCACTTCTCGGATATACATAGCAGCTAATTTGTTGGTCTTACGAGATGCACCAATGGGGATAAAATGTGCACACTTAGTCAAACGGTCAACAATAACCCAAATTAACTCATTACCCCTCCGAGATCTAGGTAAACCATCAACAAAATCCATCGAAATGTGTTCCCACTTCCACATGGGTATTTCTAGTGGCTGTAATAAACCAGACGGCCTCTGGTGTTCCGCTTTCACTTGCTGACAAGTGAAACAGTGAGAGACATATTCTCCAACATCTCGTTTCATGCCTTGCCACCAAAAACTTCTTCTCAAATCATGATACATCTTCGTACCCCCTGGATGAATAGTAAATTTAGAGCGATGAGCCTCATCCATAATATCCTTTTTTAACGCCGAAATATCCGGTACGCAAAGTTTATCATGAAATCGTAATCCTCCATCTATGTCAACTGACCAATCAGTAGGGCAGTCATCCAACGTATCAACTATCAAATCATTCATTTTGTTCACGAGAAATGGGTCAGTGTGCTGCATTGAAATGACCCGAGTAATAAGGGTAGGTTTCACTGTCAAACTGCAAACATAAGCTCCTATAGTATGCGGAACAGTCAAAACATCATGAGCTGCAATAACCTCGAGAATCTTCCACTCTTGCACCATAAGAGCGGTCAACACACTATGTTGCCTACTAAGGGCTTCCGCCACCACATTCCCTTTGCCTGGATGGTAAATGATTTCAAAATCATAACTACTAATGAACTCCATCCACCTCTGCTGCCTCATGTTTAAATCCCGTTGTGAAAATAAATACTTTAAGCTTTTGTGATCAGTATACAACTCAAATTTCTCTCCATACAAATAATGCCTCCATATTTTTAATGCAAAAACCACTGCTGCTAATTCAAAATTATGCGTAGCATATTGCCTCTCATGTAGATTTAACTGCCTAGAGCGTAAGAAACTATTTTCTGATCTTGCATCAAAACACATCCCAAACCTGTTCTGCTAGCATCTGTAAACACCACTAACTTCCTGCCACGAGTGGGAATGATTAAAATTGGAGCTGTAATCAACCTTTGCTTGAACTCTTGAAATGCAGTCTCACAGTCCTTAGTCCATATAAACTTGACATCCTTTTGAGTCAGACTTGTCAAAGGTGCTGCAATTAACGAAAATTTCTCAATAAACCTCCTGTAATATCCAGGCAACCCTAAGAAACTCCGAATTTCACTGGCATTAGTGGGTTGTTTCCATTCCTTAACTGCTGCAACTTTGTCAAGATCGACGACTATCCCTTTGCTAGAAATCACATTCCCAATAAATCTCACCTCTTTCTCCCAAAAGTGGCACTTATTAAATTTAACATACAGTTTGTGATCTCTTAAAGTTTGCAACACTACTTTCAAATGCTCTTGATGGTCCTCCATGTTTCGGGAATATACCATAATATCATCAATGAAAATGACAACAAATTTATCAAGGTACAGACAAAAAATACGATTCATCAAATCCATAAAGAAAGTAGGAGCATTGGTCAATCCAAAGGGCATGACCGAAAATTCATATAACCCATACCGAGTTCGAAACGCCGTCAGATGTATGCTCTGCTCTTCAACACCCATCTGATGGTACCCAGTCCTCAAATCCAACTGTGAAAATACAACCGCCCCTTTCAAAGGATCTAACAAATCATCTATTTTTTATTGTCACCTTATTTAGTTCTCTATAGTCGACACACATCCTAAGAGTACCATCCTTCTTAGAAACAAAGATAGCAGGCTCACCCCATGGAAAATTACTGGGTCGAATAAACCTAAGTATACACACCTCAAAGGATTAACCATATAGTTACTCACAAATATGCACATATATATAACTATTATAAATAAAAACATACGAGAGAAATTTCTTACCCCTTATGAAGTAATTCCTCTAGTCCGACTTTCATCTCATCCAACTGCTTGGGAGCCAATCGATATGCAGCTTTCGAAATCGCTGCTGCCCCTGGCAACAAGTCAATTCGAAATTCGACTTCTCTCTTAGGTGGTAGACTGGGAATCTCTTGGAATACATCTACATAATCCTTCACCACCTCAACCACACTAGTATATTTCTCTGGTATATCCATAGAGTATAGAGTGATCGTCATTGTGGAGTCCCCACAAGGTTCACAAACATGACTAACTCACGACAACCCTGGTGTATCTATCAAAATGGTCACAAGGGAATCTCTATAGTAACATAGTTTTTACTCAACAAATCCATCCCAAGAATAACATGAAAACTCTCAAAATTCATAACTATCAAATCCGCGACAAGTTTTTGACCCATTAAAAAGATTTCAAAATTTCTACATTGCTCAGATAATGTAACAGTGCCTCCTATGGGTGTCCCAACACATAAAGGTTTGATAAGTGGCATAGTTTTAAGGTTTTCTTTTTCTACCATTCGACGAGAAATAAAAGAATGAGAAGCATCAGAATCAAATAATACTCACAAGGGAAACTGAGTGGTGATGATACCTTCAACATTCTCTTGCACTGGTAAAACAGCAAATGGACGTGCTGGAGCTAGTGGGGCCTGCCTACCCTACGGGGCGCCTCGCCCACTGGGACAATCACGAATGAGATGCCCTGGCCGATTACATCTGTAGCATAACCTATCAGTGGGAGCATGCTCTCGTGGTGCTGCAGGTGCCTGAGGTCGAGGATCATACGGTCAAGGTTGCTGATATGGGCCTTACGAGCCCTAGTTCTGAAATGTCGGTCTCTGCCACTGTTGCCCTTGGGGCCTGAAGCCACCCTGTGGCTTGAAACCTCCCTGGGGCCTCTGCTGAAACTGACCTCCTGATTTGAACCTTGGCTGATACTGAAATCCAGGTCCTCACTAATTCTGATCATAAGGCTTATACATCTTTTGCTCTCAGTTCCCAGATGAATGCGATTTCTAGAAGACTCACCTCCCCTGCTCTTCTCCCTAGCCACTCGAAAAGCGACGTCTTGCTCTTCGAACTTGAGAGTTAAGTCTAAAACTCTGTCAAAGGGTAACAGTGACTTTGACAAATAATGACCCAAACTCCTGATAAACTTCTGATTCTTCTTGGCAGTAGTATCAACCAAGTATGGAGGATACCGAGTCAACTCGTTGAATTTTGTCACATATTAGGTCACCGACTTTGTACCTTGCGTCAAACTAAGGAACTCTGCAGCTAGCTGAGATTTCACAGCTTCTAGTACAAACTGACCGTCAAATTTGGATTTGAAAGTCTCCCAAGTCATAACAGTCGTATCCATGTTCTCCTCGACAGAATCCCACCAAAACCTGGCATTACCATCCAAGTTATGAGCAGCTAATTCCTTTTTCTGCACCTCGGTCATTTGCATCCTATTGAATACCGTCTCACACCTGTGAATCCACTTCTCAGCTGCAATAGGTCCAGTCTCTCCATTAAACCTCTGACCGCCTAGGTTCCAAAACTCCTTTTTTCTCCTGGCAAACGAGTCACCATGACTATCCTGATGGTTGTTCCGCACAACATGCAAAAGTTGCGTCATCATAGCTCCCATTTCCACCTGAACCAAGTTAGGATTTCCCCCTTGATGATTCGAACCGTTTGGCCCATTAGTGTTATTCCGCTCGTTATCACCATTCTGCCCATTGGCACCATTCGATCGAGTGTTCGCCATTACCTTCAAGCGAAAATAAATAGCCGTCAATACTTAATAATCCCAAACGTTCATAATCCCATTTTTACACTTTCAAGGATCACCTAGACCTACCCTAGATCTAGGCTAACCAAATGCTCTGATACCAAAATGTCACGCCCTGATTTTTTAACAACATAAATTAATAGATTGTCCAAAAACCAAGGCACGACAGGAACAAATTAAATGGTACAGTCATAAGACAGAAAACAAACTAATAACCTTCCTCTAAAAATGAGGTCCACAATTATAAACCCAAGCCACAACATAAATAAATGAAAATTACATTAATCAATCCCCAAATAAATCTCAGACAAAAAAAATTGATCATTTATAACTAAACCCTACATCTGATTACCTAGGAATAATAATAATAACGATCAAACAAAAATGTGTCGAATCCTCAGCTATCACCATGCAGCTAATACCACCCTTGCGCTCCAATTAACCCTGATAAGTCTCCGAGGCTACGCTCATTAAGAACGCACCCAAATTTGTAAAACAATACAAAATTTGGGTCAGTATATTAATACTGGTGTGAGCAAACTTACAAATCGATACAATTAAATATAAAAAGAATGCATTTCACCTTAAGGAAGACAGGTAGTTCTCATTCGAGATTCGAATGAGCTGTTAGTTTCTTCCCTAAAATAATTCATACAAAATTTCATGTTATGATCAATTCAATGGTTTTATTTATTTTTCCTAATTCTTGGCTTCTTTTCCACAATCGCACTCTCCTCCTGTGCCAAACACACCTCACCCAAGTGTGCCTCCCTTGCCATCGATGCCACTCGGAGCGAAGCGTACATGACCCAAGTAGGGTGCCACATCGAGTGTCATGTCATCTCACCCGAAGTTCGATACTTGGCAAGTATTTCCTAAATCTACACGTACTACCGAACTCACATGGAACGGTGTACCGATATGCAAGCAAGTCTGCATACCCATAATTTATATCACACGTATACAAAGTCTGTATACAAATATTTTTTTTTCGGAGTTGTGGAAAAGAGCTTAAATGTCAATCAAGTATCAAATGTAGTTTACTATCACTTCAAGTAAATAAACTAATACATAGCAAGCAATAAGAAATGATATTCCACTTTGTCCAAAATTTAATACATGGCCAAAAATAAATACAAAGATTTTCATAAAGAGGTAGACCAATAGACCAATACATATAGCTCAGTGTGATATATGATGAGTTCTCATCAATATCGTGTATTAAGAAGGGGAAAATCTAAAGTGCAACATAGGTACTTCTGGACGAGTTCATATACATAGCATAATTCCTAGATGAGGCTTTTTTTTTATTATTTTTTTTTCACTCTGAAATAAACCATAGGGATTAAAAGATCAGTTCCCTTTTCTCTACACAAGTACGGATATTTAGATAAAATAAAAAATGAAAACGCTTTCCAAGATTTTTCACAACACATATTAATGTGAATTGCAGATTAACATTAGGTTCCTAACATCACATAACAAAAAAGAAAAAACAAAACAATACCCTTCCAAAGATTTTTCTCACAGCACATGTTAGCATCAACTTTCCTAACATCACATCACATACAAATAAAAAAGAAAAACCCTTCCCAAGATTTTCTCACAGCACATGTTAGCATAGCTTTCCTACATCACATCACATACAAAAAGAAAGAAAAACATTTCCCATGAGATTTAATGTCCAAATCATATTCAGTTTGTCTAGGGAATCATATTAACATTGGGAAAAACGTTGAAGAGGGATAGAGTTTTATTCTTTTTTTTTCTTTTATGTGTATTCAAAGAGAAAA
This sequence comes from Berberis vulgaris, assembly GCA_963556465.1. Classification (NCBI taxonomy): domain Eukaryota; kingdom Viridiplantae; phylum Streptophyta; class Magnoliopsida; order Ranunculales; family Berberidaceae; genus Berberis; species Berberis vulgaris. The sequence continues at coordinate 48,659,220 of OY747132.1, forward strand.
AGAGGGCTAGGGTTTTCTTTTAAATGAATTTTTAATTAGGGTTTCTTTAGCTAAACACAACCATCACTGATCTCTTACCCACCACCAACCTAAAGCTAGGTCCAAAATTAAAATCATAAATATATAACTATTTGTAACTATTATCAATTAATAAATACTACCAATAAATAAATATTATTAATTTCTAAGATAATCAAAGTATATTGGTAAGTGAATTGGGTGGGTATTACAGAGGGTGCACGGGATTGATCTGTGGCCGCACTCGAATCTCTGAGAGTTAATTTGGAAGGCGTCCGCACACGTTTGCTCGATGTGGAGAAGGAGCTTTCTACTGAGAAGGCGCTCCATGATGAGACCACGCGGGCCATGATAGAGCACTCTAAAAGTCGTGACATTGCTGAGAAAAGAGGGGAGTAATTGTTGTCTTCTCTTGACGAGGTCAAGGCTGATTCCTCTGTGATGCTTTCTACTGATGAGAGCGAACTTATCACGGTAAGAAGTGAGCTTGCTTATGTTAAGGATAGATTTCGTGTTATAGAGGTGGCAGACTAGCAATGCGTTGTTGATGGTCGGACTAAGCTTTTGGATTATATCGAGGGTCTTGGTGTCGATTTGTCCCAGTATCGTCCTCTGGTGCATCGGACTTTTGAGGATGTGGAAGATACCGTTGAAGATCCTCCAGGTGTCCCACTGGCCGAAGGACCGCTTCTTCCTCTTGAAGGAGTCCCTATTTTTTTATCCGGCTCCTACAGGTGATATTGTCGAGGATGTTATAAATGTTTCCCCTTAATCTTCCATTGTCGTTTTTGTAATCGAGCTGATTTTGAATGAAATGGAATTAGTTCCTTTATCGTTTTTGTTCACTAGTTGTTTTCTTGAAATTTGCATTTGATGTTTCACGGATCTTTGTAGTAACCTTTCGATTGTTTGATTTTTCCCATCCTTTAGTGCGCATGTCTTGATCTTGCACTTGTTATTTTTGAGTTGTTGTGGAAGGCTGCTTTGCTTGCGTATTTTCTCCATTGAATTATTCGCTTGATATCTTGCTTTGCTAGCTTGTCGTGACACGAAGTTGCTTTGTTCAATTGGCCCGTTCGTTCAAGGTGCTATGCTCTAGTCAATTCAAAGTCGTTTCATTTAGTTGAAACTTTTACCCCGTTAACTTGATTCCTCAATCGATTCGAAGCTTATCGTGAATATCTTACTTGATTCTTTGAGGTGTTTTTTTTTGTAGCTGTGCTATGAAACTATTTTTCTTTTGTGAGATGTCGATTTCGAAAATGAAACTTTGTTGATTTTTCTGCCATTTTAGCAGTTGTTCTCCTAGAGTGGCTCTGTTACATCGCGGAACGTTTATTCTTTTATTCATACGTTGCTATTGTTTACCCTTGCGTTGGCGCTCGTGTCTCTGCTATTCCTTATAATTTATGACCTTATTTGCTTGTGTTGTTATTGCTCCCCATTTGGCCCTGCTTGTTGTGACCTAATGGAGTTTGTTAGTTCCCTTGCAATTGATTTTGGCCGAATTTGTCTCTGTGGCTGAAATGCGTTCTGAACTGCGATATCTCGCTGAAGAGAATGCCTTGAAGGAGGCTGACTGGGCTATTCAGAAATGACAATTGGAGTCCGATGTGGAGTTCAATGCCCCCAGAGGTGAGGAAGGCCAATGACCAGCTTGAATTAAAGAAATATGAGCTTAGTGTTGTGAAGAGCAGTCTGGCCACAGAGCAGTCTCAGGTTGATGCGCTGACTAGCAAGTTGGAGCTGCTGGAGTGTGAACTTGCTGATGCGAAGGCATGCAAGGAAGAGCTTTTGCAGGAACAAGGCAAGTGCAAGTTCCGTTAGGTTGTACACAACAAGATAAAACTGCCGGCGCTGATGAAGGAGGAGGATCCGGAACGAGATCTTGGCCACTATAAGAAGATGTCGTATGTAGACTTGTCCGTTGCCTTTGTGTCATCAAACAAAAAGGGACGTACGGACCCTGATGCTCAGGTCGCGGCTCGTATGGACGCGATTCCTGCTCATTCCTCCGTTAAGCTTAGCTCATCTATTTCTGTACTTTCTCCTGATAACGTGTAAACTTTGTTTACTTGTACCCATTTTGCTCTGACTGTTAATGGAAACAGTTTTATCTTAAATGCGTTCTGTATCCATTTTGTGCTCGTTGTCCCTATTGTGTATTTTTTGCCTTGTCGTCTTACTTTGGCATAGGCTGGTTAGATCAATAGGAAGTTAAGTAGTCTTTATGCAATCAAGAGCTTGACCATTTGCGTTGTGAGTGACTCAAAGTTGCTGTCGAATAGTCATGTCTGACAGTGGGCATGTCACACATAGTTTAGCCGTGGGTTGCGTTACCCGGGCTGTATCCGTTGTTAAGGTAAGTTGTTGGGGGCTTATCTCACTTGTCTAATTGGTCAGTTGTAGCCACTATCATAGGCGAGTTGTGGTAGTCGAGCATACGTGTTAGATCGTTTGTAGCGAGTTCGACATCATAAGCTCGGGCTGGCATTCTATGTTGCATTTTTTTGCGCGTTGGCTGAACAATTTATGTCGGCCAGAGTGGCCTTTGCTGATAATAGAATGTCAGCTCGTTTGAGCATGAGGACGCTGACTGAGCTGTGATTTATCTCTGCAGCCGCTGTTTCAGTAAGGAGCGATGATCACGAGGCGAGCTGCTTAGAGCCCCCACCTTTCGAACCATCTATGTTCGAACATAGTGGACTACAGGTTCGGGGAATAATGATTTGGCAACCATGCTGAAGAGCAGTAGTCCCGTGGAAAACTGTCGACATTAGTCAAGCACTGACAAGTCTCCCACCTTTCAAACCATCTATACCCACACGGTGGGGGCTACAAGTTCGAGATGAAGGGGTTCGGTGACCAGGCTAAAAAATAGTGGTCCCGTGGCAAGTCGTGGGAATCAGTTCAGGACTGCATAGGCTCCCACCTTCCAAATTATCTACACTCGTGTGCACCAGGCTACAAATTTGGGGTTTTTCGTCGGCCATGCTAAAAAGCAATGGTCCCATGACAAGTCGTGAGAATCAGTTTAGGACTTACTAGACTCCCACCTTCTAAACCATTTACACCCGCGCAATGGGGGCTACTAGTTTAGGGATGGTAATTCGGCGGCCAAGCTGAAAAACAGTGGTCCCGTGGCAAGCCGTCAAAATTAGTTCGAGATTGACTAGGCTCCCACCTTCTAAACTATCTACACCCGCGTAGTAAGGGCTACAAATTCAGGGTTTTGATTAGAAACTTTTGTTGTCTGTCGTCAACAGTGAGGCTTACCTGATCGGGTTCGGCGACCATTGACAGCAAAGAGAGCAATGATCCCTGGCGATTTATCATCACCAGACGTGATAATTCTGATTAGACTCCTATTTCCTAAACCATCGGGATCCGCACTAGATGGACTAGGTGTCGAGATGAACCAGAAGCCATCATCCTCAGCCCCGGCTAACTAAGCTTACCTGGTTGAAGAGCAATTTTGCCTGCTTGAGGGCATGCGAACCTATGTCCGCGGGCATGGCGCATCGTATGGACAAAATTTCCCTAAATTGGCTGGTGATCTGTAGGTATGATCCATGTGTCAGAATTGACAAGGATTTCTAGTGCTCGTGCCAAGCATGTGGTAGAATACTAACTGAATACTAGGCCGAGCCCATGGGCCCGTAGAGGGAGAACTAGAGTTTCTTGCACAAATTGTGCTCGCGTACGACATAGACTGCATGGTAGCACATGTGCAACGTAGGTTGCGAGACGGTTGAGTATCAGTTACTCCCCTTAATTGACGGGGTTGTGTGCAGAACCATTAATTGGATGAACGTGGTCTGCGCAGTTTCCTTGGGAACCGTCATTTTCTCGTTTCCCATACGATATTCAATGCTGAAGTGCCTCTTTGGTAAACCATCATGTCTATATAATGGTGTTCTTCAATCGTTGTAGGCACTATCTTCTGTAGAACGTATTTCTAGTAATGTTCTTGCTTGAAGAGAATGCTTTGGATTTTCCAAAGACTGGAGAGAGATCTTCAGTCTTTGAATGTTCTAACATTTGTGCCGATGAAGCAAGATGTTAACCGCCATTTTTTATTGTCTAAGCAAGTATTTACTATCCATGTCGCATCAGATTGAGATGTTTGTGGTATATAGTCTTTTGTATCGCCTCAGGGCGCCCGTTGTAATTAAATAGAGTGTGTTTGCATAATTCTTTATTTATTTCTTGAATGTTTGCAAATCACATAAGTTTCTAGGAACTAAAACTTTACATTGACTATGTAAAGGGAAATGAACAACTAAAATTGACTAACTGTAGACGGAAAGAAATTGATCCTGGCCCTGAAGTGAATTAAACTAAGCTAAATGATAACCATCTTGGAGCTATCCTCCGATGGGCTCACCCACACCCTAAGGTGGGATGTTAGCTAAACATGGTAAGCTCTAGGCCTTTCTTCTACTTATTATTCTAAACTCTACAAATACTACAACTTCTCTCAATTTAATTACAACTCTTTGGTTTTTCTTCCTTCCTACCCCAAACATACTCCAAGCATGGGGTATTTATAGGTGAAGAGTTGCGAGATGGTAGAATGGACGGTGGAATAAAATAAGAAAAAAATATGGTGGAATAAATTAAGAAAAATAAGGGAATATGTTGGAAAATGGTTGGTGTAATAAGGAAAAGATAAAATAATATGGTAGAATAAAATAAGAAAAAGATAAGGGAATATGTTGGAAAATTGATGGTGGAATACGTAGAGATTCCTTTTGGCTAGGATGAAGTTGCCACATGGATGTCCAAATCTTCAAATAATTTTCTCGAGATCCATAGATTATGGTGCTTTGTGGGCTTGACTTGATGGACCTTGGGCTTGAAAATAATTGGTAATGCATGTGTTATCTTCCAATGGACTTTGTTGTTGAACTTAGCCTTATTGTGTCATTTTGTGCATATTTAATAATTAATACTTTAATTACTACATTATACACAAAATACACCTAATGAGAGTATTTTATTAGATAATAGAACATAACAAATATAGAATTAGGGGCTTAAAATGTATTATTTATAAGGCTATCACGTACCTTAGTTCCTAGTGTCATGCCCTATTTTTCATGCGAGAGTCCTTGTTCGACTATGCCTTTGGTGGCGTGGTTTAAGGAAGGATATATATTAGATATCATTTCCTTGTTGAGATATGTTATTGCAAAAGAGTTTTCATGCACGACTAATACTCTAATGTTTTTTTCCAAGTAGGAATCAACATCTTACTAGTCCGCCCGTCTTAGGTCAAACTCCTAAATACTTGCCTTATTTGGTATTACGGGTTTTGGGTTTGATCATTTGACTTATGGACCGGATAGATCCTTGTTGTTTGGGTCCAATTTCCAGATACTCGCTTCAGTGAGCTTGGAGTTATCTGGGCGTTGTTTGCTATCTTATGGGCTGGATCAAATTAGGCGTTTACTTGGGCCTGTTACGGTACGCTAACAAGATCGTCATACCACATGTGCAATGTAGATTATTGGATGTTTTGGGGTATCATTAGCTGCTCCCCTTGAGTTAGTGAGATAGCAAGTTGGTCCACGAAGTTACTTCATGAGGGAACTGGATAGTCGTGATGATTGAGTTTGAAACGTTTCCTCAAGTGGCACACATCATTAATTGGGTATGTGACTGTTCAACAAGGCACGCCCTTTCACTTATATATAAGTCTTCCTTTCTGCAGTGTTAGTTTTGTTTACTTATGCAAATTTTCAGAGACTTTCCCTAGTTGCTTCGCTTCTGTTATATTGTTCGCTTCTGTTCTATTGCTTTGATCAATCTCCATTTTCGCAAGTGCAATCGGAGGTTCATACATTCTTCAATGGCTGGTTGGAATCAACTTCCTCATAAACTAGTCGCCGAATGTTGTGAGTTCTTTAGGGAGAGGTTAATTTCATAGGTAGATTTGGTGGATCTACGTGAGAGATATCAAATTCCCGATGATCTTGATTTTTTACTTTGGGGTCTGGTTAGACTCCGATGTCTCCTCCGAGTGGACTCATTTGCTTTCACAAGGGTATGTTTCAATCAGGCCTTCGTTTTCCTGTTATTGGAGATATTTGGCACTTCTTAGCGTACCTAGGCATTCTTCCAGCCCAATTGTTATAAACGAGTACAGGGTTCTGACCGCCCTTCTGATATCGGAATCCGATTGACTCCAAGGGTGGTCCAACTACTGATCTCTCCCCGGTTGAATGATCATGCAGTCTGCCCGATGATTTCAAGTTTTGGTAGAAGTATTGCTTTGACTTTTGCGAATTCAAAGTATTTCGAACTTGATGGTCGTCCGATCAATCGGAAGTTCAAACAATTGAGTGAGTATAAGACCTTACTTGCTTCGAGTTTTGTTGACTGCATACTGAATTGTTATTTGTGTTTTTTGTAGAAATTTTTTTGACAGCTCCTCTTTCTTCAGAAAAGAAAAAAAACAATTGATCAATTTTATGGTTTGCTCTTGTTGATGATTGAAGATGTTGAGAAGCCTAAAAACATCGAGCATAGCGGATTGTGGGATTTCTGGCATGAGGCTCTCACTATTTTCAGAATCTCAAAATCGAAGTGTAGTGAACCTCCTTCAAAGAAGAGGAAGCTTCCAAAGGTGAAGATTTGTAGTCCGTCAATGAAGGCGGAGTTTGATGTAGTGCTCCCCCATCCCTGCTTTCTAAGAAGCGTCGATTTGGGACTAAGGCTTCTTCCAAGCTATTGGCCCATTTGGAGGAGGGGTTAAATGTGATGGAGCAAGAGCTTGTTGTGTCCGCTGGGGTGAACTGGGACATTTCTTGCTCCAAGATTTGTTGACTAGATACTGAACTGTTATTTTTGTTTTTTGTATATTTTTTTTCGACATCTCCCCTTTCTTCAGAAGAAAAATAAGCATTGGATCAATTTTATGCTTTGCCCTTCTTGATGATTGAAGAAGTTGTGAAGCCTGACCACATGAAGTGTAGCAGATTGTGGGATTTCTGACATGAGGCTCTCATTATTTTCAGAATCTCGAAATCAAAGTCTGATGGACCTCCTTCAAAGAAGTGGAAGCTTCCAAATGTGAAGATTCCTCGTCCATCAAGGAAGGCGGAGTTGGATGCAGTGCTCCCTCCATCCCTGCTTTCTAAGAAGCTAAGGCTGCTTCAAGGCTATTGGCCCCATTGAACAAGGGGTTAAAAGTGACGGAGCAAGAGTTTGTTGTATCCGCTGGGGCGAAAATTGTTATGTCTAAGAGACAAGATATTTCGTTTAAAGGTCATATTCCCCTACCTGACTTGGAAAATTAGTATTGAATGATGTTATGAGTGGATGACGTGACTAAGCCGAGCTCTGAGCAGACCAAAATATTGAACAATCTTTTGTTGCAAGCAGGAATAGCTGCCTACATCGATGATGGCCATAATCATCCTTTTTCTCTGAAGAACTTCAAGAAAAATCCCTTTCTGGATAGATTCTTGTTGTTTGGGTCCAATTCCAAGATACTCACCTCAGTTGGCTTGGAATGATCAGGGTTGGTCCTCTGTCTTATGGGTTGGATCAGATTAGGCACTTACTTGGGCCCGCTCTGCTCCGCTAACAAGATCATAATGCCACGTGTGCAGTGTAGATTAATGGACAGTTTGGGGTATCATCAGCTGCTCCCCGAGTTGGTGGGCTAGCCTGTCAGTCCACTAAGTCGCTTCATGATGGATTTGGACAGTCGTGATGATTGAGTCTGAAACGTTTCCTCAAGCGGCGCACATCATTAATTGGGTATGTTATTGTTCAATGAAGACACGTCGTTTCACTTATATACAAGTATTCCTATCGGAAGAGTTAGTTTTCTTTACTTCTGCAATTTTTCGCAGATGCTTCATTGTCGCTTCTCTTCTATTTTATTGCTTTGATCAATCTCCATTTTTGCAAGGGCAATCGAAGGTTTATGCCATTTTCAATGGCGGGTTAGAATCAACTTCCTGATAAACTAGTAGCTGAATGTTGTGAGTTCTTTAGGGAGAGGTTAATTTCATAGGTAGATTTGGTGGATCTTCGTGAGAGATATCATATTCTTGATGATCTAGATTTTTTACTTTGGGGCCTGGTCAGACTCTGATGTCTTCTCCAAGTGGACTCATTTGCTTGCAAAGGGGTATGTTTCAATCAAGCTTTCTTTTTCCTGTTATTGAAGATAGTTGGCACTTCTTAGCATACCTAGGCATTCCTGTGGCTCAGTTGTTACAAACGGGTACATGGTTTCGATTGCTATGTTGATCGGAACGAAGGATGCCGAACTGCAATTGACTCCGAGGGTGATCTAACTACTGTCCTCTCCCTGGTTGAACGACCATGCAGTTTGTTCGTCACGATCACCAATTTGTTTGGACCCTCTGTCAGATGATTTCAAGTTTTGGCAGAAGTATTGTTTTATGGCTTCTGTGGATTCAAAATATTTCGAACTTGATGGTTATCTGATCAATCAGAAGTTCAAACAAATTGAGTGAGTATAAGACCTTTCTTGTTTCTAGTTTCATTAACTGCAAACTGAACTGGTATTTTTGTTTTTTGTTGAAAAAAATTTCGATAGCTCCCCTTTCTTCAAAAGAGAAAGAAACATTAGATAAATTTATGATTTTCCCTTATTGATGATTGAAGATGTTGTGAAGCATGACAACATCAAGCATTCAAGCGTAGCAGATTGTGGGATTTCTGACATGAGGATTTCACTATTTTCGAAATCTCAAATTCAAAGTTGGTGGACCTCCTTCGAAGAAGATGAATCTTCCAAATGTGAAGATTCCTAGTCCGTCAAGGAAGGTGGAGTTCGATGCAGTCCTCCCCCATCCCTGTTTTCTAAAAAGCGCCGAACTGGGACTAAGGTTGTTTCCAAGCTATTGGCCTCGTTGGAGGAGGGGTTAAATGTGACGGAGCAAGAGCATGTTGTGTTCACTGGGGCGAAAGTTGTTACGTTTGAGAGACAAGATATTTCAACTAAAGCTCATATTTCCCTACCTGACTTGGAAAATAGTATGAGATAGTGGTAGGAGTGGATGATGTGACTAAGCAGAGCTCTGAGCAGGCCAAAATCCTGAACAATATTTTGTTGCAGGCAGAAATAGGTGCTTCCTTGCATGGACAAACTCAGAAAGGGAAACCTCTCCACAAATCTAGGAGCATGAGTCGTGTAGGAAAACTATCCCACATGGATAGTGATTACGCCCAAACAGTACATGCGGTCAATTGCAGTAAAGATTGGGGTGTCGATCCCACGAGGGAAAACGATCTACAAAACAAGGTCAAGGAAGAAAAAAACGTGAAACTAAATGTAAGAAATTCTAGCAATTTTAAAATGTGAAATTAAATTTAGTTTAATAAAAATCAAGTTTAGAAAAATCACAAGGTTCCAAGAATCCCTCCTAAATTTCACGCGTCAACTAGTATTGATTCGCTATGATGACTCGATTACGTGTTTCACATCCCAAACAACATAATCGGAAAAATAGTCTTTAATGCACTAATATATTCTAATATAAATGGATTTTAAATTTCACTTTTTCTAGAAAGCACAAAGGTTGGTCATATGTGATATCCTAAATTTACGATATATCCGGAGACAATAACGCAATAAAAGACAATCACATATAACTAACCTACGGAATCAATTGATCCTTAAAATTCCACACATAAGAAAAGCGTGACTAAGCTAATATTGAGAAGAAAAATACAACCACCGGAATAATAATCTACGAAGAAATTGATGAAATCTTTGTCACTAAAATAACATAAATTCCTATATTAAATAAAAGTGAGAATCACAAACACCATTATTCATCGTGAAAGCATAAAACAAATCAAATACTAATTAAGTGTGTTACATTTAGGAGTTCACCTCTTCGCCTTGCGTGGAGTTTAGTGACACATGGTGAAGGTGAAGACAGCAACACCGGTGTGGAGCTTCATCGGCATGGCAGTGCGTATTGGATCAACGATGCGCACCATGCTCGACAACGTCTTCACTGTTGTTCTGCTGCTGCGTCTTGGCTGCTGTTGCATGCGTTCTCTGCTGTCCTAGACATCATATGCGTTGCTGTCCTGCGTCTTCGCTACGGCTGCATTATGGCAGCTTGTCTCCCTCCACTATCCTCTCCTCTTTTTGGTCCCAAAGAAGAGAAAAACCAAACTCCTCTTACTGCCGTCCTTCTATTGCAAAGAAAACCCTTATTGGGCCCAATTGAAACTCCTTTTTGTTAAACTAAAACTCCTTATTAGGCCCAATTGAAAACCAAATACCTAATTGTAAACAAAAGGGATCCTCCCTGTTGGTGGATGTCTTTGTTTGAAATTCTATATCAATAATGGGTTTGGCTATGTTCATCCATATGACTTCTTTGTTCCACCAAAATTCAAAACTAATTTCATTTATTATTTTTTTGGTTTTCTTAATCTTTGCTTGAGTGTCTCCCGCTCCACTTCGACAATTTGTCTATGAATCACCATTATTCGCCACGCTAACGCACTTTTGTCATTTAAACTCCAAATCCTACAAAAATACAAAAATAAAATAATTAAACTAAAATACACTATTTGAAACACTAACAAATATATATTAGGAAGTATATTATGTTATAATTATGTTAACATCAAATACCCCCAAACCTATATTTTGTTAGTACTTGAGCAAAACAAATTTAAGAATAAAATCCTAACTCACTTTCGTAGGAATCACGGTTGCACTTACCTTAACGTGCAACAAGGCTTTAAACCCCTAGATTATCTCTAGTGGACGAGTTATAGTCTCGTGAGGGTTTCCAGAAATGTTACCCTAAACATTATTGACTCAATAAAACAAAATCTATTTTCTAAAAACATAATGCAAAAATATGGGCATTCCCCTTTATTTTCATTAGAGTAATTTTTTGATTGTTTAAAATTCAAGAAAAACAACAAACTAAAAATATCACAAAAGTATATCAATAGCGTACAATAATTTAATAGTATCTAAATGTTAAATAAATTTCATAATCATTCTCAACTCGAAGTGTGTCTGTGAGAAACTTTATCAACATAATTCTTCATCTCATAGTAAAGATGTGACGACATAACCTTTAAAAATTGTGCTTCGACTACAATTCTCTCATGTCACTCAGAAATAAAACACACAGAGATTGGGCACTCAGTTTATATGTGAGGAAAATAATATTAACTATGAAAAATGCAAACGTCTCATATATAATTATCATGAAAAACAAAAATTTTCAAAGAGTGAAATGAATATGATCTCATGGACATGAATATTGATTACTTTTGAGAATGTTAAATCAAACACCATAGTTCTTGCCTATTCAATCTCCACATCTACCGAACCAACTTTCACTTAAGATCAATTAGGTCTTTACTAGGTTGTAATGAGACTTGGATTATGGCAAACATTGATGGACAAAAAGGATACAAAAATTTCCTGAGAATAGCTACACCCTTGAATAAACACATAAGGCATTGAAGAACAAATCAATATTGTACACCATTAACTTTTTCTTCTTCAACCGTTTCTTTTTCTCTCTTTTTTTTTACATGTTTTTTTTTTCATACATGTTTTTCAATGTTTATACAATCAAAAACTTTTACTTTGAGGGCGCGTGAAATATCTATTTTCAACTCTTTCTATTTGCTCATTCCATAAATATATCTCACCGTATACATTCTTAGAAAATTGGCTAAGGATTAAATAATATAGGTATTAATCCTTGATTGGAGTAGGTAATGAGAATGGGGTTAACAAAATGAATGTTATTTAAAGGGTCAAATGGCTGCAAATGGATGTTTATTATTGAGTAGGCTAAAAGGCTAAGAAAAAAATGGTTTAAAGAAAGAAAAATGCCTATATCACTTCATAAATTCTAATTAGTACTAGGACATCTCAACTAAATAGAGCAAGAAGTTCTAATGTAAAAATTCAATTTTTATGTCATTCTTAAAGCAATCAATAAAAAAATCAAGAATAATGAGATCATCAACGAAATAATGCGGACTCGAGAAAAATCAGAGTGTAATTAATAACCCTCAAGAAATAAAGAATGACTCAAAACTCACAAGGGTTAAGTCTCCACTACTATTCTAAAGTTTTCTAGTTCTTATCTCACTAATCAACTTCAAATCATGTTGACTTGGCTTATAGTGCACGAATAGTTGAGTTGAAAAGTCTCATGAAATACATTTAACATAAGGATAATATCAAATATCATGTTTTCTACTAATATAACTATGTGACATGTCTTAGTATGTGTTTTCTCAAAATTAAAGGCAACAAAAATATTCTCTAAAATTAAAAAGACGCAAAACCCTTTTTTTATTTAGTTTTTTTGTTTTTGAAATTCACAAAGAGTTCAGATTTCGAATGCATTTTTCATAAAGATTTTGCACAATTACCGTAATCATCTAAGTATTCAATGGAGATTGAGTAGAACACAAAAAACGACTCAGTTTAATTGTAAAATACGTTTTAAGCTCCAAGATTTTTGAAAATGGCACAAAAAATCTAATAAACCACCATCACCCCCAAACCTAAACCAAACATTGTCCTCAATGTATAAAATAATAATCATGAAAAATGAAGGAAAAAGAAAAGAGGAGGGTTAGAGTGATGTTACCATGGTGAAACTTTACCAATTTTAAATAGACAATGTCCTCATAGTGGCCAAAATATAAGAAAATCATACCGACGGGAAAAAGGAACACATGGGATGAAGGGCTCCGAGTGACTCCAGTAGCAACACCTAAAATAACCTGAAACACTAAAAGAAAAACATAAAAGCAAAAACCTAAACTAAACTAAAAAAATAAAAAAATAAAAAATAAAAAATAAAAAACCTAAACTAAAGATAGGTTGGAGAACATCAAATCAAGTAGATAGGGGCAACCGGAGAGATCTCCTCTGGCACCTCCATGGTACTTGAGTAACGGCGAATAGGTGTTCATCAGGGAAGTCATAACGGATGGGTGGGCCATTGGCAGAGTCACTTAACTCCAGACGAGACAAGTGATCCGCGACAACATTCTCGACCCGCTTCTTATCCTTTATAGTTAGATCAAATTCCTGCAGAAGTAAAATCCACCTAATCAATCTTGCCTTAGCATGGTTTTTAGAAATAAGAAACTTAAGGGCCGCATGGTCAGTAAAACCAGTGATAGGTGTACAAATCAAATAAGCACGAAATTTATCTAAATAAAAAACAACATTTAGCAACTCCTTTTCATTAGTCGAATAATTCTTTTGAGCATCATTAAGTGTTCGACTAGCATAGTAAACAACAAAGGGCTTCCATTCCCTTCGTTGTCCCAAGATTGCCCCCACAGCATAGTTGTTTGCTTCACACATTATCTCAAATGGTAAATTCCAATCTGGTGGCTGCATGATGGGGGCAAAAGTGAGCCTATCAATGAGTGTTTGGAAGACGTCCTCACACTCTTGTGTCCATTGGAACACGACGTCTTTGACCAGGAGGCTACTTAATGGTCTAGAGATGACAGAAATTTTTTGTATGAACCTCCTATAAAAACCCGCATGCCCTAGAAATGATCTCACATCCTTGACACGTTTAGGTGTAGGTAATTTAGAAATCAATTCGAGTTTAGCTTTATCAACCTCGATTACTTTATCAGAAACTACGTGTCTCAGAACTATTCCATTGGAAACCATGAAATGACATTTTTCCCAATTAAGCACCAGACCCTTCTCTTCACATATTTAAAACAACCTTCAAGTGAAGTAAACATGAATCAAAGGAATCACCAAAAACAATCAAATCATCCATGAATACTTCTATATATTTTTCAACCATGTCACTAAAAATACTCATCATGCATCTCTGAAAAGTAGCCGGTGCATTACACAAACCAAATGGCATACGCCGAAAAGGATAAGTACCAAAAAGACGTGTGAAAATAATCTTATCCTGATCATCTAATGCAATCTCAATCTGATAATATCCTGAATACCCATCTAGAAAGCAATAGAAAGAATGACCAGCTACTCGCTCTAAGATTTGGTCTATGAATGGAAGTGGGAAGTGACCCTTGCGGTTGGCAGAATTAAGTTTTCTATAATCAATGCACATGCGCCACCCTGACCTTAGTAGGAACAGGCACCCCTTCATCATTCATCACCACTGTTATTCCAAATTTCTTGGGAACCACTTGAGTTGGACTAACCCACACTACACCAAAAATACCCATTAGCAATGGTTTTAAACCGTGGGGGTAATCCATTGTCACGGCTTAGAGCCGTGGGCTGTAGAGGCGTCGCTAAATCCCCAGTAACGGCTAAAAACCGTGGCAAAAATGTTAGCAACGGTTTTATCTCGAGGACGGTTGATGATTTAGCCACGGTTTTAAACCGTTGCAACAATCTTAGCCACGGTTCTAAGCCGTGGCCAGGAGTAGCAACGGCTTAAAACCGTTGCAAGTTATGGCCACGGTTCTAAACCGTTGCAATAGCTTTAGCAACGGTTTTAAGCCGTGGCCAGTACTAGCCACGGTTTTTAGCAGTTGCAATAATTAGCCACGGGTTTAAGCCGTGGCAAATTTTTTTTTTTTTTTTTTTAATTTTTTTTTTTTTTTTTTGGTCATGGTGTTAAGCCAATGCAGTTCTACTGACAGTGATGCAATACAGGCAATGAAGAGAAATTAGAGACTGAAGAACTTGTAATTTTAATTCTGAATTGATGACAGTAAATGGAATGGATTGTATTCAATAAAAAAGCTAATTTGAGATAGCTAATCTCCTGTAAAGCAAATGCTCAAGTGTACAATTTTCTTACAAATCAAATGAATCCCTTTTTCTCTCTTATGCTCTCTTATTTATAGTACTACATTTATTGACAACTAATCTAACAGAAATCCTTCCTAAACAACATTACATGTAACAACATAGCACTCTGCAACATATAGCAACCTGCTCCCTTTAGTAACAGCACTTGTGTTAGCAGCCTGCATTCCATTCATGCACAAAAGAGATGAGGGTGATAATATGAGAGGACAATATTTCCATGTTTGATATCTCACACCAGTAATAAGAATTGTTTTCGTACAAGATGCTTAATTACTCTAAGTATAGGAAGCATTCAGGATACGATCACATAGAAGATAGTTGATATGCAATTTTATGCAATTTAAAATGTTTCTCAACAGAATTTCAATAAACTGAACTCAATTTCAGTGTTCACTCAAAGCACTAGAACATAGCAATAAAATTTCAAATTGGGGTGTTCCTAATGTACATTAGGCGCATGGGTATGCAACACTAGTACAAAGACTGAGAAGGCATGTTAAATAGTCGTAACTTGAAGAGCAAAATTGTGTGATGTGCATGCCTTTGGTAAGTAGAAACGTAAGCAGGAAATGATATGCAAAGTGCCAGCAGGAAATGATATGCAAAATGCCTTGGGATGGTGATTTATTTTGGTAGTATGGTCAATGAATCCGATGCTTGGAATTTTGATACTTTCTAATCACTTATCTAGTGTTAATAAAACCGCTAAATAATCATCTAATCCAAGTGAAATTATCAGGATTTGATATAACTTAATCATGTCAAGCAATCTCAGAGAAAATATATTTCAATCTATTATTGCTGAATCAATTTCCTAAGGCTCCTTTGATTAAATATAACATCAGAAACAAATAAATAGATAAAAGTCACAGGAGCTCACATGCAATATCCTTGAGAACGAGACCAACCACTAAGAAGCTCTGTGAATTGTGACACTCCTCCATAGCAATGGTATCCAATGCCTGTCACAGTATAGCTTAAAATACGACTCGAGAAGGTCCATGATGCAACTTTAAATTATTCTGAAAGTGTAATATAAATATAGAAAGACAGCAATAACCATATACAATACCATATTGACTCCAAATGAAAATTAAAAATGAGATTAAACCCTAATTAAAAATTGGGACCAAATCAGTTTCACCTAAAAATCAACCACAATGATCCCATGTTTGTCTCCCTCCCATTCCTTATATTAAGGGTAAAATGGTATCTTCACCCTGCGGACTTCAACATCAAAACCATTTATTGCTACCACACATAACAGTTGTTTACCATTAATAAAATTCTTCTTCTTCTTCACTGTTTCTTTCAATATAGTATCACACACATACAATCTATAATCAATCCAGAACATCTTTTGTAAATGTTAAATTCAATCAATATAAAAGAGAAATTAAAGAGAAGCTCACCATGCAAAACGATGAAGGGCAGAGCAGCAGAGAAGGGTATGAATACCAAGATGAAAATGAAGGCTGAGATGGTCTGTGGAGCCATGAATGTTGCAAAGTGTGTTTACAACCACTGTGTTTCTTCTTCACCTTGCAGCAATTTAATGTATATAGTTTTTGAATTCTCTAAGAGAACTAAACTGATTTTATGCCAATAAGGAAAGTGTGATGACAAATGAGATGAAAAGTTGAGACTTTGAACAATTGGGTGGACACTTTGTAGAAGTCAAAAAAGTTGTATAATCTAATTTATGGTGGGAAAGGAAATTGAAAACAAGAGTTAACTCTATGTTTAATGAAAATTCTCTTCAAGAGTTGATATTAAATTTTTAAATGAGGAAAACTTCTCAATATAGAGTTATGTTGGATATATGCTAAGATACCCCAATTTTTTTCTAAAATTTGTAGAATTTATCTTATAATCATGATATCCCAACAATAAACATTTCAATATTGTTTGTTTAAAATCCCTTAAACAAATAGAAGTGCATAACATCTAAAAGTTATGCAATGGAATAGTGAATATACATACAGGCGACTAATCAACATGACTTCAAACTCTGGAACTTTATGATCTGCTTTTATGGGGGAATTTAACTTATAGAAACACAGGAAGACATGGTGGGAAAATTCAAATGTGACTGAAAAAAAAATCCAATATAAAAAAAAGACAAAATTTTTTGCTAAATGATTGTAACAAGACAATGTCTGAAAGGACTAATCAAGGCATAGACAAAACAGATCTTCCCATAAAGCCGTATTTTTAAGTACGTGTACACCTCCATTGCTGAAGTTCATGAGCTCAGGAAAAGAGGCCACTTTGACTTTGTTTGCAATAAACATATCACTATTCTTTAAGCTTTTATTAACTGTTATTTATATAAAATATCAGCTGTAAATGATTCAAAATCAAGAAAAGAGTTTCATGAGTCAACTCTGTATGGATTTTTAATATAAAATCAACTCTGTATGGATTTTTACCTCATCATGGCCAAGGGAGGTGTCAAAACCTTTAACAAATATAGTCTGTCCCTGGCTTTTACCACCTTTCTGATAAGACTCTTTGCTGCAAAAGACAACATAAACTTTCAATCAGTTCTAATGGCTGGTTTGAAACAAATATTTGAATAATTTATGTTATCAAAACAATACCCTGTATTAGGAGTATATGCACCCCTTTCACGTGCAAAATCAAGCCTCACTGGACGTCCTGCAAGATCTTCACCATTCAACTCAAGTGCCTACAAAGGAGTAAGCAAATACTGTCAAACATATGCATAATCTACATCATGGCAAAGAATAGTGGGAACCTTGACATACCGATAACAACTATCAAAATTCTCAAACTTGGTCAACTTCGTACAAAAGTATAGAGCTTCAATTAAAGGAATAGTTATCCTCAATGATAACAGTCCATGGCTCCATGCTAGTTATTTCAAAGGGGAGTTGTCATGTAGAGTTTGATTTTGCATCAGTGTTGGCAAGAGTAAATGTGTGTGGCCAAGTTGGATTTTGCAACCAAGGCACTGGAGTAGAATGCAGATTGCATACTCTGCAACATAATTGAGGTGCTCACAGGCATTAAAAGAGCAGATCATCCCTGGCGAACAGATCATCCCTGGCGAACTCTGCAATGAATAATTGAGTTGCTCACAGTTTAGACAACAGCTCCAAGAAGCAAAGAAAAGTTCACTAAGTGAAAACAGATCATCCCTGCTCCAACATAAGTCGTGCTGAAATTGAAGTAAAATCTGTAGAAATGAATACCTTCTCTTGTTTAGACTTTATTTCATTTTTCAGGATGCAAATTCAGTGTCAGGATTTTAAGTTTCGTTGCTTGTAACAAAAGTGTTCTTAAAGTCAATAGTTAAATTTTCCATGAGAAAGCTTTCTCTGGTTTTTGGGTACTGTAAGAAAGCTTTCTCTGGTTTCTGGGTACTGTAAGAAATTTTCCACAAGTAATTGTCCAAACTACCATCGTACACACAAACACATGACACAAAACTCAGCCCAAAACTTGTGACCAGATAATGCAATCACCTAAGCTCCCTTGTGACAATGAAAATTATAATTATAATCACATTTAATGGTTTTGTATAACCTGTTGAAATGCTAAAATAACCTCCACAAATTAAGAAAACTACTAATCTCTTTCATCCACATCTATGACAAAAGCCACTGATCACTAAAGTCGAGTATACCACATTTCGTAGGATTGAATAAGGCATAACCCCATTTAACTCCTGACCACTTCAATTGACTCTGCTTCATCACCCCAGTGCACCCCCTTGTCAGATTGTTCAATTTTTCTGGGATCTGATCAAACAAAACTGTTGTTTCATGTCAAATGAGGTGCGGAGTATCTACTGGTCCTACTAATCTCAATGGTTCTACTGAAGGAATACATAAGTGAGCTTCACAAGTCTTAAGAATTTCAGTAGGTCCATCAAAAAGTAATGAGAAGTAGGCCTAAAGGGAGTTCCAAAACAGAACACAAATAAATAAATTAGAAAAAAAAAATTATGATTTTGGTAAAAGTCAATTTAGGATTTAAAAATGATATCAAAGTAGTCCCTTCAAGTTAAATACGAAAAAAATAATCTGCTGAAGTTCAGTGAACATAATAACAATTCGGAACTGGACCTTCTAAATAACATATGACTTTTTGAAGTATAGGGCTAAAATTCGCAAGGATGATGAACCAAAGTAATCTCCTTATAGTAGCCTTGGAGGTCTTTAGTTTGCATAAACAGTGGGTGTGATTTCAACTTCTTCATGGTAAGCAATGGCTATTTGAAGTTAGGTTGTGCTTTAGGCTTTTTCTTGGCCTTCTCTGACCAAACTGTTCCGAGTATCTATGAGCTCTACTTGAAAACATTCATGAAGCATTAGTTCTCCTAGCAAACATTTGCTATTTAGTTGATAGAATTAACCAGTATAAAATTAAAAAAAATTAAAAAAAATGCATCAATTAGAAACAATTTGCAAAAAGAGACAAAAACCTGTTGCTGTACAGAATAAAGAAATATTCAAATAAGCATTTTTAATCCCCCGAAAAAGAAAAAATGTTCAGTGGTAATCAAATGAAAACCATACCTTTCGGAGAGGAACCAGGGCAAACAGGCCAACAAAGCATGTCACAAAAAGAAAACCAGTCATCCAACCAACAGCAGGTTCCTTGTAGCTTCCCGGGGCATTCCCCTCTGTATCAACCCCTGCTTGTTCATATGTCTTCTTATTGAGACCCAAAAGGTAGGAACCAAATCCACCTGCCAAGCAACAAATCACAAAATGTTTTGAGCATATTAAACTTAAGATAAATTTCTCTGAAAACACAACGTATTTACAGATTTATAGACTCTAACCTCCAAGTGAAACGGCATAACACGCGACTGTACATGTTTGAATTACAGTATTTTCATGCTCAGTGAATGCAGTCGACACATATCCAGCCTTCTTAAGCAGCTTCGTCCAGGACCGTATGAACACAAATGCAACAAGAGTTGCAGAGACATTGAAGTTAGGAGTGATCCCAGTTGTGAGGTTAAGCTTCATAATAACAACACTATAAAGGACCCCAATGACAAGACTTGCAACAAGTCCTCTCACTGTGATCTGCTTCGTCCAAGGAGGAATCTCCTTGAACTCACGGCCAACTCGTTTCTGTTCCTCATCCAGGTTCTTTGTCTCCATCTCTGTCTTCTGTTTCAGATTTTCTGCAATCATGCCTCCAGATGGAATCTTATCTCCTTGTTCATGCATTGAAGAGCTGCATTTGAAAAAACATATCATTGTTATGATCTCTAATTCAGAAGAAATTGTGTAGACTCAAATGCATATATATAGCAACTACAACTACCATGTTAAATCTTGCAAAATATAAGAACCCGAAATCAGTGTTTCTCCTCACTACTTACAACAAAATCACGAAATTGCAATAAACAATTCCAATGGGTTTTTACCTGTCTTCAAGCTACTCACCTCTCCAACCTTAACTAAAAAGAACACACTCTGAGATTGCTACTTAAAGACTCGTAGTAGACTAAGTAAATGAAATTATTACCTTTGTCTTTTAAACGTCAGTCTCTAACCTCCTTACTGGTCTTCCTTGCAACTCAATTATTCATTGCAGAGTTCGCCAGGGATTATTCATTGCAGAGTTCGTAGTAGACTAAACTGTTGGCAGGGAAAAACTTTTCTAGGCTTCTTTGCTTCTTGGAGCTGTTGTCTAAACAGGCATTAAAATAATTGAGGTGCTCACAGGGATGATCCAAAGAGCACTCTTATTCATTGCAATTTGCAACATAATCCTAGGCCACTAATAACAACTAATTTTTGTTTCTCTAGAACCACAAGAGGCAGCGAAATATAAACAAAGCAAGGGAGTCAGACAGGCAGCTTCAGAGAATTACAAAAAAAAAAAAAATACCCAAGAGATTTCAAGCCCCATAGGCCATAACTAGAATTCCAATTCACATACAACAATCAACAGATGTGTCCTTTGAGCACATTGCTCAAGTGAACTTCTACTTACCCTGTGAACCCACTGGACTCCATGCGCAAGCAAAAACCTGTTGAGAACATGATGTCATATAATTTTATAATAGATGCGCGCACGGGCAGTGGTCCTGAAGAACCCACAATAAAGTTAAACTACCATGAAGGGCATTCAACTCAAGTGACAATGTTTAATAGTTGAACAAAACCATTAAAAGATAAGTTATTTGTGCTCTTGAAGCACTTACTATGCAAGCAGAGTAGGTCCTGCCTTCTTGTGTTCGTCTCCAACAGCCTCCATTGTTAATTTCACATCGTAGAGCTCCTGATGTTGTTGAATCAAGGCAAATAGCTGACTTGGTAAGCCAATAATGCAAAGTTTTGCATGAAGGAAATTAGTTTATATCCCTGCATTCATTGTTAGTAGATATAGTACAAGGATTATAACCTTCAAAATTTATAAGTTCTCAGAATCAAGTTTTTAGGATAGCAGACTGGAGCCATTGTTTGTAGATGTGGTGCAAGGATTATAACCTTCAAAATTTATAGGTATTCAGAATTCAAGTTTTTAGGATAGAGGATTGGACCTTTGTCAGTAATAAGTTTGTTAACACAACTGACTAATATCAATCATTTGGTATAACACAATTATTTTCAAGGATGATGACGACAAGATTTAGAATGGAGCAATAGAAAGTTTTTGCAAGAGCTCTTAAAACTCATTACAACTGTAATATTAACACATTTATTATCATTTATCACCAAAATGCACACTATTTCATGTTTGCAAGTGTACAAGTCATTCTAAAACTACAATTACTTTCTAATATAGCAAATGAGTATAATAATAATAAATCTCAATATCAACTGAAACATATCTAAGAGGTGTTGCCTACTATTGCATGATTTTTACTGGAATCGAACCACAAACCAGACTCACCTTCACAGTGGGTATAACCATTGCCTACAAACTTTACGCCTTGCACAATAGGGCATTCACACACTCTTCCTCTAAAAGTATCCTGAAACACAATTCACACAATGTAAAGTTAAATAAATTGTCTACAGACAACAAGAATCAACAGACACAGAGAAAACAAGAATAAAACATCAATTTCTTTCATGGTCTTTTTGTCAGTGGACACCAAAATAATGTTCAGTTCATAAAGCTTGAAAAGAAGGAAAACAGGCATTTTGAAAGCCTAACCTAGACACTTCTATTTCCTATCAATCAGTTTAGCAAAAAACTAACACCATAAGGGACTAGCGCTTTAAGCAAACTCCCCCATACAACCAGAACCCAAGAAAATAACCCGAGGTAAAGTGTGTTAGAAACACGACTACACAAAACAACACAAATAATGATTACTGCCATATGTGTAATTTCAGACAAGTGTTACCAATACCTTCTAAGCAAGTTCATTTCAGTCTTTAAAATTAAGAATTAGGATTCCTTGACATGAATATTTTATGGCTGGTGCTCAGTCTCTAGATATAACACTTAAATCTCATTTTTATATGGTTTGTGCTTCTTTTTCTCCCCTTTTAATTTATTTCTTGTTAAAAACATAGCTGCCTCACAAACACTACGAAAGACAGGTCCCTAACAATACATGTCCAACTAGATAAAAAGTTATCTTGATGCCATTTCCATCCAATAATCCCCAAAGTTGGGATAGTTTGTTCCTCTATAAATTAGTTGACATCTATACTGATAAATGGATAAGAAATAGTCATCTCTTCAAAGAATACCTATCCATTATGGTCTCAAAGAAACATTTGGCTTCCATCAAATGGCGTTCTCCATTCGGACACATCATTAACACATGTATAGCCAAATCTCTACACAACATTTGACGAAAAAATGATAACAAAATTTTGAAGAACTGAATACCTAGAACAACATAGAAGCCTAGACTGGAGAGTTCACATGCAGCTGCTGCACCTAACCCTGATGTTGCCTGTAACAATACAATGAAATTATGCAAAATGGTATGGAGAAATTGTCCAATTTTTCGAAAGGAGCAATTTTAATCTTACCCCAGTGATAATGCATACAGGACGAGTTGTTGCAGTGGTGTTCGAAGGGAAGAAACGATGGTATGAGTGGGATTTGCAAGGCGAAAACCATAGCTGGAAGTACGAATAGAGAAGAGAGAATGTCCATAAGAGAGACATTCTCCAAAACTGTAATGAACATACAAACTCAATTGTTTCCCACAATGTCGACATCACCGAATCAAAACCTCTTCTTCAAAAGCAAACCGGTTCAAAATCATGAAAAAAGGAGAACAACATTAGCAATTTCTCAAATAGAAACCCAATCAAGAAAAGAAATCAAAGCAATTCCATATACCCACTCACGACAATCTCTTTCCTTGCGAACTCACTCACGACAATCTCTCTATTTCTATCTCCTTCTTCTTCGTGCAGCAAAAACAGTGTTCAAACATTCTTCTTCTTCGACGAACTCTCCTTCAAGAACCGGAGAAGGGACGCAAAAAATTCTTTAGGGTTTCGGGAGATCTGTGGGGAGATGGAACAAATTTTAGGATTATAAACAAAAGTGGGAACGCAAAATTTTTGGAGCGGGAATCGCCCACGAGAAATCGACTCCACTTCTCCACACTTCCACGTGCAACACACGTGCCGTTTAGCAACGGTTTTAAGCCGTTGGGCACTATAGCCACGGTTTTGAACCGTGGCAAACACACCAACGGTTTAGAACCGTGGCCAAGCCTTTTTTTAGCCACGGTTTTAGGCCGTTGGCCATTATAGCCATGGTTTTTGGCCGTGGCAAATAAACCAACGGCTTAGAGCCGTGGCCACCTCCGTGTAGCTAAAAAGGCCTTTTGGTGTAGTGCCACTTGCTATCAGAGATGGGATAAATGATGTCTACATCTAACAATTTTAAGACTTCCTTTTTCACCACCTCTTTCTTAGTAGGGTTAAGTCGTCTTTGAGGGTCTCTACGGGGGTTAGCTCCTTCCTCTAAGTGAACCCTATGGGAACATATTAAGGGGCTAATACCTTTGATGTCAGCTATAGTCCAACCTAATGCAGATTTGTGTTCACGTAACATATTAATCAATTCTTCTTCTTGTGAGCTATCAAGCACGAAAGAAATAATAACACGAAAGGTATCACCTAGTCCGAGGAA
Organism: Berberis vulgaris; assembly: GCA_963556465.1. Classification (NCBI taxonomy): domain Eukaryota; kingdom Viridiplantae; phylum Streptophyta; class Magnoliopsida; order Ranunculales; family Berberidaceae; genus Berberis; species Berberis vulgaris. The sequence continues at coordinate 48,683,167 of OY747132.1, forward strand.
TGCATGTTTAAGTCCCTCGGGTAGTGGAGCTAGGTCAACTTTCGGAGTTTCCAAGGTAGATGGTTGTGGTTTCTGTCTTTCCTGTGGTAACTTCTCAAAGCATGGTTGCCATTGTCATCCTCCTTTATCCTTTAACCCTGAAACAACAGAAATATCAAAAGCATTGTCAGAATAAAGTGAATTCTCAGAATCAGAAATAGAAAGGAGGTACTCTAAGGTTTGAAAATCAGAGCTCAAGAGTGCCTCCTCTGATATCAGCATGTCTATCATGTAGGTATGATGACACTCATCATCATCACGTGATTATTTGCTAATATTGAATATGTTGACCTTCAGAGTCATGCTCCCAAAAGACAGTTTCATTAGACCGTTCCTGCAATTGATAAGAGCATTACCTGTGGCAAGAAAAGGTCTACCTAAAATAATTGGAACTGTAGACACCATATTAACCGCAGAATAAGTATCTAAAATAAGAAAGTCGACGGGATAGTAAAACTTATCAATCTACAGCAAGACATCCTCGACTATTCCTCTTGGCTTCTTAACTGATCTATCGGCCAATTGTAGTACAATGGATGTGGGTTTAATCTCTTCTAGACACGTTGCAAGTAAATAGAATATGGCATTAAGTTTACACTTGCTCCAAAATAAACCAAGGCTTGGCCGAACTCATGAGTCCCAATCTGGCAGGTGACTGTAGGACACCCTGGATCTTTGTACTTGGGTGGTGTCCTCTGGTCAATCACCGCACTTACCTGTTCTGTCAAGAAGGTAGTATTCTTGACATGATGTTTCCTCTTGATAGTGCACAGATCCTTGATGACCCTAGCATAAGTTGGTACCTGTTTAATCACATGCAGCAAAGGTAAGTTAATTTTAACCTGTTTCAAGTGTCTAGAATCTCACCATGCATTTCAATTTCTTTCCAGTAGGTCGTAGTGCTTGAGGAAAAGGAACTGGAACTGGAATGTTCTTGTTGGGCTCATCCTCAGGGATGTTCTCATTTGTACTTGGGGAGGTGCCTATAGTCGTGGACGAGCTTGATCCATCTAAAATCTTACCATTTCGAGTAGTGATGGCATTAACCTCTTTGACATTCTGAGGGTCTGAAGTAGAGGTTTGTGTCATAAGTTGGCCCTTCGGATTTTCTTGAGGCTGTGACGAAAATTGGCCCCGCTCTTGTACTGTTAATGAACATGTCAGCTTGGTTATCTGGCTTTTGATCTCCTTGTTCTCTTCTGCCAACTGTGTCAATGCAACCTCAAAATTTTGATTAGTTTTACCTTGTGCCTCTATAAATGCATGTAATGTGTATGATAAGGAAGAAGTGCATTGTATGGAGGTGCAGGGTATGACCTAGGTAGTTGTGCCTGTGAGTGTGTAAGTTGGTCTGCTCCGGACGTCAGCCTAAGTTAGGGTGATTTCTCCAGCCAGAATTGTAAGTGTTAGAGAATGGTGAGTAAGGCTTCTTGTACATCCCTAAGGCGTTATATTGTTCCTCATAAACCTCTCTCATCTCAATCAAGGTCGGGCAATCCTGTGTGAAGTGTTCAACTCCCCCGCATATAAAACAGGCGACCTGTAGCTCAACTCTGGCAACAATATGTGTTGGTCTACCATCCTTGGCCTTAAGTGCCTCTAGCTCCCTAGTTACTCTATCCAATTGGGTTCTAAGGTTGTCCTCTTCCCGAAGTTGGTAGACTCCAGCTGGGCGTGTTCTATCCGTGCTCTCAGTAGAACTTGGACTAGTCCAAGTATGAGCCTTTTCAGCCAAGTCATTCAATGGCCTCGTCAGGGTCCTTTTGCAAAAACTCTCCATTACACATCATCTCAATGAACTGACGCTCTCTACTGGTGAGCCCCTCTTAAAAATAACTGACTAAGCGCCAACTCTCATACCCATGGTATGGACATGTATTCAAGAGATCCATGAACCTCTCCCTTGCTTAATATAATATCTCGCTATTCTTTTGGGTGAAGGTAGAAATATGTCTCTTTAGACCGTTGGTTTTGTGGTGAGGAAAATATTTATCAAAAAATACTTGGGTCATTTCCTCCCACGAACCTATAGACCTTGGTCGCAAAGAGTATAGCCAACTCTTCGCTTTTTCCTTAAGGAAAAAAGGAAAAAACCTTGGTCTAACCGAGTCTATAGCCTCAACTTTGTTGTGGAAAGTGGCCACAACTTCCTCGAATTCCCTAATGTGAGCATAAGGATTCTCACTCTCTAGGCCATGAAAAGTGGGTAATAATTGTATCATACCCGGCTTAAAATCTAGCTTTGGTGTACTTGGTGCAAACATGATACATGATGGAGTAGTAGTGCGTGTGGGGTGGAGATAGTCCTTTAGCGACCGAACATGGTCATCTTCGTGATTACTCATGGTGTTAGAATTAGAAGTAGAACTTAATTTGGTCTCAATGTGAATTTGTGGGTGTTCTAAATTTTTGACCTTAATTAGTCTCCCTAAGTGGTCTCTATTCCAACTCACACTCCCCCAATGTCCTTTTTTGTTCTTTGAATTTTTTTAATTTTTTTTAGAAATAAATAAAATAAAAAATTAACTGGACCTAGAACCTAAAAATAAAATAAAATAAAACAATGAGCAAGAAAGATAATACCCGAAACCTCCCTTGTAGAATGACGCTTGTTCCCCGGCAACGACGCCAAAATTTGATTACGCCCAAACAGTACATGCGGTCAATTGCAGTAAAGATTGGGGTGTCGATCCCACGAGGAAAAACGATCTACAAAACAAGGTAAAGGAAGAAAAAAACTTCACGAAACTAAATGTAAGAAATTCTAGCAATTTTAAAATGTGAAATTAAATTTAGTTTAATAAAAATCAAGTTTAGAAAAATCACAAGATTCCAAGAATCCCTCCTAGATTTCACACGCCAACTAGTATTGATTCGCTATGATGACTCGATTACGTGTTTCATATCCCAAACAACATAATCGGAAAAATACTCTTTAATGCACTAATATATTCTAATGTAAATGGATTTTAGATTTCACTTTTTTTAGAAAGCACAAAAGTTGGTCATATGTGATATCCTAAATTTACGATATATCCGGAGACAATAACGTAATAAAAGACGATCAAATATAACAAACCTACCGAAATCAATGATCCTTAAAAATTCAACACATAAGAAAAACGTGACTAAGCTTATATGGAGAAGAAAAAGACAACCACCGGAATAATAATCTACAAAGAAATTGATGAAATCTTTGTCACTAAAATTACATAAATTCCTATAATAAATAAAAGTGAGAATCGTAAACACCATTATTCATCGTGAAAGCATAAAACGAATCAAATACTAATTAAGTGTGTTAAATCTAGGAGTTCACCTCTTCGGCTTGCATGGAGTTTAGTGACATGTGGTGAAGGTGAAGACAACAACAATGGTGTGGAGCTTCATCGGCATGGCAGTGCGTGGTGGATCAGCGATGCGCACCCTGCTTGACAGTGTCTTCAATGTTGTTATGCTGCTGCGTCTTGGCTGTTGTTGCATGCGTTCTCCGCTATCCTGGACAGCGTATGCGCTGCTGTCCTGCGTCTTCGCTACGGTTGCGTTATGCTACTACTGCTGCGTTATGGCAGCTCGTCTCTCCCCACTATCCTTTCCTCTTTTTGGTCCCAAAAAAGAGAAAAACCAAACTCCTCTTACTGTCATCCTTCTAATGCAAAGAAAACCCTTATTGGGCCAAATTGAAACTCCTTTTTGTTAAACTAAAACTCCTTATTGGGCCCAATTAAAAACCCAATACCTAATTGTAAACAAAAAGGATCCTCCCTGTTGGTGGATTTCTTTGTTTTAAATTCTATATCAATAATGGGTTTGGCTATGTTCATCCATATGACTTCTTTGTTCCACCAAAATTCAAAACTAATTTCCATTATTATTATTTTTGGTTATCTTAATCTTTGGCTTGAGTGTCTCCCGCTCCACTTCGTCAATTTGTGTATGAATCACCATTATTCGCCACGCTAACGAACTTTTGTCATTTAAACTCCAAATCCTACAAAATTACAAAAATAAAATAATTAAATTAAAATACACTATTTGAAACACTAACAAATATATATTAGGAGGTGTATTATGTTAACATCAAATACCTCCAAACCTATATTTTGCTAGTCCTCAAGCAAAACAAAATTAAGAATAAAATCCTAACTCACTTTCGTAGGAATCACGATTGCACTTACCTTAACGTGCAACAAGGCTTTAAACCCCTAGATTATCTCTAGTGGACGAGTTATAGTCTCGTGAGGGTTTTCAGAAATGTTACCCTAAACATTATTGACTCAATAAAACAAAATCTATTTTCTAAAAACATAATGCAAAAATATGGGCATTCCCCTTTATTTTCATTAGAGTATTTTTTTGATTGTTTAAAATTCAAGAAAAATAACAAACTAAAAATATCACAAAATTATATCAATAGCGTACAATAATTTAATAGTATCTAAATGTTAAATAAATTTCATAATCATTCTCAACTCGAAGTGTGTCTGTGAGAAACTTTATCAACATAACTCTTCATCTCATAGTAAAGATGTGACGACATAACCTTTAGAAATTGTGCTTCGACTACAATTCTCTCATGTCACTCAGAAATAAAACACTCAGAGATTGGGCACTCAGTTTATATGTGAGGAAAAGAATATTAACTATGGAAAATGCAAACGTCTCACATATAATTATCATGAAAAAAAATTTTTTTCAAAGAGTGAAATGAATATGATCTCATGGACATGAATATTGATTACTTTTGAGAATGTTAAATCAAACACCATAGTTCTTGCCTATTCAATCTCCACATCTACCGAACCAACTTTCACTTAAGATCAATTAGGTCTTTACTAGGTTGTAATGCGACTTGGATACAAAAATTTCCTGAGAATGGCTACACCCTTGAATAAACACATAGGGCATTGAAGAACAAATCAATGTTGTACACCATTAACTTTTTCTTCATTATTTTCTTCTTCAACCGTTTCTTTTCTCTTTTTTTTTACATGTTTTTTTTTTCTTACATGATTTTCCCCGTTTATACAATCAAACACTTTTACTTTGAGGGCGTATGAAATATCTATTTTCAACTCTTTCTATTTGCCAATTCCATAAATATATCTCACCGTATACATTCTCAGAAAATTGGGTAAGGATAAAATAATATAGGTATTACTCCTTGATTGGAGTAGGTAATGGGAATGGGGTTAACAAAAAGAAGGCTATTTAAAGGCTCAAATGGCTGCAAATGGATGTTTATTATTGAGTAGGCTAAAAGGCTAAGAAAAAAATGGTTTAAAGAAAAAAAATGCCTATATCACTTCATAAATTCTAGTTAGTACTAGGACATCTCAACTAAATAGAGCAAGAAGTTCTAATGTAAAAATTCAATTTTTATGTCATTCTTAAAGCAATCAATAAAAAAATTCAAGAATAATGAGATCATCAACGAAATAATGCGGACTCAAGAAAAATCAGAGTGTAATTAATAACCCTCAAGAAATAAGGAATTGTTCAAAACTCACAAGAGTTAAGTATCCATTATTATTCTAAGGTTTTCTAGTTCAATATCTCACTAATCAACTTCAAATCATGTTGACTTGGCTTATAGTGCACGAATAGTCGAGTTGAAAAGTCTCACGAAATACATCTAACATAAGGATAATATCAAATATCATGTTTTCTACTAATATAACTATGTGACACGTGTTAGTATGTGTTTTCTGAAAATTAAAGGTAACAAAATTATTCTCTAAAATTAAAAAGACTCAAAACCCTTTTTTTTATTTTGTTTTTTTTTTTAAATTCACCAAGAGTTCAGATTTCGAATGCATTTTTCATAAATATTTTGCACAATTACCATAATCATCTAAGTATTCAATGGAGATTGAGTAGAACACAAAAAATTGACTCGGTTTAATTGTAAAATACGTTTTAAGCTCAAAAAATTTTGAAAATTGCACAAAAAATCTAATAAACCACCATCATCCCCAAACCTAAACCAAACATTGTCCTCAATGTATAAAATAATAATCATGAAAAATGAAGGAAGAAGAAAAGAGGAGGGTAAGAGTGATGTTACCATGGTGAAACTTTACCAATTTCTAAAAGACAATGTCCTCACAGTGACCAAAATATTAGAAAATTATACCGATGGGAAAAAGGAACACATGGGATGAAGGGCTCCGAGTGACTCCAGTAGCAACACCTAAAATAACCTGAAACACTAAAAGAAAAACATAAAAGCAAAAACCTAAACTAAACTAAAATAATAAAAAATAAAAAACCTAAACTAAAAATAGGTTGGAGAACATTAAATCAAGTAGATAATGGCAACTGGAGAGATCTCCTCTGGCACCTACATGGTACTTGAGTAATGGCGAATAGGTGTTCATCAGGGAAGTCATCACGGATGGGTGGGCCATTGGCAAAGTCACTGAACTCCAGACGAGACAAGTGATCCGCCACAACATTCTCGACCCCCTTCTTATCCTTTATAGTTAGATCAAATTCCTGCAGAAGTAAAATCCACCTAATCAATATTGCCTTAGCATCGTTTTTAGAAATAAGAAACTTAAGGGCCGCATGGTCAGTAAAAATAGTGATAGGTGTACCAATCAAATAAGCATGAAATTTATCTAAAGCAAAAACTACAACTAGCAACTCTTTTTCAGTAGTCGAATAATTCTTTTGAGCAACATTAAGTGTTCGACTAGCATAGTAAACAACAAAGGGCTTCCCTTCCCTTCGTTGTCAGAAGACTACCCCCACAACATAGTTGTTTGCTTCACACATTATCTCAAATGGTAAATTCCAATCCGGTGGCTGCATGATGGGGGCAAAAGTTAGCCTATCAATGAGTGTTCGGAAGGCATCCTCACACTCTTGTGTCCATTGGAACATGACGTCTTTGACCAGAAGGCTACTTAATGGTCCAGAGATGGCATAAAAATTTTGTATGAACCTTCTATAAAAACCCACATGCCCTAGAAATGATCTCACATCCTTGGCACTTTTAGGTGTAGGTAATTTAGAAATCAATTCGATTTTAGCTTTATCAACCTCGATTACTTTATCAGAAACTATGTGTCCCAGAACTATTCCATCAACCTCGATTCCTTTATTAGAAACTATGTGTCCCAGAACTATTCCATAGGAAACCATGAAATGACATTTTTCCCAATTAAGCACCCGACCATTCTCTTCACATCTACTTAAAACTGCCTTTAAGTGAAGTAAACATGAATCAAAGGAATCACCAAAAACAGTCAAATCATCCATGAATACTTCTATATATTTTTCAACTATGTCACTAAAAATACTCATCATGCATCTCTGAAAAGTAGTCGGTGCATTACATAAACCAAATGGCACACGCCGAAAAGCATAAGTACCAAAAGGACATGTGAAAATAGTCTTATCCTGATCCTCTAATGCAATCTCAATCTGATAATATCCTGAATACCCATCTAGAAAGCAATAAAAAGAATGACCAGCTACTCGCTCTAAGATTTGGTCTATGAATGGAAGTGGGAAGTGATCCTTTGTAGGAACAGGCACCCCCTCATCATTAGTCACCACTGTTATTCCAGAGATGGGATTTCTTGGGAACCACTTGAGTTGGACTAACCCACTTGCTATCAGAGATGGGATAAATGATGCCTGCATCTAACAATTTTATGACTTCCTTTTTCACCACCTCTTTAATAATAGGGTTAAGTCGTCTTTGAGGGTCTCTACGGGGGTTAGCTCCTTCTTCTAAGTGAATCCTATGGGAACATATTAAGGGGCTAATACCTTTGATGTCAGTTATAGTCCAACCTAATGCCGATTTGTGCTCATGTAACATATCAATCAATTCTTCTTCTTGTGAGCTATCAAGCACGAAAGAAATAATAACAGGAAAGGTATAACCTAGTCCGAGGAATGCATGTTTAAGTCCCTTGGGCAGTGGAGCTAGGTCAACTTTCGGAGTTTCCACGGTGGATGGTTGTGGTTTTTGTTTTTCCTGTGGCAACTCTTCAAAGCATGGTTGCCATTGTCGTCCTCCTTTATCCTTTAACCTTGAAACAACAGAAATATCAAAAGCATTGTCAGGATAAAGTGAATTCTCGAAATCAGAAATAGAAAGGAGCTACTCTAAGGTTTCAAAATCTGCGCTAAGGAATGCCTCCTTTTATATCAGCGTATCTATCATGAAGGTATGATGACACTCATCATCATCACGTGGTTGCTTGCTAATATTGAATATGTTGACCTTCAGAGTCATGTTCCCAAAAGACAGTTTCATTTAGGGGTGGGCACGGGACGGGATGGGACGAGATATACCCATCCCTATCCCATCCCGTTCATACGGGATCGGGACGGGATCGAAAAAACCTCATCCCGACCTCGTCCCATCCCAAACGGGTTCGGGACGGGATCAGCTTGCTGCCTGTGACTCCTGCGAAGATTATCATCATATAAGAGCGTGAAAAATAACTTTCTTATAATTAAATATATAGCGTGAAAAATAACTTTCTTAAACCTACAAGCAAATTGCAGGAATCTGAAAATAGTTATGGATAACACCTAAGTAGTGAAATACCCACCAATATAGAGGCGACCCCATGGAAAACCCAAGGTCTCGTAAACCAAATCAGCTCTTGAATATACGTTCTCTGACACTACAAGATAACTCCTATTGCCCGAGGGTGAGTAGCTTATTACCTAGCAGGCTTTAGTCTTAAACCAAATTAATAATGGATAAAAAAGACATGTCTGAATATGTCTCTCAAGATGCTTATAACATTGTATACGTAACGAGCACGTGATTGATTGAAAACCTCCCTCAAGTGCTAATCTAGTTGGGATGTTTGGGAGAGTTCAATTTACTTTTGTTTTCATCTGTTTTCTCCTTGAAACTTCAGATAAACCCAGAAATGATAGCCTCAAGAGACACTCATATATAGTCTAAATCGATATTACATAATATATAAAACCCAGAATAAAATAAATGAAATTCAAATGCAATCTTGAACATCAAAAGATGAAGATCCCAGAAATGATTCAAATGCAAACACCATGAGTTTCTGTTAGTCATCTTTAAGTTTATATGAATAAAACTAAATAAATAAATAAAATATTAATAATAAATATTAAAAAATTAGCTCGGGATGGGACGGGATTGGCGGGATTGAAAATCTTCATCCCATCCCATCCCATTCTAGATCGGGACGGGACGGGATCGGGATGAAATTATTCAATCCCATTAAGACCTAGAAAAATCGGGACGGGACGGGATCGGGATCGCGGGATGGGATGCCCACCCCTAGTTTCATTAGACCATTCCTGCAATTGATAAGAGCGTTAGCTGTGGCAAGAAAGAGTCTACCTAAAATAATTGGAACTGTAGACTCCATATTAACCACAGAATGTGTATCTAAAATAAAAAGTCGACGGGATAGTAAAACTTATCAATCTGTAGCAAGACATCCTTGACTATTCCTCTTGGCTTCTTAACCGATCTATCGACCAATTGTAGTACCACAGATGTGGGTTTAATCTCTCCTAGACCCACTCGCAAGTAAATAAAATATGGCATTAGATTTACACTTGCTCCTAAACCCAACAAGGCTTGGCCGAACTCATGAGTCCCAATCTGGCAAGTGATTGTAGGACACCCTGGATCTTTGTACTTGGGTGGTGTCCTCTTCTCAATCACCGCACTTACCTGTTCTGTCAAGAAGGTAATCTTCTTGACATGATGTTTCCTCTTGATAGTGCATAGATCCTTGATGACCCTCGCATAAGTTGGTACATGTTTAATCACATGTAGCAAAGGTAAGTTAATTTTAACCTGTTTCAAGTGTTCTAGAATCTCACCATGCATTTTCGATTTCTTTCCAGTAGGTCTTAGTGCTTTAGGAAAAGGAACTGGAATGTTCTTGTTGGGCTCATCCTCAGTGATGCTCTCATTTGCACTTTGGGAGGTGCCTATAGTCATGGACGAGCTTGATCCATCTAAAATCTTAGCACTCCGAGTAGTGATGGCATTAACCTCTTTGACATTCTGAGGGTCTGAAGTAGAGGTTTGTGCCATAAGTTGGTACTTCGGATTTGCATGAGGCTGTGACGGAAATAGGCCCCGCTCTTGTACTGTTAATGAACATGTCAGCTTGGTTATCTGGCTTTTGATCTCCTTGTTATCTTCTGCCAACTGTGTCAATGCAACCTCAAAATTTTGATTAGTTTTACCTTGTGCCTCTATAAATGCATGTAATGTGTATGATAAGGAACTTATGTTAGATTGTGCATTGTATGGAGGTGCAGGGTATGACCTAGGTAGTTGTGCCTGTGAGTGTGTAAGTTGGTCTGCTCCGGACGTCAGCCTAAGTTAGGGTGATCTCTCCAGCCAGAATTGTAAGTGTTAGAGAATGGTGAGTAAGGCTTCTTGTACATCCCTAAGGCATTACATTGTTCCTCATAAACCCCTCTTATCTCAGTCAAGGTCGGGCAATCCTGTGCGAAGTGTTCAACTCCCCCGCATATAAAAAAAGAGTCTTGTAGCTCAACTCTGGCAACAGTATGTGTGGGTCAACCATCCTTGGCCTTATAAGTGCCTCTAGGTCCCTAGTCACTCTATCCAATTGGGCTCTAAGGTTGTCCTCTTCCCTAAGTTGGTAGACTCCAGCTGGGCGTGTTCTATCTGTGCTCTCAGTAGTACTTGGACCAGTCCAAGTATGAGCGTTTTCAACCAAGTCATTCAGGTACTCAATGGCCTCGTCAGGGTCCTTTTGCAAAAACTTTCCATTACACATCATCTTAATGAATTGACGTTTTCTACTAGTGAGCCCCTCATAAAAATAACTGACTAAGCGCCAACTCTCATACCCATGGTGTTGAGATGTATTCAAGAGATCCTTGAACCTCTCCGATGCTTGATATGATGTCTCGCTATTCTTTTGGGTGAAGATAGAAATCTGTCTCTTTGGACCGTTGGTTTTGTGGTAAGGAAAGTATTTATTAAAAAATGTTTGGGTCATCTCCTCCCACGAACCTATAGACCTTGGTCGCAAAGAGTATAGCCAACTCTTCGCTTTTTCCTTGAGAGAAAAGGGAAAAAGGAAAAAACCTTAGTCTAACCGAGTCTACTGCCTGACCTTTGTTGTGGAAAGTGGCCACAACTTCCTCGAATTCCCTAATGTGAACATAATGATTCTCACTCTCTAGGCCATGAAAAGTGGGTAATAATTGTATCATACCCGGCTTAAAATCTAGCTTTGGTGTACTTGGTGCAAACATGATACATGATGGAGTAGCAGTGCGCGTGGGGTGGAGATAGTCCTTTAGCGACCGAACATGGTCATCTTCGTGATTACTCATGGTGTTAGAATTAGAAGTAGAACTTAATTTGGTCTCAATGTGAATTTGTGGGTGTTCTAAATTTGGGACCCTAATTAGTCTCCCTAAGTGGTCTCTATTCCAACTCACATTCCTCCAATGTCCTTAATTTTTTTTTTTAGAAATAAGAAATAAACTTGACCTAAAACCTAAAAAAAAAAAAAAACAATGAGCAAGAAAGATAATACCCGAAACCTCCCTTATAGAATGACGCTTGTTCCCCGGCAACGGCGCAAAAACTTGATTACGCCCAAACAGTACACACGGTCAATTGCAGTAAAGATTGTGCTGTCGATCCCACGAGGAAAAGCAATCTACAAAACAAAGTCAAGGAAGAAAAAAACTACGCGAAACTAAATGTAAGAAATTCTAGCAATTTTAAAATGTGAATTTAAATTTAGTTTAAAAAAATCAAGTTTACAAAAGTCACAAGGCTCCAAGAATCCCTCCTAGATTTCAAGCTCCAACTAGTATTGATTCCCTATGATGACCTGATTACATGTTTCACATCCCAGACAACATAATAGGAAAAATAGTCTTTAATGCACTAATATATTCTAATGTAAATGGATTTTAGAATACACTTTTTCTAGAAAGCACAAAGGTTGGTCATAGGTGATATCCTAAATTTACGATATATCCGGAGACAATAACGTAATAAAAGACGACATATAACTAACCTACAGGAATAAATTGATCCTTAAAAATTCCACACAAAAGAAAAGCGTGACTAAGTTTATATGGAGAAGAAAAAGACAATCATCGGAACAATAATCTACGAAGAAATTGATGAAATCTTTATCACTAAAATAACATAAATTCCTATATTAAATAAAAATGAGAATCATAAACACCATTATTCATCGTGACAGCATAAAACGAATCAAATACTAATTAAGTGTGTTACATCTAGGAGTTCACCTCTTCGACTTGCATGGAGTTTAGTGACACATGGTGAAGGTGAAGACAACAACAATGGTGTGGAGCTTCATCGGCATGGCAGCGCATGGTGGATCAGCGATGTGCACCCTGCTGAACAACGTCTTCAATGTTGTTCTGCTGCCGCGTCTTGGCTGTTGTTGCATGCGTTCTCTGCTGTCCTGGACAGCATATGCGCTGCTGTCCTGCGTCTTCGCTACGGCTGCGTTATGCTACTGTTGCTGCCTTATGGATGTTGCATTATGGCAGCTTGTCTCCCCCCACCATCTTCTCCTCTTTTTTGTCCCAAAGATGAGAAAAACCAAACTCCTCTTACTGTCGTCCTTCTGTTGCAAAGAAAACCCTTATTGGGCCCAATTGAAACTCCTTTTTCTTAAACTAAAACTCCTTATTGGGCCTAATTGAAAACCAAATACCTAATTGTAAACAAAAGGGATCCTCCCTGTTGGTGGATTTCTTTGTTTTAAATTCTATATCAATAATGGGTTTGGCTATGTTCATCCATATGACTTCTTTGTTTCACCAAAATTCGAAACCAATATCCTTTATTATTATTTTTGGTTATCTTAATCTTTGGCTTGAGTGTTTCCCGCTCCACTTCGACAATTTTTCTATGAATCACCATTATTCGTTACGCTAACGCTCTTTTGTCATTTAAACTCCAAATCCTACAAAAACACAAAAATAAAATAATAAAACTAAAATACACTATTTGAAACACAAACAAATATATATTAGGAGGTATATTATGTTATAATTATGTTAACAGCTAGCTCCCTATTAGGAAAGGATCTCCACAACATGATCACTTTCCCTAAACTACGCCACCAAAGGCCTATCCGAACAAGGACTCATTCACTATAAAATGAGATAAGCTCGATGAACAAGAGGTATGCAATATAACCCAGTTTACTGTTTTAAGTCTCTCCTAAGCCTTATCTAACTTAAGCATCGGAGTGTCATCGGCCACTACATGGTGGTCCTTGACTCACATTTGCTACTTGTGCAGGTCTAGGTAAGTAGTAAGGAATGAGAGATGAAATCAACTAAATCAGAACCTGTTGAGTGCTACCACCCTCCCAGTCAGACTTTGAACTTTCATAATGGTGGTTAAAGACTTCATGTTGAGAAGAGCCTAATTCTGCTTCAGATCGACTTTTATCCCTTTTCGGTTTACTATGTAACCCAGGAATTTGCCTGACTCTACCCTAAAGGTGCATTTCTGTGGAATGAGCATCATTTGATACTTGCAGAGCTGATTGAATGCTTCGGCAAAGTGATCAAGAATGCTGAGACTTTTGACCAGCATGTCATTAATAAAGGCCTCCATGGTTTTGCCTATTTGCTCCTTGAACATCCGGTTTACCAATCGTTGATATATTGCTCCAACATTTTTTTAGACTGAATGACATTACCCGATAGCAGTATATCCCTCTTTCAGTTAGGAAGGAGGTCTTCTCGTGGTCTGGGGGTGCATTTGTATCTGGTTATATTCGAAGTAAGCATCCATAAAGCTTAAAAGGTTATGTCCAAACGTGGCAACCACTATCTGATCAATGCAAGGAAGTGGAAAGTTGTCTTTTGGGCAAGCCTTGTTCAGGTCTATGTAATCCACATAGACTCTCCACTTTCTATTCTTCTTTTTCATCAAGACGATATTCATCAGCTAGTTTGGGCGTTGTGACTCCTTAATCATGTCGGCGTTCAGTAGCATTTGTACCTCTTCATTGATGATTCGATTTTGTCCGGGGGCCATAGGTATATTCTTCTGCCAGATTGGTCTCCGCTCAAGGTCTACTTCAATTCGATGGGTGATCACGGAGGGGTCATTCCGTACCAAGTCCCTCATCGTCCAACGAAGATGTATTGATTCTCCTTTAGCAACTCTACCAACTATTGTGCCAATTCTTTGCCCGAGCGGGAACCTATCTAGACGACTCTGTTATTATCAAGGCTATCAAGGTAGACTGTGATTGGCTCCTTTTCTAGCTGGCCGACATTCTGGCTTCCCCTGGGACTAACTGGCTCCTCATCGTCCGAACAGAAAGACTCTTCTTCCATTTTTGGGCCAGGCTCCGGGGTGTCTAACCCATGGGCCCAGACTGTGATTGCTAGCTGTCTAGCTGCTTTAATGTTGCATGATGGAAGTATCTTGTCGATGGTTGGTCTCCTCAGATGGTCCCCACCATGTGATTTGCATGGTATTTAATGTGCTAATGCAAAGTGGAAACTACCTTCTCCATTTGTGGAGCCAAGGCCTTCCCAATATGATATTATAGGTGGATGGGGCACCGACTACCATGAACTCCTTGAACATAATTTTCTATAGTTGTGGCTCACCTGTCGCTACCGTCATTCTAATCTTTTCGATGGGGAAGCATTTCTCACTTCTAAACCCAATCATGGGGTGACTAGCAGGCATTGAGTTTTCCTCTTTCAGCTAAATGTTGTGGAACGCCATGAGGAATAGGATGTTTAGAGAGCTCCCCGTGTCCACCAAGGATCTATTTACTTCCCATTTTTCTATCAGGAGTAAGATGACTAAAGCGTCGTTATGAGGGAGGTGGACGCCTTGGAGATCCCTATCAGCAAACGTCAGCGATGGGCTCGGGCTCTGAATAAGAACAAATTGGCATGGAGCGTCTTCTTCTGGGACTTGATGGATTTCTCCCCTTTCAAACCTATCCCATGTAGGACGTATATAATTTCGGCCACCTTTTCTTCTATTTCTTTTACGACCTCTTCTTTTTCCTTCCCCCTAGCTTGCCTCTTATCTGGGCTCAAGATTTCTTTGAGTCTTCCCTTCTTAACCCAGTATTCGATCTCGTTTATGATATGTTTGCAGTTTTCACTGTCATGGTGGCTATCTTTGTGAAAGGAACAATATTTGCCATTGTCTTGCCAGAACGAATCTCCCCTTAGTTTGGAAGGCCATTTCACATCTTCCCAGTTTTTAATAGTAGCGAGGATGTCAGACAGACTGGCTTTGAGGGGAGTATGGGAGCTGTTTATGGATTCGACAAAGTTAGAGGGTTTTTTTTCCTCGTCCGGCCATAGTTTGGCTTATTATCAATACGCTTTCTTTTGCTCTTATCATCCTCCTCATGTTTCCTTACTTCCTTCTAATCTCAAGTGCTAAAGGATATTTCTTTTCACTCTCGCCCATTTCTTAGCGGCCCACATCTCCTCAAGGGTGATGTACTTTTGAGCACTTTTTAGCATGTCTACCATGTCCGTCAAGGGATCAAGGGTAATGAAGTTTTAGAATTGGCCTCCCCTCAGGCCAAAGGTGAAAGCTGTGATGAAGGTGTCGTCGCAATAGCCATCGATCAAAGTCAACTCGTCATTGAGTTGATCCACCCTAGAGTTGTCGTGGTTGCGTCCGGTGTGGGGCCTGGGGTTGTTCACCCCTGGTGGCTAACACCACTGGAGCTGGTGGTGCTACGCCGACTCGGGCATTTAAAGCCTCGGTGATCTCAACATTAGTATGGGATCTTGTGGCTATCATTTTTTCAAATTATAATAGAGGGGTGTTACTTCTTTTATCTTAGGAACTCGTCGGTCCCCACTGACAGTGCCAAAATGATATATCACTTTCCATTTTCCAAAGCCTTGACCTGCAAAAGGAATAACCATGAGCCAAAGACCACCATTGTGGTAGCCGATGGCACTCCGATGCTAAAGTCAAACACGGCACAAATAATGATGTTTTGCTTGAGGTCAGGGTTTTGTAGTGTACCTTAGTTCCTCAGTCTCATGCCCTATTTATCATGTGAGATTCCTTGTTTGGTTATGCTTTTGGTGGCGTGGTTTAAGGAAGGATATCTCATAGAGATCCTTAACTTGTTAAAAGTTGTCCATGCCAGAGAGTTTCCATGCACGACTTATACTCTGATGTTTGTTTCCTAGTATGAGTCAACGTCTTACTGGCATGCTTGTCGTATGTCAAACTCCTAAATACTTGCCTTATTTGGTCTTACGAATTCTGGATTTGACCATCTGACTTGTGGACCGGAAAGATCCTTGTTGTTTGGGTCCAATTCCCAGATACTCGCCTCAATGGGTTTGGAGTGATCTGGACTTGGTTCCCTATCTTATGGGCTGGGTCAAATTAGGTACTTACTCTTGGGCCCACTCCACTCTGCTAATAAGATCATCATATCACGTGTGCAATGTAAATTACTGGATGGTTTGGTGTATCATCAATAGGCTAAAATGATCAAAATATTTTTTCCCCATCTTAAACCATGCACAAAAAATGAAAGTTAGCGAACTACCCCCACTGCCATGAGATTGATTACTTACCATCTTAGGGTAAAATCATAAAATAACCATAAAAATCTAAAAAAGTGTTATTTCCTTGCTAATTAATTTGATTTGCTAATTATATAGAATGCCAAGAATTTCGGCGGGCGTGCAAGGAATGCAGAAAGCAATACATAACTAGACTCATAAAGACTAACAAGGAATGAGATTTTGCAAAATCTCGCGAAATTTCACCGAAAACTTATTCTTTGGAATTACAAAAAAAAGGGCGGAAGAAATATTTACATTTTTTTCGAGAGTTATTTCAAAATATTTCGTGGTTTTCTTTCCTAAATTTTGAAGGTTTTTTCTTCTAATTATCATTTATTTTACTTATTTATTAATTTTTGAAACCATCCCTTGATTTTCTAATTATCATTTCTTCAACTTATATATAGATTATTGAAACCACTCCCTAATTTTTTAATTATATATTTATTTAATGTTTGTTTCATTTCTTGGTATTTAGGCTTCATTTAATGTGTTTAATAGATTTATTTTATTGCCTCTTATTTTTCATATGTTTCAAATACTCTCAAAATTTATTATATATATAATTCTTACATTTTTTTTCTTTACACACCGAAATATTTCTTAAAATTAGAAGAACAAAATTAACTCGAAAAATGAAATCACAATCCTTGGACGTCATTAATAAACAATGCCTTGATGAATAATTGAATACATTGTTAAAGGTTACTTTTTTCTACAAAATGTATAACTAAATCTTTTGGTTCATAAAGTTTAGTGACGTTAAGATGTGATCCATGAAATAATAATTAAATAAGTAAGCTAGATGTAATGATAGAGGAATTATAAGCATACATATGGTAGCTTAGATCATGTCCACCAATTTTGGATTAGTTGGTCAAACATCCACTCTCCTTGTGAGAGGTCGTGGGTTCGAGATTCACCAATTAAAATTTTTTGAGTTTTCGCCCGATTATTAGGAGCACATGTACTCCGCTGGTGATAAGTCTTCGAGTATTGAATGTAGCTGCTTAGATGGTCTGAACTAGAGAGAAGTGAAAACAAGTCTTCATAAGAGGTGGAGGCAATGGATCGGAACGAAAGCAAGTCTCCATGTGAGATGGAGGCGACGATGTAGCCTTTGGGCATGTGCAAGAAGATAAAGTGATTTATAGATAAATGGAGTAAAAGGGGAAGGAGGACGTGAAGGGGGCATGGGCAAGAAGATAGAGTTTGTTTTAAAATAATTGTTAGATTTTTTCTCGAAATACGCTTATTACTTCAATTGGACCATTTGATTTGTTCAAGTTATAAAACATTAAATCTCGGCTTTGATTTGTTAAGGGTTTTTTGGTCATCTAAATAAGGACATTTTAGAAAGAGACTGTCAACACACGTTAACAGCTAATCTTGAGGGGAGACTAAAATAGTGAAAATGATGGAAGTACTCCATAAATAGCTATTTATTATGGGTGCAAATAGCAAATAACCCTTTAGAATTTTATAAAGAGAGGTTATAACTTTGCCATATGGTCCTTAAAAGTATTGCTCTATAATTATTGGGTTTATTCATTTTATAATTAAATAAAATGTTTACCTTATATTTTGGTGCATGCCATGCCGAGGAAATTAATAGGAAAGAGAATGTAAATAATTAGAATATATAGTGTAAAGTATTATTGATAGAATACAACTTGTGGAATAACAATTTAAATTAATGTAGAAAATAAAATAAATTGAAGGACAAAGTAAATCAATGATAAATAAACATATTTTCATCAATCAACTAACTAACAACAGAGAACCTATGCCTTACTTATAACAAACCTAACTTACAAAGAAAACCCTAATCCTAATAAGAAACAATGTCCTAATTGGACTATTACTAAATAGGTCCTATTACAATATAACTAAGAAATATTCTTCCTAAACGAAACCTAATTACATCCAATATATATTTTAGATTACTTGTGTGGGCATAAGGAAATTAAATTTACAGAAAACTCGTTTAATAATAAGCTTCAAACACCTAACCTAAAACCAGCTTCCTCAAATCAAATAAGGTCAGTTTGTTTTAATTAGTTCACTTTAAGGATCCTATATGCACTTGACTAAACTGTTTGCTTTTATGTTTGAGATCTGTTTAATCTAAATTTTGAGAAACATTGCGGATTAACTTTAAAAATTAATGTATCAAAGTTTCAAAAAAAATTGACATGTATTATTCGATATACACATCAAAACATGATCATGAAATATGATTTTCATTGTTCTGTCGAGTTTTTTTTAGTAGAACATGTGGAATACATTATGATGCATTCGTTTTCCGCTCCCTGATTTGACCTAGTCCCGATTACCTGCTGACCTACACAAGTAACACACGTGAGCCACAGACCACCGTTGGTAGCCGATAGCTCTCCGATGCTAAAGTCAGACAGGGATCTGAAAAAGGTGTAATGTTGTAAACAAGGAATTCACAGCGTCCCTTAGTTTACCAACCTCATGTCTTATTTATAGTGCAAGAGTCCTGGTTCCACCAGGCCATCGAAGGCGTAGTTTAGGAAGAAGATCTTCGTGGAAATCTTTTTCTAATTAGGAATCGTGCGGTAGGAGGGAAGTTTCATGTTAGCCCCGTGATCCTAGATACACGGGAGATAGTTCCGAATCCAAGAGCAATCCATAGAAGGAAGTTTTCTTGCGTGGAGTATGCTCTGGTATTTGCTTCCTAGTTGGAAGCATAGAGCTGTTGTAATTGCCTGTTCTAAGTTGATCATCGAGATACTTGCCTTAATAGCACTTACAGGTATTGAGGATAGCTGTGAGACGTGTGGGCCTAGCATGCTGTAAGAGTTTGGGTCCGTCTGGCGGACTGAATTAGGTGAGCTTGGAGCTACTTGGGCCAGATTAGTGTTGGTCTGACGCTGGGGCTCGTAATTCCTCAAGATCATCATGACACGTGTATGGCTTAGGATGTGACCGTTTTTGTGTATCATCATCTACTCCCCCCGAATTAGTGGGTCGTCACATCGGTTCGCTAAGTCATCTCTTGAAAAGATACGCTAGTCATGATGATAGAGTCTGAATCGTTGCTTGAGCCACGCACTTCATTAATTGAACGTGCTTCAGTTCAGTGGAAAAGAGGCGAGAACCTAATCCCTATTTAGGTCATCCGTATTGCTGAGTCTGACTCTTTTATTTTCTCTGCTTTTGAAGATACTGTTTTGTTCCTCTTTTGATTAGAAAAGATTTGTTCGTCTTCTTCTTGGCTCAACAAAACCTTCTCGATGACGCAACCTTGGCCAAGGGCATGGAGTTTTTCAAAGAAAGGCTTCTTTCTGAGTCCGACCTCGCAGAAATCAGTACAAAGTTTGGGATCCCCGAAGACCCGCCGTTGTATGTCCTGAAGGGTGATCAGACGCCAATGTCACCACCGGCGAGGTTCATCTGCTTGCATTGTGGGATGATTCAAACTGGAGTGTGTTTTCCCGTTCTCGATGTGATTTGGGAATTATTGGACCTCCTTGAGATTCCTCCAACCCAGTTGGGACCTAATGGATATAGGATTGACCTTCTCATTCTGATCAGGGCAAAGGAGGCTAGTGTCTGCGTGACTCCGCGGGTAATCCAGTTGCTGACTTCTCCTCGCTTGAAGGGCAATGTCGTTTGTAAGATGACGTCGTCGACCTGTTTCACAAATTTTCCAGACGACTTCAAGTCTTGGCAAAAGTATTGCTTATTGGCCCCTGCGAATTCAAAGTACTTTCGGTTCAAGGGTCGTTTGCTCGAACGAGAGTTCAGGCCATTTCGTAAGCGTATCATTTTCTTTTAACTCTGATATGCCTGATTGCAGGTTAGTTAATCATTGCTTGTGTTCATAGGAAGGTTTCCCACTACTCCCCTTACCCTAGAGGAGCAAAATACTATGGAGACATTTCACAGCTTGTCAATGAGGAACTTGGTGGATGTCATATGCGTCCCCAACTTCATCTGTAGTGGATTGTGGCACGGCCTGCTCCAGTGAGAGAAGAACGCGAGTGTCATCGACCCGTCAGGGCGAGGACTGATGTATCCGTCTGGGAGAAAGATTACATGCGGTTTACAGGGGTTGAAGATAGGTTGAATCTTAGTGACGCGCAGGCCGAAGCTTTGAATGAGCGGCTGTGCGGGTTGCAATGGCAGCTTTTGCATGTACTGATTTGCGTGGAACTAGTCTAATAGATGGTTCCTATGAAGATCTGCCTAAGGTTGTGGAATTTGATCGTCCCAGTGATGTGCTATCTGATAGTGGCCATGGTGGCACAAGCCAAGTTTCATGTAGTTCGCATTGTTCACCGTCTCGCTCCAAGCCACAGCTTGAAGTGTTGGAGGGTCCTTTAGATAATTTGCTTCCTTCTCTCCCTCCGGATCTTGTCAAGCTATCTCGTACTAAAGGGTCAGATGTTTGTGAAAATGAAAAGGTCGCAGAGGAGAGCCTGGAGATAGTGGCAACCGCGAAGGGTGGTGTAGGCGTGATTCTTGACTCGGGAAAGCTTAATCTTGATGCGCGAATAAGCTTGTTTGCACCAGACTTGGTAAGTATGAGCTCTCAGGTCTGGAACTAAGAGGTTGATGTGGAGTATGCATCGAGAAAGCATATAAGCAGGCGTCACAGCTAGTTGATGGATTGCGCTACAAAACTCGAGGAGGATACGCTAGAAGGGTATACGGATAAGGATTTGAAGTACCTTACGCTAGGTATGTCTCACTTGAGCCAGGTGGTCATTGTTGGGACGGAATTCGAGGCAGCTCGTAATAGGGTATCCACCATGGAATGTGTCTTCTCGCACATGCATGTACTATATTCTGATGCGCTTTATGAAATTGAGCATGATCTGGTCAAGGCGGTGTCCGAGAGAGACGAACTCAAGCAGGAGTTGAGAGGGATCTGCTGAGATGCGGAGGCTACGTAGGAAGCTGCAGCTGAGGCGTGTTCTGAGCTGCGGTCTTTGGCTGAAGAGAATGCTTCGAAGGAGGCTGACTGGGCTGCTCAGAAGCGACAATTAGAATCTGATGTGGAACTCAATGCCCAGGAGGCAAGGAAGGTCGAGGACCAGCTCGAATTGGAATGGCATGAGCTCATCGCTGTGAAGAGTAGTCTGGCCACAGAGCAGTCTTAGGTTGTCGTGCTAACAGGCAAGTTGGAGCTATTGAGGCGTGAATTTGCTGACGCGAAGGCGCGAGGGGAAGAGCTTCTGCAGGAATAAGGAAAATGCGAGTTCCGCTGGGTCGTACAAGTCTTAGTCAAAGGGGTTCGACGACCAGGCTAAAAAGCAGTGGTCCTGTGGCAAGCCGTCGAAATCAGTTTGGGACTGACTAGCTCCCACCTTCCAAATCATTTACACTTGTGTGCATCAAGCTACAAATTTGGAAGTTTTCGACGACCATGCTGAATAGCAGTGGTCATGTGGCGAGCCGTCGGAATCAGTTCGAGACTGATTAGGCTCCCACCTTCTAAACTATCTACACCCGCGCAATGGGGGCTACAAATCCAGGGTTGGTAATTTGGCGGCCACGCTGAAAAACAGTTGTCCCGTGGTGAGCTGTCGGAATCTGTTCGAGACTGACTAGGCTCTCACCTTCCAAACGATCTACACCCGCGCGGTGGGGGTTGTAGGTTTGGGCTTTGATTAGAAGTTTTTGTCGCTAGTCGTCATCGATTAGGCTTACCTGATCGGGTTCGACGATCATTAACCATGAAGGGGGCAACGATCTATGGCAAGTCGTCCTCTCCAGGCGTGATAGCCTTGATTGGACTCCCACTTCCTAAACCATCGGGATCCACGCTGGGCGGACTAGGTGTCGGGATGTACCAGAAGTCATCGTCATCAACCTTGACTGACTAAGCTTGCCCAATTGGATAGAGGTTCTGTCTACTTAAGGGCGTACGAACCCATGTCCGCTAGTGTCGTGCACTGTATGGACAACATTACCTTAAATTAAACAGCGATCCGTAGATACGATCCGTGCTTCAAAGCTGACTTGGATTTCTAATGCTCGTGCCAAGCATGTGCTAGAATACTATTTGAATAGTGGGCCGATCCTATGGGCTCGCAGAGGAAGAACTAGGGTCTCTTGTATGGTTGCGCTACATGTACGACATATATCGCACGGTAACACGTGTACGGTGTAAGCTGCGAGTCACTTGAGTATCGATTATTCCCTCTCAATTGATGGGGTTGCGTGCAACACCATTAATTGGACGAACGTGGTTTGCGTAGTTTCCTTGGGACCCGTTGTCTCCTTATTTTCCATACAGTATTCACTGCTTGACAGTTAATGCTGGGGTGCCTGTTTGGTGAACCATCGTGTATATATAATGGTGTTCTTCAATCGTTGTAGGCACTATCTTTTGCAGAGCATATCTCCTGTAATGTTCTTGTTTGAAGAAAATGTTTTGGGCTTTTCCAAAGGCTGAATGGAGATCTAACAATGGAGTCTTTGAATGTTCTGACATTTGCACCGATCAGACCCGATCATAATCGTTGTTATGCGTGGTCACCTGTTTTAGGTGGGCACGTAGTTAATCCGCTGAGATCTCGTAATTTCTTTTCACATTGCAAAGAAGTAGTATGGGGTTTCTATCAAGGGAGACACCTTGGTGTTACTTCGTGCTGCTTGTGTCCGCGTGTCTGAGGTTCTCTCCGCTAACTTATGGCTGATCGAAGTTTTAGCGAATGCACGATGCTTTCGGGTGTGGTAGTTCTCAGTCACCCCGTGTATCGCGCATTGGAAAAGTGTTCTCGCTTAGTAGCACTGTGAGACCTTGGCTGTGTCGTTGCTTGCGGCCATCCTCATCTGCCTTTTTCTATCTCAATCGGGAGGCCGAAAACTGTTTGAGAAAGTTTGCAAGGGGTTAGGATGCCTTTTGAGGAAGTTGGTCATCCATTGTAAGGTCTACATCGCTATTTTAAGAGCACTTTCCCATGGTGATTCGACAGAGCAATCGACCGCTTAGTCCTTTCAATCCCCTCTGACACTTTGTCATTTATCTTGGGAAGGAATCGAACGAACTCCATTGAATATCTTTGTCGTCACTTGCAAATAGCTTGCATGGCCTTCTTCGAATACCTTTACGTAGTTAGATCATCTAAGCGAGTCTTTACTTCATGTCACATTGAATTCAAATGCTTGTAGTATGTAGTCTTTTGTCTCGCCTCAAGTCTTGTTGCATCTTTCCAGTAATCAATAGAGTTTGTTTTTGCAATTCTTTATTTATTTTTTAAATGATTGTAACTCACATAAGTCTTTAAGAACCAAAACTATACATTGATTATGGAAATGGAAATGAACAATTGAATAAGACTAATTGTTGACGGAGAGAGATTGATCTTGGCCCTGATGTGATTTCGAATGGCCCTTTCGAATATTTAGTGTTCTTAGCGGACTGTCGGGCTTCGCTAGCATTAAAATGGTCATTGAAGAGTAATCCTTGTAGGGGGTTATCTCCGCACTAACGAAAGGTCGAGGGGTTGTGTTCCCGTTGGCCTCGGCCCCTTCAATCCGCTTGGCTGAATAACAGATTGCTCCTGTACGACTTGACTGTGGTGCTTCTGTCGTCATTCGACCTGGCATTGGTTCAGGCTGCTCTACAAAACTCAGTTGAATCTGAGAGCATTCTATTTGTTTCAGTGGGGCATAATGGCAACCTCGTGTCGTAGGTTAGTTTCCACCTATTGTCCCTTCGGAGCAGTTAACGATGTACTTAAGGCACTGGTGAACGGCGGAGACTACTGCTTCCATCTGGTGAAGCCATAGTCTTTCCAAGATAAGGTTGTAGGTTGACGGTGCGTCTACTACCATGAAGTCCAGAAACAAGACCTTTCTTAGCTGCGGCTTTCCTGCCACTATTGCTAACCTTATCTTTCCGATGGGGAAGCATTTCTCCCTGATGAATCCCATCAACGGGTAATCTGAGGAAGTCAGGTTTTCCTCCTTGAGGTCCATACTGCGGAATACGTTGTAAAATAGGACGTTGAGTGAGCTTCTTGTGTCCACCAGAGCTCTCTTTAGTTCCCACCTTGCAATGGAGACCAAGATGACTAGGGCGTCGTTGTGCGGTGCTTGGATTCCTTCGAGGTCTTTGTCCGTAAAATTCAAGGTGGGAATGGGGCACTGAATCCTTGAGTGGCAGATGCTTTGTCCTCATCAGCGGGTTGTGTACGCATCTCCAGTAGAGTCTGCTTGCGGGACATGTATAACTAGTCTTCACTCGGTCGACTCCATGAAGAACCTAAATTATCCCTAGAGTCTCCTTATTTATTTATTTAACTAACTCCCTCCGATCCTTGGTTCATTCTGGTCCCTTCTCAAAGTTCAGAAACTCTTTTAGTTTGCCTCTGCGAATCCAATATTCAACCTCATACCACTAACTCTTGCAGTCGTTAGTATCGTGGCCACCCTCCTTGTGGTACGCGCAATACTTGTCGCTGTCACGTTTGGAGGGGTCTCCGCGCTACTTTGGGGGCCAATTCAGATCTTCCCAGTTTTTCATGGAGTTTAGTACATCCGACAGGCTAAAGTTGATGGGTATCACGGCTTTGGATCCAACATAGTTGGAGGCTTTTTCTAGCCTGGATCGACTAGGGTCTAACCTGTTGTCATTGCGCTTTCTCTTACTCCTTTCTTTATCCTCGCGTCTTTTTCGCTCCTTCTTGTCTTTAGGAGCGGATGACTTCATCTCGCTTTCAGTTTTCCTCTCTACGGTCCTCAACTCTTCCAAGGTAATGTGTTTTTAGGCGCTCTTGAGGAGATTCGTCATGTCTAGAGGAGGCTCCAAGGTGAGGTCTTCGAAGAGTTTTCCCTCATTGAGGCCCGCAGTGAAGGCTGTCATGGTTGTGTCATCAATGCATCCATCAATGAGAGTCAGCTTGTTGTTGAAGCGCATGAGATACTCTCTGAGTGTCTCATTGGACTTCTGCTTTAGAGAGAGTATGTAGTGTGGGTCTTTTCGGAAACGCTGGCTCCCAATGAAACGTGTTAGGAACTTTTTTGCCAGCATTTTGAAGGAGTCGATTGACCTCGGTGGAAGGCTGTGGACCACATTAGTGCTGAATTCTTTAGGCTAGTGGGAAAAGTTTTGCACATCACCAACTCAGATCCTTCTTTGAGAGCCATTACATGTTGAAAATAATGCAGGTGGTCGAATGGGTCGGTGGTTCCGTCGTAGAAGTCGAGCTTCGAGGGAGTAAACTTCCTCAGAAGGGTCTCATTCGTGATTCAGTCCACAAATGGTGGGACAGAGAGACGGTACAACACGTCTGAATCGTGTGCCCCTCTGCGGAGGTGGTTCTGAGGGCCGAGCATCTCTGGCCTGGCGGCGGGCTCAGCGTTAGCCACGCAACCTCCTCTAGTCCAATGAGAACTAGCAGTATGGTTGAAAACCAAACCGACAATTCGGTTTTTCACCTAAATCGTGAACTTTAAACCGAAAATCGAACCCACTATTAAAAAAACGAAACCGAAACTGATCCGATTCCAATTTTTGCAAACCGTAACCGAACTGACTAAAACCGAAATAAAATCGAAACGACCGACTATTTTAAACATATTATATTATTCTTATATAAAATATATATTATTTATTATATATTCGGTCGGTTCGGTTTTGTCAGTTAAAATCACACAGAAACCGAAAACTGAACCGACCACTTCAATTTTGACTTTTTAAATTGGTTTGGTCGGTTTTTAGTTCAACCCTAACTAGCGGGGGCTTGGCTCTCCTGTGCTTGCTCTTTGCCATCCTCCGGAGACAGAGGCTGGTGCTGCTCCTGGTCTCCATTAGCAGCGGGTGGATTTTGTCACATGAGAGCTTCCACCGCTTTAGCAATCTACTGTATTTGAGATGACAGCATATCCATTCTGGAGTCCATCATCGCTTTTGTCGGCACGGGGGCATGAATCTACTATTCGTGCAAGCCCGAAATCGTTGAAAGTGGTTGTACAACGCTAGCGTGAGAATTTGACGTGTCCCCTTGTTCTCCGTTGTTGCGTGATCTAGTAGTCACAATTTCTCTGGGTTTTGAAGGGATACAATGCAAGTGAAAAGTTTGGAACTTTGTCGTCCCCACGGGCGACGCCAAACTGATGCAGTCATTTTTTGCTCCCTACTTTGACCTAGTCCCACTGACCAGCTGACCTTCACAAGTAACACACGTGAGCCACAGACCACCGTTGTAGTGGTCGATGGCACTCCGATGCTACAGTCAAACAGGGATTTGATGAAGGTGTAATGTTGTAAATAGGGAATTTGTAGTATCCCTTAGCTTACCAATCTCATGTCTTATTTATAGTGTAGGAGTCCTTGCTCAACCAGGCCATCGAAGGTGTAGTTTAAGAAGGAGATCCTTCTCTAAATAGGAGTCGTGTTGTAGGAGGGAAGTTCCTTGTTAGCCCTATGCTCCTAGATACGCGAGAGATAGTTCTCAATCCAAAAGCAATCCATAAAAAGAAGTTTACTTGCGTGGAATGTACTCAGGTATTTGCTTCATAGTTAGAAGCATATAGCTATTGTAATTGCATGTCCGAAGCTAATCCTCAAGGTACTTGCCTTAGTGGGACTTACGGGTATTGAGGATAACTTTGAGACGTGTCGGCCTAGCTTGTTGTAAGAGTTTGGGTTCGTCTGGCAGACTGAATTAGGTGGGCTTAGAGCTGCTTGGTCCGGATCTGTGTTGGACTGACGTTGGGCCCATAATTCCTCGAGATCATCATGACACGTGTATGGCTCAAGGACGTGACTATTTTTGTGTATCATCACGTTAAAAAATGTAGCAAAGTTTTCGTTCGTTTTAACACATGTTTCTCAAGATACACATAGTTGTTGTCATCGACTTAAATTCATAGCACAAGGATGTGACATTAGTCTACGTGTTACCAAAACGAGCAATGAAAAAGCTTAAATTATATGTAACCAAATCATGTTTTGATACGATGAAAACACGTCAAAACAAACTGAAACTTTAACATGTTATTTATGTTGGGGCATCGTGCACCCCTTGGTCCACTCTACATAGCAACGATATTGTCCCCCATTTAAACATCACCTATTGGATCGGGCCTTCCGTCCGAGCCTAGGTGGTGTGGGGTTTCATCCAAAAAGCTTCGCTGCTGTTAGGGAGTGGACTACTTCCTTCTAAACTTTAGTGACAACTCGTCTTTATTTGATGCGAAACTATTTAAGCCAACTCCATCCCAACAATTTCTTATATTAATCTCCAGAATTTCTGAAAATTTTTGCACAAACAAGCTCAATTGAATAAAAAATAGTTTACCCATAATTGTGTTGAGTCCTTGGAAGTATAGAAATATTGAGTCATATATAAGAAAACTAATTGTGAAATCCAATATCTTCTATTACTAATAATTATTCATCTACCTATTAATTCTGCTTGTAAATACTAAGAAATTTGAAGGGAAAAAAGAAAAATTGAAGACATATTACTGTTCATCCAAGGCTTCAATCGTTATTGTAGCAGAGATTTACTAACTCTTCAATTTTGGTTTGGTTATTAGTTTTTTTTTATTTTTTATTTTTTATTTTTATTTTAACTCTCCCCTTATCTGGCCGCCTGTCTCTCCCGACTTCATTTTAACCATTTGCATGGATTTTGTTTCTTTCCAACCAAACAACTACCTAAAATATGATTAAAAAGGTAAACAAACATGACTTCTTTTAGTTATATTAGAGGTTGGACAGTCCAAGTTAGCATTTATGCAATGAGTATATATATCTCGACCAAAAATCATGAATTTCACCATATCTTGACCAGTCATTTGTTGAAACTGATTGAAAAATGTTAATCAACTTTCAAACACCTCCTTTAATTAGTTTTTGTCCATCAATCATTTTTTAGAAGTTTGTTTTAAGTTATGCACTTTGTGGGGCATTGAAAATGTTGACTGATCATTGTTGTGAAAGGGTAACCCCCACAAGTGGCCTTGATTGGGACAATCGAATGACTTTGGGAAGGGTCATTTAGTTTAAACCAATTGCCTAGTCTGGGGCCTAACATTTATTCGTTTGTCTAAAACTTTATATTTTGAAGTTTGGACATCCCTTTCTTAGATTCTTTTACATTCCAACCCCAGTTTCCACATCTTATTGCTTTAAGCTTTTGATCGATTTCATTTTTTCTGAAAAAATATCAAGAAAGTGGTTTGGTAAACAAAAATCACTCGCCAACCCTTAACCAACGACTGTTGTCTGTAAAGCAGTTTATTTTATGCCTTAATGCAACAAAACATTGTCTCAATTTTTCAAAATGTACTCTTCTTATTATTATTTTACGAGAAGAGGCTTTGGGGTTTGGAGAAGAAGAAAATGTTTTATCCGGTGGTGGCCGATGTTATTTTAAAATATACACTCAAGGCATGTTGGTCCATCAGCGTGACCACCATTTTTGTGGACAAATGACCTATGGTTTGCATTGTTGCATTAAGCGCATTTCATGTTGATATGATATGGGGTTTATGTTAATGGGGCTAAAGAATGAGAGCATTTGTTCATCCTTCCCTCATATTTTCCTTGATTGCCCCCTGCAATACGTGAAAATCAAATCAAATCTTGATTGCGATCAAATATTGCAAGGTGAAAACATCTTAAAATCAGTGTCCATTATTGCCTTGGCAATATTGAAAAACATGGCCAGCCATTTCAATCTAGAATGTTGATTAGTAAATTCTAGAAAACTTGTCTTCTTCTCTTAATTTTCGCACTTTATTGGGTAGTTTGGATGTCACTCACTTCTTATATATTCACATATTCAATTTGAAGGGAAAATGTCTTGCTAATTGTGAGAACAAAGCTCAAATATTACAACGAATTGTAAAAGCTTCAAGTTGTAGAGAATACTACCATCAATCTTTTGACATATTATATATTGATGAGTCTATCATGCGTATTCATGATACACCAAATCGTCAAGTAATCTGCACTGTATATGTGTTATAATGATCTCGTCAACACAGTAAAATGGGCCTAGTTGAGTGTTCAATATGGCAAAGTCCAAATAACACAAAGCCCACTAAGGTAGGGTTCAGAAGGTAGTACCCAATCAACGGTGCCCTATTAAGCCCATACATCGTATGTCAAACCCAATACTTGTAAGACTTAATAAAGCAAGTATCTAGGAGTTTGACCTAAGACATGTAGATCAACAATACACTGATTCCAACTATGAAGTAAATACCAGAGTATAAGTTGTGCACATAAACTCTTCTACATGGATAACACTCCACAAGGGAAGAATCCCCAACAGATATCGGAGTACAAGTCGTGTATAAAAACTTTCCTATATGGACAACTCCCAACAAGGAAATGATCTCTAACAATATCTCTTTTCCTAAACTACACCACCAAAGACATAGCCGAACAAGGACTCTCACATGATAAATAAGGCACAAGGTTGAAGAACAAAGGTATGCTACATAACCCAATTTACAACATTACATCTTTTTCAAGCCTTGTCTAACTTAAGCATCAGAGTGCCATCGGCCGCCACAACGGTGGCCTTTGGCTCACATGTGTTCCTTATGCAGGTCAAGGAGAACAGGATTTGACACCATCAATTTGACACCATCCGTGGGAAATGACAAAGTTCCTAAGAAAATTGTGATAAAACCCCTTCTTTATAGTTCAAAAAGATGGTAACTATGTGATCTCGCAATAATGGAGAAATCGCCCTCAAACATTTGAACTGACGCAGCGTTGCCAGCTCCGACAGTACTAGCCCCACGTGGAGAACAACCTCGGGCCCTGCGTCGACCGCAACCACGATGGACTCTAGGGTGGATCGACTGACAGCCTAAATGCAACAAATCGCAATAAGTAGTAGCACTTCGACAAGCTGACGCCTACTCCAAAAGTTGACAACCAGCGAAGAACGACATGTTTGCACAAAGTTCACTTTTCAGTGATTTCACTATCATTAGTGACATTTCGTCAAGGGAACTACACAGTCTGCGCCAGGCCCACACGCGTGTCCTTCAGTACCAGATTATCATGGCCTCCGCTCAGAGTCAAACTATCTTATTGTTTTTATTTTCAGTTTAGAAGAATTGTTCGCACAAGTCAATACGATAAAAATTCATTCATAGAATAAGAAGCAAATTCTAAGAAAACAAATTTTATTGATTACTAAGAAAATTGTTAAAAAGCTTGGCCGACTAGCTAGTATAAAAGCTTACACACTACAAGTATCTAAGCCCGGGGCATTAAGGATCTGCTGAAGCACGCCAAGACTTCGCTCCGCCAATCTGCCTTGAAAAGAGGATTCGAAACTCACGCAGAAAGCAAAGGTACCCAAAGTAGGCAGGTACGCACTTGATACTTTGCTCCGCTAATTTGCCTTGAGTAGAGGATTTGGAAATGAAAGCAAATGTAGCCAAGGTGGGCTGTAGAGGTTATCCCTCAGAAATGGATGCCTGGGGTGAAGCAGAGTTAGCACCCTAGGGCCGCAAGTCAAGACCATCGAAGCTCCACTCAGCCAATCTGCCTTCCGGCTGTGGCATCATGCGTGAAGCCCAAATAGGGGCAGTGGGAACAACCACACAAAGTTGGCTGCAAGTATTATCTCCCAAACTAGATGGTGAGAGACACCATGGGAGCACCGAAAGATGGAAGACAAACTTGACCCCTAAGGGGGAGTCTGTACTTCTTCCATGTAATGTGAGAAAAAATTACGAGGTCTCATAGAACAACTGGATGCTCACCCAAACCAAGTGGCATCACCCAATAGCAGGTCTTGGTCAGACTCATCACTGCAAATGTTAGAACATTCGAAGACTCTGCCGAGAAGATCTTCCTTAATCCTTTGGAGAACTCAAACATATTTTCTGGAAAAATGAATTTGAGAAACTTACTCTACAACGTTCATGGAAACGCTTGAAATGGTGAAAACCAACCTATATATAGGTGCGACAGTTCACCAAACAAAGTCACCCAGCATTAAATGTCGTACGGGAAATAAGGAAGCGACTGTTCCAATTGCAACTGCATGAATCCACATTCATTGAATTAATGGAACTGCACGCATCCCTATTAATTGGGGTAGTGACCGATACCAAATTATCTCGCAATCTATTCCGTACATGTGGCACAAAGAACTCATCAACAGGGCCCAAATAAGCGAGTGGGCCCAAGTGGGCGCCGGTCTGATCCATCCAAAAATAAAAGAATGGCCCAATACATACTGGTTAGAAAACATAAACGGGAAAGGACTTAAGCGCCCACAGAATATAGAGCACCTACGGAGAATTATCAACAAATCCAAGGTATTCACTTTATTAAAGTTCCACAACTATTTATCAAATCTGGATGGAATTCTACTATTGTTAAGCGAAGTATATCAGGACAACCAAGTCAGACTTATACGGCCAAGGCTACATGATGGCCGAATCCGATCAAGGTTTAGTCAGTTACGACTGATGACGATAACTTTTGGTCCACTCTAACGCCAAGTACGCCAAGAGCAGATGACGATAGGTTAGAAAGTGGGAGTCTAGTCAGCGGTCACAACACCTGATGAAGATGACTTGCTATGGATTAGTGTCCTACTACAGACAACGGTTGCCGAACCTAACCAAAGTTTAGTCAGTTAAGACTCATGACGATAACTTTTAGTCTGCTCTAAGTCATAGTCCATCAAGAACGGATGAAGACGGCTAGAAAGTGGGAGTCTAATCAACGCTCACAAAGCCTGATCAATATGACTTGCTAGGGATCATTTTGAACTATAGACAACGGTGGTTGAACCTGGCCAAAGTTTAGTCAGTGACGACTGATGGCGATAACTTCTAGGCCACTATAAGTCATAGTCCGTCAAGAATGGATGAAGACGGCTTAGAAAGTCTCTAGTCAACTCTCACAACATGTAATCAAGATGACTTGCCAGGGATCATTAACCAACTACAAACAATGATCGCCAAACCTGACAAAAGTTTAGTTAGTTACAACTGATGTCGATAACTTCTGGTTTGTTTTAAGTGATAGTTCGTCAAAAACGGATGAAGACGACTTAGAAAATGGGAGTCTAGTCAACACTCACAACGCTTGATTAAGATGACTTGCCAGGGATCATTGTCCAACTACAGAAAATGGTGGCAGAACTTGACCAAAGTTTAGTCAGATACGATTGATGATGATAACCACTAGTCAGCTATAAGATGTAGTCCGCCAAAAGTGGGTGAATACGCTTAGAAAGTGGGAGTCTAGTCAACACTCACAATTCCTAATCAACATGACTTGCTAAGGATCATTGTCCAACTACATACAATGGTGGTCGAACATGACCAAAGTTTAGTTAGTTATGATTGATGACGATAACTTTTGGTTCGCTTTAAGACCTAGTTCTCCAGAAGCAGACAAAGACGACGTAGAATGTGGAAGTCCAGTCAGAGCTCATGAAGCCTGACTTTAGCGACTCGCTAGGATCACTGTCCCACCATAGACAGTGACACGCGCACTTGGCCAAAGTTTAGTCAGACTTTTTGGTCAGAATTACATCCCAGTTCGCCAAGCATGGATCAAGACGACTTGAGGAATAAAAAATGTGATTAATCTATGAACTCGAATGGTTTATTGCCCGCCAAGATTATTCCCATGCACAGAGTTCAACCAACTTATAAGGTTTGGCTGAGAAAACTTTTGGATCTCTAAAGAGTAAGTAGTAGAATTGCTTGATTCCAAGGGCGATCGCAAGATAAGCGGTCATAACTCTCATCAGCAGTAACCTAGACAGTTTCCCGACTTAACAAAATCTCTTGTCTAAAGACCAACACCATCGCAAGACAACACAAAGAAGATTCAGCAAGAAAAGTACAAAAAAAATACAAGTAAAAAATGTTACTTAACAAATCGTCTTTCATTGATGATCTAAAAAATACAAAGTTTACCCCTTATCAGGAGAAGATTTAGATACAGTAGAACTTGGTTTAGCGGGAGAATAAGCAAGGGATAGTTTCGCGCACGCCATTGCTCCGACACCCTGATCCGGGTCGCCCTCTTCATGTGATTGATCAGAGACTTTACCAAACTTCTCAAATGCCACTTCTCTCTAGGAAGAGAGATCCCAATATCATGCTCCTCTTCCATCAGCTCCAATAGCTCAAGCCTTATTTTCACAACTTTGCTGAGCTGGAACGTGCCCCGAGCCTTGAAAAGCTTCTCCTCGCGTACTTTCGACTTTGCAAGCTCTTGCTCCAACTGCTCAAGTTAACTGGTCAATGCATCTACTCTAGATTGCTCAGTACTCAACTTATTTTTGATCAAGCTAAGCTTGTTTTGTGTTAAGAGGAGTTGTTCATCTGCCTTCCTCGCAAGCTTGGCGTTGAAAGCATCGTCAGCCTCTAGCTGCTGACATTGAACGTCCCATTCAGATTTCATGTTGCCCTTATCATCGATCAGAGCCTGAGTCTCAGACTGCATCTTGGCCACGACCTCCCGAGCAAGCTTCAAGTCACGCTGAGCTTGATCCAGCTCTGCCTTAAACCCATCCTTCATAGAGATCACATCGAAATACGACTTCTGCAAATGAGCAAAAACTCGTTCCATGGTGTATACTCTCTCACGAGTAGACTCTACTTTCATCCTAGAGACGACGACTTAGTTCAGATATGAAATCACCACCATCAGATGTTTTTGCCCCTTGTCCATACGCTCTCCTAGTGTATCCCCTTCTAGTTTCAGATAATGATTCACCAGCCAATCATTCCATCTATATGCCTCCTAGAGGCTTAAGAAATGTCAACCTCCTGATGCTAGGCTTGGTTGTTCATCTTTACCACATCAGGGGCAAGCAGACTGTGTCGTGCATCTGGGTGAATGTCCATTGGGATCGGAATCACGCCAGCACCGCCCTTCATCATCTTCATCGCATCAGGGGCCTCCTCCACCTCTTTCCGCTTACACACAACGACCGACTCCTTCTCACGAGTCGATTCAGAAGTAGTTGAAGAAGAAGAAGGAAGGGAATTATTTATCTAACCAGTAGTCACCTCAAGCATAGATTGAGAGCGGGACGGTGGACAATACAGACAATGCGGAAGGGACATTTTGCCATAAGGATGACGGTTAGGCGACTTTTCACCAGTCTGAGAGGACGTTTGATCCAAGGAAGAGTTATACTTGAAATCCTTCAAAGAAAAATGACGAGCCTGACCTGCATCGGATGAAGCGACCATTCCCGCCTACAACAAAACATTGTTCAGAATCTTTGCCTGCTTAGTGTTTAGCTTCATCAATCTTCTACGCCCACCATCTTCAGATACTCCCTTTCCAGATCGGGAAGGAAATTGGAATTCTTGCCTAAGCATCTTTGCTTATCGGAAGTAATGCTATCCGCCCCAATGGGCGCAACAACTTTTGCCCCAGCGAAAGCAGCAAGACCTTGCCCATCAACTTTTAATCCCCCTCCGAGGGGTCGGTCACCTGGAAGTGGGCTTAGATGCGGAGCGAGCCTTTTTCGAAGGCACGGATGAAGAAAGTGCCTCACCCAATTTCGCCCTCCTTGACGGGCTAGAGAATTTGACTTTCGAGTGTTTCCTCTTCTTCAAAGAAGGTTCGCTATTAGGCTTTGGTTTCGAAACTCTGAAGAGAGTAGGAGCCTCATGACAGTAAGTCAATAGCCCACTATGCTTGATGTTGTTGAGCCGCACAACATCCTCCACCCGCATGATGAGCATGACACCAAACTTGTTCATGGTTGCTTTGTCCTCTGGAAAAAAGGGCATTGTCAAAAAATTCCCAACAGAAAAGCACAGATAACAATTCAGTATGTAATCAACGTGAGCAGGATCGAGAACGGTAGTACACTTACTCAGTTGTTTGAACTCCCGTTCGATCGAATGACCATCAAGCTCAAAATATTTCGAGTCTGCAGGAGCCATGAACAATACTTCTGCCAGGACTTGTAATCATTAGGCAACTTCCCCAAACAAGTCGGAGATTTCAACACGCACACAACGTGCTCATTCAAACAAGGAGAGGTGCGCAGTTGGATCACCCTCGGGGACACTCGAAGGCCAACATCCTTCACCCAAATTAAAATGGCGATAACAGTTTTGTACCCATTTGGCACAAGCTAAGCGAGTGAAATTTTGATGTACGCCAAAAAGCGTCAAATCTCCTTAATAACAGGACATCAAACGCCTGATTGGAGTATACCGTTGTAAAAGCAGATGAATCCTTTCGGAGGAAACAAGGGCATCTGACCAGATCCCAATGTAAAGAGCTCCAGGTCATCAAGGATCTAATACTTCTCACGAAGGCCAACCAGATTCACCTCTGAGACCAACCTCTCTTCGAAAAACTCAAGGCCTTTAACAAACAGTTCATCTAAAAGAGCGAACAAACTTTCGATTACGTTGGTGAAAACATAAATTGAGCAAAGCTAGAAGCGCAGAAGTGAAACAACAAAGCAGGGTCTCTGAGAAATCGAAGAAGTAAAGAAACTAAAGTCTGCAGATGAGGGGAATTATATATAAGCAAAGACTCCCGCCCTTTTTGAGCAGTCGCGCACACCATTAATGATGTGCACCGCTCGAGGAAGTGATTCAGACTCAATATCTTGACCGTCCAGCTCCCTCGCGACATGACTTAGTGGACCGACGAGCTGGCCCACTAACTCGGGGGAGTAGCTGATGATACACCAGACCATCCAGTAATATGCACCGTACACGTATCATGATGATCTCATCAATAGAGTAAAGTGGGCCTAGTTAAGCATCCAATCTGGCAAAACCCCGATAACACAAAGTCCACTGAGGTAGGGTCCAGGAGGTTGGACCCAATCTGCGTGCCCTCTTAAGCCCATACATCCTATGGCCATGCCCAATACCCGTAAGACCTAATAAGGCAAGTATCTAGGAGTTTCACCTAAGACAGGCAGGTCAGCAATACATTGATTTTGACTAAGAAGCAAATACCAGAGTATAAGTCGTGCACGTAAACTCTCCTGCATGGACAACACTGCACAAGGGAAGAGTCCCCAACAGATATTGGAGTACAAGTCGTGTATGGAAACTCTCATACATAGACGACTCCCAACAAGGAAAAGATCTCTAGCAAGATCTATTTCCCTAAACTATGTCACCAAACGCATAGCCGAACAAGGACTTTCGCATGATAAATAGGGCACAAGGTTGAGGAGCAAAGGTACACTATAGAACCCAATTTACAACAGTACACCCTTCTCAAGCCTTTTCTGACTTAAGCATAGAAGTTCCATCGGCCACCACAATGGTGGTCTTTGGCTCAAGTGCATTCCTTGTGCAGGTCAAGGTCAAGGACAATATGATTTAACACCATCAAGTATAATAAGGGAAAATTCGCTTATGCAAATTGCTACACAAGAACAACATACAACACAGAGAAATGGATCTAAATCAGTGTCTATAAACATTGTACTGGAAGTGGTTCCAACAGTTCATGAGCTTAATTGTTTACTGCATTCATGGTGTTGTTTTACTCTTCGTTGTTGATTGGAACAAAGTCAAATCATAACGTTTGGAGATAAAAAATGGCTAGGACTGAAAGTTAAAAAATGTGTTGAAGGTTGAGATTTATTTCTTATGATGACATGTTGTAAATACAAAACATGTAGAAGAAAAAGAAAGTGAAAATTTTTGTGAAAAAAGTTGTTGGAATATACATGTTGTCGAGAGAGAAAGAATTGTGTTTTCCTTTTATTTCAAAATGCAAATTATCATAACTACCTACATAGTTGTCGAATTTTGGTAAACTTGGCAGTGTTGAAAGACAATTTTGAAGATCTTTCAAACAAAACCAATGATCAATACTAGCACTTAATTTTTTTATTAAAACATATAAATGGCTTAAATCTCATTCGTAAGAATAATATTTTTTAAAGAAATGGACAAACATTTTATGAACATTCAAACAAAGACCCCGAACATTAAATCAATTCTAATTTTAACCGAGTTTGACTCTAAAAATAGCATTTTTACCTAAAATAGGCTTGCACCTAAAAAAACATCTATATTACAATTCAAAGTGGTGTTTTACTATTTACTGCTGACTCTGACAAAGTCAAATCGTAAGGATTGGAAATAAAAGATATCTAAAATTGAAATTTGGGAAATGTGTTGAAGGTTGAGATTAATTTCCTACGATGACATGTTTGTAAATATAAAACATGTAGAAGGATAAAGAAAGTGAAAAAAAATGTGAAAATAGTTTGGGGAATGTACATGTTTAGAAAGATAAAGTATTGTGTTTTTTTTTTCAAATGAAAATTATCATAACTATCTACGTAGTTGTCGGATTTTGGTAAACTTGGTAGCATTAAAATGCAATTTTGAAGATCTTTCGAACAAAACCAATGATCAAATACAAACATAACATTTTTTTTATTAAAACTTGTAAATAGTTTTAATATTTTCATGCCTAAGTATAATATTTTAAAGAAACAGGCGGATATTTTAATGAACATTCAAACAAAGACCCCAACATTAAATCAATTCTAATTTTAACCGAGTTTGACTCTAAAAAAATATTTTTACCATAAAATATTTTGCACCTCAAAAAAAATTGGTTTACATTCTAAAGTATGAATTTTTTTTTATGGAACTAGGGAGAGAAAAAAAAAAAAGCACGCGGCTTTCCAGAATCAAAAAGCTGCAAATATCTTGCAGAGGCGAGTTTATGAACCCTTGGAAGAACTCAAAAGAAAATAAGAACTCACTAGAAAGAAAACTACCTTGAGGACTCTAATAAGGTGTAAGACGGCGGGAATTCAGGGTAATGGTGGTGAGGGTGTCCAGTGCCTGATAATTAGCAGCAAAAAATAAAATAATCATAATGGTGTTTGGGGTTGGAGATAAAAGACGGTTGAAAGTTGGAAAATATATTGATGGTGGATATTAATTACCAACAATGACATGTTTGTAAATAAGTTGCATGTAGAAAGACAGAAAATGAACAAAAAAGATAAACATTTGGTGGAATGCATATGTGACGGAGAGAGAAAATTTTTATGTTTTTTTTTAAATGCAAATCGCCTTAACTATCTACTTAGTTGTCGGATTTTAGTAAACTTGGTATGATTGAAATGCATTTTCAATGATCTTTCCTATGAAACCAATTATCAATACAAACGCTTATAGTTTTAAATATGCATTTCACGCCATATGCATTTAAAAAAAAACAAAGTTAACTGTAATCTAATGCACATCACGTCATAAATATTTTCAGTATTAAGACAAATTCTAACAAAAACCATGAACTTCATATTTTGAAAAATCAAAGTTTGAGGAAGATTAATTGTGGCAGTTTTAAAATGTGTTTTTTCTAATTGTTTAAAATTTTAACCGAGTATGACATATTGCCACGACCTACCTTCTATCGATCCAACGGCACGGGCAATACACTAGTTAGTTTACATCCTAATATATGATTTTTTTTATAGAACTGATTGAGGGCAACGGTGGTGAGGTTGTCTAGTTCATGATAATTAGCAGCAAAAAAAAAGTATGAATGATGTTTGGGGTTGAAGATAAAAGATGATTAAGATTGAAAGTTGGAAAATGTGTTGATGGTGGAGATTTATTATCAATAATTACATGTTTATAAATAAGTTTCAAATAGAAGGAAAAAAATGAACAAAAAGGATAAAAAGTTGGTGGAATTCATGTGGGGGGGGGGGGGGGGGGGGGGGTAGAGAATTTTTTTTTGTGTTTTTAAAACGCAAATTGTCATAACTATCTACATAGTTGTCGAATTTTAGTAAACTTTGTATGGTTGAAATGCATTTTAGTAAAGATCTTTCAAATGAATCCAATTATTAATACAAAAGCTTAAAGTTTTAAACATGCATTTCACGTCATATGCATTTTCCCAAACATAATAAGTGTAATCTAATGCAGTTCACGTCGTAAGTATTTTCAATATTAAGACACATTCAAACAACGACCATGAACTCCATATTATGAAAAATCAAAGTTTGGGGAAGATTTATTGTGGAGATTTTAAAATGTTTATTTTCCTAATTGTTTAAAATTTTAATCGAATTTGACCTATTGCCACAACCCACCTTCTATCGTGCCAACTACATGGGCATTACACTAGTCTATATTACAAATCAGAATGATGTTTTTGCTTGGAGATAAAAGACGGTCAAGATTGAAAGTTGGGGAAGATGTTGATGGTGGAGATTCATTATCAACAATGACTATTTTATAAATAAATTGCAAGTAGAATGGCGGAGAAAATGAACAAAAAGGTGAAAAAGTAGGTGGAATGCATATATGGCGAAGAGATAAAAAATTTGTTTTTTTAAATGCAATCATCTTAACTATCTACTTAGTTGTCGGATTCTAGTAATCTTGGTACGGTTATACATTTTGAAGATCTTTTCAATGAAGCCAGTTATTAATACAAACACTTAAAGTACAATTACAGCTCTGATCACTTCGGATCTTTGTAGAGGCATATGAGGTACTGCTTATTTGATTACAGCAACAATCACGTCAACAATATGAGCATATCGTCGATTACTAGCTCCTATGATTCGAATACACAGTAATTTTTGTCATATTTGACGCTTTGTGCAGAGTGATAGAGACTCCATTTAACTTAAGTTGATCTAGGCCAGAGGCAGACCTACGTCAAGGCAACTCTTTTTTGAAACACTTTGGTATTGCTCCTGAACAGAAATCCAAATACTGAATCAGAGCACGTGGAGCCATCTCGTTATCTTTCTGTCACCTTCCAGTACGGCTACCTTGTTACAACTTCATTCTAGTCACTAGCCCTGCCTTCGGCATCCCCCTCCTTGCAGTAAGGTAACGACTTCGGGCATGGCCAACTCCCATAGTGTGACGGGCATAATCTAATGCACCTCACGTCGTAAATATTTTCAATATTAAGACACATTTAAACGAAGACCATGAACTTCATATTTTGAAAATCAAAGTTTTGAGAGGATTAATTTTAGCATTTTTAAAATGTTTTTTATTATAATTGTTTAAAAATTTAACCGAGTTTGGCCTATTGCCACGACCCGCCTTCTATCGTGCTAACAGTACGAGCAATACACTAGTAATAATACGTAGAGTAAGCTTGAAGGTTGCTTGCATCCTGATGGTTTTCTACTGATTATTAGGTTGTGAATGATTAATTAGCAAGATCTAGTCATAGTTTTCCCCGTCACCTCTTGTGGTAAGGCTCACAAGGTAAGAGAGGTACACACATACCCTAGCATAGGCTATAAACTCAATCTTGATCTGAGATGGAACAGATGATCGCTGAGATGGAAGCTAGGTATGGCACTAGTGAGGTGGAGATGTTTTTTAGTGCAAGATCTTCTTCGCTTAGAAATAGATGATGTAGAATTATTTCCATCTGGGGAAGATCTTACAAAAGCGATAGTCCCTATTTTTCAAGAGGGGGATTGAGTGTTGGAAGTTAACAATGAGGAGATAGATGATGGTTCTAATGAGATGAGTTTGAAACTTCAGGATTGGACCAAAACTTTTGGAGCAAACACCTACATTAGTGATTTTCATGTAAACCCTAGTAAACAAACTTGGGCACAAGTGTTAGCCATTAAGCAGGGAACAGGGAAAACACAACTTAATTATAGCCTCCAGCCATGGTGTAAGGAAGGCGATAGTTCAATTGAATTCCTCGGACTTTGTTGAAGAGATGAGAGAGTGTGAGGAACTAATTACTGGGAATTTTGTGGGTAAATAATTGACATTTGGTTACGTGAAAGAGGTGCTTCCTAGGTCATGAAAGCTTAACGGAGGATTTGATATGAAAACACACAATGAGAACACTATTGTGTTTAAATTCCATGATAAAGGAGATAGGGAGAATGTGATGGAGATGGGCCCAATGCATATTGCAAGCAAACTTTTCATCAGTAGACCATGGAGACATTTTCTGGAAGAAGATGCTACTATGTCCAGTTATGTTCCTATTTGGATATGCCTTAAGGGCACCCCATTAATGTTCTGGAACCCTAAGGGCATTGAAGCCATTGCTAGTGCAATAAGTTGTCTGCTTATGCTGGATAAAGCTACGAAAGACAAACTGCTTATAAACTTTGCTAAAGTCTGCGTTGAAATTGATGTTAACAGTATTTTTCCTCGCCAAATTCTAGTGGTGGTTGATGGTGTTAAAACCTATACGGTGGGAGTGGACTATACTAGAAATCAGTTTTTGGGCATAGTTCAGAGGGATGCAAGAAGCTTCCTGGTAAAATACCAACTGTCAAAGTGTACAAGGAAGTCAAAAATAATAATTGAAAGGATGATGATATAGAAGAATGATGGAAAATCCCAAATAAGCAACAGACAACGAGGAGGAAAACCAGTAATTCTGAAGTTGAATCGACTCAAGTTGATAGCCCTTCAACTCCGTCATTGAGTAAACGACAAGGAGATACACCTTCAAATGACTTGCTCTCTAGGGCAGGGAACACTAGTATCTAAGTGCAAGTAAGTGTAATCAATGAAGAACAAATTTTTTTTGTTAACATGAATAGTATTTATAGTAATTAGGAATACTGGATTAATTGGGATTGGAATTATTTTTCATTTCCTAGTTAGGATTATAATTGTATCTCTATAAATACCTCGTTGTGAGGTGAATAATGTTATGCGTTAAATTATTTAAAATTTGTTTAATTTGACATGGTATCAGAGCATGGATCGAAAAGAAGAAGCTAGAAGGGAATGTAGAAAGAATATCACCTATGTTCCATATGTAACATATTTTCTCTTTTTCTTTGTACCACTGCGGTAGTATTTAGAACTTGGTTGTGGCATATAGCCATTCCCTTCTATAAAACTCTACACAAATTCTCCACCCTTTTGTTTTACTCTTCTCATCAGGTCTTGGGTGGTTTTATCTTGGTCAACAAGCTCTAGGAGAGAGCTTGAGAGAGAGGGATCCTTAAAGATTTGCTAGAGGATTTTGATGCATGTTGGGGAGGAGAAGTCTTATGCTTTGAGGATTGCAATAGTTGTAGTTGGTGAGTAGATCTGCTATTTTTTGAATGATTTAACATATTAGATTGCATGTTTACTCTTTTTTTGTAGATTTTGGGGTTTGCTAGTTTGGGTTAAGATGAGTAACCAAGTGTCTTTTCGTAATGGTATTTTCGATTCTGTCAGTATTTTTGTTTTTGATTGCTTTCATTTGAAAGGTGAAGGTGAGAGTTTTCTATAGGTAGCTTATAGGCAGAATTTGGATAAGTATTGAAGAAGTTATATGTGTTTAAAGTTGGTGTGTTGAACTGTAATTTGCTGAAATTTTAATTCTAACTTTAAAACGAGATGAACAGGGGGTAAAGATCTGGTTTTATTTTCTGTTATTGAAAGCACTTAAGGATAAATCTTGCATGTTTACAAAGTAGAAGGTAAGGGTTTTCCAATGGTGTAACTTATTCAGGTTTTGGTTGAAAATTGCGACTTGTGTGTATGATTGACGTTGCTATGTTACACTGAAAAGTTCTGGAAAATCTGCTTTGAGGTAGAAGATGATGACATCATGCTGATGTCATCTGTTTGACCCGATTTTGATTGATCATAGAATTTGATTTATAACTCTGTTTTTACTATCGTTTTCACCGTTGTGGCCACTGTGATAAAATTAAATTTTAGAATAAATTTATTTCACATTTTATAATATTTTAATTTTGGCAATAATGTGCCTCGAGATGTGTATTTCAAGTAGATGTTTATTATTGAATATTGTGCATCATATATGTGATTGTGATATTTAGAACTTAGTTCATCTTATGGAATTATGAAAATGATGTTACTTGATAAGTGTTGAGAAATTTTGAGTTTGAAATGAATACCCTACTCCGGCGTTTGAAATGTACAGAGTGGTGCAATATTGGCCATAGATCCCTGGGTTTCTGATATTTGTGTAATCCGTACATAGTGAGTTGTACGGTGCCTGTCTCCAAAAGGGGAAAACTAAGCCACTATACGAGTTATGACTCGCGTGATATAGTGGAGTGTTCCTGAGGAGCAATGTCTGATTTCCAAAAGGGGAAAACTAAGCCACTGTACGAGTCATGACTCGCGTGATACAGTGGAGTGTTCTTGAGGGGGTCAGAGGAAGAATGTGAACTTAGTTCTCTTTCAGCGCGTAGTTTTAATTTGTGATTTGGCCCGTGTGTCCAGTCTTTTGAGGTGAAGTATACATTTTA
Organism: Berberis vulgaris; assembly: GCA_963556465.1. Classification (NCBI taxonomy): domain Eukaryota; kingdom Viridiplantae; phylum Streptophyta; class Magnoliopsida; order Ranunculales; family Berberidaceae; genus Berberis; species Berberis vulgaris. Next base: position 48,727,005 of record OY747132.1, read on the forward strand.
GAGATGGCACCCCGTTTGAAATGCATACATACTCAAAGTAGGTATTGGTACACGTGTGGAGGTGTGTCGGGTGAGACACATTCGACACATGGATAGGTGCGATAGGGAATTCATGGTCTAAGATTTTATGTAGCATGTCTTCCGGTAGGGAGCTAAGCCATTGTACGAGTTTTGACTTGCTTGATGTGATTGAGAATTCCTAATGACCAATAGAAGGGACATGTCTTGAAACAAGTGTGTCCTAAAAATAAATTAAATGGTATGATATGTTGTGAAAGTGAGTATGCGAGAATTTGATAAGATGATATGTGCAAAAGATTAGGAAATTTTCATCCATTTGAAAGGAATGGTATTTTAAAAAGTTATGTTTTTGTTGATCATCTTATTTGTGCATATGACTAGTTAACCAAATGGTTGATGCATTATGAATAAGTTGTGGAGTATGATGTAAGGTAAATGTGGATTATTATTTGTAGTTGATTTTTTTTTATCTGCTCATACCAGCTTTAGGCTGACTCATTTTGCTTTATTTTGTGGCAAATGAGTGTACTCTTATTGGAGTGCAGGCGTTGGAAGCGACTTTGTTGATCAAGCCGAGCAGAAGTAGATCCTAGTCTTTCCCAGGGTTTGTAAGATGTTTTGTGTTTTGCTATTTGGTATTTAATATTCAAGTTATGTTTGTGTGAACGCTTTGATGTGTGGAGTTGGGGGCCAAGGTTGCCTATGGAATGGTTGTAATATTTTGGAGTTTTGTGTAATATTTTGGAATTTCGTTTTTCCGAGAAATGTTTGTGAAAATGTGGTTAAGTGGTATGTCACGTGCCGTTTGTAGGAAATCTCCCGGTCTGTTGGAATTTTTCTTATGAGCGGGGCGTGACACCATAGTAGTTTGTTTTTTTTTGGAAAGTGAGCAGGGGTTTTGAGGATCCCCAAACCTTTATATTAATAAAAAATCAATGATCAATGATGAACAAAGTACAATCGCTCATTTGCTCACTCATTACATCATCAATGGATATTGAAACTGTCTTTAAATCCTCAACTGGCAACCTAAATATATCTAGGTCAACACTTTCTAAGTTGGGAAGTAGGCTTGCAAGATGGTTTGTTACAAAATTGGTTCCTTGATGCACTTGCCATAATTTTACTATTTCATATGCACCAATCAGCCCTTGGATCATCCTCATTGTATGACTTATGCTTAATGGAGTGCTCAAGATGTAAGAAAAGTTGATGGATAGAACCGGAGAGCATTGAATCCTGAATGTATATCCATTGAATGCTAGCTTCAGCCTAGCATCCATACAACAACCCAACAAACACCTGCATTCTATATGCAAAATCGTCATCAAATATCTGAATGTTTATTGTCACTGCAAATGAATTACTCTTGTTAAGCATTGAGATTAGTCTTACTTGCGACTTCGGGTCCATCACTGGACTTGTATGCGTGCCCTCACCTACTGATGAGTTCCTATACTTCTTTGGTGTCATCTCTCTTTCAATTATAGGGAGCACAAGGTCTGGTACTGTCCTCTCATCATTGAATTGCCCCATATTGATATCATCTTCATTGTCTTCTTCCTGCAAACTCTGTATTAAAACAGGCTGAAATGAAGTCTCCTTAGACTGCATTTTCAGAACCACTACATGTGTTGTTTGCATCTTCCTCTGCACTATCACCATCTTTTTCATAGTCACCATAACCTTCCATATGTCCTTTATCACTTGCATTTTGCATATTGTCCTGTTGCATTGAGGTTGAAATCAGCCCTGGATTAGTAGGTAAAAGTGCTGAATCAGCTCCTACATCATTGCCTTGAGTTAAATCTATATCATCTCCATTGCTTTGAGTTAAATCTATATCATCTCCTGCATCAACAACTAAAGTAGCTCGCTCATCCATACCTTGTGCATTCTCTTGTTGACTCACAATAGGTGCTGAGATTTTCCCTTGAAGAGGGAGTGATTGAACTCCTTCATTGGCAGCACTTGTACCAGTGTTCCGCCCATTTTGGTTCTTCTCCATTGCTTGCGTAGGTTTCTTTGATTTAAAAGAGTGTTTACCTAACGCAATCGTCCAGCCATCATCTTCTTTTGTTGCATCTTCTTTTTTGCTCTTTTCTTTCCAAACTTGAGAAGTAGTTTGTCGGGCAGGTTTGTTCTTAGTACAATTGTTTTTATTATGGCCAAAACCTGTACACGCAACACATTTGGCAGGGATCCATGGGTACTCAACATCCACGTTTATGAGCTTTCCTTTGATAGCAACTGGTATAGTCCTTGAGAGGTGACTATTCATATCTATTTCCACACATACCCGAGCAAAAGATAACCTGGTTTTATCTTCCGTAGCCTTATCAAGCATAATAGGGGTGCCAATGAAGCTTGCAATCTTTTGAAGTCCTTCCGGGTTCCATAAGAACAGCGGGATCTTTTTCAATGTGACCCAAATAGGTATTGTATTCAACACTTCATTCTCCCCTTCCGAATCTGGAGCCCATGGTCGTAAAATGAATAACCTACTTGCAATATGAATAGATCCCATTTCCAGCACTTTACTACGGGTAGTGTCATCATTGAACTTGAATAAGAACGTTTGCTTTCAATGAATATTCATCTCGAAATTGCTTGTGCCCCATGTACGACTTAGGACCTCTTTCACGTACCCGAATAGGTATTGTATTCAACACTTCATTCTCCCCTTCCGAATCCGGAGCCCATGGTCGTAAAATGAATAACCTACTTGCAATATGAATAGATCCCATTTCCAGCACTTTACTACGGGTAGTGTCATCATTGAACTTGAATAAGAACGTTTGCTCTCAATGAATATTCATCTCGAAATTGTTTGTGCCCCATGTACGACTTAGGACCTCTTTCACGTACCCGAATGCAAGCCGTTTGCCTATGAATCTGCCCACAACAAGCTGTTTGCATTCTTCTATTTTCTTTTCAAAATCAGCAACATTGATTTGAACAACTTTCTGGCCTGCGACAACGATTGGCTGCTCAAACTTGAGCTTTGTAAACCCGGTGGCCTTGTTTTGCTCAAGTATAGATGCCCAGTCCATGCATCTAATGGATCCCCTCTCCTGGCCAGAATGATTTGAATCACATACAGAGTGAGAAATCACTTGGTTTGATGCATTTACAGGCTGAGAGCTGGCCTGTTTTGCATCCTTGACGGCTGTACCCTCTTTGTTTGCATTATTCAGCCCTTCTTCTACATCAGCCTCGTTAGTCTTCAATAGATCTTGAGATCCAAGGTCGTTTAGGAGGTGCAAGAATGCCTCCATATATGTGCTTCTCAACTTAGAAACTGCTGCCTTCATCTCATTAGAAAGACCTGCCATTGTTCTCTCAACTTGTTCATTACCCCTCTTGTTCCCTAACGTCTCTCCACAAGGGGGGAGACCAGTTGTTTGTGAAGGTATTGTGGTCATCCCTAATACCATAGTAGTTTGTTTACTCCTTCGTTTCTGTTCTTCTTTTTTTCTCCTTCAACTTTGTTTCGATATCTCCATTAAATAATGTGGGGCTTCACGAAATGTTCTCAAAGTTTGGCAACATTTTATCTTGCAAAGTTGCAATGACCCCAAATGGAAAAAACAAAGGCAACACAAGAAAGAAAGAGTGGCTTATTGGCCTTGTCTTACAAGAAGAACAAAAACAATGGCGAGATTCGAAGAGGCAGAGAAGAAGCAAATGAGGTCTTGATGGAGGAGATCTTCGAGCCAAATAAGGTCCCAACATGGCAACACAACTCACATTGAGAGCCCTTGTCGTGAGTTTGGTTCTGAGTATTGTTTCCAGCTTCATCGTCATGAAACTCAATCTCACAACTGGAGAGATCCCTTCGGTTAGTGTTGTTGCCGGTTCTTTTTTATCAAGAGATGGACGTATCTGTTGGATAGATTTGGGTTTCTCAATCTGCAGTCTAGAGAAGGCGAATCCAATCATATATCAAGTGGAAGCGAGAGCGGGGTCGTGAGATTATAACTATATCGGTAGGTACCAATCGTACAACTACACCGTAATGGATAAGAACATGGGCAATTTTAGGCCCATGGATAATTGAAGTGAGTTTAATATTCCAACACTCCCCCTCAGCGCAAGCGCGAGGAAAATACTGAAAATTCTCGCGTCGTGGGATTATAACTATATCGGTAGGTACCAATCGTACAACTACACCGTAATGGATAAGAACATGGGCAATTTTAGGCCCATGGATAATTGAAGTGGATTTAATATTCCAACACTCCCCCTCAGCGCAAGCGCGAGGAAAATACTGAAAATTCTCGCAGCAATTGCGCTGGACGAGACTCGAACCCACGACCTCCAATGACCAAGCTCTGATATCATGATAAATTGCAACCTCTCTAAAAGCTCGAACTTGTAGAGAAGGTGAATCCAATCATATATCAAGTGGAAGCGAGAGCGGGGTCGTGGGACTATAACTATATCGGTGGGTACCAATCGTACAACTACACCGTAATGAATAAGAACATGGGCAATTTTAAGCTCATGAATAATTGGAGTGGATTTAATATTCCAACATTATTCAGACTCGTGTTGTCGCCTTGTCTGGGATTTGTTTCAGTAGTGGTCTCGCAACATACATATTAGGGATGACTCAACGAGTTGCTGGACAATCAGACGTCAAAAATACCCCAATCAACACTAAGGAGCTATTTTTAGGTTGGATTATCAAATTTATCTATTGTGTCAGCTTTGTACGATTCTTTTCTATTATCCCCCTTCGAAAGATTATGATATTGGACTACAACTTAACATACCCATGTGGAGCTGCAACTGCTTACCTTATCAATAGCTTTCACACTCCTAAAGGAGCCTAGCTTGCCAAGCAACAAGTGATGATGGTTTGGCATTAGCTTCACTTTGGCCTTCTTTCAGTGGTTTTACACTGCTGCTGATGATTGTGGATTTGCTAATTTTCCTACATTTGGTCTCGAGGCCTACAAACAGAATTTTTACTTCGATTTCTCAAATACACTATGGTAGGTGTTGAATGCGCTGAATATTCCTCTGTCGGTGAAGACCGTTTGTGTATTTACGACTCCTATTTTCTTTGCTTGTGTGGTCCACATTCCTTCTGTACAAGGAAGTCAAGGGTACCGGCCCTGGATTGACAACAACTCTTTTAGCTATGGTACTATCCTATATATCTCGATCTGTTGTGGAAGCTATGATAAAGAAGTCGTATCAATCTTTTCTTTGATCATCACGCTCTATCTCTATATAAAAAAGATAAACAATGGATCCCTCTTCTATGCCACTCTGAATGCTCCATCTCCTATGCATTGTAACGGGTCCCTATTCTTCTCGGTTGTATATTCACTACACTAAATTGTCATTTTTGTAACAATCCAAAAAATAGTAACATTTTTTAGCTATAACAATCCACAAAGCAATTTTACCCATTTTCACAAACAAAGTGATTCAATAATTGTATCACCACAAATAGTATGAGCTTACAAATGATGCTATTCATGGTGATTTAATTTATTGTATCACTTTTTTTATGTAGCTATTTTTCATTTTGTTGAATAAATTTAGTTTTGACTTGAAATTTTTGGTGGATTGTGACAGCTCAAAAGTGTTACTATTTTTTAAGTTGTTACAAATATGCCAATTTGATGTAGTGATTGCTTATGCTCCTCTGGTTGTCTTGGGTACATTGTTAGCTGCATTGGTGCCTGCAGTTGGCTTTAACGCAGTGATGACATCAGAACATTTTTGCATCGTTTCTGGTTTTAATTATTATCCATATGGTGGCTCTTGCTTACCATATCAAAGGCATCCATCCTAACTCCAAAAATATTCACAATGGCTATTACACTTGTTGTGTCTGCTGGCATGGTAGTATGTGCAGTCAGGCACGGATTCAGGTGGGGGCAAGTGGGGGCACTTGCCCCCACTGACTTTTGAGATTTTTTTTTTTTTTTAATAATTTATTTGTCTCTAAATTAGTTTTTAATTTGCTCCTCTATTCTCACTTTTCACTTCAACCAGGACTTCATCCTTCAAATCATGTACATATCAAATTCAAACTCTACTTTTAGACTTAGAGATAGAGGTTAAATCCCTCAAATCTTTCAAAGAACAGAAATTCTAGCGGACCTGGAAAACCACTGCCTGGGGGACAAAAATACATTTTTGCCCCCCCCCCCCCCCCCTCTTTAAACACATACTCCAAAAAGGTGTTTTAAAGAGGGGGGAAAAAATGTATTTTCGCCCCCCAGGCAGGGACCAGGCTGGTTTCCCAGGCCAGCTAGAATTGCTCCTCAAAGAAACCAAAATCCACAGTTTATTCTTCACACTCCATCGATTGGATAAGATGAGGGAAATCCCTATATTTCATCATCTTCAAAGATCTATAACTATTGAGTTATTTGAGCTCATCTTCACAAGATCCAGTAGGATCCAAACCACCTTATTCTTCTTCTTCTAGGTACCAGGTGCCTTCATTAATCACTGTGTTGGTCATCTCCACAAAAAAAATCGTAAGCGACTCAATCTCTTCCTCATTTTCTTCATGTAGTAGTAATCAACGATTCAAACCCTTCTCTTCTGTTGTGTTTCTATAAGTAGTAATCATCTTCAATGAATATAATAGTAATCATCTTCAATGACTGTCTTTGTTGTACTCCCCTTTTTGCTATAGTAGTAATCAATGAATATAGTAGTAATTCTACAGGGCCTGGGTTCCCCTGTTTGGTTTGCTGTCTGGGGGGCAAAAATACACTCTTGCCCCCCCTCTTTAAACACCTTTTCCAAAAAGGTTGTTAAATAGGGGGGCAAAAGTGTATTTTTGCCTTCCCAGGCAGCAACCTCGCTGGTTTTTCCAGGCCAGGAAGAATTTCGGATTTAAAAAAAAATTCATGTTAAAGTAACTAATTTTTATATTATATTTAATTAATTATGACATCACTCCGCCCCCCCCTCGACAAAAATCCTGGCTCCGTCACTGTGTGCAGTTGTGGTAGTAGTACTGGTGGCACTGGTAGCTTCCAGCCCAACAATGGGATGGAGTGGATGCAGTTTGAGTCTTCTTAATCCAATTTATGCAAGCAAGCACTTACCCATTATTGCTAGTATAAGTGAGCATTAGACACCAACCTGGCCATCCTACTTTATGGATATCAATGTGCTAGCTTTCTTGGTTCCAGTTGGCATTATTGCGTGTTTTTCATCCCTATCAGATGCCGGCTCTTTTGTCATCCTTTACATAGTGGCATTGGGAGTCATGGTACGTCATATGTTTCTACTAGCTCCATTTAAGGTAGTGAATTTCTATGCTTATGATACATACAAAAAGCAGATGCTCAAACTATCTGGGAATGAAGAAACTACAAACTTCAAGAGCTTTGTTGCTGGTGCTACAATTGGCATTACAGTACTTTGTTTACCCATGGACACGATCCGTACAAAGATGGTAGCACCTGGTGGAGAAGCCTTGGGTGGTGTCATTGGTACTTTCCATCAACATGTTTTTCACTTTCATGATTGGAAAATTTTCTTTGAATTGCTTTGTCACATGAAGTTTGGTCTCTTATTCATGTTTGTTGGATTTGTGATTATAATGATAACATTCATCTATTTCTTTCTCTCAATATCAAAGGGAATTCTCATTGAAGAGATATATTTTGCTCACCCGGTATCCACTTCTCCTCTTCCAAGGGAGAGTGGTGTTGAAGAGTTGAATTGGATGGAGATGTTTCAGGATAATATTGAGATTAATTGGCTGACAAAGGACTACTTTTCTTTTTTTTTTTGGAAGGCAAAACACAACATATATCTAATACCACTTGGCCAATTCAATAGCTGACAAAGGACTACTTTGGTAGGTTTCATATTGCTACGAAGAAACACGGCTATGGGCAGCGCAATGCAGATCGTATGTTATTTCTTAAAATGAAGAATGGTAAATTGACAACTCTTATCATTTATGTGGATAATATGATTGTAACTTGTGATGAGCTTATTGAGATTAATAAGTTGAAGGTTATTTAGCATTTGAATTTGATATGAATGATCTTGGTTGATTTTGAAGTATTTTGGGTGTTCCATACAAGGCATTTTCTTATCACAAAGGAAATATATTCTTAATTATTGTCGGATGAGGTTGATGAGATATCTTATTGGTACTACTCAAGAACTCGCTCCTCATGATGCAACTTATGAGAAGTGGGTAATGGAAAATGCTATGTGAAAAGTTGGCTAATTGTGTTCATGGAACCAAATGAGAGGAATTTGTTTATTAGTATCCTACGTGTTGGGACAAATACCAATAAAATAATACCAAGAAAATAATCTAAAGCAATAATAAATGAAACACCAAGGTTTACGTGGAAAACCCTTTAATGTAAAGGGAAAAACCACGGGGAAAATTCGAGAGAATCCACTAATCAAATAAAAAGAAGTACAATCACTTCTCAAGTTTTTTGCTCAAATCTTGAGTAATACAAAGAGTAAATAACACGGGTTACCTCACAGCAAATTAACCCAAAAGCTCCTTCAACTTCTTTTACCAAATCAATCGACAAAATTAAGTCGATATCGCAGCCACGAGTTACACTTTGTCGCACAAAATCGCGCCCAAAGAATCAGACACAAAGTCACCTTCCACGCGCACACAGCCACACCAAACACTAAAGAGAATACTATGTTCTCTGTAGCTTTTTCATGCAGCAGCGTCTCTGAAAACACTATGAATAAAACTCTGTTTTATGCACCTATTTATACTTGTTTGCAGTCATCCAACATCGCCTCAAATAAAACTTTGTTTCTATTTAATTAACCAGCTGCCAACTCATTCTTTATTCAAAACAAAAACTCTGTTTTTGTTTCTTATTGAAAACTTTTTTCCTTATTCGACCAAACTTGAAATTATGTTTGATTAATTACCAAAGTTTGATCCACCCTAATGGGCTGGACCATAACAAATCTCCCCATCCAAACCATTAGGGAAGAATCACCGCCTAATCATATTAGGCCATTCCATTGAGTTCTCTACAGAACTCATGTTTTCCTTTTGGATCTAGTTTTGTCATCATGTCGGAAGGATTTTCACTAGTATGAATCTTTGCAACCTGGAAACAATTTTTCTCAAGCACATCACGTATCCAGTGGTAACGTGTATCAGTATGCTTGGTAAGTCCATGGTATGTGGAATTCTTACTTAACTCAACAACACTCTGACTATCACAATGCACCACATACTTATTCTGATTCACACCCAGCTCCTTGACCAATCTTTTCAACCATAACGTTTCCTTCCCTGCTTCATTAATGGCAATATACCATAACAATTTTCTCAAAATCTGCAATGGTATGATCTTCATAAAATACCACATCTCTGCTTCTAATAATTTTCTTATTCTCAGGATCCCATAATCTGTAGCCAAACTGCTCATCTCCATAACCAATGAAAATACATGGAGATGCCTTCTCATCAAGCTTTAATCTCTTCTCTTTCGGTACATGAACAAATGTTTTACAGCCAAATACCTTCAGATGAGAGTATGAACTATCTTTCCCTCTCCACACTATTTCTGGAACGTCACAATCTAAAGGAAATGAAGGAGACATGTTGATGAGATAACACTACAACACAATTGGCTTTTAATAGCATTTGAGCATAGCGTTTTTTACGCTCATGCTATAAAAGCCCAAATTTTAATAGCATTATAAGACTAAAACGCTATGAAAGTGGAAGCGGGAAAAACTAAAATTAACCCGGCTCGATTCCCTCCCATTTCTACATTTGCTTACCTCTCAGTCTCGCTCTCTTTCCCCCCTCATTCACAGCAGATTGAAGTGATGCTCTCCCCTGACCTCTCCTCCTCTTTTCCTTTCTGCCCATCTCTTTCTCTCTTTTTCCTTGGCGCATTCTCTCCCTCTTCACAAATCTCTCTCAAAAGCTCCTCTCTTCTTCATCTTTCATGGCACCCCAAGCATGATTTCTTCAAGCAGAATAGTTTATTGTTCTCATCTCTTCCTCTCCCCATTTGCAAAGTTGAAAAGTTAGGGTTTCCTCTCCCCATTTGCAAAGTTGAAAAGTTAGGGTTTTCTCTCCCAATCTCTTCCTCTCAGCATTTGCCTGATTTGTTGTTGTTGTTGCAGACATCGAGGATGAGATCCAATCCAGCATCCGTTCGTTGCAGCTCGACTCAGCAGGTAAGTCGAAAGATGTACTAAACGTAAGGTAAGGTTTCGATGATGTACTAAACGTAAGGTTTCGGTTGAGTTTTGTAGAAGAGAACAACGGTGTGGTTTCGATGGATGAAGTTAAATTTGAACAAGTTAAGTCGAAAGAAGTCGTAAAATCTGATAATATGGAAGAAGGTAAAGTGTAATTAACCTAATTCTTCTTTTCACTGAGATTGAGCTTATCAATATTACCAAAACTTCTGTATATTTATGGTGAAGAAGCGATTCGTAGGTTCTAGTAATTTTTGGTGCTTGAACTAGATTAAAAGATGTTCTGTTGAAGTGGAAAAATTGATTGGAGGGAACTCTTGAATTTTTTGCTCTTTTGTCTTGATTTCTAATGTCACATGTTAGATGAACCTATTTCGGTGCAATAGAGATCTTTGTCTAATTTGAATTGAGAGAAACTTATGTCATTGTATTTATTGGAACAAGTAGCTCTTGTTTTTCACTTGGGAAGCAATGGTTTTTTCAGAAGAATATAAATTTTTTGTAGTGATTTGTGCTACAATCAGTAGATTTGCCCCCTGGTAGGTGAATATTAGGATTCTAGATTGTTGAAAGCTAAAATTTATATAACTTGTGTTAATATCCAGAATTTATGATTTGTTGTTCTGTATTTCAATTGCATATGCTTATTCAGTATCAATAGCATTTTTCACATTTTGCATATGCATCTGTATCTCTTATTTATTGTAGATATCAAGGAAGATGTACAGCCTGTTGCCCAACCCTCAGAACCCTCACACCCAGAGATTAAAGGTATCTTGTTATTTTATTATTATGGTTATCCATTATGTTTTGCTTTTACACTTACCTTTTGTATTGCTATATGTGACTGTTATTTATTGGATTTTCACCGAAAGAAAAGGCAGCAGCAGCTGCTGCAAAAATTGCCGAAGAAAATGAGAAGGAAGAGTCTAAGAAACGACACTTGAATGTTGTATTTATTGGTCATGTTGGTAAGTTGATTTGACAGTCTCTTTTTCGATGAAGCATATATTCAGCTTCTCAAAGTTTTGTACTAGTGTTCACTCGTGTTCTTGCTATGTTGTTTGGTTTATGACCCACTGGATCTGCCAGCAGCTAGCTGGCTTGAGTTCCGATGATTTTCTCATTTGACTAATGATGTATTGATGCTTGATGTCGTGTTTATGTTAGTTCATGCTTTATGATGAGTTTCCAGTTAACTTTTGGGTAGTCTTGAGTTTATATGATGCAGTGTTATAAAAATCGGCCTAGGCGGTCGCCTAGGCGCTAGAAGGTGGAAAACCGCCCAGATTAATGGTTGGGCGGTTCTGGGCAGTCTGGGCGGTTTTAGGCAGTCTGGGCAGGTCTAGGCGGGTCTGGGCGGGATCTAGGTGGGGTCTAGGCGGTTTGGGCGATTTTTATTTTTTTTTATTTTTTAATAAGGCTGATTGTGTTCTTATTTTATTTTTCTTTCCTATTTTTTAGAAATAAACTATTTAATTGTTTTTTATTCAGTATATGTCTAAATGTAGCAAAGGATGATTACTTAATGGAATTCTCAAAGGATCTGCCGGTACCAATTTTACTAATGTAGATTTTATCAAACATAACTGAGGTTATTCATGCAATTTGAAGAAAAATAAAAGAGTACACAAATTCAAATTTATATAAAGTACCCATCATGACCAACTTCAGTCATTTGAGTTTTAATAAATTTTGTTCACGATTGTTAATTTTTCATGTTTTTAAATTTTGCATATGTATATTGGCATTAAATTGGATGTAATTGATAAGGTATTATGCTTAACTTTTGTAAATTATTAAAGTTATAATACAAAACCTAAGACCGCCTAGGCGCCGCTTAGGCACCCGCCTAGGCCCCTGGGCGCTAGGCACCTGCTCGCCGCCCGCCCAGCGCCTAGCGATTTTTAGAACACTGATATGATGAATGGTGATTGCAGGAAGATATGAGAATAGACATGGGTGGGTGAGAGGTTGAATATAGTGCTCCTTAATAGGATGGTAGGATGGGTAGGGAGTATGATATGGTGGGTGAGAGTGGGTTGTCAGATGTCCTTATTGCATAGGGATTGGAGGAATATTGTTAACAAGTTGGAATAGTTCAGGAAGGAAACCTTCAATTCAGCGTGGGAAGAGGGAATTAGATTAGGTTTAGGAAGGATTTGTTTGAGCCTTACATTCAAGCATATATGTCGCGACTTTAAAAAAAGTGATTTTGTGTGGAAGTTGGGTGCAAGAGGGAACACAAATGGGAAATTTCTTAATCTTACTCTGCAGGCAACAATTCATGTGAATTCTTGGTTTCATTGGCCTTTCCTTTGGTTTTTCCAATTGGAAGTTGGTAGACGACCTATGTTCTTAGTGCTCTTTCACTAGCAAGGTTTGGTCTACGGTCTACCTCCTGGAGTTGGAAGTTTTTGTTCTGTTGGATGTTGGAAAATTGATGCCATTTCATCCAAAGGTTAAGTGGCATCTCTTGTTCCTTTTTCTATTAGGCACATGGATGAAACAAGAAATGTGATTGCGCAAAATGTTTTGAAATATTGTGAAACATTTTGTATGTTCAGGTCTTACTTGCATGGGATTGGCCTGTCCTTGTGCATTTAAATTGGAAAGTATGAGTCATACGATGAATGAAATAGGAGGGAGTGTTGTAGGCATGGCAGTATGTGAAAAACACTAGTATATAAATTAAGGAACGTATTTAAGTAGGCAAATCATATTATATTCAAGATATATTCATGTTTCAGAATTCGTTGTGACTTTGTGCATTCGAATTTATTCCTCTTCTCAGACCTTATATTTCCAGTGCTTCATGGCCTTTGTACTTTTTGGTCTCGCTTCTTTGATAACATTCGACTAGCCATAACTATTTGTTGTGGACTTTGAAATTCATATTATTTACTAATGAAATCCATTTCCTTTTTGTGAATGAAATAAAAATCTTAACTGCGACTTACATAAATGATTGCGACTGCTACTAATGGAAAATATTGAATTTTGGCTGCGGATGATGGTAAGTCCACCACTAAATGAATATTGTACAGACATGATTGAAGTTTGAATGGATGCAGAGTTGCAGCCTTACTAATTCTAAATGAATATGGTACAGACATGATTGCAGACATGACAGGTTTGATATGTTGTTGTTTTGCATTGCTGATATGCTGTTGTTTTGCATTGGTAAGGCTGTGGTGATGTTGCTGTTTTGCATTGCTGATATGTTTTGGTTTTCATAGGTACACAAGAAGAAGCAGCTGAGGCCTATGATATTGCTGCCATCAAATTCCGAGGTCTGAATGCAGAACGAGTTGTTCGTTGGTCATGTTGCTATGATTGGATTTGCTGTGAGTGAAGTTGAGAAATAAATTTGACAAAGAAGAAGAATGTAGACTCTGCTGCTGCAGGTATGTCATCATGAAATTCATCTAAATTGTGACATTTGAATTACATGGAAATGCTGGTTGTGGCAGGAAAGGAATGATTGGTGCTTTTTATGATTTTTTATGCAATGAAATTTGACTTGTGTGGCTAGTAAGTTGTTTGACATGCCGATTCTGTTGCAATATATAAATTTTATCCTTTGAATGTTAAAAAGATTACAATCATGCTGCTCCTTATTCTCATCAGATGCGCTAAATGACAAGTATATGGCATATGTAAATGAGTGCTTCCAGAATCATAATCTTTTCCACAAGGTTTTTATTAGACACTGAATCTTGTTCCTAATATTATGTCCTTATTTTCCTTACGTTATTGCTTTCATATTCTAGGCACTCAAAGAGGCCTTTGAAGTGTTCTGCAATGAGGGAGTTGCTGGCAGCTCAAGTGCAAAGCTATTGGCTACTTTTTGTGATAATATTCTCAAAAAGGGTGGAAGTGAAAAATTGAGTGATGAAGCAATTGAGGAAACACTTGAGAAGGTACCATATTCTCATTGTTGATATCCCATGCCTTGCGTTGATTTTACCTTGTCGCTGAACTTATAGTATCTTCAGGTTGTCAAGCTGCTTGCATATATTAGTGATAAAGATCTTTTTGCGGAGTTCTATAGGTAAGTTATGAAAATGCATTGCCTCTCTCAAGCATGACGATGGAAATGACCTAATTAACTTATTATTATTAAAATTTTAATTGGCAGGAAAAAGCTTGCTCGCCGTCTTCTATTCAACAAGAGTGCGAATGATGATCATGAAGGGAGTATTTTGACAAAGTTGAAACAACAATGTGGTGGTCAGTTCACATCAAAGATGGAAGGGATGGTCAGTTTTTTGAGATCACTAACTTGGATCTTTTTTTTTTTTTTGATCTTGATGCATTTATGTCTTAATTGAGCATTTGGTTTCATGCTGATTTCTATTTTCAGGTTACTGATTTGACATTAGCAAGAGAAAATCAGACCAATTTCGAGGAATATCTTAACAGCAATTCTCATGCAAATCCTGGAATTGATTTGACGGTTACTGCCCTACTGGATTCTGGCCAAGTTATAAATCATTCGATTTGAATTTACCTGCAAAGATGGTAAGCATGTGCTAGTTTATGGCTCTCTTACCCCCACGGATTACACACAAAATGTTCATTATTGAGATATTGGAAGTTTTAGTCTCAAGTTGCAAACTGTTTGTCTTGCAGGTTAAGTGCGTGGAGGTTTTTAGGGAGTTTTACCAGACAAAAACTAAACATAGAAAGCTCACCTGGATATACTCACTAGGGACTTGTAACATTAATGGCAAGTTTGAACCAAAGACTATGGAGTTGATCGTGACCACTTATCAGGCAAGTTTTCCATATAATTATCTTCCATGAAAGGTGAACTAGCAATTGATTTGTTATGCACCCTTGTGAATTCCTTTCCATCTGCAGTGTATCACCATTATGAAGCTGTGAGTGTTATTTTTTCCTTCATAAGATCCCATATGGTTTTGTTCCTTATGCGAAATGTAATCTTTTCTATAGTGTAGTGCTTTCTGTTATTTTCTCTCCAAAGCTTCCTTAACAATAGGATAAACCTCTAAATGCACTGCCCCTCCAAACTTTCCTCATTTATTTAATTAATTGCTTAGTACAAGCCACTGGCCCTAACACCTCAGTTTTTTACGAGTGAAAACCTATGTAACAATGACACCGACATGTGTGTGTGTGTCCAAGACGGATTACGAGGTGTCCGACATGACTAAAAAAATTCACTAATGCGGGACACTCCCTTCAATATTTTTTTATTTGTTTTTTTAGCTATAGACTTTATTTATTACTCATATTTCTTGTGGATTCATTGCCACATATGTACAACTCGCTAAGTTGCTTTATATGCTTAGAACATTTATAAAAAGTTGAAAACTTAGAGATATACGAAAAGTGTCCATGATCTAAGCATGGAGTGTCAAATTGTGTTTGTTAGTGTCCAATACACATCCGACATGGGATTTTTTTAAAATGAAGTGCCCTTGTTATATAGGCGAAGACATTACAGATTCATGACTACCATTGACATGATTATATTTGGTTATTTTACTGCCATTTCTTGCTCCTCTTCTTCTTGCTTTCGTTCCCTTTTTTCCCTTGAAACATTATGTACATTCATCATCACAAAAGTGTTTAGATCATTCAACATTTCTTTCAGGAAAAGGAAGTGAAAATAATACATTTTATTTTCTTTTGCTTGATCACCAACATGGTGTTTCTTGTCTTTGTCACAATGAACTTCGAGTGATCAGGCTAATGCATACATGATAAGATGTTGATATGTTTCTTCTCAGGCTGAAGCTGTAATTTTTTTGAAGATCATGTCGGGGAAATGCAGCACAAATGTGTTAAAGGTGACTGATATTTCTAGTTGTTTAAGATAAAAACTTTGTGTTGCTATTGTAGGAAAATTTTCATTATACATTCGATTTCATCTGGTTAGATTGTGACCTGGCTTTCCTACTCAATGTTAAGAAATTTGCCCAGTGCTTAGCAATGCTCCCAAAGGCAAGAGGAGATGATGATAACTGGTCCTTAATGATGCAAAAGATATTGATATCAATAAATATTAACCTTAATGATGCCTGCCAAGGTCTGGAAGAAGGTATGGATCATGTTGTTGCATGCTTTTATATATTTACTTATTTATGTTCTTATGATTATGATGTTCCTATATTACAGAAATCAGATCTAATGAAGCTATGAGGCTCCTAGTTCCACCTGGAAAGGATCCCCCTTCTCCCTTGGGAGGTCAGGTAGCAAGAGAGACTTGTGATCAAACTGGTCAACTGCAGATCTCCAGAGTGTCTACTCTGATACTGTCCTGCTCTATGATGCTTGCTAATCCTTATCATGTTCAGGTGTAGTTTTGTTAATTTCACCTTTTTTGTGGTGTGTGTGTGGTTAGGTTTGAAGATTTTATTTGTATTTAAATCTTGGGTTTTCTTTGTATTGGTGTTTAGGTTTGAAGATTTTCAGACTAGACATCAGATGGGTACAGGTGGTAGTGGAAGAAAGATTGGTAACATGAAGAAGCTGATAAACAATTCCAAAGCGAGAAACTCCACAATTCCGCATTCAAGAAGAGAACCGCAGGCCTCAAGAAAAAGACTCGAGTTATCTACATTGTGCGGTGTCGATGCATGCATGCATCATTGTTTATGGGCCTCAAGGTCAGACTGAGATCTTCCCTGATGAGCCTTCTAAAGTGCGTCAGATTATGAACGGCATCAACTTTTCAATGTTGACAAGAGAAAGGAGACGGGCTGAATTCTGGGGATGGGATGAAAGGTTGGATCATATGTCTCATGATCAGTTGAGACAAATTCTTAACACAGTGGCATCTAAGACTAAAGAGATTCATTCAAATATCAAGTTTTTGAAAGGCAAGCAACATAGCAGCATTATGAAAGGACCAGCCATGGTTGGCGTCTATAGTAGTACACAAGCACTGATGATGGATCATCAGAATCCAACTTGCAGCTATACACATAATGATCAGAACCCTCAGCCACAACCACTCCATATGATGCAGCGGCAGCCACTAGATCATAACAGCATGATGATGCCATTGCCAGTAATGGGATATCCATTGGATCCTACCATGTTCTATGGGCCCTCCAATCCTATGAACTTATGTGGCAGTTCGTTGTTGATGAATCATCCTCCTTTGGTTCCATTGAAAAATTACAGTAACTATGATGATGACAACTACAATATGGGAAACTAGTTTTATTCTTCAGTGATTACAGCAGAGATGGAATATGGAAACCAAGGATGAAGAACCATCCAGTCATGGTAGTTTCCACAACCCATGTTACTGTGTTTTATGCTAAAGACTTCAAGTCGGGCACATTTTGACTCCAACATATATGATTCTTCCTGATTTTATTTCAGAGTTTAGATTTCCTTTCAAAGTGAGATAACTAGAAGTTTGGAATATAAGATGACAAATTTTGTCAGCGTTGTTGTTTATGCATGTCGGTCCATGTAAAACATAACCTTTCTACAATTTGGTTCAATTATGTTCATTTGATGCCATCCTAAAGTCTACACCATACATCAGTTAGTTCAGTACTCTTCACTTGTTCTGCCCACTGAGGATAACATTGTTTAAACGGCTGATTGGCTGCATAAACATCCGAATATAATTTTCTAGAAATAAAACTTATAAGATGTAATAAAAAGTCATTTGATAGCAAATGAAATTAAAAAAAATTTTGCTATGTATACCTACCATAGCGTTTCAAAAACGCTATAAAAGGCCAACTTACTATAAAAACGCTATAATAGACCCTGGGTCTATTATAGCTCCGGCAGACACAGCGTTTTCTAAAACGCTATGGTATCCTACCATAGCGTTTTTGAAACGCTATTAATGGCCTTTTTTCTTGTAGTATAACAAACTGTACTAGCAGCTTCAGACCAGAACTCTTTTGGCAATTTAGCCATGCGAAACATGCATCTCACCTTTTCTACAATAGTCCGGTTCATTCTTTCTGCTACCCCATTTTGCTATGAAGTGCCAAGAACTATTTTTTCATGCCGTATACCAAGCTTACTACAATAAGCTTTAAACTCTTTTGATGTGTACTCGCCACCATTATCACTGCGGAGACACTTCAAAACTCTACATGTTTCTTTTTCAACCTTGGCATGAAACTGCTGGAATAGATGAAAAACCTGGTCCTTAGATCTGAGAAAATATATCCACACCTTTCTTGATGCATCATCAATAAATGTCGAGAAATATGTACTACCACCAAGAGAATCTACTTCAATGGGACCACAAACATCAGTGTAAACCAAATCTAACAAGCCATATTTTCTTTTTGATGATCTACAAATTACAACTCTATGATGTTTACCAAATAAACAATAATCACAGGGGTTAAGAGGAGTACCTTTCAAGGAGGGAATTAATTTCTTCTTTTCTAAGAGTTGCATACTTTTCTCACTCATGTGTGCAAGTCGCCTATGCCACAAGTTTGTAGAAGAATCATCTTCAGCTGCATTCAAACCAGTCTTACACAATTTCACCCGAGTCTTGTATAGTGTGCAACACGTCTTACCCTTTGCCACAACAAGTGAACCTTTGGTAAGCTTCCATGCACCATTACCAAAATAACTAATATACCCATGTTTACCCAAAACAAGTCCAAAAATCAGGTTCAGATGAAGATCAGGAACATGACGTGCATCTTTCAAAGTCAACGTGCACCCCGTATCAGTCTGGACACACACATCACCTATTCCCACTATTTTAGAGTTGCTAGTGTTTCCCATATTCACACTGCCCAAATCTCCTACTTTATAAGTAGTGAAATAGTTTTTCCTTGGGGTTGCATGATAAGATGCACTAGTGTCAATAATCTATTCGCTTCCTTCATTTGCAACATGCAAACATTCACCTTCGCCATACAAAAGAGCCACGGGTTCATCAGTAACAGTAGCTGTAGCTTCTTTACTATCACCATTTTCACTTTTCCCTCTTTCAAATCTCTTTTGTAACTATAACATTGTTTTCTGAAATGGCCTAGTTTACCACAATAATGACACTTAAAACTTCTATCTCTTGACTTTGATCTCCCTCTTGACTTATCACGGTTTTTATCATAACCATGATATTTCTTATATTTTTCTCTCCCCCTGTTTTTAGTCACAAGTGCTTGGGAATGATTAGTATCGGCAGAATTCCTTCTAGTCTCTTCATTAAATAAACTACTGGTAACCAACTCCATGGTAAGTTGTCCATTCGATACCGAATTACTAACCGACACCACCAATGTTTCCCAACTATCTGGTAATGAGCTAAGAAGTAATAGTGCTTGCATTTCATCATCTAACACTATCTTCATGTTGGACAACTGATTCACCACACTTTGCATCTCATTCAAGTGCTCAACAATAGAACTACCTTCCTTGAATTTCAAGTTCACTAACTTCCTGATAAATAAGGCATTGTTTGCAGCGGTTTTCCTTTTATATAAATTTTGGAGTTTGGTCCAAAGAGCATGTGCAGACATCTCAGCTGACACATGATGAAATACTTAATCATCTAACCATTGCCTGATGTGACCAATCGCATTTCTGTTTAATATCTTCCACTCTTCTTCTGACATATCCTTTGGTTTAGCTGCATCTCCCTCAATTGGATGGTACAAATCCTTACAGTATAATATGTCTTCCATCTTGGCTTTCCAAATAACATAGTTTGAGCCATTAAGGCTAATCATCCATGTATTGTTGTTATTATCCATGTCAACTCTCTTAATTGAAAATCTCCCAACAATTGCTCTGATACCACTTTGTTGGGACAAATACCAATAAAACAATACCAAGGAAATAATCTAAAGCAATAATAAACGAGACACCAAGATTTACATGGAAAACGCTTCAATGTGAAGGGAAAAACCACGGGGCAAATTCGAGAGAATCCACTAATCAAATAAGAAGAAGTACAATAACTTCTCAAGCTTTTTACTCAAAGCTTGAGTAATACAAGGAGTAAATAACACGGGTTACCTCACAACAAATTACCCCAAAAGCTCCTTCAACCTCTTTAACCAAATCAATCGACAAAACTAAGTCGATATCGCAGCCACGCGTCATACTTTTTCGCACAAAATTGCGCCCAAAGAATCAGACACAAAGTCACCGCCCACGCGCACACAGCCGCACCAAACGCTTAAGAGAATACTATGTTCTCTGTAGCTTATTCACGCAGCAGCTTATCTGAAAATACTATGAATAAAACTTTGTTTTATGCACATATTTATACTTGTTTGCAGCCACCCAACAACGCCTCAAATAGAACTTTGTTTCTATTTAATTAACTAGTTGTCAACTCATTCCTTATTCAAAACAAAAACTATGTTTTTGTTTCTTATTGAAAACTTTTTTCCTTATTCAACCAAACTTGAAATTATGTTTGATTAATCACCAAAGTTGGATCCACCCTAATGGGCTGGACCTCAACACTACGTACCCTCGGATACTATCATTTCGATTATTCGTCTTCCTACATGCCCTCGGAGATTACTCCCCATGGTTATTCATTTTACTTTTTTTGTTGTTTTTCTGTTGTTGTTTCTGAGTTGTTGTCTTACTGATTTACCTTTGATGATTCACTTATCAAGATAGGCATTTGCGATATCTATGTCAACCTTGCGGGGGAGTATTAACATGGATATGAATTACATAATTAGGAATACTTGATTAACTGGGATTGAAATTATTTTTCTTTTCCTAACTATCATTATCCCGATATCCCTATAAATACCTCCTTGTGAGATGAAAAAAATTATGTTTTGAATTATTTAAAAGTTGTTTTATTTTAC
Organism: Berberis vulgaris; assembly: GCA_963556465.1. Lineage (NCBI taxonomy): Eukaryota > Viridiplantae > Streptophyta > Magnoliopsida > Ranunculales > Berberidaceae > Berberis > Berberis vulgaris. The sequence continues at coordinate 48,748,037 of OY747132.1, forward strand.
ACTTTCTACGACCAAGAAGAAGATGACATTGGAGGTGATTGAAGGAGATATAGAACTGGGAATTGAAGTTCAACACACCAAACCTAGGAGCAAGCAAAATTCCAGCCAACACAACAAACCTAATATTCCTTATAGGGACACCCAGGGAAGGAAGGACAATACATTCGAGATGCAAGGAAGTAAAAAGTTAAATGCAACCGATAATATAGAGGTCAAGCAGCCTCTTTGTAAGAAGGTTACCCAATGATTAAGATCGGGTGTTGGAATGCTCGAGGTCTTAATTAACACATAAAAAAGAAGGAGATCAGAAAACTAGTTGCTAATAATCATTTATGTATTAGGGTGCTGGAAATATGGTTTTTTAAAATAAAAGAAAATGGGTGTGTATCAGGTTTCGATATCTGGATCTCTCTCTAATTTTAGTCCCACATCTCCTATACAACTCATAGTGGAAGAGTTTATAAGGAGATTGTTTGGACTTGGGTTTGGACCCCTTGAGGGTACCACACTTTTGTGAGGAGGGGAGAGATAGACTCTCGCGCCCGCCGCTGTCCATCCGGGTCGGGTCATTTAGAGAGCAACCCATTCTTTTTGCTGAAAATTTATTTAAATTTTCAATTACTGAAGAGAAAATGAATCTAGACGGAATTTTGTATTTGTTGTCCTCTCTCTCATGCCATGTTTTCCACGTTTTTTTAAGTGCGATTTCGTTTGGATTTTGCCCACGTTTTCCACGCATTTGTTGTGCCAATGAATCTAGCCGAGTTTTTTGTTTGTCAATGCACTTATCCGGATTTTCGTATTTGAACGAATTTGTATTCTCACTATAAATACAACACAAAGTTAGAGCTTACATACATAAGAAAGAAAAAAAAAGTATATTGCAAACTAGAGCACTTCGTTTTGCAATTAGAGAGAAAAACATTTTGCAAACAAGATCATTTCGTTTTGCAATTAGAGATAAAAATATTTTGCAAACAAGAGCATTTCATTTAGTATTTGAATCAAAGAAGTGATTTTCGTTTTGTTAAATTATATGCTATGTATTTGTGATTCCGAGCAAATAAGAGATTAAGGTTGAATAGTATTCCGTTCATCAACAGTGCAATTGTTTGAACGAGATAGAGAAGATTCTGGGCTGTTTTATCCTGGGGACGGCGGGGCTACCATACTGCTTGCACAATTTTGGGCAGAGCTGCGAAACGTCTTAAAGAGAGCGACCTAGTCCGCGACTCAACCCATCTTTTAATTTGAATTCTTTACAGCATATCCAACAATTTTAAGACGATTTAATTTCTGCCATGACTACAATTATTGAACTTGCTGTAAAAAAACCTTAACAGGCCCTTTCGCTTTAAGGGCCAACATTTTAAAACATGAAGACAAAAGATGTTGTTTTTTTCTTAACAACACAAAAATGTTGCATATATTTGTGTAAGAATGCACACACTTGATCACACATAAAACTTGAGTTAATTGTTAAAGAAGTGAATTGTATATACTGGTTATATATAGATTAATGATGAACAATTAATATCCTGATTCAAATAGGAAACAAGGTAATGGCGCTGTTTAGTGCAAAGGATCATGTTTCGAGTCTGTTGCCATTATTCATTTTGGATTGCGAATGAATTTGAACCTTAAAAATAAAAGAGGAAAAATCTAAGGATTATTTCCATAATAATGTACTGATAGTTCAATCCATAATAGCTAGTTGGTGCATTACGAATTGCACTAACAACTAAAGAATTTGGCTGAGCATTTTGCTAGACTCTCTGTGTCCTTTTACTAATGACTATCTTGTTCACCAATCTATTGAACTTATTGTGAACATCAAGTTAAAAGATGTGAGTTTCCAGTATCTTAGTGCATTTGTAAAGATAGAAATTGTATGGATTGTGGTATGATTGTGTTTTTCTGTAATTCCATTGAAAAGCTTTAGTCTAGACTCTAAACCTATGAAGGACTAACTAGAGGAGATTGTGTATGAGTAGAACACCTCTTTGTAATTTCAAACATTGGATAAATGTTTTTCATCTTTGTGTATGTGGTGCTGAAGTCAAGAGAAGCCACACATGAGGGTTTATCATTAAACTCAAATGGCTTTTTAGAGATTTTTCTTTCAGCAGTGGCAGCCCACTTGCACCTAAAAGCATACCCAATGAATGTTTTTAGGATTGAAGGACCACCCACATCTGCATTGAGACATCTTCATATCTTCTTCACAAAATATTCAATGTTTTACTATTTGGTTGTGGATACTCTTCACAAATCATCAACTTTTGCGGAGGAAAGAAAGGTATAAACTTTCAACATTGAATCAGTAAACCTTGATGCACCATATAATCGACTTCAGTGAATGTAAACTCCCCAATCCACTCTTGAAATCTTTAGTCGGATGTTTGCTTAAGCATGTGCTAGAAGCTAGAAAACTTGGGGTAGTTTAGCTTATGTTAGGATTCCTGATCCTAAAAGGTATAAGCTTGCAAATAGGGCACATGAATGTGTATTCATAGGATATGCCATGAACAGCAAAGCTTATAGATTCTATAATCTTAAAGATCACGTCATTATAGAATCAAACGACGTTGACTTCTATAAAAATAAATTTATTGTTATTTCGAGGAATAGTGGGGGTTATTTTGAGGAATAATGGGGGTACATCCTCAAATAACGTGCCTATGATCAGGATGAATGAAACTGATAAAGCCACAGAATCTGAGCCTAGGAGAAGTAAACGGAAACAAACTTCTAAAAACTTTGGCCCCGATTACTATGTCTTTTCAGTCAAGGAGGATTCCCTTAGCTTTCAAGAAGCTTTATCCTTTATAGATGCAATTGAAAGGGTCATGAGGTACCTGAAGAGGACTAAGAACCTCGGATTATATTATCAGAAGTTTCCCGCTGTCCTTGAAGGATATAGTGATGCTGATTGGAACACCCTTTCAGATGACTCCAAAGCCACCAGTGGCTATATTTTCAATATAGTTGGTGGAGCTGTTTCTTGGAAATCAAAGAAACAGACCATTCTGGCACAATCCACGATGGAGTCAGAGATGATAGCACTAGCCACGGCTAGTGAAGAAGCAGGTTGGCTAAGAAACCTGCTAGCAAAGATCCCTTTATGGGAAAGACCGATTCCAGCTGTCTTGATCCATTGCGATAGTACCGCGGCTATTGCAAAAATACAGAACCGTTATTATAACGGCAAGAGACGACAAATACGTCGTAAGCACAACACAGTTAGAGAATTTCTATCTACTGGTGCTGTGAGAGTGGATCATGTACGAACTGATGCGAACTTGGCTGATCCTTTGACGAAAGGATTAGCTAGAGAAAAGGTTTTCAAAACCTCGAAAGGAATGAGACTAAAGCCCTTAGATTGATGAGTTATTCATGACGGTAACCCAACCTATAGACTGGAGATCCCAAGAAATAGGTTCAATGGGTAATAACAAGTCGTGAATGATATGATGTGAATCATGCTGACAAAATAGCAATCTCATTCCTAGATTAAAGCATGAATTCCTGAAGCGATAGTAGGATGAGTTAAAAACTCTTAATGAGGTCTATACTCTATGTGAAGTGGAGTACCTAGCTACAGGAGTATTCTTGATAAACTCACCTAAGTGATTGTGGAAGTTTGGCCGCTTCCTATGGAATTTGTGGGCAAAATTCCTAGAGCCTTCACTATACTGGGATATACGTGCATGGCCGTAAGGCACGGGCTTTTTAGACTTCACCCTGGTAAGGTTGTGCGTGTAATGTCTGTTAGAGATAGAGTTCAAAACTACGAGTTACTCTAGTATAATCTAAAGCATGAACACTACACAAGAGTTCAAGTCGAAAGACACTTTTGTTTGTGCACAATCTTATATTTTTCAGATTGCTCGATGAAAATTGTTTTAAAAAATCCAAGTGGGGGATTGTTGGAAATATGGTTTTTTAAAATAAAAGAAAATGGGTGTGTATCAGGTTTCGATATCTGGATCTCTCTCTAATTTTAGTCCCATATCTCTTATACAACTCATAGTGGAAGAATTTATAAGGAGATTGTTTGGACTTGGGTTTGGATCCCTTGGGGGTACCACACTTTTGTGAGGAGGGGAGAGATAGACTCTCGCGCACGCCACCGCCACCGTCCGTCCGGGTCGGGTCGTTTAGAGAGCAACCCATTCTTTTTGCTGAAAATTTATTTAAATTTTGAATTACTGAAGAGAGAATGAATCTAGACGGAATTTTGTATTTGCTGTCCTCTCTCTCACGCCATGTTTTCCACGTTTTTTTTAAGTGCAATTTCGTTTGGATTTTCCCCACGTTTTCCATGCATTTGTTGTGCCAATGAATCTAGCCGAGTTTTTTGTTTGTCAATGCACTTATCCGTATTTTTGTATTTGAACGAATTTGTATTGCAAACTCAAAGTGAGAGCTTACATACATAAGAAAGAAAAAAAAAGTATATTGCAAACTAGAGCACTTCGTTTTGCAAATAGAGAGAAAAACATTTTGCAAACAAGATCATTTCGTTTTGCAATTAGAGATAAAAATATTTTGCAAACAAGAGCATTTCGTTTAGTATTTGAATCAAAGAAGTGCTTTTCGTTTTGTTAAATTATATGCTATGTATTTGGGATTCCGAGCAAATAAGAGATTAAGGGTGGATAGTATTCCGTTCATAAACAGTGCAATTGTTTGAACGAGACAGAGAAGATTTTGGGCTATTTTATCCTGGGGATGGCGGGGCTACCATACTGCTTGCACAATTTTGGGCAGAGTTGCGAAACGTCTTAAAGAGAGCGACCTAGTTCGCGACTCAACCCAAGAACAATTGGTACCTTCGTTCCTATCTTTTAATTTGAATTCTTTACAGTATATCCAACAGGTGTTGTTGAAACTAAGGTGAAAGACCAGAAAAATAAAAATCCAGTAAATGACATATGATCACTGATATTGGGTTGATAACCAAATGTGACTGTTGGAGGTAGAATTTGGGTTGGCTAGAACCCAAGTGTAGTACATGGTTCAGTTTTTTCCTAAACAGCTCAAGCGATTTTTAGACGAAGTCCCAACCTTGCTCGCAGTCTAGTTTAGACGGGCAAATTGCGCAACACTGGTAGGAAAGCTGTACAATTTAGCTCCCATGTTCGCCTTCTGGGAAATATGAAAGCAGCACAACAATAGTTTTTTCGAGGCCCAATCTTTCGTTCTTAACTATGTCATTGTTAAAGTCTGATAGAGTCTTCAGTTTCCACCCCAATTAAGGTGAGCTCAGATGTTTGGTTGTTGAATATGCTAGGTTTGAGAAAGAAACAAGCACACACTAAACCAAATCCCATTGTTTATGGAACTTCCGACCTAAAGGTTGGTTTGTGTTAAATGTTGATGGATCCTCAGTGGACAATAAAGCCACCGGTGGTTCTATTGTTAAGAGTGACCAAAGGGATTGCATCATTGTGAAACAAATATTATTTAGGAATTGATCTAATAACAAAGCAGAGTCTCGAGTCAACGAGGTACTAGCTGAATTGATAGACTTGTGGTAGATGGTACCACAAGTCCAGAGTTTGTACCCTAGGTGTTTAATGGTTATGGGATCCAATAAAAACCATGCTCACCTTCCAAAAACAAAATAACAAAGTCTCGGGCACTAAAAGGAGACATTCGTCTTTGCAAACGAGCAGGGGTCGAAGTGCATAATACAAACAAACTCAAGACTTGTGATGGGTTCGTTCTACAGAGAGTACAAGACCCCTTGGTCATTAGACAATGTTTGGAAAAAAATTATACAACAGATACTAATAGGGATTGAGGCGCATTATGTTCATGTATTCCAGGAGGCTAACTTGATAGTGGATTCACTTGCCAGCCTGGTACAAGCACTACAAAAAAAATTCATTTCAGCAACGGCTAAAAATCGTTGCTAATTGGCAAAAAACCGTAGCTAAAATGAACTAGCAACGGCTCAACAACCGTCGCAATACTGTTGCTATTTGAATCAGCAACGACATACTATCTCGTGGCTAATTCGCAACGGCTAAACACCGTCGCTAACTCGGAAAATTTCGTTGCTAAAGCTGTTTAAAATTTTGGCTAAGTCTGTCGCAAATTGAAAAATAGCGACGGTTTTTGCCGTGGCTATTTAGCGACGGCATGGAAGCCGTCGTTAAATTGCAAATCCAATTGACAAAATAGCCACGGTATTTTCCGTGGCTATTTAGGGACAGCTTTGTTGCAAATCATATTGACAAATGAAATTTACAAATTACAAATTACAAATGATAATTCATTTTTTATAATGAAATTAGCTCTTAATGATTGTCCATTCTGAAAATTAATAGAAACTACTAGAACTAAACTTAATTGATAAAAAACATGACAGGAGACTTAATTGATCAAAATTATAACAGAAATTACACAGAATCAATAGAATATCATACAAAAATTACAAAGAATCCATACAAAAATTACAAAAAACCACAAAAAAAAAAATTATTCGATCTAAATATCTGATCTGATCTCCGAGATCTCAGAGATCATAGATGTGCGATTTCAGATCTCTGAGATCAGAGATCTCTTGCAGCTAGGAAAAGGCGGGGAAGGTAGGGGAGAGGGAGGCGGTCGGGATGGGTGTCGAGGGAGGCGGCGGACTTCTCCTCTGTGGGTTTCTTCTTTAAAGGTTGAGAGCAAATTTTTGGTTGAGAGAAAAGTTTTGGTTAAGTTGGTTGGTAGAGTTAGTTTCACGCGGATCGGTGACGTGGATCGGTAATTGAAGGGGATTGGTTGAGTTAGTTTCACGTGGATCGGTGACGTGGTTTGGTTTAGTGCGTTAGATTGAGCTAAAGTTTTTTGGTGTTATTGACGGTTGAGATGAGGTTTTATTTTTGTGTATAATTTAAAAAAAAAAATCAATTAGCGACGGTTTTGTGCTGTCGCTAAAAACAAATCTTTGTAAAACATAGCGAAGGTTTTTTGCCGTAGCTAAATGTTTTTGTGTATAAATTTTTTTTTCAAAAGATCGATTAGCGACGGTTTTTTGCCGTTGCTAAATGTTTTTGTGTATAATTTTTTTTTTTCAAAAAATCGAGGTTTTTTGCCGTAGCTAAATGTTTTTGTGTATAATTTTTTTTTTCAAAAAATCATTTAGTGTCGGTTTTTTATGATTATGGGTTGAGTAAGTTATCGAAAGCATTAGCGATGGTTTTTTGCCGTCGCAAATCTTTTAATTAGCGACAGTATCAAAATACCGTCGCTAGTATTTGCAGCTATTGAAGCTTTTTTTTTGTAGTTAAGCACAGACACGATCAGATATGGCTTCGCTTCCTAGCATACCAAATTCCTTCTTGTTGCAAGATTAAACACACATTGTTTACCTTAGGCGAGTTGAGTAATTTTCTTATGTTTTCCATGTTTATTTTGCGGTTAAAGTTATCATGTACATCTTTGTTTTGTTTAATTTTGACAAAGTAATAAATGTCTGACATCCCAAAGTTGCTCCTCCCATCTGAAGGTTTAATTAAAGAAAAAAAAATCAAAGTATAAACAAATATCCATTGGGTATACTTAGTAAGGGTTGAATATAAAATAGTGTCATATCATTTCTATGCTTCTCCAATGCAGTATCTATGTGTACACCACTCTTGAATAACATCAAAACTGTACATCTACAAATATAACACACTAAAGGTGCATGAGTGCACTGATACACATACATGTATAGTACACTTAGCTCTCATATAGATCGTAAATCATGCGGATTGATTAATGTGTTTATTATTTAGGGTTAATTGCTACTTGCCTCCTACAATAAATAGATAATTCCTAAGTATACCCATCATTATTCACTATTTCACTTATCCCCTTGACTAGTAGTCAACGTCTATTTATCGTCAGTTTTCAAAACAGAATACCAAAATACCTCTGAGAAATCAAAGGCTGAGATTGAATCTTTCGGATCTCGAACATCTAATCTCTAGGAAAATCCTAAGGCCCAACTGAAATTGTAATCGTATCTCAAAGAAAATCCAACAGTTGATTTAAAAATTTTGTATCTCAAACAACTCATCTTGAGGAAAATCTAACGGTCCAATTTAATTATACACACATCTCGAGGTAAAGCTAACGATCTGAATTTAATCATGCACACATCTCGAGGTAAGTCTAATGGTCCAAATCTAATCACACACACATCTCGTGAAAAATCTAAAAAAAATTCAAATTTAATTGTGCATACATCTCGAGGAAACTCTAACAGACTAAATTTAATCGTGCGTGCATCTTGATGAAATCTAATTGATGAAAAGTTTCACTTCTTCCTCCTCCTCCTCCTCATCTCCTTCTTCTTTTTCTATTTCGTAGCCTCGCCATCCTCGAAACAGAGGAGAAAGAAAGAAGGAAAAACGAGGAAGGAGGAGGGAGGAGGAGAGGCTGCGAAACAGAGGAGGAAGAAGGGGGAGGTGGCGGTGGCGGTGGGGATGCGAAACAAAGGAGGAAGAAGAAAGGTGGAGGATGAGGAGGGAGGAGAGGAAGTGTTTGTTCAGCCGTTAGATTTTCTCGAGATGCGTGCACGATTAAATTTAAAACATCAAAATTTTCTCGAGATGTATGCACGAATAAATCTGAACCACTAGATTTTCTCGAGATGCATGCATGATTAAATTTAGACCGATAGATTTACCTTGAGATTCGTATACGATTAAATTTGGACTGTTGGATTTTCCTTGAGATGGGCTATTAGAATTTTTCTCGAAATGAGATGTTTGAGAAAACGAGACATTAAATCTCAGCCTATGATTTGTCAATGGCATTTTGATAATTTAATTTGAAAAATACACGGTCAATGCACGTTAACCTCTAGCCTTAAGAGGTAAGTGTAATAGTGAATAATGATGGATGTACTTAACAATTAGCTATTTTTTATTTTAGAGGGCAAGTAACAATTAACCTTATTATTTTTTGTTATTACTTTGGAAGGGGATTAACTGTGGAGTGGAGAGCTGATGGGCGATGGATAGGTGTGATGGTAACCCAACTGAATGTTTCTCTTAAGTTTGTTGTTTTCCTTAAAATCATTAATTGGATCATTGTTTTCATACAGAAACTATTAATTTTGAGTTGATGATGAAGAATTGAGAAATGGGGGAAGGGAGGAAGATAAAATGACTGCACAGAGAGAGAGAGAGATGAGAGATGATTTATATTTTATTATTATTATAATCGAAGTGTCACAGTCATCCTTTTTAGTGACCTCCCATTTATTACCCTTTGTCTTCTCCCCCATTCTCACCCATTATTTTCACTACACAATTTATTGCTGGTCTTTCTCCCCCAATTAGGGTTTCTCCAATTCCCCCCTTCTCATCATCCCTCTTATAATTATTATAAAAGTCTAAGAAAAAAAAAACTATCTTCATTCAATTGGGCAACAGCCTTTTGTTCTTGCTGCTAACTGACTAGCTTATAAAGTCTAGATCCAGAGAGCAGGGTGTTGTGATAAAAGCACTTACTCACAGTTCACTCATACAGGAAGAGAGGTACTGCTGCAACTGCCTGCCCCTATTACTTCTGATCACAGAGAGTCTTGATCAGAAAACCTGCGGGTAAAACTCAAGTGCCTTTCTTTAATCTGCTCTTGTTTTTATACTAACTTTTTCTCTGTCTTTGTCTGTTGGGTAAGTTAACTAAAAGAGAGAGCTAACACTTGTCTTCGTTTCTTGCTTTGATCCAGCTGGGTTTTGCCAGATGTGATCTTTTAATAGGCCCTTCTCTAATATTTACACCTCTACTTGTTACAATTAAGGGCGAAGTTGTGAAAATGTGTTCCAAAGCAATCAATAATATCAGATCCCTAGCTCCCATGTCAAGTAATTTCACAATGATCAACAGTCATTTATAGTAAAAGGTGTAACTCAGTCTTTGAAATAAATGGAGTCAAAATATGAAGAAGAAGAAGGAAAGTATGAAAGAAACCATCTAACTAGGTCTCTTTTTTGTTTTATAATAGTTCACCAAGATAATAAGATTTTAGTATCCAAAAGTTGAAAAAAAAAAAAAAAAAAGTATGAATCCGTTCTGGATGAGCAGCAGTGTGCAAAAAATAAAAGACAAAGTTTCTAAATTTAAGAGAACATGCAGAAATCTAGATAGGTTGTTGGTGGGTTTTAGAGAAGAAAGAAGCTAAAATGGGGGAAAAGAAATTAAAAATATGGGTTGTTGTCTCTTCTCCCTTCTGATTCAAACCCTAACCCTAATTTCCACCAAAAATAATGAACTGACTGACAGTAGAAGATATGTATGTTTCTCTTTTTTGGTGCAGCCAAACTTATGTACAAAATCTTAGCTTCTTTAAGATCCCAATAGTTTCAAACACTAGAACAATGTATAAAATGGTTTGGGTTTCTTAAAATTCAAGAAAGTCAAAAGGTTGTAAACTAACTACGCTTCTTGATGATGAGTGTATTTAGTTTTGTTGATGCAGTGAAGATCATGGCTTCATCAAGTATCTCCAACTCTCCTTGTGCTGCTTGCAAATTTTTGAGGAGGAAATGCATGCCTGGTTGCATCTTTGCTCCTTATTTTCCACCTGAAGAGCCACAAAAATTTGCTAATGTTCACAAAGTGTTTGGTGCAAGTAATGTCACCAAGCTCCTCAATGAGCTTCTCCCCCATCAAAGAGAGGATGCAGTGAATTCTCTTGCTTACGAAGCTGAGGCGAGGATGAAGGATCCGGTGTACGGTTGCGTCGGAGCGATTTCCTTCCTCCAAAGAGAGGTTCATAGGCTTCAAAAGGAATTAGAGGCTACTAATGCTAATCTTATTCGATACGTCTGCACCGACAGTCCTACCACACTGCCTGCACCGCCAGGGAGTGGTATAATGCCTGTTGTTTCACCCAACCAGAGGTTTATTGGGTTTAGTAGAAGGATTGGTAGTGATGGAGCATCTTTCTATCAAACTTCAGCAGGCCTCCTGGTGCCTTATCCTCCTCCATGGGGTCATGACAACACTTCAGGAGATCATATGCATGAAATAGGAGATGGTGGTGGTGGTGGAGGAGGAAATAACATTTAAAGAAAGCAAAATGTTTGATGTTAATTCAGAGTTATAATATTGGATGATTGATTTAAGAGAGTTAGGTGAAGAAGTACTAGCTATATATATAGATAATGGTGAGTTCATGCTGTTTACTAAGTTCAATGCTTGAACTACAGCATGGGTAAAGTTCATTATATATATATATAGAATGTGTTAATGATTGATGTTTGATGAAAAACAAAGCAAAATCGACTCCTATATTTTGCTTTGGTAGGGGATTGATTCTGTAATCTAAGCTCCAGTGTACTACTCTTATGCATTGTAGCCTATACAGTGTGTTGTTTTCCTTTTGTTTTACGGAAATCAGAACCGGCCGGCCACTTCAAAGGACTACTACAGCAACAGTATGTGTTAAACTGATTTATAATGACCCTCTTATAGATAGATAGCTAGGTCTTGCATCAGAAACCTGGCCGGTTCATTATAAATAAATGGAAGTTTTCAAAGCTTCTGATCAGTGGCAGTGTAGGTTTGAGATCCATAATATATTCATATTTATTTACACAGAACTAGATAGCAATGCCTAGCTTGCTAGCTAGCTTGTAGAGAGTAATGTCAGTGAAGAAAAACTTATAATTGTTCATCTTCAGAATGTGAAAGAGAGCTAGGCGTGCCAGAACATACATATATACTATTGTGGAAATGTGTACAAGGTCTATTAACTTTAAGAGCTGCAAGCAAGTATGAACAACTTAAATGTGGAAATGTCTACAAGCGTATTTAAGAGAGAGTTGTTATGTAACGAGAGAAATCATAGAATGGCGGGCAATGGGTGTGTGTTGATATATATATATTTTCTCGCGATACTGTTGATTTTTTTATTTTTTTTTTACTTGGTACTAGGGTGTCCATGCGCTCTACATGCCGTGGATATTCGTACTTTTTATTTTATTATAACAATTCAATAATAAGAAAAAATTATTATTTAATTTCTACACAAAATAATTCATTTTAAGGGCCTATGTATAGTCTATAAATAAATAAGGAACTTCAAATAAATTATGTTAGAGGCTTAACTATAATTAATAATCAATGTTTGAAAGGTGCTGGTTTTGACTGTAAAAGTATGAAATGTTGAGAGAAAAATGAAAAATCTAAAAGTCAGATGTAAATGCTTTTTTATAACTTATAGATAATTGGCGGACTTCAAATAAATTATAGATAGGGCTTAGGTATAATTAATGAATGTTTACAGGACTGATTTTGGTTGTAAATAATCTAAATTTGAGAGGGTGAAATGGTAAAAATGTGTAATATTGTTTTCATTGGAATGACATAAACACCCCTTGTTACTTTTTTCTTCTTCTTATAAATACAATAGAGTTTGAAATGAAAAATTGGAAAGAAAAATCAGGTTGAAGACATGTGGACTGTACAATTGAGGTATTTGTCTTTTTTTTTTTTTTTTTTTTTTTTTATCAACAAAATCGAAATTGCATTAAAAATAAAAGCCATTAAGGTTCAAAGTACAACCCATTTCTAAATCATCATTACTACTACTAGCATAGACCGATGCAGCCAGTCGATGAGCTGTTAGGTTCATACTTCTTCTAATGTAAATTGTTTTGAAACATTTAAAATAAACTAGTTTGTGCTCCAGACTGCCATTGATCAGTTCGCAATGTCTTTGCTATCACTTATCACTACAATCTTTTTGTACCCTTTCGACATCGCCCATTCATTTGCTAGTCTGACCCCTTCTAGTTCAGCTTCAAAACTTGTTTTCATACCTTTTCTGCACCATCATTTATTTATCCCTATTATCTTTTCGTCTGCATCAGTCGCATAGAAAGCAAAACAACCATCACATCTGCTTCTATGGAAAGCATCATCAGTGACCAGCATAATAAATTCATGACCTGCTAATGTCTTTGCCTGCTAAAAAACTGTTGAGATAAAATGATTATTTGCATTTGTGTCTCCTTGTGGTGCATCAACTTTGACATTATTGGCATTTGATTGTCGTCCAAGTTGCTTGAGTCCTGCAAAAATTTAGTTGTAGGGGTTGGTTAAAGTCAATAATGTATCTAAATTTGGGAGTTGCTATGTGTACCCAACTGTTTTAGTCGATGCCCCCAACTTTATCATTTAGATTTATTTTTTTTAAATTGCTTGGTGTACCCAACCACATTTTGTTTATCCAAGAAAATTACTGATGTTGTTGATTGGTAACTTTGTATGAAAGATTCGTAATGTAAATTTTTGGATGTTGAATTATTTTAAGGATTTAAATGCATTTTAATATGATATAATAGTTGCCACAATTTTGAAATTTGTATTTTGATTTACATTTTTCTTTATTCATTTTTAATACGTATTGATATTGCAAGTTTCTCAATGATTACTGAAATTTAAATAATGCGTGGCTAAATTTTGTTTTATAGATAATGGTTATTTGTTCTTTCATTAATAATCAATTATCGCTCTTAAATAGTATCACCACCAAATAATTTTTATTAAATAAAAATGATAAGTTGGTGTTACATATATTAGGTTGGTGCAATAAAGTTAATACATCCCAAGATATCGGTTGCAACAAAGAATTAGTATAACTGAGTCAAATAGTCAGATACAGATACACGTAGCAACTCACTAAATTGTTATCCTTTGCAGTGAAGGAGTTTTTTCATGTACATCTTTGCCAGGTTCTTTCACTGCAAATTTTGTATCCCTTATTCCTAAGGTTGACAAACCCAAAAGTTTTGCAGATTTAGACCGATCATGGTTTGTGTAATGTCGCTTACAAAGTGTGTAGTAAAATTCTGTGTATGAGATTGGCAGGTATATTACCTAATATTATTTCCTTTGAACAAGGGGCATGCATTTATAAAAGGGAGATCAATTACAGAAAATATTAGTTTGGCTCAGGAACTGATGAGAGACATTGAGAAGAAGGTGGAAGGGAGTAATGTTGTCCTAAAATTGGACATGGAAAAGGCTTATGATCGAATTGAATGGGGATATCTTACAACAGTTTTGAGAAAATTTGGATTCAATAATAGATTTTGTTTGTTGGTTTCAAATTGTATTGCTCATTATGGCTTTTCTGTCATGCTTCAAGGAAAATTTGACGGGTTTTTTTTTTATCTTCACAAGGTATATTAGGCAAGGGGATCCTTTATCTCCTCTCATTTTTTCATTGCGGCCGAGGTGCTTAGGCTGGGGCTTACTAGGGCTTTCTATAATGATGACATTGGTTTTTATTATACCCCAAGATCACGTGCTTCGATTACTCATTTATTATACGTAGATGACACCTTAATTTTCCTTAATGGAAGAAAAAAATTTGTGATGGGGTGTGTTAAGTTTATCAGAAAATATTGCCTAGTCTTAGGTGAGAAGATTAATGTTGAAAAGAGTTCATTTATGCTGGCAGATAATGTGCAGACGAAAAGAGTGGTTCTTATAAAGCAATGGACGTGTTTTCAATGTAGGGACACTCCATTTACATACCTTGGGGTTCCCATTTACCAAGGGAGATGTAAAATCATTTTCTTTGATGACCTTATAAACAAAATCAGAAGAAGAATCCAGGGATGGAAGGCCAGGTTACTCTCGCCAGATGGTAGAATTATTCTGATTAGGCATGTGCTATGTTCCTTGCCTGTATACACTATTGTAGCTACAAGTGTGCCAGTGAAGGTGTTGGGAAATATCCAAAAGATAATTGCTGATTTCTTTTTGGGGGAGCACGAAGGTAGAAATAAAAGGAAGTGGGTCGCTTGGAGGAAGCTCAACATGCCTACTGAGGAAGGCGAGCTAGGGGTGAAGGAGTTTGATTGTGTAGTTAGAGCCTTCAGAATTAAAGCATTGTGGAATTTTTTGAATACTAACTCGCTGTGGGTAGTTTTCACGAGGAGAAAATATCTTACCAACAGGGTACCCATTAGGAAGCATGTAGTTAAGGTAGGCACGTCATTGTGTTGATTTCAAGATGTTATTTGCTGATTATACTACGTGGAAGATTGGAATTGGTGATGTAAATTTTTTTTAATGAAAACTGGGCTATTGGGGAGGAACTTCAGCGTGCGGGTTGGGCAGCAAATGAAGACAAATCGTCGTCTCTGAATAGGATGTATAGTGAAGGGTTTATCTCCCTTGGACTCGTCTTGCAACGTAAGGCAAAGGAGTTATATGATAATAGGCTGCGGGGGGAAGTTGGCACCCAGGATATAAGGATTTGGACACCTACGAATGATGGAAAATTTTCTTTTAGCTCAATCTGCTATATTCTTCGCCATAGGGGGACAAGTTCATAGTTTTTGGAAGAAAATTTGGCATTCTCTATTGCCCTCCAAGATTTCTATTTTGATATGGAAGATTGTCAAGAGAGCTATATCGGTGGATGGAGAACTAAGAATGATTGACTTCCAACTTGCTTCGAAATGTAGTTGTTGCTCTATATATGGGGATGAAACCATTAAGCATTTATTCTTAGAAAGTGAAATGGCGGAAAAGTTGTGGACTCATTTTGATTTGGTCTTTGATGTTCATGTACACAGACCGGTGGAAATTGGAACTATGTTAGGAAATTGGTTTAGATTGGCCAAAAAATCGCCTTTAACTGGGATTCTCTATCAGTTTACTCCGTTATTTATTCTGTGGGAGATATGTAAGCAGAGGAATGATAAATTGCATGGAGGGAAGGAAGTCTCAGCGATCTATGTGGTGATAAAGGTATACCATTGGATTAGGTGTGTTTCTAAAATTTTTGTACCGAAGAAAAGGGATGGAAATCTGGTGCTTTTACGCAGGCTAGGCTTTCCAAATACAATGACCAGGTCAATCTCTCCTCGCGTGGTGTTTTGGGTTCCTCCCCCCTTGGACTGATTAACAATGAACATCAATGGATCCTCTGTTGAGGATATGGCAGCTGGAGGGTTTGTCATCAGAAATTCGGAAGGTGCTTGCATGGCGGCTAGACAAATTCACTTTGGTTTGGGGACTAACAATGCAGCTGAATCCAAAACATTATTGGAGGGATTGAAACTCTTCGTAGGAGAAGGCTTGAGTAATTGTCTGATACAAACAAATTCAATGTTGGTGTAGAAATGGTTCTTTGGTGAAATTGGTGTTCCTTGGTATTTACAAAATATTTGGGAAGAAATTAGAGACATTCGTAGTTCACTGGCGTGCCATTGCAGACATATTTTTAGAGAGATAAATGCAGTTGCTGATGCTCTTGCAAAGTTGGCTCAAGTTGAGGAGTTTTCGAGAAACTATTGTTGGATGTCTTTTCCTAACAGGCCAAAGGCGCTTTTGTTATTAAATAAGAACCATACTGGGTATGTTAGAAGAAAGTAAAGAGAGTTTGATGGCTAAATTACAGTGGCTTTTGGGGATATTTCCACTTCTCATAAGTCGACAATGTTGATATCGGGATTACGAAACGGGGTATGTCAAGACGGATTATGATGAAATCCTGGCAATTCTTTTTGGCTAGATCAGGTAGTGAATTTTCAATGTTGAATGGGGTGTTTGTTGAGGCTGAGTTGCGTTGTCATAGGAGCATCTTTTGGAGGCCTAGAACAGTTGAGAGCTGCCTATCTAGAGTAGGTTTTCGGGCGAGTGTTTGGCAGTTGAATGCGACAGGGTGCTGCAATGGCAGAAGAAGACAACAACTTGATTCTGCTCAGTGCTGTTGTGCATAACAGTGCAAATTTGCAGCTTTTTGGTGCTGTTTCATGACGTGCAGGATTTGGGACATGGCTTATTTGGTTACTTCTGGCAGCTGATGGCTACTGAAGATGACTTCTTGGATCTTGCTTGGGCAAATGATCTTGGACGGTGGTGGTCTTGGTCATATGTTTTTGGATCTCCAGGGAAGCGAACATCAAATAGTTATTTGTTTTTCTGGCTATGTCAATTCTCTGTTGTGGCAGCATTTGGTGCTAATTGTGGGAATAACAGGTGTTGGGGAGCTGATTTTCTTGGCAGTGTATAGCATCCCTTGGAAGCTTTTGCACCAAGTGGGATGGTTCTAACCGGGATCGTGGAGCTGATGAAGGTGGAACATGTATGTGTCTTGGAGTTGTGGTGTGTTTGGTGTTTAGTGATTAGAGAACAGTGCTATGTTCTTTTGAAATAGACTTGGGATGCTTGCTCCTTTGATTGGAGTTGGTGGCAACCAGAGGATTGTCAATACGAGGTGTGCACAAACTTTAGCCAAAGATGGTTTCATGGGTGTGGTTGCCATCAGATTGCTATACTTGGTTTTGGTAATGTTTAGTTTTGCTAAATGTTAGTGTTCAAGAGTCTTTTGAATTTAGAGTTTTCCACGGGTAAAAAAATAAAATAAAATTGATATCCTTTGTTATCACATTTTGATAGTAGTGCATCGGAGCAGCTACACAATGTATGGTTATATAGGGATCCACGCACAGGTGAAGACAACAAGATCACAATAGGGGAGAATGGAAAAGTTATATTTCCACCAGTTTGTCTTCCTTAATTTTTTTTTAACTGTTACCGTCATCTTTTAGGCAAATAGTGAAACCTTCTGCCAGCAGGTTGGTTTGTTGGTGTTGCCCTTTCTTTCTTTATTCTTTTTTCAGAAATTCTAGGTGTCGAGGAAACCAGCGAGGAAATGAGCGAGGGGAGGGAGGTGGCGGGGTGGGGACCGTTCACCTCCCTTGGGATGCGTGTCATCTTTTTTGGTGCACGCATCCCGAGGGAGGTGAACGGTCCCCACCCCGCCACCTCCCTCCCCTCGCTGGTTTCCTCGACACCTAGAATTACTCTTCTTTTTTTCTTCCTCTTCTCCCTGATGACCAAGCCAAGTTTATTGGGTGCTTCTACATTGGGTATGTATATGATAATAGGGTTGAACAAAAAACTGATTAAATTCTGAATCGATCGCTTCGGTTTTGATTTAAAAAAAAAAAAAATTTAAATCGATATGGTCAGTTCAATTTTCGGTTTTAAGTGATTTTAACCGACAAAATAGAACAAACCGAATATATATAATAAATAAAATGTTTTTTATGTAAAAATAATATAATAAATTTAATTTAGTCGGTCGTTTTGGTTTCATTCGGTTTTATGTTGATTTTAGTCGATTGGTTCGGTTTACGGTTTATATAAACTAAAACCGATCAAATTTGATTTATGTTCGATTCAGTTTCGATTTAAAAATGTTGAAATCTATAAAGTCGGTTCGGTTCTCAGTTTCGATTTTCAACCCTATACGATATTGTACAATATTATTTGATCGGTGTATCATCCAATATTCCTAAATACTAAAAAAGTACCTATATAGCTAGAATTACATAATATATAATTCAGAGAGACCGGGAGAAAGAGGACATGACAAGTTTGGATGATCAGTAGTTCATAATTTCTTTGATTGTTTGCTGAAAATACAACATTAATTATTGTATTTACATTTTGTCTTTCTTTTTTTGCAGGTACCCAACCCTTTCCTTCTCCTTCCTACTACGTAATTGTATCAAAAGAGTTGAGATCAATTGAGATAAAACTAATTAAGTAACTAAGTACTACTCTCTCTTGTGTAAGCTCGACTCATATTTTGCCGGCCTTTTCGTCATTCATATACATACATTTGTTCATTGTTCCACACTCACCAACCCACAAAACAGGTCATTTCATGCACATGTCCTCAACATTGTTCACTACTGGCAACTATTATATATCATGTCTATACTACTTCCTATTTACATATTTCTTATGATCCATTATATTAATATTATCTAACCAAATCAATCATGTGCGAAACTTATGTACCATTTCTCTTTTGATCTAATTCTTGGAACTTGTTTTCCGGACAAGAATGCAAATTTGTTTTATTTTCAAAGCAAACATGTCACTTATATCCAAACATGTATTATATTATTCACTTATAATATAATATATTTAATTTAGTCGGTCATTTCAAATGCTTTTCAAGAGGCTGCCCAAACTCACTTCTTAAATTTATATTATATTGTGAATTTATTTCCTCGTGATTCATATTTAAATTGGTTTAAAATGTAAAAAGTGAGTGCAAAACATAAAATAAAATATCAAACAAAGATTTTAAGGAGAAAAAAAGGAGCCAAAATGGCTAACTAAAACTCCTCCAAGGTTCCCCATGTTACCAAGATATGAGTTCTCATGGGGAGTCCCTTGGAGCATTGTTTTTTAATCCTTTACTAGCTAAATGTTGTCACCTGAACATTGAGCTCTGTGTAAGAAGTTTGTTGGAGAATCTCTTATAAGTGGAAAGCAGCGACTTATAAACCAATTTATTTTTTTGACCTACTAACCCACACCACTAATTTAAACCATTATTTCTCTCTTCTATCTAACTTTCTCTTCTCAAGAACAACAACATGACCCTTCTGCGATTGATTGGGAGGGACGGTGAGAGACGACCGACGATGATGAAAGATAGAGGAGATAGGGTTGCGATAATGACTGTATCTTCTTTTCTCCACACTTGACACCCCTCTTCTTCCCTCCATTGTCCCAGCCATCGCAACGTCCGTCCAGTTCTCCAATCATCGTCTATCCATCATCATCCCACTCTCTCTTCTTCTCCCATGCAGCCACCATTGCCCCTCTTCCGCGACTGCGAGTTTTCCATTTGCAGGTGCCTTTTAGAGAGCCAATTTTTTTTGCCCTCGCGCAACCCGCTATGAGTGGGGAACCCATCATCGCACAAACTGCTGCGAGGGTGAGAAAAAAAAACAGAAAGGGGAAGTAGAAGAAGAATAAAAAGAAGAGGGAGATGTGTCACCGCGAGATCCAAATTTTTAATTGAGAGGGAAGAAGATTGTGGAGGGAAAAAGAGGGAGTCGATTATGGAGAGATTTTGTAGGTTCGAGTGTATGTGGAATGAGAGAGAGTGTGTGGAGCGAATAAGAGGAAGTTGGGAGAGAGAGTGTGTATGTGGATAAAACAAGAGGAAGTTGGGGAGGGGAGAGGGAGTCTCTAGAACGAAGAAGAGGAAATTGGGATGGAAGAGAAATTTTGAATTTAGGAGGGGAAGAATTTAGGTTTTGCCTTTTATGGATAGTGTGGAAGAGAAGTGAGGTTGTGAGACATAAATGGAGTGGTGTGGAGAGAAAAAAATTAAATTGGTAATATAGGAAAATAGAAGATGTGGTGTTAAAAAGTTTGCCCACTAAGTAAAATACAAATTGTATTGATTTAATCACTTAACGACTGCCTCTTGTAATTAAGTTAATGAAAATAATTAATTAAAAAGGATCATAAGTTTGTTAGGGACAAGGGGAGATGGATCATTATAGGCCTTGCTGAGGGTACTTCATGTTACCATACTTTGCGCCTCTGCTGTATTTAACCTACCATGTGAAGAGTTGAAGGTTTATCACACTAAAAGATACTACCAAATATATATGAAGGGGTCCAAGAGGTGTTGGGCAAGTTATATATTCTAGCTAGCAATACACTGTCCCTCCTTAAGAAAAAGTATTAAATGGCCGAGGGGCTCACTTTTCCAGTTGTCCAGTCTTTGCCTCTGCACAGCCAAAAAAAATAAAAAAAAATGAAGACCAGCAAGGAAGGAGTAGAGAAGCACATATCTATCAAACATTCTTCCATTTTTTCTTCCGAAAGTTATTGTTTGAGAGGTGGGGGGTTGAGTTTGGGCAGGCCAATAGTTTCTAATTTATTTCCTTTTTCAGAATGAATGAATCCCCACTCAGAGTTTGGAGAGTGGAGAGAGTGAAAACAACAAGTTGCACAGACAAAATAATACAATACCGTAGGGTCTCCATATCATTCTCACTCTAACCTCTCAACATCTTTCTCTTGGGTTTATGGTACTATATGCAGACAACAGCACATGAAAGATGGTTGGGTTGAACACAAATGGATGCAATTGCATGGAATGGAAGGAGAGTTTTCGTGTAGGTGCTTTTAACAGTCATGTGGATTTGGAAGTTGTTGATGTTGAAATATACTAGCTAGTGTGTGTAGTTATTAGAGTGGCACCTCCCAAGACTACACAACTTCTTGTACCTTCTTCCTTGATATTT
The DNA here is from genome assembly GCA_963556465.1 of Berberis vulgaris. NCBI lineage: Eukaryota > Viridiplantae > Streptophyta > Magnoliopsida > Ranunculales > Berberidaceae > Berberis > Berberis vulgaris. Next base: position 48,769,129 of record OY747132.1, read on the forward strand.
ATAACTTTTTGGGTAGGGGCTCCCCTTTTCATCCATTCTTACGTTAGCAAATTTTTTGAAGGTTGAGACATTAAACCTTTTGAATTTCACCTCCACCACATGGAATGCGCGTGGATAGGTACTCTTTCAGACAATTCATCAAGTAGATCACTACAACACAAGTGCTTATTAATAGCACAAGAGCATAGCGTTTTTAAGAATTGTGCTATTAAAAACCCTTTTAATTTCATTACCCTTTTAACATAGCGTTTTTTTATTTCGTTACCCTAATTTGAAAACGCAAAAACAGTGAGCGGGAGGGCGAAAATCATTCCGCGCGTTTTTGGCCCACGATTTCATCTCCTCCCTCAAACGCAACTCTCCCTCACAAGAACTCTACCTCACACAAACGCAACGCAGCCCTCACAAACGCAGCTCTCCCACCTCGCCTCTCCTCTCGCCGTCACCTCGCCTCGCCCGATTTCTCTCGCTCTTCTCTCGCCATCACCTCTCCTCTCACCGTCACCCGATACTTTCCTCAGACTCTGAGAAGAAGGGTCTTTCTTCTTCTCAAAACCCTAGATCATTCGTCTCCTCTGCCCCTTTTCTTCACAACATCCTTCGTCTCCTCTGCCTTTTTTCTTCTTCTTCACTCTCTTCAGGCGAGCAAAGCAGAGAAGGTTTGATGGAGGCACCACAACTTCCATCTTCTACAAAGGTAACCCACCAAATCATCTCAGCAATCGGAAAAGATGTCAAAGCACTGAAGAAATGGGTGAAATCCAAATCCGAATCCGAATCCGAAGGGAGAAGAAGGGTCTTTCTTATTTCTTCTTCTCAAAACCCTAGATCATTCGTATCCTCTGCCCTTTTTCTTCTTCTTCACTCTCTTCGGGCGAGCAAAGCAGATAAGGTTTGATGGAGGCACCACAACTTCCATCTTCTACAAAGGTAACCCACCAAACCATCTCAGCAATCAGAAAAGTTGTCGAAGCACTGAAGAAATGGGTGAAATCCAAATTTCAATCTTCTGTAAGTTTCTTCCCAATTTTTCAGTGTTAGTGTTTGATTTGAGTAGAAGTGTTTTATTTAGCCAAGTTACAGTAGAGTTGTTGTTTGTATTTGGTGATTTTGTTAATTCTTTGATGTGTTTTATCTTCAGATCTAGGGTTTTGGAGGTTTGGGGTTTACTGATTCTACTAAGTTGGGGTCGGGGAGTCACCAGTGAATCTCAATTCATCAGATTCAAGTAAGTTTCTTCCCAATTCATCTCATTGGATACTTTCATTTGTTGATTTGATTGATGATTTCTCTCCAATGTAGTAAATTTTATGAAAATTAGGGTTTTTGATCTTGACCCATTTGAAATCTTGGTTCAATAACGTGTGGATTTGTGTTATTGCATTCAAGTTACCATTTTTTGAATCAGGTATCATGCATTTTGATGTTAAATGTGAAATTTTGGTCATTTGGGATAAGTGGAGAAATAAGATAAAGTTGTATTGAAAAATGACTATTTAATGAAAAATAGATGATTTTTTTTGCCCATTTCACATTGCATTTGGTGGGTTTTGGTTGGAGTGGTGAAGATCAGTAATTATATTACTAGGGTTTAGGTTATCTTAATGGGTTTGTAACTGAAAGAGTGTTGGAGATCCAATGTAATAAGCATTGAAGTCAACTGTTATAGTCAAGGGGGGTTGGGAGTGAATTTTTCCTTGGGTTTATGTCCCATTTGTTTTGGTTGATTTAGTTCTGCATTTTAGTTGGGTGGTGAAATCAGCAATTAGTGTTAATAGGGTAGAAAAAATCCTGTTTATGTGACTAGCAATGAATCCAATTTAAATATTTGTAGTTATTGATTGTCTATTTTTCCTTGATTGATGTTAGATTTACCTTGCAGCAAACTATTGATGCTTTAAACTTCTACTGTTATTTTCAGGTTTATGAGAATGCAAAACGTGTAGTTGAGCGATTTTCTTGCAATTGCTGACCTACTTCCAGTTGGAACCATGAGTTTTGTCTTTCGGGGTTCTAGGGGAGACATAGAAAGTGGATTTTCAGGATTTATTCCTGAACGTCATGCAGTGGTATGTTAAAAAAATTCTTCACTGTTTTTGGTGTTTGTGGAGCTGTAGAGAAAAGTTGGTCATTTTCCATAATACATTGTTTCATGACATTTGTGTTGTTGTGCTGTTTCTTCTGTCAATCAGCGGGTTCATGCGGCTCGTCCAGTTATTCTCTCTTACAATCCAAACAGGAGGAGATTCATCTATTCTTCCGCCTCCAACCACAATTGTGAGTTCCCTCTCTGGCTTCCTATACTCCCAGTATTGTTCATTAGTTTTAGGCCTTGAATCCGATAGTGCAAGGTGTGTACTCTGATTCTCTGAATTATCTTCTTAATATTATATGCCAATGTCATTAAACAGTGCTACTTGAACAATACCATATGGTGAAAGACTAGAAAGACATATTTAAGAAGGGAAAACACTCGCTGAGGAGCGCATTAGTGAAATTAGAGCATTCGTTACGTATATCATTTCAATCAGTTCAGGTCAGGCTGTATGACTGTATAATCTAGATATATGTCAAGTCCAAGATATGATGGTATAGGCAGATAATGCTGATGTAAAGAATAAGGATCCCTCGGACTAGAGCATATGTTGTGTTCTTAGTAACCTTGGAAAGCACAACTAATTTTATTTTGGGGAAAATGTCAGGGTATATCATCCTAAAAACTCATCTGTGATAGATTCAAAAGAGTTAAGATTGGATGTTGAGTGGGAACTGGGAACATTTTTGTCGAGAAAGATATTGAGTCTGTACATGTTGGAAAGGAAGGGAAGAGATATGCATTTTCCTTGAAAATAAAAAAAAAATAAGTTGCCACTTGCCAAATTTGTGGTGCCTTACTACCTTGAAATTATATATAAGATCCATTGCAAAGGTGTGATAGTGATAGAAAAGAAGAGTTGAATTGCAGTATAAATGTAATCTTTGTATCTGTGTGAAATGAGGATTAGATCCATACATAGCTGCCTCATCGCCTTTTCAAATAAATTCAGACCTGCAAATTTGTTTATTCATCTGAATATTTTTTTTTGTCTCTTTAATCAAGTTTTTGTTTAGTCATATCTATTCTGTAATTCACTTGATCATGAAAACTATTATTCTCGCGTGAGAAAAAAATTTGTAATTGTTCTGACTAATCAATTTTCTCTTTGCAAAAAAAAAAAAAAAACTTCAAAGTTAGAGGTAATCAAGGACAAGCTAGATCAAGAGAGATCTTTGACAAATCTATGTTTTCCACTAGGACTGAGGTCAATATTGATCTCCGTTTCTAGATGTGTGCATTCGATAACGACCCTAGAAGAGGCCCAGTGTCTAAGTTCATGAATTAGGGGGGACCGAGACATTCTACAAATAAGAAGTGCGTAATGTTTTATTAATTATTTTCAGAAACTAAATACAGTTAGCGCGTAACAAAAAGATGCCTAATATTCAACAACACGTTGGTTGTAAAATGTTAGCTGAAAATGTATAAATTTATTATGTAGATTGATGTACACTTATGTATATACAACTTATATCTAATGGTTCAGTGTCTTCAAATTTTTATCAAGCATTACATAATGACATACCAAAATATTATCTAATTATGTATTAAAGACATAATTTTCTTTCATCCTTAGATGAACTACGATATTCATTTTGGCTTTAATAAACTCTCATATTCTAATATTAGAGAATGCATTTGAGTGCAGAGTATTTGCAGCGAGTTGTAGTATATAGTGGTTGGTTGTTTTTATAATCTATTAGAAATAATTAATAGGGTGCATCCTCAAATTTTTATGGTTGATTATTCTTATTTGAAAATCTTAGGGTTGCCTGAAATAAATTTCTTGCAAATCAGGAAGCATATATGTATAATCAATTTGTATATTCTACGTATGAGATCCATGCAATACATAATTACAGATAAAACCTCATTCAGATGTACTAATTGTGTGTGTGTATTCCCATTTTTTGAATTGAAGATGGTATTTCTAAAGTAAGCAAAAGTCTATATATATAAAACGAAATGGGATCTCTGACCAACTCAAATAATTTCTTCACTCTCTTTCCTTGTTCAGTGACTTAAGAACAGAGTAAATATTGTGCTTCCTCTGTTTCTTTCCTTGAATTATCCCTTAACAAGCTGCACTTATGGAATTTGGAGGAAACCAATATGAAGAGAAAGCAACCACCCCCCACGGAGAGGTAAGGTTAAGGCTTGAATCATGTCGGAACTTTATAAGTCAATTGTCACAATGATAGCTCTAAAGGGAGGTGGAGCCAAATAGGTTGGATGGTGGTGGAGGGGGGCGGAAGCTCTGCCTCCTCAACTGCACTCTCAAGTGTCAATATCTCGAATGATGAGACATCCATTTCTTGATAAATTCCTTCAAACTATATGTGCTAAATTTCTACTGGGGATTTAGTATTTGATGGATCCTTGTACAGATGATCTTATAGGCAGAACCTGAATTTTCATATTTATGTTGGGTTTTCTTATAGGTTTGGAGAAAAGGTTGGCGAATTCAATTCAATTCATTATATTGGATGGGCATGTTCTTCCTTTGCTTTGTAAATAGGTGTTTCCAGTTCATTTCAGTTGTTGTTAATTATTATGTGAATATAATCAGAAGCAGCTTTATACTATTACAACTCAACGTTTTGTTGTTTGTATATCTACATATTTGTTGAATTTCTCGATATTTCATATCTTTTCTTCAATTATTGTTCATGTCATTTCCCGTGTTTTTGGAAGGATTAATGTTTATGAGATTCGGAGAATATTTCCCTAAAACCCAAAGAAAATCATGATCTAGGAGAGAAGTGTAATTGAGCTAAGGTATTATGCTGAAATTCAATGTATTCTTCCATTTCTATGGTAATTGATAATGAGCAATAAAATGGGTTTGTGGCATTCTTCCGTAATGGATTAAAGAAGTCACAACATTCTAGTGAGTTGAACATTGCTTTGGTTTTGAATCAAAATTATACTGCTACTTATTCAAGTTGGATTCAATTATCTTATCCTATTTTAAAAAAGACGATCCAAAATTTTTTGTTCATTTTGAGAGTTAAAAGGGGTTGCAAGTACTTTTCTATACTTTTTGTAGAAAAAGAGGCATTTCTGATTTATAGCCATTTTACAAAACCCCAACCTGATCGATCCATGTTTAGAGAATATTCAAATAGATATATATTTAAATTACTTTTTTTTTATAAAAAGCAATGCTTTATTATGGTGTGATGCAGTATAAAGGTTTATTGGGGCTTTATTGGAAATTTATTTCAATGATAATGTTTAATAAACCACCCTTGCAGTCATACAGTGATTTCATGTTGTGCTTCTGTTAATGGTCAGTAGCTATATTTCATTCTGTAATTGTTCATTTAACGAGTTCTAGTTGAGTAGTGACAATATGTTTTGCGATTTTATCAGTCTGTTTTTAGAAAAATGAAATGATGGGTTTTTGGTTGTCATTTTCAGGCAGGATATGAGCAAGGCACTAGAAGCTCTTATGGACTTGAAAATGTTTGAGGTCTCACATATTACCACCACTGCAGCCATCACCATATCCACCATTTGCAGGACGGGCTACTAACTCCATTCCTAGATTTCACCCAGGGTCATTAAGCATGGAGTGTCCATGGTGCTCATCTTGTTGGATTGGTAATTTTTACATTCGGTAAACAAACCAGTGACCGTGCATTTAATTTTTTTGTACACAATGCAAAGCTAATTCAGTATGAGTGGGTATTATTTGTTTCAGGAAGCTAATGCAAACTTGGATGAGGTTATAGAACTTGCCAAAGAGCTCCAACAGGTATATCACAGACATGAAAAGAGAGCTTGACCATTTGGTATAGTCTACAAATTTTTTTTCTTATTTTTTTCTTCGAATTATTTTAAATACAGCTATAGTTTTTGGTTGCATTTTAGCTGTAACTATTTTTAGCAGCTTCAGATGGTTTTAGAAAAATGGTTGGACGAGTATTGCTTTGTGTTTTAATCAAATGGTTGGAAATTATCTCGTAAAAGATATTTTAACTTATTTCCTAGCTAGGTTGTTGTTAGCATATTACACAAATTTTTGACCTCATCCTTTCAGTTTTGTACTAGAAATACTGTGTATGTCCTCTACTTACCTGTCTTAATCCTTCCTTGTATATTCTTACTATGTGAGACAAATGCCAAATTGAACTTGTAAATGCTTATTAACTAACACATTCTTTGTTTTTTGAAGGCAGGGTTTCTTCAAGCTGCTGTGGCCTATAAGAAAAAGATTGGATTCAACGGTAATATCTTGTTTGAGTTGTGACTTTGTGACCACATATATATATATATATAACATACATACATTGACTGTCAAGGCATCCCCATTCATGCGATGGAAACAGTGACTTTTCTTTCTTTTTTATTAAACAATTATTAATCACCCCCTCCCCAATCGCTCCATTTGTATTTTCTTTTTGAATGCAATAGTACATTTACTTTTCCTACAAAAATACATAAACAAAAAATGAAAGTCGTGGTATACGTCATTTTGAAAATAAAAAGTGAGGATCAAAATGCATTTTCATCTTTGAACATTTCCATTCCACTATGTTGCTACTTTTGTTTTTCTCTGTTGTCGTCAATCTCTTAAGGAGTTCATGGCTACTCCAAATCTGTCGATTTTAGGGGTCCTTGTATCCATTGTGATTCTTATCCTTTTCGTCAATGGATTTTCTAAAATGAGTAGTGAAGTTGATTTGCTTATTATATTGCCAGTCTAAAATGAGTAGTGAAGTTGATTACTGTTTTTAGACTAGAAATTTCAGAGATCTGTTAGATTGTATTTGTATGGTTCACTCTAATGCACCAAGGCAGATTTCATATCAAACTCATTGCATGCTTTCTAGAACTCGTAAATCACATTGATCTATTTCTTGCATTGTGTTGTATATGTAGGCTGCCCTTATACTTGCAATAAAGTGTTTTGTTAATGTGAAATGGTGTACAAATCAGTGATGTTGCAGGTATATAGTTTTGTTTAGCGGGTTTTAACAATGACTGGCAATTGAAGATTATATTATACTGTTAAACAGGAACTATGAGAACCTACATCATTGGAGGTGGATCATCTAGGGATATTTACTTTTGGATGGTAAAGTCTTAACCATTTTGATTTAGCCTTCAATTTGTTTCAGTTTTTTGCAAAATATTTGTTCGTAAATCAAGTGAATAATATTTGAAATGATTTAGTCTTAACCATTTTGATTTAGTCTTAACAATTTGTTTCAAAAATCAATATTTTGACCCATAAATCAAGTGAATAATATCTGAAATGTAAACTGGATTTGGTTATGTTAGCAATCAATATGAATTTTTTTTTTTATAAAGTCATTCAATATGAATTGTGTGGTAGCTATCTAGGTTCAGTCAAAATATCAAATAACCCTCATTCCCTAAGGATTTGCCAGATATTCAGGAAGGGTAATCTAATAGGATTTAATATTTATTCCTATCAGACTATTACTATTACTACTCTCCCCCCCTATATAGTGAGCTTTTTTGCACAGATAAACCTATAAGTTCTCTTGTGCAGTTTGTGTGTGCAAACTTCGCATATGACCATGAAGGCAACCATGGTGGTGCTGCTGCTTATTGTCATTATGTTTACCATTTCAACTTGTGCTGAATCCATCAGCGGACAACGTGGTGTAGGCGTTGCTCCAAAAAATGTTTCATGCATTTTGGTGTTTGGTGATTCAAGTGTTGATCCTGGAAACAACAATAGGCTTAATACAACATTTAAGGCAAACTTTGCACCTTACGGGAAAAATTTCTTCAATGGTCAGTTTACTGGAAGGTTTGGCAATGGAAGACTCCCCACAGACTTCACTGGTTTGCTCCTCTATATCGCTTTATGTCGTTCAAACTGAATGGTTTATCTTTGGGTGTTCTTTATTCTTTGATTTGTTTGTGTAGCGGAATCGTTGGGATTGAAAATGAGCATTCCAGCCTTCCTGGACCCAACGCTGAAGAAGGAAGAGCTATTGATTGGTGTTAGTTTTGCATCTGCTGCTTCTGGTTATGACAACTTCACTGCGAAGATCACAGTTAGTATCGAACCTTTTCTTTGGACAATTTTTTTAACAATAGGCTACGATCTAATAGCTAGACAACCACTTGAATCCCTAACATTGGTGGTTGTACTAAACATTTACATTTGTTAAAAAGTGATGTGATAATGCAACACCAAGGGTGTTGATTTTGTTGGTTTTATACAAAACTGTAAAGAGCCCTAGGGAGATTCAAGAAGAAAAAAAATAAAAATGATTATACATGATAGTGGATTGGAGTATGGAGCTATCAATCTCCTTAAGATCTATACATGATATGTCTGATTTGCTTCACCTGAATTGACAATATGCATTGTTTACGTCAACTGTCAGCAATATGCTTTGTTGCTTCAGTGGTTTGTTACTATTTGGTGACATATTCATTTATCTTTGTTCGGTTAATACGAAATTCTATATAATTGTTTTTACTCTTGAATTGGTATCAAAGAATGTGATATATTGGCAATATCTATCTGATTTTCAACTGTATGACAGATACGTCAAGATCTGATACTTTTCATATTTTTAAAACAGAGCAGTGCATCTCTATTTCAATAACATAGTCTGTTTTTAATTACAGAGTCTGTTTTAATAACAATGTGTCTCTGTTTTATTATTGTGGCTGATTAGGTAGATTGGATTTTCTGTCCGTGAGTCTTGGAGCAGATTATTTGTTTGGTTGTTTCTTGTCTAATCTTTTGAAGGTGTTGGCTTGGTTATGGTTTTGTTTAAGGTCCTTTTGGTTGGGAGTTTTGGCTATTTTCACTTGGAAGTTGAGGTCTCAGACCTTTCTGCCATTTGGTGCACTATAAGGTCCTTCTCTACGTCGACAGTCGACTTGCCCGCACTGCACACCCGTGCCCCCTTGGTGGCAGGGAAGAGGCGTTGTGATCAAGTTGCTGATTGGTCGAGCTCCTGCTGGAAAATGGAGCGCTCTATTGAGGTGGACTGATGAAGATGATTGTGGTTTTGTTGAGGTGGTTAATGTGTTAATACAAAGAGCTATGGTACTTTATATTTAGTTTTTTATTTAGGTTTTGAAAAGGTGAAAATGTTTTGTGACTCGATGTAATACATGGAGCTGATCTTTATTATTAATTTGATAGATTTTGTGACTCGATGTAATACATTATCTCATTAATTATATTACTTTGCCTCCATTCATGAAATGTTTAAGTTTGGCACATTAAAATTTTTATTTTCTAGAAATAAAACTTATAAGATGTAATAAAAAGTCATTTGATAGCAAATAAATAAATAAATAAATAAATAAAAATTGCTATGTATACTTACAATAGCGTTTTTAAAACGCTATCGTAGTTAACTTACAATAGCGTTTTTAAAACACTATAATAGACCCTGTGTCTATTATAGCTCCGGCAGATACAACGTTTTTTAAAACGCTATGGCAGCCTACCATAGCGTTTTTGAAACGCTATTAATGAAAATATTTCTTGTAGTGGATGTTTCACCTTGACCCACCATTTACTTGATTTGTTTTTTCAGGATGAAAACTATTCTAATTTTCCTCCTATGCATTTGGGACACTCCAACACCATTCTCATGATCCAAAGGCGAAGGAAGGTCGTTACAGGCTCGCTGAATCAGAAAAAGGTCACATCCAAACTCTCAAAGTGACGTCGGGCAGAATAGCGATTATCTTGCGGGCTAGTTCAACAGACAATTCACAAGGAATGATACAAGAGATTCACCCAAAAACACAGAGAAATAACTCTAATGTCAATTAAATTACTCAAATCAAAGGTCTCCCTAAAATCAGGCCACAAGCCGGACTTTATAGCTAAAACTCGTGATTATTAGAATTTTACCAAAATTAGAAAAACCTCAATAATCATGCTAAAACAAAATACGTATAAAAGAAAAAAAAACTGGAAAAAATTTGGCCCAAATTGGGTTCAAAATCACTTCCTAACAATAATTGAATATTACTATAAAGGGAAATAAGCTGCTAAATTTGTGGATTTAGAGGGAAACCGGCGGAATTTGACCTCGTAAAGATGTGCAACAAGCATAGCTGGTTGATCACGATGTGCGCGTTGAAAAGAACTTTTCGAATTGGGGTCGTTTGCGCGATTCTGATACTCATAGCCAAAGTTATGGCCAAAATACTAAAACGCACCTAAAACTGCCAAATTAGAAAAAAAAAATTATGACTTCCTGCCATCTTTGTGTTGATCTACTAATTCAAGATATTTTAATGTAAAAAATTGTTATCTGAAAACCCAGTATCGTCTGACTCAGATCCTCCTGCATCACAAAGATAAAAAGAGATAAAGTAAAAGATAATGAACTTAATAAAAATTGTGCATAATCTAGAGGAGAACACCCTAAAACCATCTTATTGAATGAATTGAAATCATGTACATGCTCTAGATCCAACTCCAACATATGATTCTTTAATCCTGTATACAGCCTAAGAGCATCTCTAACAAGAAGGATGGAATGTTGATTTTGAGCTTTAATTGAGGGTGTCACCCTCGAATGTGTGGCTCAACTACTACAAAAAGGGGTTATTTTGGCGAATGATATATGACACTAAAGGCATACTCCCGACGGATTAAGGGTATCTATTGTAAAAAGAAAAATCTTAACACCTTTATCCGCAAGGATAATGTTTCTATTGTTTATATTCACCATGAAAATATATAGAGGAAAATTCCCTTTCTCAAATGCTCATTAAAAATCAATAAAATTTGTGTCAGTAGTTATAAATCTTAAACTGGCGTTTATTTCCCCATGAAAGCCTAAAACGGAAAATATTACCGCGCAATTGCTCATTAAATATTGACATAATTGGTAACGGGGTTTTAGTTGCCACAAATTTCAGGATATCCGTCAACAATAATGTACCTGGCGGATATATATTTTGGTCTGGCCTATATATCTGCCGGGACATCGAAACCCCAAACTCTTTTAAGTCACCTACCTATTCTTCCCCTCTTTTAGTCGAACCAAAAACCCTAAAATTTCCATCTTCTTCTTCTCGAAAAAGAGACTCGACCACCAGCTGCAGGTAAAGCTTCGATTTGTCTCTCTATTGAAAGTAGTCGTAGTTCATTCACTTGAGAATAGGATAGAATTCATTATTGATCATATCGGTGGTTTTGTTTTGTGGTGTTAGAAGGAGAAGGAGAAGGAGAAAGCGATTATTTAGGCTCAATCATTGCAATCGATTTAAGGTGAGTGTGGCATATTTAGTTAACTGGTTCAAAAATTGGCTTCATGGCAAGAAGTGAAGACAAAGCAGAAAATCTGGTTTGTTTCGGACCAACATCTAGGCAGTTTTACACCAGAAAAAATAGCCCAACAGCACTCGCAATTCTGTCCAGTACCAGTATATTTTGGCCCTTATACATAGCAGAAAACGAGTGGAAAACCAGCCCTTAAGCACACATCTTTACTTCAGTAATGACTACCGAAACAACCGATTTTAGGATGTACAAAAACCCTGTATTCAATCACTTTCATTACGATCAAGTGCACTTTCATTACAATCAAGTGCACGACCATTGGTATATATTACTACTAATACTCAATTCCACATTTCAAAATTTTATTGCTCTATTTGTCTATATTACTTTATATTTACTCGTTCTACTCAATAATTTGCCTTGTTGGTACAATAAGGAACTTACTTGATATTTTGTTGACTATAATTATCTAGCACATTGTGTATTTGACGAAATGCCTCTGAAATGGGGTTCATAAACAAGTCGTATTAAGTTGTCTAATTTCTTATAGAAGCATATCCTTTACTATTGTAATTCGTTCACAATCTGCTCTTATATATTCCAACTATTGGTTTGCAGTGTAATTCAGAAGGTTGGCTCATCAGTAGAGTTTTTTTTAACAAAGTGGTACATGCAGTGAACACTCAACATTTAGAGGAAATAAATTGGATAAGTGTTTCTATGTCATGTCTGGTTTGATTTTGCCTATATTAGTTTGCTTGAATAAATCTTTCGAATTTCTTGATCCAACAATTTTTTTCCTCAGGTTATCAATACGTCTATTTTGACAGAATTATATTACCTGCTTGCATACTTGTCATCTTATTGCTTTGTTGAATTTAGCTCAAGTGGTTAATGCAATGATCTATCAATGTTCTTTGGTTGGATTAACATGGACCACATATCATTGTTATTGCATTGAAATTGGTAAAATTTTTCTCTGATTATGTGAAATGGGGTTTTTAATCTGATTGAGTTTATGGTTTTGGGTGTCTGGGTTATCAAATTGAAATGGGGTTTTGAAATGGCGCAACTAAGAATAAAGTGAAACTGCCCTCTCAATGATACATTTTCCTTGTAGCCATTAGTTATGATTATGGGTCGTAGTGGAAAAATAAAATTGATTATATCAGAAGAGATTAAAGGGGATAGGGTGGAAGCATTGTACTAGAAAGTGATATTTCTTGGATGTTTAATGCTCTATTTTTTTGCTATGAAACGTTGGTGCTTTATTCGACTCAGATTGTTTTGTGTCAGAGGGTGAATTTAGTAACCAATGTAGATATTGTCAGCAAAGAGGGGCGGTTTCAGGGCCTTTTGGGTTTTTTGTTTGTTTGCAGTAACAGGTAATTGCTATGTTTTCAGCAGCAGCCCTATCAGGTTCTGTTTCAGCAACAACTTGTTTGGTTTTGTTTTTAGCAGTGGTTACAGGTTCGTTTGGTAATTGCTCTGAAGTTTGTTTGTTGAATTGGGTGTTATTCTTTGGTGAAGTCACTTTTTGAGAAAATTATGGATATAGTTGAGGTTTTTCAGTGACGTGCCTAACATATCTATGCAATCCTTATGCTGGGTCTTTTCTACCAAAGAGAATGAAAAAACCAAACAAACTAAACAAATACGATCCAATTAGTAGTTCTAATCAAGAAAACTGCTAGGGTGACATTAGAAGATGTGCCTCTTCCTATGGGTTTCTTCTTTGTACTAGATTAGACTTGAGGATAGGCAAGAAAACTTGTTACGTTGCAATCCCATTACCGTTGAATGGATTCATGTGCAGTCCTCCCAAGTATAGAATGGTGTCAGATGTAACTTCTTGTAGGTAATTCTGACACACTAAAGTTCAAAATGTTCTCTTAGGAGGACTTAAATGCATGAGTAGAAGAAGTCGAGTGTTGCTTGTTCTTATTCAATTTACTTCCATAGTTCCATACAAACTTTAGCAATCCTCCCAATTTTCATTGATTTGAGTATATGCTTTACTTTCTTAGTCAGAAATTTATTCTCATGGTTGAATCTCTACTTCTATACCCAAAAAGTGCTCGAGAGGAACCAAACCCTTTGTATGGATATTCTTACATACTCCAGTAACAACTAAGTCACCGACATATACAACTAATGAAATAAAGCCTTAGAAACTGACAGAAGAATATTGCATGATCGTATTTACTGGTTTGATTCATGACATAAGAGCTAACTGAAGTATCCATTCTATTTGGTTACTCAATTTCATATTTTGGAACTGTAACTTAAATTAGGATTTCATATTTTAGACTTTTATATATTTTAGTTTCACAGAGTCCAGATTTTTGTGATTCACATAATGTTGTTCTTGTTTAATTTCAATTCATTCATTTTTTTTTTTTAGGGGAAATTGGGAAAGAATAAAGTAATTCGTTAGGGGAAATTGGGAAAAAATAAAGTAATTCGTGCTAAGCAAATGATGGGGCATACATCTAGATCGAAGTCATATGCACATGCTCAAAAAGATTATGTATGTGTATTTTTTTTTCTCTTATTATGTCATAGTTTTCATTAATGTACAAAAATATAATCTAATTATTTTTTTGTTCTTCATGTTCATATGTAGAAGAAGATGTGTGGAGGACTTCTTGATCATGTTTCTTTCTTTCATTTTACCCACACAAGTAAAGATGATTCTTGGATTGATGAGCCATCGCATCAAAAAGGGGTATTTGTTGTTAATTAAGATTCTAATTCTCTGCTAGAGTATATAATATTTTTTAATTTTCTTAATTATTAATAGTTATAAATATTTGTTTGATAGGTTTCCATGGATAATTCCCTTAAATATCGAATTGATGATGGAACGGAAGACTCGGACGAGTTATGCACACAAGTTTATGTGGAGCAGATGGGTCCTGAGACCCAAAATAGAGTTTGGGGCTATGGAAATGGTGTGACTCTTGATTTGGTGCCTTAAGCCTTGAGTAGCGCTAGTAGTTCATCAAAGAGAGCATCAAAGATTAGAGAAGCCTTCTTGGAGTCTCAGTGCCTAGAAATGAAGACCAAACATGAGGCTATGCAGAAGGAACTGGAGGAGTTACGGGCTCAGCAACAACAACAACAACAGATGGTGATGATGTTGATGAATTCTATGCAGTCGCAGGGAACCATGTAGAGCTCTCAGTCATCACACCAGTCGGGACAAAGTCAACCATTTCAGTCTCCTTTATGCCTTTCGTGCCACCCTCACAACATTTTTCTGATGACTCTCATCATTCAAATGGTGTTCCATTAGGTGGATTTAGCGCACTGCTTTCTGGTAATATGTCTGATGCGGATATGATTAGGCTTATTAGACTGTCTAAGCGAATATGATTATGCGATATGATTGGACTGTCTGGCAGATGTATGATGTGTTTTTTAGCTTTTTTTTTGTTCATGGCGGTGATGTATGATACATCATTGGGACCCCAGATATTTGACATTTTGTTTTATATTAATATTTTTTAGATCAGCTGTAAAATATTTTTTTAAATATTTACAAAACCTCTTGGCGGATAATATTAAAGTCCTGGCGGATAACGGGCAAGTTTTCATGGCTGTTATAAACTCATTCATGGCATATAATACTAAATTTCATAGTGGTTATAAATTCATTCCTGGGGGATAATATTAAATTCTCGACGATTATACATGTCTGCCATTCTGACTTCTCGGTGGTTATAAACCCATTCCTAGCGTATACACGTGCCGCCCATGTTGGAGTCATGGCGTTTATAATTTTATAGTCGGCGTATATGTGTGCCTTCCAATCATTTTCTCTGTCATTTCTAAGTGCCACGAGTAAATTTGAGCGGGTGTATATATGTGTTGCCACTAAATTGTGTTGGCGGATGTTGTGTATTTTTTCTTTTTAAAATTCAAAATAAGTCTTGGCAGATTAAGGGACGTATCCATCGGGACAATCCATTTCTCGGCGCCAGCAATTTCGGCTGATAATTAATCCGCCATTGCAAGATTTCCCTGGCGAATATAGTTTTTCCTATGTCGGGATTAGGCATTTTCTGTTATATATCATCCGTCATAATTGCCCATTTTTGTAGTAGTAAGCCTAGTCCACTTGAGTTTCTAGCACAAACCATTGCTAGGCAAAGTTTTTTTGGACAAAGCCACTCATGCTAAATAGAATTTTGTGGGTAGTGCCCAACAACGATGGTTCAACTCAAAATAAGCCTACTAACATTAAGACTTACAACTTTTGCTTTGTGGATTTTACCATTAGAGGTAAAAAATTTACCCTCAACTCAGATTGACTTTGAAAATGAGACCATCATCGTAGGGGTGGGCACGGGACGGGATGGGACGAGATGGACCCATCCCGTTCATTCGGGATCGAGTCGGGATAGACCTCATCCCGACCTCGTCCCATTTCAAACAGAATCATGACGGGATGAGCATGTACTAAATAGTCTTCAAATAAAAAATAACAAAAAAAGTTTTCTCTCACATTACTCACACACCAATAATGTCAAATTTTATATACATATAACTTACATCATAAATAATAATAGATATTAAATAAATAAATATTAAACATTTTTTTGGAAGGAAAATAACATTGAATTTCATTTAGAATTAATGATTCAATTCATTTAGATTTCATATAGAAATTCATCTTATATTGATTTAATTTCAACACATCCTAAACTTTAATTTAGAAGAGTATTTTGATTAAAATTAATAATAATAAATATTAAATAGATAAATTCGGGATGGGACGGGATAGGCAGGATCGAAAATCTCTATCCCGATCCCATCCCGCTCTATATCGGGATGGAACGGGATCAGGATGAGTTTGATTAATCCCAAAATGACCCAAAAAAAATCGAGACGGGACGAGATCGGGACAGGTTCAGGATCGCGGGATGGGATGCCCACCCCTACATCTTCGTGCTAACTTTCTTCTATGGCGAAGCAGTTCATCTTTGGGGAACCCACTTTCCTTTCAACAAGAAGATTTGTTCATAATCATACAAGCAAAAGGATTACATATTATTTTCTTTTTCTTTATCTCAACAACATAAATTTTATTGGGTCGTCATTCTTGCTCATCTATCAAGATTTCCATGCCCTGTAGATTTGTTTAGTATTACATGTTTTTTTTTTATATTTTCTTTTCTAAATCATGGTTAGATCTAATGCATATATAATCTTCCCTTAGCCTAAAAATCTATTAAATCTTCAATGCCCTAGATTAACATTACTTAAACATCTTCGATTTTCACGTTTGGGGAAGCAGACAGTTGGATCACTTCACCTTGGAACAACATTCTCCTAGGACAACTATTTTTACCCTCCAATGTGAGCATTGAAGAAATCCACAATTCGACTTATGAAATAATGGAAGCTTGTGGTCAGAAGTCATCACTTCTGTCTTGAGATTTGGCTCTTATATATATGTATATATATAAAAATAAAGTTCCCGATGAAGGCCCATGGAGTGTGAAAACTTGATTATTTCAGTTTACAAGTAAGAACCTAATACACCAAAATGAGGAGGCCAAGTTTAACAATGTTTCAGTCTTAGTTCAATTAGTTGGACTCCCATTTGAAAGATTCACCCTTCAAGATATGCATGGTCTTGGGAAACACCATTGGAATGGTATTGAATACCGATACCACAAGAATATTTGATGGGAAAGATGTTTTTGGAAGAGTTAGAATTGTTTGTCATACTACCAAACTAGTGATTTAAGTCACTAATTCTTCTATTCAAGGAAAAGTAATTAACATACATGTTAGATGTTAATTTGGGTCACCATCTGATAGGACACCAAAAAATAAAAAACTCCAGCAAAAAAATTTGGGTCACTATCTGATAGGTCAACCTGTAAAACAGATTAAGGTTATACAAGGCTTACCCTCTGCAAAACACAAAAATATATCAAATACTGTAAGTTGTTCATCAGATAAGTTTAACACAAAATCATAGCAAAAATTTGCGAAACGTTGTTTCACAAAAAGTGTGCAAAATTAATCTTTGTACCAAATGGGATAGACGACGTCCTATTTCAAGTTACGAATCAAAATATATCCACATTTCAGTATTGACATATCGAAATTACTTTTCCATAACGTGTCACCACAAGTTTTATTTCTTTTAGTTATGTTAGTGTTTGCACCTTAGTTATTACCACAATATTCATCCATCCTATGGATTACACACATACCCAATGTGTCTTCTATATATCTAATGACCTCTTCGACTAATAATAGCGTACACTTGGTATACATCTCGGGTTATTGATCTGGCCGAAAGGTTGGACTATATGTTGCACGCATAATTTTATACACTCACCTACACAAGATATCAAGGTAAAAAAAATCTCTCACCTACATAAGAGGTAGGTAAACAACATCTCTCGCATACATCAGTGGTAGAGGTAAATCAATCACAGTTATTTACCATGGGCTAAATAACAATGAAATTTTTTTCTTCTCAAATTCTTTTCCAAGGAAATTTCTTTACGCAGAAAATTCTTAGCCCAAAATCAATCAATCATTTTTTTCTCTGGAATTGTGACATTAACTAAGGGCGTGTTTGGTTACTCAATGGAATGGGTTTAACCATTGGAATGGTAATTACCATTACAATGGTTTAAGTCATTCCTTTGTTTGGTTGGGTATAAAAATGGCGTAATGAGAATGACCATTACAAATTTCATTGTATTGGGCATTCCTTTTCAAAGCCCATATGAATGCCCATTGTAATGGTCAACACTTCATTTGTCTTATTTGTCCTCCTTACCTTGCATAGATGTCTCCTTACTCACCATAGATTCAAAATCCATTGTACAAATCATTTTCATTCCTATTCCCATTCTATCAAGTAACCAAACATAGTAATTGATGTAGTCGATTTCTGCTTTCCTTCCTTGATGCTTACCTAGACCTGCACAAGTAGCAAACGTGAGCCAATGACCACCGTGTGGTGGCCGATGGCACTCTGATGCTTAAGTTAGATAAGCCTTAGGAAATGCTTAAAATTGTAAATTGGGTTGTATTGCATACCTCTTGTTCATCGACCTTATCTCCTTTTTATAGTGAAGGATTCTTCATTCGGCTAGGCCTTTGTGGCATAGTTTAGGGAAAATGATTTTGTTGTGGAGATCATTTCCTGATTGGAAGTTGTCCATGTGTGATAGTTTCCCTATACGACTTGTCCTCCTAGTTCTGCGGGGGAGATTTCCCTTTTTGAGTGTTGTCCATGCAAGAAAGTTTTCTTGCCCGACTTATACTCTAATATATGTTTCCTAGTCAAATACAATGTGTTGTTGGCCTGCTTGTCTTGGGTAGATCTCTCAGATACTTGCCTTAAAAGGTCTTATGAGTATTGGGCCTAACCGCGTGACGTGTGGGTTTAATGGCTAATTGCAACTCGGACTCGACTATCTGGATTCCGCCAATGATGGGTTTGCTGCTGTTTGGGCCTCGCTAGATGGTGCGTGCAATCGGGCATGCTTCATTCTGTTGACGAGATTATCATGACACGTGTACGGTGTTGATCAGAAGATGGTTTGATGTATCATCAGCTATTCCCCCTGAGTTAGTGGGTCGTCTTATCAATCAACTGGGTCATTCCATGAAACAGCTGTGTAGTCATGATGATTAAGTCTTAGAGATTTCCTTGAATGGTGAATTGCATTAATTAGACGTGCGCCAGCTTGAAAGCAGGAAAGGTGGGAATTCAACTTTCTATATAGATCTCCTACCTGTGGAGTATAACACCTTTACTTTTTCGATATCTGAGATTATGCTTTGTTGTATTGTCTGTTGTGCCTTTGACTTTGCTTAACCTTCGTATTCGAAAGCTTGTACTTTCATGGAGGGCCGAAATCTAATCTAGAAGTCCTGGGTAAAACATTTGGGATTCCTGATGATTTGGTGCTTTGCACTCTGGGCATCGATCTGACGCCATTGTACCCTCCTGAGGGATTTATCTACCTTCACCGAGGTATGTTGTAACCGGGTGTCCATTTTCCCGTCATCAAGGATATCTGGGAATTCTTGGCGTACCTTGAAATTGCACCCGCTCAACTTGTGCCGAACGGGTATAGGACTTTGATCGTCATTCTGATTAGGGCTAAAGACGCTGGTGTCCGAGTGTCTTCGAGGTGATGCGATTGCTCACTTCTCCCCGGATAAACGAGCATGATGTGTGTGTGCTAATGTCATCAAACTGTTTCGGCAAACTGCCTAATGATTTTATATCGTGGCAGAAGTACTGTTTCATGTCTCCTGCGAACTCCCCGTACTTTGAGCTTGATGGTCGTCTGGTCGAGCGTGAATTTATACCACTGAGTAAGTTGATTCATTTTTCGGTCTTACTTGTGTCAATTTCATATTAGATTGACCCGTTTTGATTTTTCAGGGGAGATTCTCTACTTCACCTATTTTTGCAGAAGATAAAGCAACTTTGGATGCGTTCCACGACATGCCTTGTCTTGAGGTAGAAGATGTAATCAAGCCTTCTAATATTGAACGTAGTGGCCTGTGGACTCATTGGCACGTGGCTCCCATTGTGTATCGAATAAAGAAGCCAAATCTTGAAGGAGCGTCTGTTTCGCGGAAGATGAAGCTTCCCAAGCTCAAGGTTTCAAGCCCTTCAAGGAAGATAGAAATAGATGAGGTGTTTCCTTCTCATGTGCATCAGAAGAGATCCCATGCTTTGTCTAGGTCCGTTCTTAGGCGTCTGGCCTCGTTCAAATGACGTGATGCTATCAGGAAAGAGCCTGGTGAGACTGCTATTTCTGAGGGGCGTAATGCTCAAGTCATGGCACCCACCACTCTTCCTGACTTGGAGAGAAAATATCTGCAAATGGTGGGCGTGGAGGATGTTACCAAGCTGAGCACCAAGCAGGCGGAGTTTATGAATAAGATGCTGCTACAGGCGGGCGTGGAAGCTTCAAACGGTCGTCCTTTTCAATAAAGGACTTCGAGCTCCTTCTTTTTTTGGATCATGAGCTTGTTGAAGAGTATTCTGATCATCAGCGTCATGGAAAAGGTTCTTCTTCTTGTCGCCTGTGTTGTGCTCAATCTCGTTTCGGTCCTCATATTCAACTGACGACGGGTCCGAAGAATAACTCGCTTCCCTCTTCCCCTGAAGCTGAGCCAGCGCGTGAGAGAGAGTCGAGTGCTATGGGCAAAGGGAAAGCCATTGATGAAGGCCCTGAATCAGTGAAGAAGACTAAGGGCGGTGTTGGAGTGATTTCTGTTTCGAATGATCTTCATCTAGATGCACGTATCTGTCTATTTATTCTAGATGTAATAAGGATGGGCAACCAAGCTTGGCATCAGGTGGTTGACATCTTTTACACTGCAATGAATCATATTAGCACATGGAATGACAGGTTGGCGAACTGTGCTTCGGAGCTAGGGGGAGAGACGCTAGGTGAGCATTTAGATAAAGGGAAGAAACACCTTTATGTTGGGGATGTTATATTTGAATCAAGTGGCCGTGTCTTGAATTGAAGTCGAGGCCGCTCATGAGAGGGTGTATACCATGGACCGAGTCTTCGCGAATCCACAGAAGTCATACTCCGATGCTCTTTACAAGATTGAGTCGTTGAAGAAGCAACTGAAGCTTTCTCACATACTGGAGAGGGATCCAGGTCCATTGGGTCAGAGGCGCAGAAGGCTCGCTTGGAAGCACTTGAGTTCGACTTGGCGGGGGCAATGTCCATAAGGGATTGGTATGAGAATGAACTGAACCTTGTCAGTCGTGACTTGCAACTTGCCCGTGATTCTTTTGATAGACTGCAGGCTTTGCATGCTAAGAGGATTAGGAATAAGTTCGAGTAAACTGTCTGATGTCAGCAATTGGAGGTTAGTGTTGAGTGTCATGCGAAGACTACATGGACTGTTGGATAGCAGTTTCATTTGGCACAGAGTGAGCTAAATATCACCAATGATAAGCTGAATGCTGAGCAGTCCATGACAGAGATCCTGTCGGGTGAGTTGGAGCAACTAAAGCAAGAGCTCGCCGACTTAAGAAGGTGCAAAGAGAAGCTTCTCAAGGCCTAGGGCACATTTTAAGTCAGCAGGGTCGTGCATGGAAGGCTGGAGCTGTTGCATCTGATCGATGAGGAGCATCCTGACTGGGATCTCTCTTATTATAAAGATATTGTGTATGCAGAGTTTGGAGTACCTCCCATTTGTCTGAAGTATAGGGAAACCCTGATGAGGAGGTCGAGAGGCAGCACCAACAGATGTGTCTCCTACTTTTTCCCCTGCTAAATTTGATTATGTTGTATCTGACTCTTCTCCCGATGAGGGGTGAATCTTGTACTTAAGTTTGCAAATGAATAGTACTTTGCAATTTTTTGTCTTCCTTTGCTTTTCTGCTGGCTTGTACCTGCTTTGTTTTATTTCGATATTAGTTGTCAGATGAAGAACTTTGCTGGGCTAGGTAGCTCATGTTTGATTCGATGTTAGGAGCTCTGACTTCTTATGTTGCAGTAGTTGGTGCAGTTCTGGTCAGATCCCTTTGTAGAGATTGGGGAGTGTAATACACCCCTTTTCTGGCGGCTTGAGGTTGTCTGTTGGACCAGCAGTTGTTGTTATAAGCATATTAATCAGACTGTGGTCCAGCGCTTGCACCCTTGTAGATGAGTGGAAAGTAGTCTTTGCGAGTTGTTCGGGTCGAGCTTTTAGAACTCTGACCAGACGTTTGACTTGTCTTTATTTGCTATTCGTAGAATACACCTAATTAGACTGGGGGTTGTTATTGCCAGTTATGACTGACTAAACCGTGGTCAGGTTTCAGCGACCATGGTGGTCCCTGGCAAGCTGTCTTCACAAACTACATGCGCACTGACTAAGCTCCCATTTTCTAACCCATCTTGATTCGTTTGTGGCGGACTAGGAATTGGAACAAGCCAGCAGTTATCATTGTCAGTCGTTCTGACTAAACTTTTGGTGGTGGTTCGGTGACCATTGTTTGTAGTTGGCCAATGATGCCATGGCAAGCCATCTTCACAGGCTACATGAGCACTGACTAAGTTCCCACTTTCTAGGCCGTCAGAATCCACGTGCAGTGAGCTAGGCTTCGAGCAGACCAAAACCATCGTCATCAGCATCCATTGATTAAACTTTGGTCGGGGTTTGGTGATCACTGCATGCGTACGAATAGTGACCCATGGAAAGCTATCTTAATTAGGCATCAAGAGTGCTGACTAGACTCCTACTTTCTAAGCCGTCGAAATCCGTTATGTGTGGACTAGGCTTTGAGCAGATCATAAGCTATCGTCGTCGGTCGTCACCGACTAAGCTTTGGTCGGGTTTGGTCTCTATCGTCCATGTTTGAACAATGATTTGTGGCAAGCCGTCTTGATCAGGCATCAGAGAGCTGATTAAAATGCCACTATCTAAACCGTTGACACTCGTTTAATTTAACAGATTGGGTGTTAGAGCTTACTAGAAGTTGTTGTCATAGGTCGAAACTGACTAAGCTTTGGTTAGAATAAGATTTTGGGCGCGTAAGTTTGACTTGGGGGTCTTGACTTACTTAACTCGCCTGGTGGTCTGATTCCAGTGTCGGATCGATTAATCGGACAAATAATAGGTTGACCATCTTTAATGAACAACAGGGAATAATAGTGGAGTTGATGCCTTCGGTTTAATAATAATACTCTGTAGGCACATTCCTTATTTTGTGGGCACTCAGGGCCTTTTTTTTTTGTTCTTTTAAGTACGCTAGGTCGGATCTGGCAGGGCATAAGCTTGGGCCCATTAGTTGAGGGTCCATTTAGAAAAAATTTGTGTGGATCTGCATGTCAAGGATACGGCGCATTCTGCGAAATGGGTCAACATCGATTACTCCCCTCAGTAAATGGGGCTGCTTGCAAGGCCATTAATTCAAAAGATGTGAACTTGTGCAGTTGTTATTGGAACCGTCATTTTCTCGATTTCTCGTACGACATTTAATGCAGAAGTAACTACTAGTTGTCGCCTCTTCGTAAACCATTTCACCTATATATGGGCTAGATGTTCTGTATTTAAGCACTGCAATGCAAGTAGTAGAGCATGTTAATGAAATGCATCTTACCAGAGAGTTTGCTTTTGGTTTTCCAAAGGCTCCTCCACTTGATTTTTCGAATGTTCTAAAATTTTCGCCGATGAATCTTGATGATACACCAAAATTGTCTCTCTTCTACACCATACACGTGTCATGATCATCATCATCATCAAAGCCCATTCCCGAGATTTTCGGGGTCGGCTACATGAATTTTGGTTCTCCAAGCAATGCGATCTTCCCACATTTCCTCACCTAATCCAAGCTCAATGATATCTTCATTCACCGTCTTCATCCAAGTTTTCAACGGTCTTCCCCTCCGTCTATACCCTCCATTAACTTGCCAATCTAAACATTTTCTAATTGGCGCCGTGTTTGGTCTCCTTCGCACATGACCAAACCAAGTTAAACGTCTTTCTCTAATTTTTTCCTCTATGGGCGCTACACCTAAGTATCTCCTAATTCTTTCATTTCTAATTTTATCCTTACGAGTTTTACCACACATCCACCTTAACATACGCATTTCTGCTACTGCCATCCTATGCGTATGTTGTCCCGTAGTAGCCCAACATTCTGAACCGTATAGCATGACTGGTCGAACAATTGTCTTATAGCATTTCCCTTTTAGCCTTGCAGGCATCCTTCTATCGCACAATACTCCTGACGCCATTCGCCATTTCAACCAACCAGCTTTAATCCTGTGGTCTACATCTGCTCCAATAGCCCCATTCTTTTGAATTATAGACCCTAGATATCGAAAAGCCTCACACTCCGGGACCTCGACACCTTCGATCTCAACTGCATTACTTCTCCCTCTTGGTTCACACCCAAAGTTGCACACTAGATACTCCGTCTTCGAACGACTAATTCTAAAACCTTTACTCTCTAAAGCCTCCTGCCACTTAACTAATTTCTGACCTAAACCTGCACTAGTCTCATCCATCAAGACAATATCATCTGCAAATAACATGCACCAAGGTACATCTTCTTGCAGATGTCTCGTCAACTCATCCATGACCAAAGCAAAGAGATATGGACTTAACGCCGACCCTTGATGTAGTCCTACTGTCACTGGAAATTCACTAGACATCCCACCTACTGAACGAACGCTTGTTACAACCCCTTCATACATATCCTTAATGATATCGACATAACATTGAGACACTTTCTTCCTTTCAAGCACCCACCAAATTAACTCCCTGGGGACCCGATCATATGCTTTCTCCAGATCAATAAAAACCATATGCAAACTCTTACGTGCCTCTCGATATTTTTCTACAGTTTGCCTAAGCAGGAAGATGGCCTCCGTAGTAGACCTACCTGGCATAAATCCAAATTGATTCTCCGAAATCGTGGTGAAACTCCGAAGTCTTTGCTCTATAATTCTCTCCCAAAGTTTCATCGTATGACTCATAAGCTTTATCCCTCTATAATTCGAGCAATCCTGAATATCCCCTTTGTTCTTATAAATTGGTACCACAATGCTATGCCTCCATGAATCTGGCATTTTTCTAGTTTCCAAAATCCTATTAAAGAGCTTAGTTAGCCATTGAATCCCAACTTCTCCCAGACATTTCCACGCTTCAATTGGTATATCATCCGGTCCAACGGCCTTCCCTGTCTTCATTCTTTTTAAAGCTTCTCTCACTTCCGTGGCACTAACTCTGCGATGGAACTCGCGATCCCTCCCTTCCTGTGAAGCATGTCCCTCCAAGTTCAACTCCCCTACATGTGTTCCATTGAGTAGGTTCCAAAAATAATCCTTCCATCTATCTAAAATAGCTTTATCCTGCATTAAGACTCTTCCATCCTCATGCTTAACACACTTAACATGACTCAAGTCCCTAGTTTTTCGTTCTCTAGCCTTCGCTATCTTGAAAATATCTTTCTCCCCTTCCTTCGTACCTAGCCTATTATAAAGAGCATCATACGCTCTCTTCTTAGCTTCCCCTACTGCTCTACTACTCAACTTCTTAGCCTGCTTATAAAGCTCATAAGACTCTAGGCACCTATCTTTTTGCCACGCCTTAAAGCATCTTTTCTTTTCCGCAATGGTTTGTTGCACATCCGCGTTCCACCACCATGTCTCCTTATCATAGAAACATCCTCTTTTGGCCTGTCCTAACTCTTCCTTCGCACATCTTCTTATTCGGTTTGCCAAATGTTCAAAAAGATCCGCGCTACTAGTCCTATCATTTTGTTCTAGATGCTCCCCGCCCTCTGAAACTGACTGGCCACCCAAAATCCTCTTTCGAAATCTTTGGCATACATCTCCCTGTAAGGTCCACCACTTAATTCTCGGTCTAACCTGTTCTATAGCAATACGACCCCTACTCTTAAGACAAAAATCGAGAACTAACAGCCTATGTTGGGATGTCAGACACTCTCCTGGTATAACCTTACAATTTTTACACCTACCTAAATCGTATCTCTTCACAAGAAAATAATCAATTTGACTTCTATTATGCCCACTCGCAAAGGTCACCAAGTGATCTTCCCTCTTCTTATAAAAAGTATTTACGATCCCAAAATCCCGAGCTAAAGCAAAATCTAAAATAGAAATTCCCGCAGTGTTTCGATCCCCAAAGCCTTGACCTCCATGTACCCTCTCATACCCAACTCTATTCTTACCGACATGGCCATTCAAATCCCCGCCTAGGAAGACCCTATCGGAAGAGGGAATTCCAAGAACTAACTCCTCTAAAGAGTCCCAAAAATCCTTCTTAGTCTCCTCGTCCAAACCCACTTGGGGTGCATACACGCTAATAACATGTATTATCTCTAGTTCTAAAGCTAATTTAATACTTATGATTCTATCCCCAAACCTCCTAACGTCGACTACTGCATCCTTAAAAACTTTATCTACCACTATTCCCACCCCGTTCCTAGTGCCATCTTTACCAGAATAGAAGAGTTTGAACCCTCCTCCTAACTCTTTAGCCTTGTTCCCCTTCCATTTTGTCTCTTGAAGACACACTATGTTTACTTTCCTCCTACGCATGACATCCACTAATTCTATCGTCTTTCCCGTCAAGGTTCCTATGTTCCAAGAGGCTAATCGAATCATCCTATCTCTAGCTCTAACCTGGACTAGCTTCTTTACTCGCCCCCGTCCAGAAAGGTGCGAGAACCCTTGCCTATTTAACACTACAGCCGGGCGCCGCTGCAGCACGCCTTGCTCATTTGTCACTACACCCGAGCGTAGGTGCAGCGCGTCGCTTATAGCGGGGGACGCCCTATCCTTCTGCATTAATCTTTTTGAACCAATATTCATGAAAAGGGATGTGATGGGTTTTTTACGGTTGGCTATCACAAGCCTAACACCAACCCTCCTCCTTTATCCGGGCTTGGGACCGGCCGTTGCAACGGGCGGAGTTATACACGTGTCATGATGATCTCCAGAAATAATAGGTCCAAGCGTCAGCCCAACATTGATCTGGCCCAAGCGGTTCTAAGCCCACACAATTTATTCTTCCAGACGGACCCAAATCATTATAGCCTGCTAAGCCCACGCGTCTCACAACTAACCTCAATATCCGTAAGCCCTGCAAAGGCAAGTATCTCGAGGATCAGCGTCGGACAGGCAAGACAACAACACTTTGCTTCCAACTTGGAAACAAATACCTGAGTATACGTCACACATGGAAACTTCTATCTATGGATTACTCTCTGATTGAGAACTATCCCCTGCGTATCTAGGAGCACAAGGCTAACAAGGAACTTCCCTTCATAGCATAACTCCTAATTAGAGAAGGATCTCCATGAAGATCTTCTTCCCTAAACTACGCCACCGATGGCCCGGTCGAACTAGAACTCAAATACTATAAATAAGACATGAGGTTAGTAAGCTAAGGTATGCTACAAATTCCCTGTTTACAACATTACGCCTTCCTCAGATCCCTGTCTGACTTTAGCATTGGAGTGCCATCGACCACCACAACGGTGGTCTGTGGCTCACGCACGTTCCTTGTGCATGTCAGTAGGTTTGCAAGTCAAGGTCAAAGGAAGGAGCGAAAATTGACTGCATCAGTTTGGTGTCGTCCGTGGGATGACAAAGTTCCTAACCAATTACTAGCATCATCTCTTTTCAGAATACAAAAGGATGGTGACCACTAGATCATGCAACAATGGAGAACAACGGGACAAGTCAAACGCTCAGACTGGCGTTATACCACCGCTCTTAGCGATGTTGGTGACACATGGGCAGCATGCTCACACACCCGCACCGGCAACAACAACGACGGACCCCAGGATAGGTTTGTTGTCATCACAAATATAGAAAATCGCCAAAGCAGTAGAGGCTCTCATATAGAAGAACCCTCTACTTGCTAATGAAGATCAGGAACAACACAAGCCCCCATCTCCGGAAGACAACAAAGAGCAAGCACCCTGCTAGTTCTCATTGGACTAAAGAAGGCGACGCAGTTAACGCAGACTCGACCTTCAAAGTAGACATGTTCTCCCCGCAGAACCCCCTCCACAGAGGGGCTCACTACCCAGACGTGCTATATCACTTCTCTGTTCCACCGTTCGTGGACCGTATCATGAACAAGGCTATTCCAAAGAAGTTCATGCCTCCAAAGCTTGATTCAATGACGGGACCACCAACCCATTTGATCACTTGCACCATTACCGGCATGTAATGGCACTCAAAGAAGGTTCCGAGTCAGTGATGTGCAGAACGTCCCCTACCGGTCTAAAGAAGTATGCACTGACGTGTTTCCACAACCTCTTGCCAGAGTTGACCAACTCATTCAAGATGCTGGCCAAGGAATTCCTGACGCACTTTGTCAGAATTTAGCGTCTCCGGAAAAGCCCACGCTACATACTCTCTCTGAAGCAAAAATCTAATGAGATGCTAAGAGAGTATGTCACGTGCTTAAATGTCGAGCTGACGCTCATTGATAGCTGCAACGATGACACAACTGTGACGGCTTTTACCGAAGACCTAAGAGAGGGAAATCTTACGACTTCTTCACTTTAGAACCCCATTTGGATATGGTGGAACTCTTGAAGGACGCACATAGGTATATCACCCTGGAAGAGATGAGAACAACAAAGAAGGAAACGAAAGTTGAGAAGAAGCCCTTCGTTCCTAGGGGCAGAAATGAGGGAAAAAAGCGATAGGATGAATAAAGGAGCAAACGAAAGAGCAAAGACAATAGGTCAGACCCTGGTTGGGCCAGGCCAGAGAAAGCTTCCAACTATGTTGGAGCCAAATCAATGACCCCCCTCAATTCTAGCCAATCGGATGTCTTGAATTCCATGAGAAACTGGGAAGATCTAAAGTGGCCCACAAAGCAGCCTTGAGACCCCTCCAAACGTGACAACAACAAGTATTGCTCATACCACAAGGAGGGTGGCCACGACACCAACGACTGCAAGAGTCTAAGGTATGAAATCGAATAATGGATCCGCAGGGGCAAGCTAAAGGAATTCTTGGGTTCAAAGAAACGACAAGACCTACCCAGGGACAGAGGAGAGACAATCAAGAAGATTAAACAGGAGACTCCGAGCATAATTTATGTCTTTCATGGAGTCGGATCGGATGAAAACCAGTCAAACAAATCCCACAAGCGGATTCTACTATAAATGCGAATGCAATCCACAGAGGAAAAACTCGTATATTATTCGAGGGTGCAAAGGCCCATCCCCACCTTGACCTTCACAGACATTGAGCTCGAAGGCATCCGCTCATCGCACAATGACGCTCTCATCATTTCGAACTCTATCACAAGGTGGGAAGTGAAGAGGACATTGGTGGATACGAGAAGCTCCCTCAACGTCCTTTTGGACAATGAGTTCCGTGGTATGGACCTTAAGAAGGAGAACCTAACATCCTCATATTATCCGTTGATTGGATTCAACGGAGAGAAATGCTTCTCGATCAGGAAGATAAGGTCAGCAGTGGTGGCAGGATAGCCACAACTAAGAAAGTCCTATTCTTGGACTTCATGGTGGTATACACATCGTCTACCTACAACCTTATCCTGGGAAGACCGTGGCTTCACCAGACGGAAGCAGTAGTTTCCACCCTCCACCAGTGCGTCAAGTACACTGCTAACCACTCGAAATGAACAATTTGTGGAAATCAACCAACGGTACGAGGCTGCCATTGCGCTACACTAAAGCAAATAAAAGTTCCCAAATCCAACTGGAGCCCACAGGGCAAGTCGAACAGAAGCTAGACCTGATAATGGCGGAAGAGTCACTTCACTCGCACGGAAATGAAATCCCAACAGCGGCAGCTCAACTTAGAAATGGAAAACATTCTAACATCACAAGAGCAATCCACTATTCAACCCAACAAAGTGGAGAGGTCAATGCAGACGGGAGCACAACCCCTCGGCAATCAGGCAACACAGAAGAAAACTCCCATGCAAGGTTTACTTTTCAGTAACCTCAACGACATCAGCGAAGCTTGGAAGTTCGCTGAAGGTACTAACGATCCAGGAAGGGCCATTCGAATTCACTTCAAGGCCGGATCGATCTCTCTCCGCCAACAGTTAGTCTATTCAGTTGTTTATTTTCCTTTCCATAGTCAATGTAGAGTTTTAGGAGCTTATGTGATTTGCAATCATTTAAGAAATAAAAAATAATTACTCAAACACACTCTATTGATTACTGGAAAGATGTAACAACGATCGCCCATTGGCGGGTACAAAAGCTACAAACTACAAGCATCCAAATCTGATGCGGCATATAGTAAAGACTCGCTTAAACAATCTGACTCCAGAAGAAGACTGCTCCAAGGTTCGTTGCTGGTATTATCTTTGAAACTAGGCGTTTCGGAGCATTGATAGGGCACCAACACATAAACGACAGACTCATCTCTTGGGAGGAAGTCTATACTTCTTTTATGCAATACGAGAACAAATTACAAGATCTTGGCAAACCAATTGGGTGCTCACCCAGAGCAAGTGACCACACATAACAACAAGTCTTATCACGACTCATCGGTGCAAATGTCAGAACATTATAAGATTCCATCATTGGAGATCTCCCTTCAGCTTTTGAAAACCCAAAGCATGTTCTTTGAAAGAGTAATAATCTAATAAGAAAACAACTAACTATGTCACAATGATATATCAAAGAGTCTAACAACGATTTAATAATACCCAAAGGTTAAATAAATTTCATCGATTATTCTCAACTCGAAGTGTGTGTGCGTGTGCATGACCTTATCAACATAACTTTCTTTTTCTCAATAAAGATACAACTATATAACCTTTGGACAATACGCTTTGACTACAAATTTCTCTTGTCACTCAGAAATGAATCACTTAGAGATTGGTTAGTTATCACTCAATTTATATGTGAGAAAGCATAAATTATGGATACACAGACATCTCACATATAATAATCATGAAAAACAAACTTTTAAAATAATGAAATGAATATGATCTCATGGATATGAATATCAATTACTTTGGGAATGTTGAATCAAACTCCATAGTTCTTGTCTATTTAATCTCCACGTCTATGAACCAGGCCTTTACTTAAGATCAATTAGGTTTTTATTAGGTTGAAATGAGGCTAAGATTTTGGCGAACAAGAATAAAAAAAGATATGCGAAAATTCTATGAGACTAGACTGGATACACCATTTGATAAACACGTGGGAGCTCTGAAGAGTAAACCAATGTTGTACACCATTAATTTTTCTTCATTCAAAATTCTTCTTCATATTTTTTTTTCTTTTTGTTTTCTTTGAAGCATCAATTTTTTTTTTTTAAATCAACATGTTTTCCCCTTTTGCACAATAATACATTTTAGTCCTGAGGATTCATGGAATATTTAGTTTCAACTCATTTTATTTGCCCATTCCAAAAATATATCAACCATACACATTCTCAGAGACATTGGGTAAGGATAAAAATAATATGGGAAATTACTCCCTAACTGGAGTAGGTAATGGAGATGGGGTTAGCAAAGATAACGTCTATTCAAATGCTCAAAAGGCTGCAAACGGATAGTTATTATTAGGTAGGCTAAAATGGCTAAAGAACGGTTAAAAAAATGCCTATATCACTTCCTAAGCTCTAATCAGTATTATGACATTTCAACTAAATAAAACAAGAATTTCTATTGTAATAATTCAATTTTAACATTATTCTCAAAGCAATCAATAAAATAAACAAGAATAATGAGATCATCAACGAAATAATGCGGACTCAAGAAAAGTCAAAGTTTATTTAATAACCCTCAAGAAATAAAATGTCTCGAAACTCACAAGGGTTAAGTTTCCAATATTATTCTAAGGTTTTCTAGTTGTTATTTTACCGATTAACTTCAAATCATGCTAACTCGGCTTATAGTGCAAGAGTGGTCGAGTCGAAAGCATGCATTCCTCAAATTTAAAGGCATACTTGAAAGCACATCCACTTCATTGAAAAGGAACTTAGATTTGGAATGCATTTTCAAATCAAAAAAATTTCACACAATCATAATTAACAATGTATTCAATGGAGATTGAGTAGAATACAATAGTCAATTGTGAAATACATTTCAGTTCAAATTTTCCGAAGAATGCAGAAAAAGTCATAAACCTCACCCCCAAACCTAAACCAAACATTGTCCTCAATGTATAAAATGATGATCATGACAAATGCAGGAAAAATAAAAGATGGGAGTTAAAGTGATATTACCATGGGAAAGTTTTTACCAATTTCGACGAAATCGTCCACCAATGAACGCTCAAAAACATAAGAACTGTGAACGCATCATGATAAATTGATAAAAACAATACAGGATACAAAAGAATATACAAATAAAAAAAATTACATGCATCAGTTGTAAGTCAAAATTGTTATAGAGCTAATGAGTATGAGTGAAATGCAACTAGAAAGAACTCGAAAATCAATCCAAACTGACCATAATGACACAACTGAAACTAGGCTGCCTCCTAGGAGCGCTTGGTTTAACGTTGTCAGCCCGACATATATTCTTCCTCATAAATGATGTACCATGAAATGACGAGGAAGAACATAGCGAACACTCCCCCAAACCTAGACACTTAAATCCACGATGTTGATTAGATCATATAGCAACAACTGAAAAAGTTGAGGATCCGTCCAACATATAGTAGCACCCACATGCAGCACAACAGAAACTAACACACCCCTAAAACGATGAAGACGCCATGCAAAATCATAGAGAAAATGCAAACGAACTCGCGGTCGTAATAAAGTCATAGGGATCTGGAGTAGAAAGTTGTCACCAACATGGATATCCATCAAATGACTATTTCCTACTCCTAAAAAGGTACATCCTATGTCTGGTGTCAAATCAGAAGAATTGAATGTGTTGCACAATAGGATGGTCAAAACTAAAATCATCCCTTAAAAACAAAGGATCCACATAGGTAGCGTCAGTGACTATTAAAGGGATGGAAAGAGGTATGTCTATAGATATATCAGGTAGTACAGGCTCATCATAACAAAATGAATTGCACAAAGATGATGAGCTAGACAGCTCAACAACACCCCCAAGCCTGGAATCAACACTATCTATGGGATGTATTCTCTCCAAAGAATATTGAGCATCAGATTTCATGTAGGAGTCACAAGGAGGACATATGTCAAATGGGTCATTTTGAAAAGGGAAGAAAGAGAATAGGTCAAAAGCCCAATAGTATCAGTAGAAGGATTCAGTTTTGACCCACTGAGTCGAAGGAGTTCCACTTTAGGCTTCCATATGTAACCCGGATCCATAATAGGGGCTGAATCAAACAAAACATTCACTTCCCTAATGGAATCATCAATATTGAAGTCTAAACCGAAGTGAGTCAAACATGCTGCTAAGGGATCATATGATGCAGACTGTAATAAGGAATTCTCAACTGAGCTCTCAATCATGTTAACTTCACAAACATCCTCGGACTCAGGCGGTTGTTGGCTTACATAAAAAACATTGAGTTCGACGGTCATGTTGCCAAAAGATAGTTTCATGATTCCATTCCTACAGTTAATAATAGCATTAGATGTGGCAAGAAATGGACGACCCAAAATAACTGGAATGTGACTAGAAAGGTTGTGAACAGGTTGTGTATCAAAAACTATGAAGTCCACTAGAAAATAGAAATTTTCAACCTTAATGATCACATCCTCTATAACACCGCGGGGAATTCTGATTGACCTATCTGCCAATTGCAGTGTTACTTTAGTCAGTTTTAGTCCGTTGAGACCTAATTGCTCATAAACAGAGTATGGCAACAAATTAACTCTCCTAAATCCAACGCCTTATCAATCATATGATCACCGATAACACAATAAATAGTCGAGCACCCAAGATTTCTATACTTAGGCTGAGTCCTGTGTTGAATAATTGAGCTTACTTGCTTAGCGAGGAAGGCTCTCTTTTGCACATGTAGCTTTCGCTTATGTGTGCAAAGATCTATCAAAATTTTGGCATAGATAGGAACTTTCTTAATAGCATTGAGCAATGGAATATTAATGTTAACTTCTTTAAAAATTTCCATTACATCATTAGCATTTGTTCCTTTCTTTGCTGGAGCTAACCGTGATGGAAACGGTGCCCTAGGCAAATAAGATGCATGAGTGGGGTCAGACTCAAGAGGCACATCTTTAGAAGGTGAGGCTTTATCAGCCTCCTTGTCAGATGGAAATGCAACCTGCTTTGACTTAGACGGAGATGCAACGACACTCGAATTAGGCACTTGTACCCAATTGTCAACCTGTTTTCCACTCCTAAGGGTAGTCAAAGATTGGACATCTTCATGGCGTGACTCAGATGTACAACCAACTGCGAATTGGCCCTTCGGGTTTGGAACAGGTTGACTAGGAAATCTCCCTAGCTCTCTCTTAGAAGAAGACTGAGTAATCTTACTCACAGCTATCTCAAGTCTATTGAGGGCTTGAGATTGGTGTTGAGTCGTGGCTTTCAACTCAGATATGTCTTTAGAATTCTGCTCAATTATACTTTATCAGCGCTGCAAAAACCGATTAACCATTTTTTCTAAGCTTGATGTGTTGGATAAAGGAACTTGGTTAAGGTGGGGCCTAAAAGGGCTAGAGGCTTGAGGAGCCTGGGAGACAATAACAATTCCCCCTTGGTGTGGGCCATGGGCCCAGAGAAGATTTGAATGCTGGGTAAATCCTGGACTGTAATAGTTAGGTTGCGGATTATTGTCAGGTCCCGCATCGCATTAAACGAATTGACTTGCTCAGCATAGTATGCAGGATAATCATTTTGCAATTCACAATTAGATATTGAATGACCAGGACTCAAACATGCAGCACAGATTTCAGATGAAGCATTTGTTGGAAGTGCAGGTTGAGTCAAATTCAAAAGTGCATCTATCTTTTGAGCCATGGTCATAACAAATGTCTCTAACTTCGAGGCAGAATGGGGGTGAATAGATGTATCTCTAACTTCATATATACTGCCCTTACACCTATCAGACTCATTTCTCAAATAATCCCATTGCTGAGAATTTTCGAAAAGCGTCTCAAAGAATTCCCATATTTCATTGATGCTCATTTTCATTAGTGACCCACCACTAGTGGCATCAATCATACGATGGTTTTGAGGAGTTAAACCATCTTGGGAATATTGAACTAGTCGCCACTTATCAAATCCGTGATGAGGACACCTGATAATGAGTTCATTGAACCTTTCCCAGCATTCATAGAAATGTTCGCCTTATTTTTGTTGAAAATTAGATAAATCTCGTCGGAGGGCATTCGTTTTATGAATGGGGAAGTACTTTGTCAATAACTTTCTTGAAAATGCATCCCTTGATGTGATGTATCCTATCTCTAATGCATTTAACCATGATTTTGCCTTATCTTTCAAAGAAAAGGGAAACATCCTAAGACGGACCGAATCATCAGAAAAGTTCTAGTACTTCAGGGTGGCGCAGATGTCAAGAAACTCTTTGACATGAAAATAAGGGTATTCCTTCTCAAAACCATAAAAATAAGGAAGCAGATGAATAATAGATGGTTTGAGTTTGAAACTGTTTGCATTTGTCTCAGGTAAGACAATGCAAGACGGAGCACTACTAGGAAAAGGGGCGAAGTAATCCTTAAAGGCCTTCCCCTCAGCCATCTCAGTGGACAAGGATGATGAACCTAAATAGGTAATGAGGACTTGAAAGAACTCCTCGAAGTCCTGTTGGACAAGCTTACTCTTAGAATTGCGTACCCAGGTACACATAAACTATTGGATATCGAAGGTTCAAAATAAACCCTCTTAAATAGGCTCCAAATTTTTTGTTTTTAAATTTTTTTTTTTAAATGCAAGCGTAACTGCTATATGAAGATGACCTAACTCTAAAAAATAAAAACAACGAAACCTTAAATGACACCTAAATGATGCACAAAAAAATGAATGGTAGACGACCCTAGAAATTTTATTTACTATGCAAGGCTGAAATTCAATTCAATTTACCTAACCGTGGGAGAGGCACGATAATTTTCTATCAATCCGCCACTACAGAGTTACTCCTACCTCTCCACTTTCTAGCTCAAAGTGAAATGTCAGTTCAAGAACTGTTCCCAGATGGGATATGTTCCTTCACTCGACCATTTTAAGCTATCAAATGTCCAAAGAAGGTCCCTATGAGCGTCACACCTGTCCTAGATAATTATCTTTACAAATTTTAAATAGTGAAGGCGTAGGTTCCTAATACTAAAATAGATGGTGATTAACCTATCCGCGGGAGAGGGCACGAAAGTTGCAACTCAATCCTGCCACTATTCAAATTTGCATGCAATACTACCTAGAACAAGCTAAACACAAGTGATCACAATGAAACCCCTAGCATTGAATGTCTTCTTACGGCACACACAATCACAAATTCAAATTAATTAATTAAAGCAGGCTTCGAATATCAACAAAAGGAACTTCTAACTACCGATTAGTATAGATAATTATTCCGGATATAATTGGTGAAAGAAAATTATTGAAGATAAAAAATCAATTGCGTTTAACATTCAAGCATGTAGAAAACAATAAATTTAGATACGAAAAACTCTAGGAAACCCTGTGGTTTCATCTTTGCCTTGGCGAGGGGCCTAAAAGATCATGGTGGCGGTGGTCACAACAGCTACGTTGTGAAGCTCCATCTCCTCCTCATGTGGGTGTACTATGGTATCCCTTACTAGAATTCTGGATGTGAATAACTGATGCACATAATGAAAGGGAAGACGCGGTGGCACAGAGTAATGGACTGGGTGCAAATAACCAACTATTTCAAAAAAATAGTTGGTTCCCGTAAAAAGGTCGTCCCTTTCCTCACGCCTCGTCTGCTACTTCTCTACTTCTTCTTCTTCATCAAGCTCCGGTGAACTTGCAAGTAAGAGGGAGACAACGAGAGAGAGACGAGAAAGAGAAGAAACTCTTGTTGTTGTTGTTGATGGAAGAGGAGAGGGGCTGGAGACTGGCTCTGTTTTAGGATGTTGTGGCTAAAGAAGAAAAGGCAGAGAGAAAAAAAAAGAAAGATACGAGAGACGAGGGAGACGAGGAAGACTGGGAACTCGTCTCTGTTTCGTTGGCTGGACGATGTTGATGGTGGTTTGCGTGGGCTATTGGTGTGCTGCGAGAAAGGAAAATAGGGAGGTGCACCCTGTTGCGATCTCTGTTTTATGCGCGATGACGGTGATGGTGGAGGTTGTGCGTAGTTGTGTTGTTTGGCTGTTGGTTGAAGACGAGAGGAAGAAACAGAGATTGACAGTAAAGAGAAAGGGACAGGGGATGTGAGATGGTGATGATGGCGTGGTTATGGTGGTTTGTTAGTGGCGAGAGACGAAGGTATCTATGTCTCTGCCCAGGAGGAAAGGAGTGGCATGGAAGGGATGAGAAGGAAAGGAAAAGGAAACGTATCAAAAAAAATTTTGGAAGAAAAAGGAGAGAGGAAACCTAAATAGGGTTCTCCTCTTTCCTTGTTAGGTTGGGTTTGGGTTTCTAGGTCAACTTTTGTGCTTTGGCTTAGGTTAAATTAGGTGGACCTAGGTTTGGGTTAGGTTTAGACACGTGGCCCGCTACTTTGTACCACCACTAGAATCAACCAATTGATCATTCCTCAAATTGTCGCCTTAATGCGATTTCATCGTTCACGCTTAAATTTGAAAAAGACATAAAAAACGAAATAATTATATAATAATTGAAACACTAACATATATAAATTAAGGGATATGTTATGTATTAATTATGTGCATATGAATAGGGTACAAGATACATGATGTCTACTTGTTCTAAAATAAATATAGACTTAATAGGATTAATTGTTTATCAATTCACGCCACCACATAAACTCTACCAATTAAAAAACACCAGCAAAAAATTTGGGTCACCATCGGATAGGTCAACCTCTAAAACAGATTAAGGTTATACAAGGCTTACTCTCTGCAAAAAACAAAAATGTATAAAATACTGTAATTTGGTCATCAGATAAGTTTAACACAAAATCATAGAAGAATTTGCATAAATGTCGCTTGACGAAAAGTGTGCAAAAATAATTTTTCTATCAAGTGGGATAGACGATGTCCTGTTTCAAGTTACAAATCAAAAGATATCCACATTTCAGTACTGACATATTGAAATTATTTTTCCATAACGTGTCACCACATATTATATTTCTTTTAGTTATGTTAGTGTTTACACCTTAGTTATTACCACAATATTCATCTCTTCTATGAATTAGATACATACCCAATGTGTCTAGTATATATCTAACGACTTTTTTGACTAATAATAACGTACACATGCTATACATCTTGGGTTATTGATCTAGTCGAAAGGCTAGACTATATGTTGTGTGTATAATTTTATACACTCACCTACACAAGATATCAAGGTAAAACAAATCTCTCACCTACACAAGAGGTAGGTAAACAACATCTCACGCATACATCAGTGGTAGAGGTAAATCAATCACCGTTATTTTTCATGGGCTAAATAACAATGAAAATTTTTTTTCTCAAATTCTTTTCTAGGGGAATTTTTTTACGTAGAAAATTCTTACCCCAAAATCAATCAATCATTTTTTTTCTCTAGAATTGTGACATAAACTAAGAGCCTGTTTGGTTACTCAATCTAATGGGTTTGACCATTGTAATGGTAATTACCATTACATTGGTTTAAGTCATTCCCTTATTCAGTTGGGTATAAAAATGGCGTAATGGGAATGACCATTACAAATTTCATTGTAATGAGCATTCCTTTTCGAAGCTATATAAATGCCCATTACAATGCCCATTGTAATGGTCAACACTACATTTGTCTTTTTTTCCCTCCTTATCTAGTATAAATGTCTCCTTACCCACCATAGATCCAAAATCCATGGTTGACAAATGAGGGTATAATAGTAAAGACACAAATCATTCTCATTCTCATTCCCATTCTATCGAGTAACAAAACATAGTAATGGATGTAGTCGATTTTTGCTCTCCTTCCTCGTTGCTTACCTAGACCTACACAAGTAGCAAACGTGAGCCAAGGACCACTGTGTGGTGGCCGATGGCACTCCGATGCTTAAGTTAGATAAGGCTTAGGAGAGGCTTAAAACTGTAAACTGGGTTGTATTGGGTACCTCTAGTTCATCGACCTTATCTCTTTTATATAGTGAAGGAGTCCTCGTTCGGCTAGGCCTTTGGTGGCGTAGTTTAGGGAAAGTGATCTTGTTGTGGCGATCCTTTCCTGATTGGGAGATGTACATGTGGGATAGTTTTCCTACACGACTTGTGCTCCTAGACTTGCGGGAGAGATTCCCCTTTCTGAGCATTGTCAATGCAAGGAAGTTTCCTTGCCTGACTTATACTATAATAAATGTTTCCTAGTCGAATCCAATGTGTTGCTGGCCTTCCTGTCTTGTGTAGATCTCTCAGATACTTGCCTTAGAGGTCTTATGAGTTTTGGGCCTGAATGAGTGACGTGTGGGCTTACTCGCTCATTGCAAATCAAACCCGACTGTTTGGATTCTGCCAATGATGGGCTTGCTGCTGTTTGGGCCTCGCTGGATTGTGCGTGAAATCAGGACTGCTTCGTTTTGTTGACGAGATTATCATGACACGTATAAGGTGCTGATTAAAGAACGTTTTGATGTATTATCAGTAATATTCCCATTTCCATTCCCATTCCCATTCCATTGAGTAACCAAACAAGGCTAAGAAATTTTCCTATAAATAAGTATAATATCTCCTACGCGTAAGTCACAAGCATCTCAAAATATTTATCCACAGATCATATAGGTTTCAAATTTACCCTGCCACCCAACGATATGCAATACTATCATCTTTTTTTTTTCCATTTCAATTACAACATTCATCAGTAATAATTCATCAATCATTCAATAATAACAAAACTAATATTTTAGCAATAACCTCATGCAAACATTTTCAGTAAATACATATTAGGGATTTGTAGTCTACATCATTTGGGAAATATAATTTCATCATATGACAAATAAAGTCTCAACATTAAAATTTCCACACCAATACAACAAAAACCCCAACATCACAATTAGAACGTGTTTGCAATAATCGTGCATATATTCATTTAGAACAAAATAATCTAACACTAACAATAAACAATAAACAATAAAATTATTATCTAATAGGTATCCATATATTCATTAGAAAAAGACTAATATTAAGTAAATTGGCAATCGCACATAACCCCAACAACATGCATAACTAATGGCAAGATTTACATAAAAATAAAACCAAAATCAGTTTGCAAACACATGTATGCATGCATTTAGATATAAAGCATCTGCACTAACTACTTACAATTTATTTGCAATCAAACATGTTAACAATATAATCTAATCTATAAATCAATTAATTTCAATCATGTATCTATATATGGGCGGGATCCGGGGACAAAGATTTTTGAAAAAAAAAAAGTTACATGCGTCTACTTCGCCTACCTACAAATTTCAGAATTAGTTGATTTTTTGTGGAGATGATCACTCTGTCTTGTAGATCACCCTCTTTGAAAATCCAAACTTTTTGAAATCTCTAACTCCATTAGATGTAGTCATTAAGTTCATTGTGAAATAAGGTTGAAAATTCTCTACCTTGTGTATCATGCTCTGGAACTCCAAACGAGTTCATTTTTTCTAAGAGTGATCTATATGATTAAGACATCATCCCCACAAAATATCAACGTATTCTAAAATTTCTAGGAGGGTGAAGTAGGCACGTGTAACTTTTTTTGTAAAAAATTTGTCCATGGATCCTACCCGATCTATATATTTTATTCAATTGTAAACAACAAGAGAGTGGGAAATACTCACAATGCAATCACACGGGAAGGGTATTTGAAAATCCACAATTGCTAATTTCTAAAAATTGCAAAACAAAGAAATCTTAGCCGAATGCAAACAAACAAGGGCTCATGCACATGACATATGCATCACTGATGACATGCGCTTACTCGCACAAACACCCATGCGCAATGCACCCGCAACTCAAAACTTGATCTTCTTCTTATTTTTCTTTCTTTCACCCTTTAGTTATTTATTTATTTTCAATTCAATCCGTACAAAGAAGATAATTTGTTTTCTCTTTTATTCTTCCACTCTCTTTTCTTTTCTCATTTTGTCTTCCATTCTCTCTTTCTTTTTCTATCTTCCTTTTCCTTCGTTTTTTTTTTCTACTTCTTTTATTTCTTTTTTCCTCTTCTCTATTATATTTTATTTATTTTGTTCATTTCTCTTCTCTATTTTTTTTCTCCCTTTGATAAGTCAACATCGTCCATTGCTCCCTTTGTTAAGCCACAATCATCTCATTGATTGCTCCCTCTATTAAGCCACAATTATCCCATTTATTCTTGTTGCAAATATATGCAAACAATCCTTATATTTTAAGTAGTTTACTTGTATATAATCTTGTAATATTCCAAATCAGTAGAGCATATTACATTCATTCATACTTTCTTTTTATGGTGTAAGAGCCCTAGGCTTCTTCTTCCTCTCGTTTTCAATCTTCGGCCATGACTAAATTAAACGAAGTCTCGGTTATGCCTAATAATGCAAATCAATCTTTGACACTTTCCCCTTCTCAATTTGTTTTGATCAATACTGTCACGCTTACACTGACCAAATGAGGAAACTACTCAATGTGGAACTCTTAGATGACAAACCTTCTCCTAGGGTATGATCTCATAGGATTTGTGGATGGAACATATCTATGCCCACCAAGGACAATCAAGAGTACAATGCTTGGATTTGTCAAGATCGACTTTTGATCCTTGCCATTCAAACGATTGTCACTAGACCAGCATGGTTGTTTGTATCTCGGTGCGAAAACGTTGAAGAGACATGGAGCAAACTCAAAACTACTATGCCAACAACTCCAATAACCATATATTGGTTTCATTGACTCTCTCACTAAGGTTAGTCAATAAGGAAAAAGTGTTTATGAATTTGTGCAATTAGTAAAAAGTATTGTTGTTGACCTTGTTATGGTTAGGCATGACTTAAGTGATGGAGAAATCATGGTTCATATGCTCAATGGTCTCACCTATGACTAAAAAGAACTCAAAGTTGCCTTACATGCAATAAAGTCGCCCATCTTCTTCGAAGAATTGGTTGAAATGCTTCTAGATTATGAATCCAACCTCAAGTGCTCAAATTTTATCAAAGAAGGCAAAAATGACAATTACAATACTTCTAAACAAACAATCAAACTATAGTAAACAACATGGCTATCATGGGAACAACAGTAATCAATTCTAACATAAATCTAATGGAAACCGTGAAAACCAAAACTATTCCAACAACTCACACAATAAAGGATTCTCGTCAAATCAAAATTGGCGACCTATCTTCAACTGGATTCAAGCTCGAGTTGTATGTCAATTATATGATAAACATAGCCATGTTGTCAAAATATGTCGCTAATTAAGGCCTGACAATGCACTTTATATAGAGTTAATTATTTTTACTTGTTAATATTCTTTTGATAATTCATTGAATTACTTGACAAGTGTGGTCTTTTGGAGAATTTTGTGTTTTTCAGGTAAAAGGCCCTCAAAGATATGATCAAGGTGATCCACATCTTCTTAACCAGCCCAAGAAAACCTGAAGCAAGCCCATGTGTTCATCCATCCCAAAACGAAGAAGAGGAAGAAACCTGTCTTGTGTTGGCCGTGAGCATGCTAGCTGTGGGAGCGCTGGTCGTGTGCGTGTTGTCCCATAAGAAATAGGGAACCTTAAGGTTTCCTTATTATTTTTTTTATTTCCTTGGTGGCTGCCTCCCTCCCTTTTTCATGTTTATAAAAGAATACAAACAATCACGATTTATTATCACAATTTTAAAAGAGAAAACAAATATATTTTGTTAGAGGTTTGGAAATGTATTGCCGGATAGGGTAAGCTTCCACGAGGCGAATAGATGAACTCCTAGATGTAGCTGATTTGATTTGTATTTGATTCAATTTTCACACTTTCATGATTAACAATGGTATTTGAGAATTTTCCCCTTTTTATAATAAAAAAGTTATGTTTTCGTGTGACTACAAATTATGTTTTCTTCATCCATAGATTCTTTTAGGGGTGGGCACGGTCCGGATCGGTTCCAAATTTGGAAGAACCTAACTCGAACCGTTTAAAATTAACGGATCCGGTCCGGTCCGGATCCCCTCATTTTGAACATTGAAACCGAACCTAACTCGAACCGTTTGGAACGGTCCGGTTCCTATGGTTCCAAACGGTTCCAAATCTAAATTCTACTGACATTGAAATTCTGGTTGATTGTATTTGTTTCAACCTTTGAGTTCAATACTCTGTGAGGTACTGCAATTTAAATTCTACTTTTAGCATATGGTGTTGTACAAGAGTTGAACTTATTGACACTAGGCGTTTGCGAGAGTGCGTTGTGATTCTTACACTCTTGTTTTCCACCACATTTTTATCTCTTCCTTTCAGGTCTCCTCTCGTTCACTCCTTCATTTCCCCTGATTATATGGAATGATATCCTTGCAACCAAATTTACCCTATCCAAGAGTAAGAAACCAAAGTGAACAGGTGAATTCGTTAGTTGAGATCACATGAGCTAACAAGAACTGATCAAACCATCATGGTCAGCTTGGTTCAATGAACCCAACAGCACAACCACAGCCAGACCACATCAGAACAGACTGGTTCATCAGTTAAATAAAGCACCTGTGTTCTGTGCTGTGTTGTGCTGACATTGTCAAAGCAGAGGAGAAGTGTTGTGGGGTTGAAGAAAGACACCTCTATATACACCTAACCTAAACCAATCCTTCTCCTTTACAATAAAATATAAACTTTGTTCCCTACCAGTTTGCAAGAATGATATCACATGCCCATAAAGAGTAGTATTCAATCCATTTTAATTCAACTGCTAGTCATGCATACAACAAAATATACAATTATGCCTCTCTTTCTCACAAGCAAACACACTCATCACTCCAGATGCAGAGGATGGATCATGGTTTTACGCTACT
This sequence comes from Berberis vulgaris, assembly GCA_963556465.1. Taxonomy (NCBI): domain Eukaryota; kingdom Viridiplantae; phylum Streptophyta; class Magnoliopsida; order Ranunculales; family Berberidaceae; genus Berberis; species Berberis vulgaris. The sequence goes on from OY747132.1 coordinate 48,812,994, forward strand.
ATTTTTTGTCTGTCATTTCCATTTAAAAATCAAAATCAAAATAAGGTATGTTGTATGAGAGAGATCTAAAACAAAATAAGGTGTTCCCAGCACAGAGCACATTCTAAAGCCAACAAGCTAGCAACTTAAAGATTCTCACAGATCAGTTCTTCAAGAAATCAGAGAAGACCGGAGAGGATGCGGGTTGTGCGGCTAGAGAAAAGAGAGGGGAAGAGAAGAAGACCAGAGAGGAGCGAGAGAAGGACGCAGGTGAGGAGGATAGATCACATTCTGATGCTCTGCACCTTTACTAGTGAGCTGTTCCACGGACTGTTAGGAGAATCGATCGATCAACGCTCTCACTACATAAAATACTCCATTAAAGATCTATCCCAAAAGGGAAAATGGGTATAGATACACTCACCGACGACCCACCTCGCACTTCTCTTCTTCTCTCATTTGCAGACACCACAACGTCACCTATCACCATCTCGCCATTTTTCATCTCACAGTCCATGTCGTTAGCGACCAACCTTCGACCTCTCCTCCTGAGCAGAAACGCAGATCCAGCATAGAGAGATCCAGCTCGTTTGAAAGCTCAAGAGATCGATCTAGCTCAAGAGATGAAAGATCATCGATCTAGCTCAAGATCGCTAGCTCAAGAGATCGATCTAGCTCAAGAGATGAAAGCGCATCGAACGATCGCTTGAGCTTTCATCTTGAACTGGATATTGAGCTTTCATCTTGAGCTTTCATCGATCTCTTGAGCTTTCATCTTGAGATGGATCGATCCAACACATATCGAAGGATCGCTTGAGCTTTCATCTTCAAGAGATCGATCCAGCTCGTTTGTCTCAGATCCAGCCACTTGCTTTCAGATCCAGATGCTTTGCTCTCCTCTTTTCTCGGGGTTGTCTCTGTTGAGTTTTGAGTTGAGTTGAAATGAATTTCTTGAGAGTTTTATTAGGTTTTAGAGATTTCTTTCTCTTCAAGACAGAGTTGAAGAGGGGGAAGAAAAGAATAAGGTGAGAGTGAGAAGAGAGAGAAGGCATAGCCGCATAGGGGTGGGTGCGTGCGTTTGGAATTGCTACAGAGTTTAGGGTTTTTTTTAGGGTTGAAACCAATATGGGTTGGAACCGGACCATTTGGAACCGGACTCGAACCGTTACACAATGGATCTGGACCGATCCGAACCGTTTCTCAATTGATAAATTTAAAAACCGAACCGTTTGAAGCAAAATGGTCCGGTTCGATTTGGATCCGCTGTTCCTCGACCCATTTGCCCACCCCTAGATTATTTTAATCCAGTGATTGTTTTCTTTTTCTCCATATAAGTCTAGCCATGTTATTCTTAAGTCTAGAATATCAGGGTTCAATTGATTCAAGTAGATTGGTTATATTTGTCTTTTACTGCGTTATTGTCGACGGATATATCGTCCATTTAACCTATCATATATAACAAGTATTTGTACTTTCTAGAAAAGGGGGATTCTCATATCTATTTACATTGGAATATAGTGGCGCATTAACAATTATTTTCCGACTAAGTTGTGTTGAATTTGAAACACAGAATTGAGTTATCACAACTGAATCAATACAGGTTAAAGCGGTGAAATCTATGAGGGATTTTTGGACCCTTGTGATTTTTCGTTCTTGATTTTTGTTCACCTAAATTCAGTTACTTTTTTCTCAAGATTTTCTTTGTTTCACTTCATTGTTTTGTTGGTATTACTTTTAACCTATTTTTTAGATCGCCTTCTCATGGAATCGACACCCCATTCTCTAATGCATTGATCACATGTATTGTTTGGGTGTAATCGACTGCTCACGTCTCTCACCTTCCAACTGGTCGCAGGCCAACTTCACAACTGATGAGACACCGTGCAATCAGTCCGGTTGGAAGTTGACTCAGGGCTTCTCACCACACCACCTCGAACTTGCAGAACCTCTCTATTCAATCTGAATATGGTGGTAATAAAGATATCATGGTTGGAAACGGTAATAACGTCCCTATCACTCATGCAAGATCAACTACTCTTAAATATTGTGACTCCATTATCAAAATGAATAATGTTTCGTGTGCACCAAACATCAAGAAAATCTCTTGTCTGTTTCTCAATTTTGTTTTCACATTATCACTTCTATTGAATTTTTCACTGTTTTTTTTTCTTGTGAATGATCTTACTACTCGGGCATCCTTGGTGCGAGGCCGGAATAGATGAAATGTGTATGAGTATCCAACTTCAATGACCAGACCACATTACACACCAAGACACTCAACCCTCACATCGACCACGTCCAATCCTCCATCTCCAACTGTTAGCTTCTGGAATAGTCGTCTTGGTCATCCGTCCTCCAAAATCGTCCATCAAATTATTGATTCACATAAACTACCGTTATCTAAGTCTAGTTTTTGTTATAATCCTTGAAATGCATGTTCATGTAATAAAAGCCAAAACTCTTGTTTTGTTTTTTTCGTTAAATTGTTTTAAACATCTCGTTTGTTTTGATAATTTTTGCTATTACGTGATCTTTGTGGACTATTTTACAAAATACTCATGGCTTTATTCAATCAAAACTAAATCTAATGTTACTTCCGTGTTGAAACGATTTAAATATCTTTTTGAACATTATTTTTCTATAACAATTCAAATTGTTTATAAAGATGGAAGTGGCGAAGCTACTTGTCTCGGTCGTTTTCTTTCTCAGGTTGAAATTCAACATCTCAAATCCCCTCCTCATACTCCTAAACATGTTGGCACTACTGAGCATAAACATCCTCATGTTATTGAAGTGACATTTACTTTCCTTCATAATGCATCTATTCCACTCAAATATTGGTTCTTATCATTTCAATTGCAGTTTATCTCATCCACCAAATGCCTTCCTCAATCATCTGTAACAAATCTGCTTTCTCTCATCTCTTTAAGCAGTCACCAAACTATTTATCCTTAAAACATTTTGTTGTCTCTGTTACCCGTGGTTACGACCTTACGCCTTTCAAAAACTTGAACCACGATGTGGTCCCTGTGTGTTCATTTGCTACTCAATTACTTATCATACCATGCATAAACTCTTCACTTCTAGATATGCGATCTTTGTGGTAAATACATTTCCCTTCCGTGTTTTCCTTAGACACTTGGTCACATCTTGAGTCACTCCCCAACGTGTCTTTCTTAGACACTTGGAAATGCCAACCACAACTCATAAACATTCTAAATCTTCCACTCACATCTCTTATTTTGATGTCACCTCATTAATTTCGAGTCCTCACCATATCTTCAAGCTACATGTCTCTTGTTCTCTCCGAGCACATGTCTTCTTCCTCTTCTAGCCATCATTCTAATTTGTGTGGTGAGTTTTCTTTTTGCAGGTAAAATTTTCTAAACCAGGACACCTCATCCTCGGGCTTTTCCTCGATGCCTCAATCTTGGGATGCTTCCAACTCTTCACTGGTAAATGTCTATTTCCCTATATCCTCTCATTTTATCCCATCTTTGCCAAACCTCACCCTTATAATACCAGGTTCCTTAATAATATTACTAAGCCAAAACACTTACTTGACATTCACACCGCCACCAAGCCCTCAACATTCAAATAGACCCAACAACACGCCATGAGTAATGAATACAACGCCTTACTTTCCAACCACACCTGAGCTCTCATTTCTCGAACCCCCACACAAAATGTTATTGGGTGCAAGTGGGCCTATAGGATTAAGAGGCATCTTGATGGGTCAATAACTCATTATAAAGCATACTTAGTGGCAAAAGGTTTTCATCAATCTGAAACCTACAGTCCTTTTTTCAAGCCAACTGATTGATATCAAATCTTATCGCAAGTGCATGGTTGTCTATTGAATTAGAAACCGGCAAACACAGATCGAAATCCACAAGGAGGGTAATATTTGAAAATCAATTTTGTAAATCAACTTATAATACTTAACCTAGTTGGAATAAATATTTTTATGATGAATTATAAGATAAAACAACAATGTAAATCTAGCTAAAATGAGACTTTAAGATTAGATCTTAAGACTTTAGGGATCACCACCATGGATTGATAGCTCCTCTTGGCCACTCTTAAGTTCAACCTTACCTATTTCACCAGCACATCCTAAGGTAGACTCTCGTCTTACCTTAGGATAGAAGATATAACAATGTGAGCAACTTGTTCCAACCCTAAGTTATACTACTATAAGCTAAGCATCAAATAAAATTTAAAAGCATAAAAAAAAATCATCAAGCTAAATGAAACACCCCATATCTAGCAAATCATTGTGAAAGGTTAGACTAATAATGTCCAAGCATAAAAGCTTATGGCTTGTTAGATAAATATATGGAAAGAAAGTTATATAACTTTGAGCTTAAAAGATAGAAAATGAAAGCATGTATTGAATTCAAATACGAAACACAAGATATCTAATTTACTTCATCGATTCATGACAACCAACCTATAAAGTCAATATAACCAACAATGTTTCTATAATACATGGAAATGAAAATATATCACTCAAGAGGACCAAATTGGGATCGTCCTCTCATGGGATCGCCCACACCCTAAGGTGTATTTTAGCTACTTATGGTTTTAAACATAACTACTAAAACAACTAAGAGAAACTAAAATCTTACAAGATCTAAATCTCTAACTCTACTTCTTTGTCTCCTCTATAAGTATATCTCCAATGAACTCCAAGCATGGGGTATTTATAGGTGAAAAATGGTGAGACTTATATGTAGGGATAATCGGGTGGAAGGTGGAGTATTGAAGTTAAATAAGGAGAAGTGTTGGAGTAAAAATAAGGAACAGTATTTGAGCAAAATAAGGTAGAGTCTAAAAGTATGGAGTAAAAATAAAGAAGATTATAAAAGTGAAATAAGGTGGATGTAAAAGTGATGGAATAAAAATGTGAGAATGGATAGTGGAGTTTGACTTAACACTTTTAGAGTTTGTAGAGATCTTTTATGCTATGATAAAGTTGGCCATGTGGATGTCAAAATCATCATGTTGATTTCCTCAAGATTCATAGACGGTGGTGCATTGTGGGCTTGACTTCATGGTTATTGGGCTTGAAAATCGTTAGTCTTTTACAATGCATGTGTGAATTTCCAATGGGCTTTAATGTTGTTGAACTTAGCCTTATTGTGCCACTTTGTGTATGATTTGAGATTAGTGCTTGAATTTCTAAAAAATACACAAAGTACACGTAATGAGATATTTTTATTAGACAATTGGATTTAGCACTTGTATATTTATGGGCATAAAATGTCTCATTTATATGCTTATCAATCCCCCAGACCTACATTTTGCTAGTCCTCGAGCAAAAGAAAAGAAAATAAAGACTAAAACCTAACTCACTTTCGTAGAACTCACGATTACATTTAGCATATGAACAATCCTTTAAACCTCTATGTTTTCCCTAGTGGACGAGTTATGGTCTCGTGAGAGTTTCAGATATGATATCCACAAACATCAGTGATACTCAGGACTCAAGACTCGACCAAAAATTTATGCAATCCTTTCTTTAGGTTGCCTCAGAGAGTTCATACCCAATTGCTCAAGGAATAAAGGACATAGTCATCTTGCCTATCTTGCTAGTATTAAGTCATTAATAGATATTAGTTAGCATTTCAAATAAGCCAAAGATTCTCATTCAAGTTTACACTAAGAGTGTGCTTACTAGCATATATGTTATAGGCTTCAATTTAGAGTGAACCTAGCTCAAGATTATTTACAGAACAATTGTTTTGCCTTCAAATCTCACAAGATAATATAATCGCTCAGAATGAATCATTCAGAGATTTAGCTAATTTCTCTCAATGTATGTGAATAAGATGATAAGGATTTGAGATACTTCACATATTAAGCAAAACCCATAAAAATCAAGAGTTGAGTAGATATGATCTCAAGAAAGAATATCATCCATTGAGGATGTTGACTTCATTCACCACAATTTTTCTTAATTTAGCCTCCACATTATGATCATACCTTTCTAAGGATCATAGTAGGATTTTGACTAGATTATAATGGGGCTTAGGACAAGGGTAAACAAGGAAGGATAAGGTTAACGAAGGTGTTTTGAAAAAGTTAAAAAGTCTTCTACGATAAACATATGCTTGACGCGACTGCATCTACTTTAATTGCTTTGGAGCTTCCTTATTGATTGTAAAATACTACACTTTTTTTTATTGTAGTAATGTACAAGATGGTATTTGATATTGAAGCTCTTTGTAGGCTTCTGGTATTGTGGAGTGCAAATTGATTATGATATAACTTTTGTTTGACAACGCATCTCGAACTCTTCTCAAAAGCACAAGAGACATGGTAAACACATTTTGGTAGTAGTGGGTTGAAATTGATGATTAGCAAGCTAAACAACAAAGGGTGAACATAACAAGCTTTGAATTGGTTCCAAGGGTAAACTACAAATAGGGTAGGCTACAAGACTCAAACTTGACAAGAAAAACCTATCTTCATTTCCCTGAAATAAAATAGGCTCTATGCCTTGGGTAAACTTAAAAAAGAGTTGTGGTGAAATGATTCAACTTTAGTTTTTTTTTCTCAATATTCAACAAAAACCAGAAAAATATAGAGATTATGCAACAAGAAAATGACGAACTCAAGAAATTTGGATTTTATCATTTAACCCTCAGAAAGAAGAAAGGCTAGAAAGCTCACAAGGTTAAGTCTCTACTAGTATTCTATAAGTTCTCTAAAGAATCAATCCACTTTTCAATTTTAACAATATAGATAGGGCACAACTATATATGCTTACTATCGTTAAATTTCTAGCTAATGTCTACTACTAACTCTTGTGTATAATTAACTAACTACTAAACTTCTAGGCTAAGGCCTATGATTTCATTCCTATGCGTTGAGGTTTATGGAACTTAATCTCATCATAGATAAATACTACTCGGACTACAAAGAACATTTTTTTTGGTTTTTTTATATTTTATTTTTTTAAATGACAATGTCAAAAGATACTATTGAATTTCAAAGGAAATGGATTACCATAAGCTTCTTGGTGCTTAAGTGAATGTAACCTAATCCTGATACACAAGATATTCAAGAAGGATCGCTTCCATTTCTTGACTCTTGTACTCAAGGAATGGTTTTAATCGTTGACCATTTGCTTTGAAAACACTACCATCCTCCATGTTATTGATTTCGATGGCTCAGTGTGGGAAAAATTGTTCAAACTTTAAATAATCCGGACCATCGAGATCTTAACTTACCAGGAAAAAGATGTGAACGAGAGTTATACAACAAGACATGTTGGCCAGGAGTGAATTATTTTCTTAAAATCATTTTGTCATGCATGGTCTTCATTCTATCTTTGTACTTTTTAGTACACTCATATGCATAATTTCTAATCTCCTCCAATTTTGCCCTGCTCAAAGTTCAACTTCTTAATTGCCCAATAAGCTTTGTGTTCAGTTCAACTGGAAGATAACATACTTTTCCATAAACTAAGCGGTATGGGGACATTCCAATAGGGGTTTTGAATGTCATGCAATATGCTCATAGAGCATCAGTCAATCTGAGAAAACAATCCTTCCTCAAAGGGTTGACTATTTTCTCTAGGATATGTTTGATTTATATATTGGAAACCTCCACTTGGTCACTAGTTTGCGGGTGATAAGGTGTAGCCACCTTATGAATGATGCAATAGTATTTAATCACTCTCTCAGATACACGATTACATAAGTGTGTCCCTCTGTTTCTAATAATAACATGAGGTGAGCCGAAATGAGCAAAAATCTCCTTCGAAAAGATGATCACACCCTTATGATCATTCATTTTACATATAGTCTATTGCCACAAGAATATATTCATTGCCATAGATTGGAAAAGATCACAATATAAGGATTGGGTTAAGAGGCATCATGTTCCTATGCCCAATACTTCCTAAGCGTTAGCAACGATCACATGACTTACAATGAAGGTGGGCATCACTAAACAAGGTAAGCCAATAAAAGCCACACTGCAAGATCTTTGCAAAGGTTTTCTTTGAACTAAAATGGGCTCCACATGCATGGTCATTGGATCAAACGTGGTTTGGCATCCTTCTTAGATAGAAAATACTTAAGAGTTGCATGACCATGGTAGATAACGATTTAGGATCCTATAAGGTATAATCAAGAATTATCAAGAGCAAAAATGATTGCTAAGAACTCTTTTTACATGGTGGAGTAGTTGAGTTGTGCACCATCGAGAATCTTACTAGCATAATTGATCACATGGGGACGTTTGTCTATCCTTTGCCCCAGCAAAACATTAATGCATAATCAAAGGCATCACACATTATCTCAAAGGAGCACTCCAGTCTGGAGGTCGAATGATGGGTGTTAAGATAAATTGTAACCTTAACCGCTCAAATGCCTTTAAGCATTCTTCGATGAACTCAAATGAGAAATCCTTGCGTAAAAGTGTACACAAGCACTACACCACAAATCCTCATTTATAGCATGCCAAAACCGCTATAACTGGATAAGATAGCGTTGTCAGACACATTGTGTTAGCCGACGCTATTAAAAGTCTTGGTCTATTATAACGTTTTTGGAACGTTATAAAAAATGTACTTTTAATAGCGTTTCTGAGACGCTTTAATAGCGTTTCAAAAACACTGTGGTAAATCCTGTAATAGCATTTATAAAATGTGGTTATATACTTTTTTTTTACGCTGTTGTAACTCCTTTAGTAGTGTTTATAAAATGTCACTACTACAAATATAGGCTTGCATAGCGCTTAAAAATAAGCTTAGATAGCGCTTTTTAGCGCTATCTAAGCTACCGCTATGGTAGCTTAGATAGCGCTCAAAAAAGCGCTATGCAAGGCGCGTACTTGAATAGCGCTTCGCTTAGATAGCGCTTTAAAAAGCGTTATCTAAGCGTTGATTTTTTTTTTTAATTAACTTCAATAGCGCCTAGAAGGCGCTATGTAAGCGCTAATTTTTTTTTTTAAATTAGCTTGAATAGCGCTTTTATGAGCGCTATTTAATTTTGTTGATTTTTTTTTAATTAGCTTCAATAGCGCTTTAGAAAGCGCTATTTAATTTCGGTGAATTTTTTTATTAACTACCATATAATATTTTTTTATATAATATTTAATATAATAATGACAACGTTCAATCAATCAATAAAGACACAACATGATAACTAACTGTTTCTCATTCATTCAAAATATAATTTAAGCATTCATACAAAATTGTTAATATTCTATCATATATATACACCAGCTTTTTTGGCCATGAAATGAAATGGCCAACAGCTTCTCCTACAGTCCTAACTTCGTCTGTACATTGCGGCACCGCTGAATGTTTCTTAGATTCTACCGCCACTTCAAATTGTATCCTCGCATAACCTGAAATTGCATCATGGCATTGTATAAGTATAACAACACACACACACACACACACTAAGTCGGTATATAAATCTTAACCTGAAATACAAGAACACACCTATTACTGCTACTATATATATGCAAACCACTGCCAAACACAAAGGGTTTTGTATCAGTAAGATAAATGTAAATGACTAAAGGTCCAACTATATTTCTTGATAGCAGCCTTCTCAACTAATATATATATATAGTAGCAGTAATAGGTGTGGAACTTACCCCAGAATAACCAATTCCAACGAGCTCAAGAACTCCGGGAACTAAAGGAAGCCTATCAATGGCCTGCAGAAACAGAATGCACAAATTAAACTTTCGTTCAATAAATATCATACAAGCTATCAATAACTCTTAAGCTAGCATATAACAGATATGATCAGTATTAATCTTTTAACTGCAATGAAATCTGAAGGGCAGTAAATATTAGAAAGATGTTATGCTCACAGAAATCATCCCTGTAGAGCCCCATAGAGCAACTCCACCAGCAACTACAAGTGAAGTCGTAGCATACTTGTCTTCCATCTTGTCCCACTGCAAAAACAATCAGAAAACTAAACTAATAACACTATTGTTTAACACAAATAATGTCAACATTTTACTAATCCAACTTTTAAGTTCCAAAACCTTTCAACTTTCTATCTGCTGTTTTTCTCCAGATTCATCCCCAATTGCAAAATGACATACTTGATAAATTTATGATGAATATTTCGGAAGAAAATCAATTTCATTCCTTTAATCCATTAGAGAGATTGTTAATAGTAATCAAGTAATAAACATATAAAAGAAACATCTGCACTATATCATACATATCAATACTTCAACTTAATATCCACAAGGACCACAAAATGTCAAAGCCCAGCTGAAAAGATAATTTCGTACCCCTTCTTGAATGGTTTTAAAAATCTCAGGCAGCTCGGTTGTTGCAACTTCAGCTGGTGCATCTCCAGTGGCCATGGCAACCACATTACGTGCAATCTTACGACCTGTTCAATATTTTGTACACATTAAATTTTATGATCCCAAAAAATATACACTAAGAATCTGAAATCACAGAAATATAGAAGCTCTACAAATGAATAAATAAACAAATATGTGGAGTGAGTGGTGTACATACAGTATGCTGCAAACTTCCAAGTATTGCGGTTTTGTGGACGTGTTTGTGGTGGCATTGGTGATGGTAGAAGAGTGGGGAGTGTCACACATTGTGTGGATGTGGCAGCCATTGGTCGAGAAGCTTTGCCATCAATGAGAGCTGAAGATGAGATGGAAAGAGTAGCTGAAGTTGAGGCCATGGCTGGAGATGGAAAAAGTTTCTAGCCAACTGTTTGCACAAACCAGGGTGCTTCTCTCTCTGCAAGGCCTGGAATGTGAAAAATTCATGATCATCATAAATTTAATAAAAGCAGGCCACATTGCATGTAAGGGACATGGAATTATCACTAGGAAAAATACTGCACAATCAAGAGTGTTATGCATACTTGTTTCAGAGCATCTTGGAATGCTTCCATAGGATTGGAACTTCTTTCTTCAAAGCACTACCTTCAAAAGTAGTAAAGTAAGAGTCAGATAGAACTTTAAGGCACTGACGGTGATTCAGTGGCACATACAGAAATTTCACGTCTAGCCGCACGAAAAGTGTGAAAGTTTCTATGCTGACCTCATCAAATTGTGAAAGATCACCAGCTGGATTAATCCAAGCCCTGAAAAGAATGCTCAAACTTCAGCTTCTTAAACTAAAGGTCAGGACAACACAAAATTAAGGACTGCAAGAAACTTACATTTCATTGTTCCCATAATACTGCACCATAGTGCACAAACCATCAGTAGTGAATAGCTTACAAGCTCCAGTAGTGAATAGCTTACAAGCTCCAGATTGAGGAAATGAAATAAATACTGTATGAAGAAAGACTGACCTTCATCCAGGTTGAGCAAACTCCTTTGTGACAATTTGCTAGCCTCACTTTTTCCATTATCCCAATTCCCAAGAATGTAACAATTTACTGGTTATGCTTATATGCTGGGGTTTTTTCCACATGGTTTCCAAGGTAGAACCAAGGTTAATCACAGTATTCCCAGTCATAGGTACGCTTGAAAGCCTTCCAAATTAAGCAAGTATATGTAACAGGGAGAGTCTCCTATAAAATTAGTTTCTCGAAATTAACACGATGAGACAACTAATGTAAGTAAATCACCTTGGCGATGATGAGATCGAATAGTATCTAGGCTGCAAGCGAGGAGCTACTGCTGCAAAGAAAACTCCAATAGGAGGCTTTGCTGAAGGAAACTCAGCCATCACCTCTAAGAGACTTCTCTGACTTGCAACTACCCACTGTGAATATTCATCCTGCAAAAGGGAGGGGATGGCTTGCTTACAACCTGAAAATATTAAACTTACATATATACAGATATTTAGTTCAGAGATCTCACCTTTCCAGCCGGAGAAGCAAGAAATCTCAACCGATCAGCTTCACTTGAATCAGATGCATGCGCAGCTAAAGCAAGCAGAGCAGCCTGAAAATTTGAGGATAGGCATCAATGCAGACATCCAAATAAACAAATGAACTTTCAAACACAAAATAAAAACAAATCATGAAAATTACATTCCGAGATTACAAAATACCTTTTTGGGGGAATTCAAAAGATCTGCATATTGTGTGAGTGCCTTCCTCAAAGTGCAGGGAGATGGGAAAGGAGGTGGTAAAGAAGTTCCACCAACTGGAGTGCCATCCTCCTTTTCAGAATGGATTGAAAAATAAGTTTCCGGTGCAAAACCCAATAACCTCTCTGCCTCCTCCACGTTTTCAATATGATTTTCACAAAAGACACCAACATGGTCTCCTGTTTCATATCTGAGGAAAGTGGATGAAATCAATATCAGATAAAGTGGATGAAATCAGTATGAGACTCATCATTATTATTGAACAAAAGTAAAATGAAATAATTAAAAGGTGTCTGAATAAAAGAGCAGGCAGAAGAAATTTACGTAAGCCCAGTGCCAGAAATATCAAATTCCAGATGGATACAAGAACGATCTGAAGCTGGAGTGTGAAGCTCCCTCTTCACAGCTACGTTAGCCCTGTGAAGCAAATACAAACATGTCATCCAAGGAACAAAAATTAAAATCACTTGTAACATAGAGAATCATTTTTCTTTATTACCTGCATGGATGGTTAACATCATGCACAGTGTGGCCATTTGCATTACTCTGGTTCTTTTCCTGTACCAATGCATCTTCAGGATCATAAAATACTACTCGGTACTCAAGCACAGCAGCAGTATAGGGAGTATTGACACTTGTTGCATCATCTTCATCACGAAGCAACTGATCCAGTTCAGGCCACACCAATTCTCTCCTAGAAGATATGACAAGAAAAAATCAGGATGACGGGAAAGAATAGAAATAAGTCTGTCCACCAATATCCAAGAAGGTGATGGAGTTCTTTACACACCATGCAGTGAAGTCATCTTCAATGCATTGATCATCATCGCCAATACCCACTGGCACCAAACGCTTTGCACCTGTACAAGTATATAAGGCTCAATCAGGCATGCCAGACACTAATGAAAGCAAAAGAAACAAACTAATGTTACCTATAATACTTAAAACTAGACATCATCACTGACATGCTTTCATCATTTTACATGTAAATGGTTATCAAGTATTTGTTTGAGATGAAATATTTCACTGAAAATGGTGTGGAAATCAGCTCTGCCCAAAAAACGGCTACTTAAACCTCAAATCAAGGGATTCAACAAAATGCCAATAATTACACAAGAAATTTTAGGAAGCAATTAATACCATAGAAGACGGGAAAAAGAAAAAAGGAAGCCAAATCTTGCATTAGAGGGCTAGCTGATACAACACCTAGACAAATCTTGCATTTGTATCTCGATTTCTCTCCCTCGCTCTCTCCCTGGATATATCTCTCTCCCTCCATCTTTTTTCTCCCTGAACTGTCTCTCGATCTCTCTCTTTCTCGATCTCTTTTGGTATGAAATATGAGTATTTGGGCGAGAGCGAGGGAGGAGAGTGATGCATATATGCTGAGTGAAATTTTTGGTTAAGCGCCAAAAGACCCGCCAGAATTTAGATAGCTTTTTAACTGTGTCATGTCCTTAGAATTTGGGTTTTTATAGCATAAAAGTTAAAACCGCTATCGTCAATTGCTATTAATAGGTAATTTTGGTGTAGTGTAAAACCAGTTACCAGGCCAGTGCCGTCACCGAGTAATTAACTTAATGAAATAAACAGAAACAAATTAGTCAGATTGCCACTATGATTACATGGCAGGTTTTTATGTTCACGTGGTGAGCTCTGATTAGTCACATTTGTTACATAACAAGATTTCAATGTGGAGACCATACATTGTTATTCCTAGCCATTCCTAACCAATCTCAACATTTAGATGATCAGAATATAAGATAACTTCCATATTCTGTGTACCAAGAAAATGTTCTGCCTACTGAGCAACAAGATCAACCTAGACAATGGAGAATTCTCTTTGGGATTTTCCTTTTGATCTCCTATATAATGTTTGATAACTGGGGCACTTAATTTCTCAAAATTCACCAACACAAAATACCTAATTTTAATGAGTACAATACCCATGCTGTTTATCCCTGAACTTCTCCAAGTAAATTGGGGAGTGTGGGTGTGAGGATCATCAACAAACAGAAACCAACAAAACCCCCTGATTGAAAACACAAACAAACTTCGCAATGCAATAAAACTGACAAATTACATTGGGCAAATACCTAATCCAATAAAACCACAATTTGCTAAAAATAAAATATGTTAATTGAATGAACAAATCAATGCCACAAATTTCAAAATCAATTCTACCAAAACACACAAACCTTCAACAACACAAAACATTGTAAAGCAATTCAATTGATAAAAGGACGAGCACAAACATAGAGGGAGTGAATTAGAGCAAACCTTGTGAAGTGGAAGAAGAGTTGAAGAAGAGGGAGAAATCAGTGCGGGGTCGAGTCCCATTACTTCTTCTTTGCTGACAACACTTTGGTACACAAATCATCTCTTGAACCTTTCTCCTCCCCTTTCTTGCAATTCTTCTTCTTCTTCTTACTGTTGTTCTTGAAAACCATCTTGGCTGGAGAAACCGCTGCTTGGCTGGAGAAGTCGATGGAGAACGGTGGGTTTGGAGGCAGCTTGAACGGTGGCTGTTTCGGTAGTTTAGGGGCGTCGTTTTTTTTTTTTTTTTTTGTTAGGTTTAGGAGAAGGCGCTGCTTCGGTGGTTTAGGGGTTTAGGCGCTGCTTCGAAGCGCTATCCTAAATGTAAGTAACATAGCGCTTTCGAAGCGCTATGCAAGCACTTTAAAAGTGCTATGGTAGTTTTGGTAACGTTTTTTCACATAGCGTTTTTTAAAGCGCTATCTAAGACATAATTAAGATAGCGCTTAACTGAAAAAAAAATTTAAAAGCGCTATTGTAGCGTTTTTTTTAATTTTTTTTTTTTTAAAGACAAATAAGCGCTATCCTAGCGCCCACTTGGATAGCTCTTTAAAAAAGCGCTATCTAAGTGGCGTTACCTAAGCTAATATTTGTAGTAGTGTGTTGTTATATAGTTTGTACACTGTTATAATTTCTTTCACAACATTTATAAAATGTTGTGAGATAATTATCTACAGCAATTTTAGAAAGTTTTTAATTAATTACTCATGATACTTTAAAAATGCTATTAACAGTCTTCGCGATTTTTTTTTCTCATTTGTTTAGCTTTATGTATCATTTGCAATTATACCTACTATTAAAAATTGCAACAGTAAACAGAATCCAACTGTATACAAGGGTAATAGTACATAGAATCCAACTATATACAAATCTCATCAACATTAATATAATCCTACCATGTATATAAAAATGCAATTGTCAATACATGATTTTTACAAAATAGTCATCAACACAATACAATGAATCCAAAATAAGTCAATACATGGTTCTTCATAATCATACTATTAAATATAATCCAACCATGTACGTAGGATGATAGCAATTACAGCGCAATGTTACCATCTTCAAAAGGTTGGGAACATGTACCGACGAACTCCATCTTCACGCCTAAAAAAATATATCAAGAAGACAAGAAAGAATAAATATCCACATATCAAACATACCAAAAATAAGAATAAGACATCCAGCTAAAAAAGAAATATAAAATTCTCTAATCTGCTCCCATGACATTCATTCCCATTACCCCCATTGTTTGCTGTTGAAAAGGTCACTGAACAGTACTTCACTTGTTCTTCATTGCACAGTAGCTCTAAATGTGTATTAGCATTGTTGTATCGGATATTATTGAAGCCTAGTTGTCTTTCTATTAGCACTGTTTTATGGACATTCTTCATCATCTTAGCCATAACTTGAATTCCTATCCAGTCAAATGATGCCTGGTTTAATAGCTGAGTATACATTTGGACGGTTACAATCATCACAAAATGAATATGATCCAACTGGTGTCATCTGGTCTGATAATTTAGGATCAATTCTCGATTTGTCATGGTTTGATAAACTATAAGAGCTCGATATATATTTTTTTGTATATATACCATACTTGTATATCATAGTTGATTTATTTATTTATTTGGTACTAATATAGTATTTCATGTTGCACATAAAAACTTGTCATATCCTAACTTACGTTGGCATTCAATCATTATGCACAAGAATCCTTGACATGTTTTGGAGTTGGAAGACTAGCTATAGCATCAATTTTGCATTGTCTACTTCAAAACCTCTCTCAGAAGCAATGTGGCCTAATATATTTCCCACATTTACTATGAAATGACATTTTTTTCCAATTGAAAACAAGGTTTTTCATCTTACATCTTTCTAGCACAAGGGTGAGATGTGATAGACATTGATCAAAACTGGAACCTAAAATAAAGAAATCATCCATGAATACTTTTGAAACCTCTCTACCATGTCTAAGAAAATACTCAACATACATTGTTGAAATGTTGTTGGTGTACTACACAAGCCAAAGGGCATCCACCTATATGCAAGGTCAAAACAGACAAGTAAACCTGGTTTTCTCTTGATCTTCTAGGGCAATTGGAATTTGGTTATAGCTAGAGTAACCATCGATATTACTCATGACCAACCAACCACTCTAACATTTGATTGTTGAATGGGAGGGGGAAGTGGTCTTTCCTAGTCATAGAATTCAGCTTCAGGTAATCAATACATACCCGCAGCCAGTTTGGATTCGAGTTGGCACCAACTCATTGACATGATTCTTTACAACAGTGATACTTGATTTCTTAAGAACAACCTGAACAGGGCTAACCCACTGACTATTTGATATAGGGTATATGGTACCTGCATCTAGAAGTTTAATGACCTTTGCTTTCACAACTTCCTTCATCACAGGGTTCAGTCTTATTTATTTCTCTCTAGAAGTTTTCAAGATGAATTTTATGTTTCACTATTGAAGGACTTATTTCATTGATGTCTGTAATGGACTAACCAATTGATTCTTTGTGTTATTGGAACACTTCCATTACCGTCCTGTTATTTATCTAAGTGAGTAGAAATGATGACAGTTAAGGTAATAGTGTCTCCTAAGAAAGTGTATTTCAAATGGTTGGGAAATGGTTTAAGTTCTAGCTTTGATGGCTCAACCAATAAAGGAATTTGTGGCTTACTGACAATGGGTAACAGTTATCCCTTTGGTTTCCAAATATCGGTATCAAGTAAAGGTAAAGAGTCAAGCAATGAACTGACTTCTCTAATGGTATTTTCCTCGTCGAGGTCAAACCAAAATGGGCCAAACATTCCTTCAACAGGTCACGATAGCATTGTCTCAAAACAAAGTTATCACTGAAGCTTTTTTCATGTTCACCTCGACATGTTTCATCAATTGGGTGTTGGCCACTATAGAATACACTAAGCTCAAGTGTCATATTTCCAAAGGACAACTTCATGATACCATTTCTGCATGAATTAATGCATTTGATGTTGCTAAAACTGGGTGACCTAAAATGACTGAAATTTCATTTTTGGCATTCGATACTAGTTAAATGTCCAACAAAACAAAATCAACTGGGAAGTAGAACTTATCAACATAAACAAGAACATCATCAACAATTCCCTTTGGAATTTTTATTGACCGATCAGCCAACTGGAGAGTGATGGAGGTAGATTTTAGCTCCCCAAAACCTAAGGACTTGTATACTGAAAATGGCAATACGTTGACACTAGCTCCTAATTCTAACAAAGTTTGTTTGATCCCATAATCTCCGAACCTTGAGGAAATTGTAGGACAACCGAGGCCTTTGTATTTGACATCGATTTTCCATTGGATCTAAGAGGTTGATTGTTCAATTAAGAATGTTTGCCTAGGAACATTGGTTTCTTTTTCAATGAAAAAGTCTTTAAGAAACTTGGCATAAGGAGGTATTTGCTTAATAGCCTCTAAGAAGGGTATGATGATATTCACTTGCATAAACATTTCTAAGATGTCAACATTCAAAGGGCCCTTTTTTTGTTGGCACGAGTCTTTCAGGGTATGGAGCTTATGGGAGGAAGGGTTTAATTAGTTGTGGTTCTTGGTTTTTCTTGGGAATCGCATCCCCATGTGGTAGACTCTTGGATACTTGGGTCTCTTTTCCCTTTTTTATTGAAACTGATCTGGTCCAACCTCCTCCGGTCATTTGACCTTGTTGACTTTCCTACCACTTTTCAACGTCGAAATGGACTTGACTTCCTCATGGTCGATATCTTGGTTTGAACAAGTTCCTATTTCAAATTGACAGTTTGGATATTATTGTTGAGGTTGTTGTCACACACATTGACCCTTAGGATTGGGTACTGGTTGCCTAGGAAATTTTCATTTTCTCTATCACCCACAATAGTTGCTAACTGACTCAACTGTTCCTCCAATTTGGCTATGGCTTGATTGTTGGCTTGAGTAGCCATGTTTTTTACTTGGATAATTTATTCCAACAATTTGTGTACAGAAGACTGACTTGGTTGTGGAGTAATAAATTTATTGCTCTGGTAAGGGATACTAGAAGGTTGTTGTCTCTGAGAGTGGAATTGATTTAAGGCCATTTAGGATTGATGTTATCCATGAACTTGAGGTTGATCTTGCCTCAATGCAAAATTTGGATGGTTTATCCAACCAAAATTGCATGTCTCACTGAATAGGTTTGATCTTGTAAAGGCGTTGATGGGTTGGGTGCGCACTTTCCCAGTTGACTTTTTGGATAAAAAATTGGACATAAATGAATCGTATGTGTTGGTTCCGTGCAAATGGTGAATGGAAAGGTGTTAGGTTTACTACTTGAGACCTACATGACTGGTTGAATAACCTCAGCTATTTTCGTTTGAGCCATAAACAGAGCTTGGATTTGTTTTTTCATATTTTCTAATTGGATTTTGAAAATTAACTTTTGTTTCAGCTCGTAAGGTTCTCCTTTTTTAGTAGTGCGATCCCACCTAGAAAAATCTCATTGTTAAGAGTTTTCAAAAAACTTCTAAAAGAATTGATAAGCCTTTTCATCACCTGTTAGTTTCTAAGGTATGCACATGCTGAGAAATTGCTCGGCGGTTTGGTTAACCGCTGAGAGCAATTAACTAATAGGATAACCATTAGATAGAGAAGAAAATTGAATTTTCAAATTAGATAAATACCTCTTAGTTTTTTTGTTTTTTCTCTCTCCAAAACCTATACTGCAAATTGCTAGATACTTAGGCTATGAACAACAAATGATTTCGAGTTCGTGATCTTGTCTTCGATCGCATTTTTGTTGTATCCACGACATTGAGAATTCCGCAAAATCGTAAGTTTCCTGGCATATTAATTTCTACAATGGTATCAGAGCTATAGCTAATAGAATGAAATTAGAATTTTTGTTGCAAATCGTACTTATAGAATGAATTGCACAAATAGAATGAAATCAAGTTTTTTTTGTTACAAATCGTACTAATAGAAATAATTGACTAAAAGAAATACAACCTTTGACCTCTTCATTGTGAAGAACAATCACCTCATCTCTTTCTTTCTCATCAATCTTGGAGATCCGAACGGAAGAAACCTCCCCACACCACCATGACCCGCATAGAATAGCCCAAAAGACGTAGTGGTGAGGTCATGGCATTCACCTCTCTCACGATTTTAGATCGAGTAGAGGATATGATAAATTGCATCACATCTGACCTTGTAAAACCTTGGAGATCAAATCAGATATTCAAATCTCCTTCGAACGACTTCAAACGATGGTTGTTGTTGGCGCTTTGAGATGGGTGTTATAGAATGAGTTGTTGAGGAAGAAAACATAGAGATTTTTTTTTTCACCCTTTTGATTCTCTGAAAAAGAGAAAGAGATTACTATTGGATCTTTTTGGGCTACATTCATTCTTATTTTGGTATTAACACTCTTAGTTTTCTAAAGCCTATAAGATGGTAGAAATCCTCAATTGATTACTCTAAAGCCCAAATGAAAAAGTTGCCAAATTAAATGAAATTAAATACATTTTGGGCCTCATCTTGTTAAAAAAAAAATTTGGGCACATTTTGTTTGGGCCCCAATTATTTTTTGATTATTTACTTTTTAAGCCGTGACCATTTTTTTAGAACCCAAGAGATAAAAAAACCCACTAATAAAATACTCTAAATTCCAATAGTGGAGACTTTGTGTCTACATGGATTGTGAGTCCATATTGTATTTTTTTAACATATAGATACCCATATTCTAAATTCTCTGACATTGTAAATTTTTTCTTATTGGTTACAATGATACGAGCTCCTATTGCCATAAGGACAGAGGCACAGATAGTACAACCAAGGGAATTTGTCAAACAATTTGATGAATATAGGAAGGAGTCTAATAATTCTGACATGATTGAGCATGTAAAAACAATTAACTCTATGATACAAGATGTCATCACCATTTGAAACAAGCACATCATTTTCTTGCTTTATGAACTACTCTATCAAGACATCGGCAAAATGTTTTAGATAACATATGGAACTTGTCTAATTCACATAAAACATATTCATTGCTAGTTAAGAGTTTTGTTAAAGAATAATTGAGAAGGAAAGCCACACGAACATATGCACTCTTAATTAGGGGTGGGCATCCCATCCCACGATCCTGATCCCGTCCAGGTCTCGTCCCGTCGTGATCTAGAGTGGGATGGGATTGGGATGGATATTTTCAATCCTGCCCATCCCATCCCGTCAAGAATTTATTTGTCTAATATTTCTTATAATTAAATTTACTCAAAATACTTTCTAAGAGAAAGTTTAGGATGTGTTGAAATTAAATAAAAACATCTATTGCTTGAAAATTTACTTGCTTGATTTGGTACTCTTTATTAGGTAGAAACTTCATTTTGGATATTTTAGGTCAAATAGAACCCCATGAAAATTAATACTTTTCGCATTTTAGATTGGTTATAGGATAGTTATTCTTGTAGAAATAAAGGAAAATGATGGTTTTGGATAGTTTTACTCTATGAGTTATGTAGTTGGAGAACATTGCTTCTAATTGTATCTTATATGAATGATATTTCAACTCTAGCGAAAATATGCAAGACTGATCTATGGAGGGGCTCCTTCCATCTCTCATAATTCACTTGACAAACTAAATTCCATTGTATGGTAACCCTTCACAAATTTTATATAACATTGATATTGTAATGATGAAAGTTATATGTACATGAATTTGACATTATTGGTCTGTGAAAAACGTGAGATGAAATTATTTTTATTATTTTTCATTGGACGACTATTTAGTACATGCTCATCCCAACCCGTCCAGAACCCATTTTGGATGGGATGAGGTCTATCTTGTCCGGAACTCGAACGAACGAGATGGAATAGGGATGAAGTCCATCTCGTCCAGTGCCTACTCTGCTCTCAATGAATTCTAGTTTTAGCCATAGTAGACGTGTTGACTTGTGTTCCTTGGTTACCATCAAATTTTTTTAGGTCTATTCTTCAAGAAATAGATGAAACCATACCAAGGAAAATAATACACATTGCTTGATTTTTGTTTATTTATTTATTTTAAAATATTGTAGATATGTGTCAATATTAATGAAAGTGGCTATTTATTCATGTACTTCTTTATTATTATTATTATTATTAATTATATGATGCATGAATGTTGGTGTTAATTTGAGTGGTAGTTCTATGGTAAAGTGACATTACCTTAAGGACTAAAATTTTGCAAAATGAGACTAAGTTAGTGATAATTAAACATAAGAAAAGTGGATGATGATTAGGAACATAGTGAACTTTCGACTTTACATCTTGTGTGAATTATCATTGTTTTGGTATTCATTTGTAACAATGTGTAATGTTAGGCTTTAATAAATGTGCACATGTCTTATGTAGACATAAACCTAGACCATGGCATCAACTTCCAAGAATATTTCAACTAATAACAAAGGTGAGAAACTGAATGACGATAGCTATGAGATTTGGAACAAGAAAATCTAATATGTGCTAGAAGAGCAAGAACAACCACTATAATCTTTTAACCGTACCATAGAATAGCTTGAGGATGGCAATAGTGTCCAGCATAGAAGGGATAGATAGGTTCACAATGCCTGGAAAAATAAAATTTTCATTGCTCGCAATACATTGCTAAGCTATATGGAAAATGATATAATGCGAGAGTTTTGCAAATATGAGACACTCAAAGACATGTGGACAACTTTGAAAGAGAAGTTGGTGGAACTTTTATTACTAAACAAAGACAACTTACAATCAAGTTTGACACCTACAAGAAATGTTCAAACCACAATACGAGACAACATACTAGGCAGTTGGTCACATGTTAACTGATGAACAGTAGGTACAAGTTGTTATTAGATCCTTACCTCACACCTAACCCACAATGAAAGCATAAAAAAAATTGATGACGCTACACATTATTTGGAGCTAGAAAAGGATCACATTGAAATGACTATGCCAGAAGATACAGATGTGTATATGGATTATTCTAGCTCACATGGAGGTTCGGGCTCCAAAAGCAAATTTCATGGTGGCATTCATGGAAATGATAATGGAGTTGTCCATAAGTGGCGAAAACCTAACAACAAGCAACCAAACCAAAAATAGGGAAATTATCATGTCAATAAGAGAAACAAATCAAGAGTGAAATGCTTTAATTGTGGTAGAAAGGGTCATTATGCTCGTGAATTTCATGAGCAAGAGAAGGTAAAGACCCTTAATGCTAACTTTATTGTTGCATATGTATCAAGTTTTATATTTCTAACTAAATCTCATACTTTCTGGATTGTAGAGTCAGGCGCCACAAACCAGATAGCAAAACATCGTTATTCTGTCATGGAATATCGTCAAATCCCACTAGGAGCAAGGTGTACACATGTGGGAAATAACTCGAGGGTGGAAGTTAAAGGAATCAACATTTGCAAGTTGAGTTTGTGTGGTGGTCGAACCCTAATCCTACAAGATTTTTTGTATGCTCTTGAAATTGGGTGCAATTTGGTCTCACTGGTAGCGCTCAAGCTAGGTTTCACTTTAAACTTTCTTAGTACTGGTGTCAATATGTTCCAAGGAACAACATTTTATGATTTCAGATACTTGCCTGATGGTTTGATGATTTTGAATATTGACTATATTAGTAGTTATATCAATCCTAGTTTTTCCTTAATGGCATCTACTTCAAATAATTTGGATGATAATGTAGATGTTTGGCATACTACACTAGGTCATGTTGGCCAACAAGAAATGCATAGATTAGCAAAAGAGGGCTTATTGGGCTCAATTGAGAAAGTCAATCTATCAATATGTGAATATTGTCTAGCTAGAAAATGTCTCGTAAACAATTTGGCAAAGGAACAAGAGCGAAGAGTCCATTGCAGTTAATCCATTCGGATATTTGTGGTCCGATGAATGTTAGGGCCAGAAATGGGTCTGTATATCTTATCATGTTTGTCGATGATTTCACTCAATTCGGTTATGTCTATTTGATTTCGCATTAGTCAGAAGCTTTAGGTTGCTTTAGACACTAAGTGAATTTGGTAGATAATCATTTCGACAAGATAATAAAAATGTTGAGAACTGATCGAGGATGTGAATATCTATTTGATGAATTCAAATTTTTATGTGGTAAAAAAGGAATAGATAAACAACTAATTATTTTGAGGACTCCGTAATAATGTTGCGAAGAGAAGAAACATAACCCTTTTTGAGATGGTCAGGTCAATAATGGCACAAGCAAATTTACCTATTACTTTTTGGAGTAATGTTTTGCTAACTAATGCCCATGTACTTAACCTAAAACCCTCCAAGGTAGTTACAACAACTCCATATAAACTATCGACAGGTCGCAAACCCCATCTTTATAATTTAAGATCTTGGGTTGTGTTGTTTATTCCCACAATACTTCCCATAAATTTGGGAAATTGGGTCCTAGATGTAAAAATACTATAATTATAAGATACTTTGAAAACTCTAAAAGATATATGTTTATTGGGGAACAAGCAAGTGGTAGTGTAACTATTTGAATCACGAGATGTCGTGTTCCTTGAAATGGAATTTCGAAGAAAATGCGAGTTAAACTGTGATTTGACTCTCTTCGAAACGACCGATTCAGATGAATTGCTTACGAAAAACCAATTGGTGAATTCATTAGATAAATCAACCAAATCATCTTATCCGAGTGGGAGCTAAGCAAATAATAGTGAATTTGTTTCACAAGAAAATCAACTACAGTGTAATAGTCTTGGAAATATTCTCGTCGTTGTTTTGAAAATGAGGGTGAGGGCTTTTATTGTAGCCCCACAAGAGGACAATGAACTGAAAATGGTTGGGGAGGCTCTCACATACCCTACAAAGGAAACATGGATAAAAGCAATGGAAGAAGAAATTGAGCTAATGATATCGAACCAAGTTTAGCAATTAGTTGATTTTACAGATGGATAGAAAGCAATTCGGAACAAATGGGTTCTCAAGTTTAAGCGTAAAATTGATGAAACAATTGAAAGATATAAGGCTCGACTTTTAGCCAAGGGGTATACTCAACAAGAAAGAATTGATTATGAAGAAACATTCTATCTAGTTGTGAGATTTATCTTTATTCACCTTATTTTGGCTATAGTGGCAAGTATGGATCTTGAATTACATCAAATGGATATAAAGACTATTTTTTCTCAATGGAGAATTATAAGAAGAAATCTATATGGAATAACCTGTAGGTTTCATAGGAAGGCGAAAAACACAATCTGTAGGCTCTTAAGATCAAATTTTGGTCTAAAACAATCTTCCAGACAATGGTATATACGTTTTCATCAATCTTTAATGTCATTTGATTTTAACATGATTGATGAGGACCACTGCATATATGTAAAAAGATCCAATGACAAGTTTGTGATATTGTCAGTATATGTAGATGATGTACTATTAACAGAAAATGATAAGGAGTTTGTGATATCTATTAAGAGTTGGTTATCATCAACATTTGAAATAAAGGACATGGGTGAAGCTGCATATATAATTGGTGTTAAAATTGAGAGAGATCGTTCAAGGAGATTGTTAACTCTTTCAGCAGAATCTTACATAAAGAAGATTCTTGAACGATATAATATGCAGAATTGTAAACTTATTGACACTTCTATTACAAAAAGTGAAAGTCTGAGCAAAAGGTTTTGTTCTAAAACTTTATTTGAAAATGGACAAATGGAGAAAGTTCTTTATTCAAGTGTTGTAGGTAGCCTTGTGTGCATTATGATGTGTACGAGGCCGGATATTTGTTTTGCGGTTGGAATAACAAGCAAATATCAATCAAATCTAGGTCCAGTTCATTGGAAAGTGGTCAAGAGGATTTTGAGGTATCTAAAAGGAACTGTGAGTCACACATTGAGCTATGAAGGAAAGAATTTGCATTTTAAAGGCTGTACTGATGCTGATTGGGGAAGAGATTTAGATGAAAGAAAATCTACCTCTAGTTATGATTTTTTTTTTACTAAATAATGATGTCATTTCTTGGAGCACTAAGAAACAAACATGTGTAGCCTTATCGACAATGGAAGTTGAGTTTGTGTTGTTATCAGCTGCAGTATTTGCAGTTTGGCTTTAATCACTTGGGGTTAAGAAAGATGTAGCGAACACAATTATAGTGAGCTTTAATAACCAGGCAGCTATAGCTTTCACAAAAGATACCAAGTATCACTCTATGACCACACATATAGATACCAAATATAATTTTGTTAGAGACTTGGT
This sequence comes from Berberis vulgaris, assembly GCA_963556465.1. Classification (NCBI taxonomy): domain Eukaryota; kingdom Viridiplantae; phylum Streptophyta; class Magnoliopsida; order Ranunculales; family Berberidaceae; genus Berberis; species Berberis vulgaris. Next base: position 48,838,595 of record OY747132.1, read on the forward strand.
TGCACGAAAAGAAGCAAATGTGAAGTATATATCTACGCATAAAATGGTAGCAGATCCATTTACAAAACCAATTCCTAGAAATGTATTTAATTGTCATATCAGATCTGTCGGGTTGCCTAGATATTGTTGAGTGATTGTTAATTATGATCAAACAATGCATACTTTTTTTTTTTTTTCCTTTTTTCATGTAATAATCATAGAAAAATAATAATAAGTTTATGATTCTATTGATGCCTAATATGCTATTTTTTATTGAATGCATACACACATGATACATGAGTAGATCATGATATAAAATGTATGTCGAATAGATTGATTGGCCCTCTCACATAGGCAATCGCCTCTATGAATGTGTGATTTATAACGATGAGATAGTTTGAACAGTATGAGAGTTCAAGCTTGAATGAATGTCACCTTGATTATGGATCAAGATGAGGTCACTATGTTTAAAATCTTTGTGATCGAATATGAAAAACCCCATGATTCATCTTGTTTGTCTTAATGTCAGGTGAAAGTCATGTTTTTTGATGAAATAAATAGTAGAATAGTAGACTAAAGTTAGATGCTAAGTCAATCTAAACTATCACTTGTATGGTATTTGTAATGAGAAACACACGCGCCATAGAAAAGGAGAAAGTACCATAGCTTGTGTTTCATATACCACATGGGCAAAATATCGATCAATGAGAGTAACGAGGTATTGTCGATATCTTTTCCTCGTTATGTGAGACTTTTGAGGCTAAGATGGCCAATGGTAGCCTAGTTAGCTGGCTATGGGTGTGGTGGTTTAACCCCCACGTCTTGAGTTCTATACCCACTGGCGGCATGCTTGCCTTTAAAAAAAAAATGACCCATATTTGTACTGTTATGACTTCCACTAATTTCTTGAGGTTTGAGTTTGATGTATGCTATCCTAGAATTCTGCTAATGGTCATGAATGATTCGAGCTAATTGGGCATTTCTGGAAAAGCAATCAAATTGGAATCAAGAGATTTTAAGATGAAAGGAAGACTACATTGAATGTCACATTTCGTTATATTCACAGGTAGACCAATTATGTTTATTACATGTTTATATAATTCTGAATACAAAAATACATTACAGTAATATATTAATTGAGAGATCAGGGAGATGTTTTAATTTTCAAATGTGACGAAATGGGTCGCGGGTACTGCATACTTTCTCTGCTCATTGAAATTGCTGTGTACCTAACAGTTACATAGTAGTGAACTCTCGTGATTGGTGAGATATGTTGGTCGCACAACCTATTTATCTGTATGAACGTTGTAGTGAAGAGATTTGTTCTCTTTTGGATTGGTTCATCATGTGCAAATGAGAAATGTTAGTTTCTATGGTATGCACGTGCTGAGGAACTGCTCGGCAATTTGGTTAACTACTCAGAGCAGTTAACTAATATGATAACCATTAGAGAGAGAATAAAAATTGAGTTTTCGAATTAGAGAAATACCTCTCAGTTTTTTTTTTCTTCCTATCTTCAAAACCTATACTGCTAATTGGTGGATACTTAGGTTGTGAACAACAAACAATTTCCGAGTTCGTGATTTTGTCTTCGATCACATCTACGCATCCACGACTTTGAGGATTCTTCAAAGCCGTAAGTTTCCTGGCATATTAATTTCTACATCACCCAAACTCAAATAGTTTCCTACATTCATTGACTCAATAATGTGACAATTACTTTGGGTAAAGCTATTGTAAAAATATTGTACTAACCTCCAAGTCTCAAAAGCGTGATAAGGGCATCTAAGCAACAAATCTTCGAATCTCTCGCATGCCTCATAAAATTTTCATCATCTCTTTGCCTGAAATCTTGAATTTCATTCTGAAAGGAAATGGTTTTGGACGTTGGGAAGTATTTGCTTATGAAATTTAACTTCAATTGTTCCCTTTGAGTGATGGATCTAGAGGGTAACGAGTCTAACCACGTCTTAGCCCTTTCCTTAAGAGAAAAAGGAAACATGCGAAGCCTAACAAAATCTTGAAGGTGTTACAAATTGTCAAAAATTCATTGATGTGAGAGTAAGGATCTAGAGGGTAACGAGTCTAACCACGTCTTAGCCCTTTCACTAAAGTTTTGAAACTTGAAGGTGTTACAAATTGTCAAAATTTTATTGATGTGAGAGTAAGGATTCTTTCTCTAACCACAAGCCATAGAATGTAGGTAATAACGATATCAGATGTGGCTTCAATTCAAAATGAATTGCGGTGGTGGGTGGAAAAACAATGCTCAAGGGCTAATCATAGTTTTTTGTGGTAAAATAGTCTCGGAGAGTTCTACCACCAATATTGACTAGGTTTTTCATATCTTCAACTTTATGTTGTTCATTCCCATGATCTGCCATTGGATTTTGACTTCAAACAATGAAGAAATACTCTCAAGTGGACCAAGTGGTCTATCAATGCGAGTTAAGCATTGAGTATGGTCCCATGACCAAATGCTCATACAATAATCACAGCTCTCAAATGAGAATCGAAACTAAGTGCAATAACTGCAGTTTCACTTATAAGATGATGCACAAACAAGTCCTTGGTATCTAGCACACAATAACTTTATTATCTTTAGTCAAGTGAAAGGGACAATTGATTTTAAAACCCAATCTAATTGACGTGGAGAATGATATTGGGCGCCTCAAAAGTCAATTCTCACCCTAGTTAGATTTTCCCATATGTCTTATAAGTAAGTAGCTTATTACGTAAAAACTCCCTATACCACAACACTAAGCAAAAATGTGTTCTAGTCCGATTTTACACTGTTTGGTATACTAGAACTGGCTAATCCTTTGAAGTGTGTCTTTAAATGATCAACACACTCATTATTTCTGAACAATAAATTTAGACTTAGCACATGCTATGTATGATATTGTTGTAACACGAGCAACATAAAAATATATTGAAGTTCAAGTGCGATGAGAAAATACAAATTTAAGTAACTTTTTAAAAGATGACTTCACCACAGTAATGAGATATGTGATCTGTGGGAAAAAGAGAATTTAAACGCACTAGAAATTACCCTAAATGAATGCCTATTTTCCATGCCTACAAGCATCCGAAAATCAGGACCAACAAGCTCGAAGAATCCATGGATATTGAAGGGAAACTCAAGCCACCAATTTTGAAATTCAATGCTAATATGGTTCAATTCCAATCTAAAACCGTAAACTGAACCATATCAACTGGTTTGAAATAAATCCAAATCAGACTTAATCGAATGTGTAATGAAACAAGACAAAAATGAAATTCAGTTAAACCAAAGACCGAGAAAACTATGCTAAACCAACCTAAATCAAATCGAATTGAAAAAACTTATGTATGTATTATCTTTTAAATTTTTATGTTACATAGAAAAATAAACATATGTATCAGTTCAGTTCAGGTTCCACGTATTTTTTTCAACATAAAACCAAAAATCTAACCATCACATTGGTTTTAAAATGTTACAAACGGACTGAATCAAATTGGTCGATTTGTTCAATTATTTTGTTCAACCCTAAATCTCTAGCAAACGTATGTGAGCAATGCATATATCACTTCCACAATCAAAGAAAAATCACTTGAGCATACAAAACAATCGTTTGTAAGTTCAAGCTCCAATAAAAAGGTAACCCTATCAAAATGCATTTTTAAAAGCCATTATGAGTTGCATGTAGTATCAGGGCCTAAAATCTATCTTACAATTCACATAGGTGTTTTACTATTCATTGCTGACCGGGACAAGCATCAAATGAGAATTAGAGATAAAAGAGGGCTAGGATTGAAAGTTGGGAAGATGTTGAGCATTGAGATTCATTTTCCTCTATAATGGCATGTTTGTAAATATTAAACATGTAGAAGGACAAACATCATGATTATTTACATAATTATCGAATTTTGATATCATTGAAATGCAATTTTGAAGATCTTTCCAACAAAACCAATGATCAATATAAACACTTAAAATTTCAAAATATGTATTTTATTTTTAAACATGTAAGTATTTTTAAGATTGTCATGCCTAAAGTATAATATTTTTCAAAGAAACTGACCAACAATTTATTAAAAATTAAAACAAAGACTCCGAACATTCAATCGATTCTAATTTTAACCGAGTTTGACTCTAAAAAAATTAGTATTCTAAAGTATGATATTTTTATGAAACTAATAAAGGGCAATGGTGGGGATGGTGATGTGGGTGTCCAGTATATGATAATTAACAGTAAAAATAAATAAACATATGTGGAGTGCCAACGGCACGAGTAATATGCTAGTCTATATTACAATTCAGAGTGGTGTTTTACTATTCATTGCTGATTGGGACAACGTCAAATCAAAAGAATTAGAGATAAAAGATGGTTAGGATTGAAAGTTGGTAAATGTATTGAATTTGAGGGTTGAGAATTTTAGGATTAGAAAATGTATTGAATTTTAGGATTGAAAGTTGAAAAATGTACTGACTTTGAGGGTTGATAAAACATGTAGAATGGCAAAAATAAAGAAAACTTTTGAAAAAAGTGGGTGGAATGTACATGTGGCGGAGAAAGAAAATGATGTGTCTTGTTTTTAGCAAAATGAAACTTATCATAACTATCTAAATCGTTGTCATAACTATCTAAATCGTTGAAATGCATTTTTGAAGATCTTTCCAAAAAAAATCAATGATCAATACAAGCACTAAAATTTAAAAAATATATATTTTATAATTAAAAAATGTAAAATGTACTTCACGTCTTTAATATTTTTCAAAGCAATGAAACCGGCCGATCATTCCAAAAAAAATTGATTTGGGCATCTTAATGCACATTTTAACAAAAATCCTAAACTATATGTTTTGGAAAATTCAAAGATTGGGGAAGAATTGATTCAAATTTGACCGAGTCTAACCCTAAAATTTATAATATATATTTTTACCTTAAAATAGGCTTACAGTTCAATACTAATTGAGAGCAAAAATGGGGATAGTGACGGAGGTGTTCAGTACACAATATTTAGCAAAAATAAAATTATATGGAGTGCCAACGGCACGGGCCATACTCTAGTCTATATAACAAATCAAAATGGTATTTCAGGTTGGAAATAAAAGACAGCTGAGATTTATCCAAACATAAAGATCTAATGAATCACATAATGGGGTAGGGGAGGGTGTTTGGATGAAATTTACACTCGCATAGGACTGAAATACTCTTGCCAAAGATGAAAATTTTATTCCTATTAAACATATTTTCATATCCATAAACAAAACATCTTGAGCGTCGAAGGCACGGGAAATATACTTTAGTAATTAACATATAAGCTCACCCAACAGCTTGAGTTAATACACCCTCTAATTTTCCAAATCCTTCAGCAAACTGGGTACCTAAGGGTCAACCCAAATTTAAACTGCACCAACTACTCAACAGTCACATCCTCTATGAAAAATAATCATAACTCTCAATTTCCAACACCATCCAAGCACCGTTTCACTATGATACTAGCAAACATCTATATCTAATTTTCCTAGAAAAACAAAAGTCATTTTCTTATCTCTTAAGCCCCCTGATTTCCCAAACACCCTCACCTAATCTTGCTTAACAAATACATTCCTAGAAGAAGAAAAAGCGACTCAACACAACACCACTCATTAAGCTACTTGGAACAAGAACTGAAGTGCCCAAAGCTCATAACATAGATCAGACACATTTCATAATCATCAAAATTTTTTTGCTATTGAATGTGTTGTTGGTGAAAGTGAGGGAAATAAAGCAAAAGAACATCAACATTTCATTTCTAGCTTTGTGCATAGAAACACCACCCCGTTGAAACCAAAATGACTGAGATACCTTTTGACGTTGAAGAGTATGGAAGGGGAGTGGTGGCTGGTTATCATTCTAGTGGGGAACAAAAAATTCCCTAATCAAGTGGCTGCAGATGAAAAGCCTGAACCTGATAATTTTAATGTGCACTTTGTTGAAGAAGAAATTGGAAAATAAGCACAAGTGATCCCAACTGCTCAGGCATGGAGCTACATAGAAGCAAGTGGGGTTACTTGCCCCTACTGACTTTTGGAAGAAAAAAATTCACATGTAATTTTACGCACTACAACATATATGGTTTGTGACGACGCGCATCGCACATCATGGAATGACTCTGACAACGTTTGAGCTCACATCATCTTATGTAAGTCCAACCCTTGTTATCACGTGTAGTTTCGTGTTGTATGATGTCGAAGAAATGGGCTTCTAAACCACATCTTTTTTAGGACATCATGTCACCATGACGCTAGAATATCAACAACAACATTGCTCTTTCCTAAACAAAGACTAGAAACACTCACTACAAGAGTATCTAAATAGTGAAGAATTGAATCCGAAATCGAATGGGAGATGTTTGGATGAATGATTGTTTGGTTACATATATTGAAAAGTTTTTTATGGCATTGATAATGGAGCAATCATAAAACAATTTCAAGTACAAAAATGTGTCGAAGCAATTGTAAATAGAGTTTTGTTTAGCAATTAGGGTTATGTATGGTTATTTATGTGTTTTTCAAATAAAAAATTAGGATAAAGTAATTAATTTATATTTTATCATTAATTAACTATGACACTTCTTCTGCCCCCCTTCAACAAAAATATTGGCTTTCCGTCACTACACTACTCCTTCCTTAAAACGTGTAAGGCATGGATCTGTTGTTAGAGTACGAAATTAGTTCAGAGCCTTCCCTTAGGAGGTAACTATGAGGAAATACCTCTCACATTTTAATTTAACTATAATATCCACTTAATCACAACACCAAAAGGCCATTGATGATGCACCAAAAGGGTCCCAATTCTACACCGTACATGTGCCATAATGATCTCGAGGAATAATAGGCCTTAGCGTCAACCTGACACTGATTCGACCCAAGTGGTTGTAAGCCCACCCAATGCAGTCTGCTAGACGGACTCGAATTCTCACAGTTTCCTAAGCCCATGTGTCTCACAGCTATCCACAATACCTGTAAACCTTGCTAAGGCAAGTACCTCGAGGATCAGCTTCGGACGGTTTCCAACCAGGAATTAAATTCCAGAGAGTGTATCACATATGGAAACTTCTATCTATAGAATACTCTCGGAATGGGAACTATCTCCTGCTTATAGGAGCACATGGCTAATAGGGAAACATCCCTTCACAGCACAACTCCGAATTAAAGAAGGATTTCCACACAGATTTTCATCCCTAAAATACGCCATCGATGGCCTGGTTGAACCAAGACTCTTGCACTATAAATAAGACATTAAGTTGGTAAGCTAAGGTACGCTACAAATTTCATGTTTACAGCATTACACATTCCCCAGATCCTCTATGACTTTAGCATCGGAGTGCCATTTGCCACCACAACGATGGTTCGTGGCTCACGTGTGTTCCTTGTGCAAGTTAGCAGGCTTGCAGGTCAAGGTCAAAGCAGGGAGCAGAAAAAGAGTGCATCAGTTTGGCACCGTCCGTGGGGACAACAAAGTTCCTAACCTTTCACTAGCATCATCTCTCTTCAAAATACAAAGAGATGGTGATCACTAGATCAAGCAACAAAGGAGAACAAGGGGACACGTCAAACACTCAGATTGGAACCATACCGCCACTCTCGGCGGTGTCGGTGACGTGCGGGCAACAGACTCACACCCCCGCGCCAGTAACAACAACGACGGACCCCAGGGTAGATTTGTTGTCGTCTCAAATTTAGTAGATCGCCAAAGCGATGGAAGCTCTTGTACAACAAAACCCTCTACCCGCTAATGGAGATCATGAGCAACACGGGCCTCCATCTCCAGAAGACGACAAAAAGAGAGCACAGGAGAGTCAAGCCCTTGCTAGTTCTCATTGGACTAGAGGAAGCGATGCGGCCAACGCAGAACCGACTCTCAGAGCAGATAGGCTAGACCCTCAAAACCCTATCTGGAGAAGGGCACATGACCCATACGTGCTCTACCCCCTCTTTGTTCCACCGTTTGTGGACCGTATCATGAAGAAGGCCCTTCCAAAGAAGTTTACGCCTCCAAAGCTCGACTTCCACGACTGGACCACCGACCCATTCGACCACCTACGCCATTACCAACATGTAATAGCGCTCAAGGAAGGATTCTAGTCGGTGATGTGCAGAACTTTCCCTACTAGCCTACAGAAGTCAGCACTGACATGGTTCCACAACCTCCTATCAAAATCAATCGACTCATTCAAGATGTTGGCGAACGAGTTTCGATGCAGTTTGTTGGAAGGCGGTGCCTTCGGAAGCACACACTACATATTCTCTCTAAAGCAGAGATCCAATGAGACACTTAGAGAATACATCACATGCTTCAACGATGAGTTAACATTCATTGATGGTTGCAGCGATGACACAGCTGTGATGGCTTTCACCACGGGCCTAAAATAGGGGAAAATTTGTGAATGTCTCACCTTGGAACCCCCTTTGGATATGACGAAGCTCTTCAAGAGTGCCCAGAGGTACATCACCTTAGAAGAGTTGAGAACTGTGAAGAGAAACGGAAGGTGATAAGAAGCCCCTCATTCCTAAAGACAGAAATGAGGGAAGGATGAGTGAGGATGAAGAAAGGAGCAAGCAAAAACGCAATGACAACAGGTCAGACCCTGGTCGGGCCAGGCCAGAGAAAGCATCCAACTACGTTGGATCCAGAGCGGTGACCCCCCTCAATACTAGCCTATCGGATGTCCTGAATTCCATGAAAATCTGGAAAGATCTGAAGTGGCCCGTGAAGCAGCAGGGAGACCCCTCTAAGTGTGACAGCAGCAAGGAGGGTGGTCACGACACCAACAACTGCAAGAGTCTAAGGTACGAGCTCAAGTACTAGATCTGCAGGGGCAAGCTTAATGAATTCGTGGGCTCTGATAAGTGACCAGAAAGACCTAGAGACTGGAGAGGAGTCGGTCAAGAAAATAAAGGAGACTCCGGGAACACTCTATGTCCTTCATGGAGTCGAACCGGACGAAGACCAGTCGAACAGGTCCCGCAAGCAGACTCTACTGGATATGTGGACACATCCCGCAGATGAGGTTAGACGCGTTTACTACTTGAGGGTGCAGATCCACGTTCCCACCTTAACCTTTACAGACAAGGACCTCGAAGTAGTCCGAGTGCCATGACGATCTTGTCATATCAGTCTCTATTGCGAGGTGGGAGGTAAAAAGAGCTCTAGTAGATACGGGAAACTCGTTCAATGTCTTGTCTACAACGTGTTCCGTGGTATGGACCTCAAGGAAAATCTGACATCCTCCGACTACCCACTGATCGGATTCAATGGAGAAAAATGCTTCTTGATCGAGAGGATAAAGTTAGGAGTAGTGGCAGGAGAGCCACAACTCAGAAAGGTCATGTTCCTGGACTTCATGGTATTAGACGTGCCGTCTACCTACAACCTTATCTTGGGAAGACCATGGCTCCACCAGATGGAAGCAGTGGTCTCCACCCTTCACCAGTGTGTTACGTACACTGCTAACAACTCTGAAGGAACGATACGTGGGGGCCAACCTATGGCACGAGGCTGCCATTATGCTACACTGAAGCAAATAGAATGTTCCTAGATCCAATATTATCCCACAATGCAATCTGAGCTAGTGACTGCAGACGAATCACCCACTCACTCGAGATCCCAACAGCGATGGCTCATTTCGAAAAAAGGGGACAATCAGACGATACAGGAGCAATTTGCTCCTCAACCCAGCAAAATGGAGAGGTCAATGCAGACAGGAGTACAACCCCCCGACATTTCGTTGTCGCGGAGATTAACTCCCACGCAAGGCTTACTCTTCAGTAGACTCAAGGACATTAGCGAAGCTCAACTGTTCGCTAAAAGTATCAACGATCCAACAAAGGCCATGTGAATTCAATTCAAGACCGGGTCGACTTCTTTCCCCAATAGTTAGTCTATTTTAGTTGTTTATTTTCCTTTCCAGAGTCAATGTAGAGTTTTAGTTCTTAAAAACTTATATGATTTGCAATCATTTAAGAAATAAAAAAAAAAGAATTACGCAAATACACTCTATTGATTACTGGAAAGATGTAACAACGGGCACCCTAAGGCGGATACAAAAGGCTACATAAAGTAAATACTCGTTTAAACAGCACGATGCCAGAAGAGAGCAAAGATACCCCAAGTAAACTTCACTTAACGATTCCTCCAAGAAATATGCCCCAAGATCAAGGACAAAAGTGCAAAAAGGGGCTGAGAGTATAGAACAGCCGATTGTTCCACCAAATCACCCCCAAAAAGTGACCCGACAATAGCAACACAGAACTTGCAATGAGTTGCTGACTTTCTCAAATGGCTTCCGGCCTCCCGAAGGAGGTAGAAGGGGGTAAATGAAGATGGTCACAAACGATGGAGCGGTCAAGGTCTCACAGTGTTGCCAAGCAAGGACACTTTTCCCATGCACGATATTCGGGGTGACTGAGAGATACCACTCCCAGAAGCATCGACGCATCTGCCAACACTTCGATGAACCATAAGCTAGCAACAAAAACCGCATACATGCGGGCATAACGGCACAAGGTAACACCGAAGTGCAAGTGAATAAACGACAAACTTATCCCTTGGGAGGGAGTTTGTACTTCTTCTCCGCAACATGAGAAGAAATTATGAGACCTCTGTAAAATTATTAGGTGCTCACCCAGAGTAGTTGACCACACATAACATCGATTTTTATCGTGGCTGATTGGCACAAATGTTAGAACATTTGAAGACTCCAACAAAGGAGATCTCCCTTCAGTCTTTGGAAAATCCAAAGCATTTTCTTCAAGTACGAACATTACAGGAGATACGCTCTACAAAGGATAGTGGCTACAACGATGAAGAAACGCTATTATATAGACATGATGGTTCACCAAACGGGCGCTTTTGCATTAACTGTCGGCATTGAATATCGTATGGGAAACAAGAAGACGATGGTTCCCAAGGAAACTGCACAGGTCCAAGTTCGTCCAATCAACGAGGCTGCATCCAACCCCATTAATTGAAGGGGAGTAACCAATACTCAACCGTCTCGCAATCCATGTCGTACATGTGCTACCATGCAATCTACACCGTACACGTAGCACATTGCGTACAAGAAACCCTAGATCTCACTCTAACGACCCATGGGCTCGGCCAACTATTCAAACAGTATTCTACCACGTGCCTGACATGAGCATTAGAAACCCTAGTCATTCCTGACACACAGATCACACATGCATACCGCAAGGTGATTCAAGGTACTCCCGTCTCTTCATAACTCTTCCACACACCGCACTCTGCTTGCGGACGTAGGCTCGTGCGCCCGTAGTTGGCAGAGCCTCCACCTAGTCGAGCAAGCTTAGTCAGCCTTAGCTGACGACGTCGACTTTCGGTTCTTTCCGACACCTAGTCCGCCCAGCGCGGATGCCGATGGTTTAGGAAGTGGGAGTCTAATCACCGTTGTCACGCCTGGTAAGCCTAGTTGATAACGACTGGTAACGACAACTTCTTATCAAAGCCCAGACCTGTAGCCTCCATTTCGCGGGTATAGATGGTCTGGAAGGTGGTAGCCTAGTCAGTCCTGAAATGATTTTGATGGCTCACCACGAGACCACTGTTATTCTACAGACCATGGTCACTGAATTACCAACCCTGAATTTGTAGACCCCACTGCGCGAGCGTAGATGGTTTAGAAGGTGGGAGCCTAATCAGTCCCGAACTGATTTCGACCGCTCGCCACGGGACCACTGCTGTTTTACAGACCATGGTCGCCAAATTACCAACGCTGAACTTGTAGCCCCCACTTCACGGACATAAATGGTTTAGAAGGTGGGAGCCTAGTCAGTCCCGAACTGATTTCAACAGCTCGCCATGGGACCACTGCTCTTCTACACACCATGGTCACCGAAAACTCCCAAATTTGTAACCTGATGCGCACAGGTGTAGATGATTTGAAGGTGGGATCCTATTCAGTCCCAAAATTTTTTCGATGGCTTGCCATGGGACCACTTCTCTTCAACATGGTCCCTGAACTCCCTCGTCTCAAACTTGTAGCCCTCTACGCGCGGGTGTAGATGGTTTGAAAGGTGGGATACTAGTCAGTCCCGAACTGATGTCGACGTCTCGCCATAGGATCATCGCTCTTCAACAGACCATGATCGCGAAATCCTTGCTCCCCAAACCTGTAGTCTACTCTGCTCGGACATAGAAAGTTTGAAAAGTGTGAGCCCTTCCTAGCCGTCGTCAATAACGTTTATCTGGCCTAAGAGCCAACTAGAGGGAAGAATACGGCTCACCACACGACCACTGCTCTATTTCGAAAAAGCAGTCGCAAAGATGAATCAAAGCTCAAACAGCGTCTTCAAACTCACACGAGTTGACATTCTTTTACCATCAAAGGCTGCTCATGCCGACTCATAAGTTGTCCCGCCAACTCGCGAACGAGTGCTACATGGAATACTAGCCCGAGCTTGCGATACCTAACTCGGGGTAAGTGCCCAAGGTCAAAGACAACGCATGTGCTCGACTATCAAAGTTCACTCATGCCAACAATAGCAACCGACAGTCAGATGGGCAAATCGAGCCCCCAGCGGCTTACCTTAAGAATGGGCAAAAGTTTGGGAACATAGCCCGCTTTTGAACCATTCACGGAACGCCCACTATCGGAAGTGATTAAGCAACAATGACTACTAGTCACTCGCAACGTAAACGGCCAAACTTTCAATAGCAGACAAACCACTCGACTTCCTATTGACCCAACCAACCTATGCCAAAGTAAAACGACAAGGCAAAACGGAAAACACACAAGAAGGATAACTAGCACAAAATGGATACGTACTCAAGGTAAACCTGTTTTCATTAACAGTTGAAACAAAAAATGTACAAGTGTACAAAGTTTACTCCTTATAAGGAGAAGGTACAATAACAGAAGAGCTAAGTTTAATGGAGGAGGGAGAAATAGTTGTGTCCGTACACGCTACATTCTGAGCATCATGATCCAGACCGTTCTCTTCGTCTGATGATGCAGAAGCCACTGACAAATCTACAAATTACATCTTCTTATAACGATTGAGGTCCTATTCCAGATGCTCCTCCTTCATCAGCGCCAGCAGCTCCAATCTACCATGTACAATCCAACGGAATTCACACTTGCCTTGCTCATGGGGAAGCTCTTCCTCACGCGTGTTTTCCTCAGCAAGTTTATGCTCCAATAACTTCAGCTTGCAAGTCAGTGCATCGACATTAGACTGTTTTGTAATTAGACTTTTTTTTACAGCATTGAGCTCATGTTGTTCAAGTTTAAGCCGGTCCTCAGCCTTCCTCCCCACTCGAGCATTAAATTCCACATCGGACTCCAACTGTTGTTTCTGAATAGCCTAATCAGCCTTCTTCAAGGCATTCTCCTCAGCAAATGACCGCAGTTCAGAACACGGCAGTCACGAAATTTCTCCACAGTGTTTTGCTCCTCTGGGGTAAAAGGAGTAGTAGGAAATCATCCTGCGAGGGAACACAAGCAACAATTAGCATACAATCAAGCGCGACAGAATCAGAAGAAAAAGATATACTTACGAAGTGACTTGAACTCTTGTTCGAGCGGACGAATACTTTGAATCCGCAAGAGCCAAGAAACAATACGTGTGCCAAGAATTGAAGTCATCAGGCAAATTCTCAAAGCAAGCCAGCGACGTCATTTTACAAACAACGTGATCATTCAACCGAGGAGAAGTCATCAACTGGATTATCCGAGGAGTCACGCAAATGCCAACATCCTTCGCCCTAATCAAAATGATAAGAATGATCTTGTACTCATTAGATACCAACTGGGCAGGAGGAATTCCAAGGAAGTCCAAAAAGTCCCAAATCACATCTAGAACAGGAAAATGGACTCCAGTTTGGAGCATCTTGCAGTGCAAACAAATAAACCCCACTGGTAGAAACATTGGTGTCTGATCATCCTTCATAACATATAATGGCAAGTTCTCAGGGACCCCAAATTTTGTCCGAATTTCAGCAAGGCACTATTCAGAAAGCAACCTGTCTTCAAAAAACTCAAGGCCCTTGGCCAAAGTTGGGTCATCAAGATGGTTTTAATGAGCCATGAAGAACATGAATAATATTTTCAAACAGAAGATGAACAGAGCAAGATCTCTAAAAGTAAGAAAATAGAAGAGTTAGTCTCCATACAAAGGATGACCTAAATAGGGATGTCATTCCCGCCTTTTCTCTACTGAACTGACGTACATTCAATTAATGAAACGTGCGGCTCAAGCAACGATTCAGACTCAATCATCATGAGCCGCGTATCTTTTCAAGAAGTTACTTAGCAAACCGATGTGATGGCCCACTAACTCGGAGGGAGTAGCTTATGATGCACCAAAATAGTTCCAATTCTACGCCGTACATGTGTCATGATGATCTCGAGGAATAACAGGCCCTAGCGTCAGCCAACCACTCATTTCGCTTAAGCGATTCTAAGCCTGCCCAAGGCAGTCCGCCAGACGGGCTCAAATTTTCATAGCCTACTAAGCCCATGTGTCTCACAACTATCTTCAATACCAGTAAGCCCTGCTAAGGCAAGTATCTCGAGGATCAGCTTCGGACGGACAATTACAGCAACTTTTCGCTTCCAACTAAAAAGTAAATTCTAGAGTATGCATATCATATGGAGACTTCTACCTATAGAATATTCTCAGAATGCGAACCATCACTCGCGTATCTAGAAACACATGGCTAACAGGGAAACTTTCCTCCACAGCACGATTCCTAATAAGAAAAGGATCTCCACGCAAATCTTCTTCCCTAAACTACGTCATCGATGGCTTGGTTGAACCAGGACTCCTGCACTATAAATAAGACATGAGGTTGGTAAGCTAAGGTATGCTACAAATCCCTGTTTACAACATTACACTTTCCTCAGATCCCTATCTAACTTTAGCATCGAATAGTCATCGGCCACCACATCGGTGGTCTGTGGCTCACGTGCGTTTCTTGTGCAGGTTAGCAGTCTTGTAGGTCAATGTCAAAGCAGGGATTGAAAAATGACTGCATCACCCATTTCGGCAAAAAGCGTTAGCAAAACTGCAGGCCCTCCCATGGCCATGGCCTTGTTGCCATGCTTATATAGGGTTAATTGTTGTTTGCCCCTATCATAATTAGCTAATTAGATAAGGCCCCCATTATTAATCCGTATTGCACTTTCCCCTACAACTAGCAGTCAACATGCATTGACCGTCTATTTTCAAAATAAATTACCAAAATACCATTGACAAATCAAAGGCTGAGATTGAATGTTTGTATCTTGAACATCTCATCTAAAAAAATGGAAGGATCCAATTGAAATGATAAACGTATCTCGAGCAAAATCCAATAATTGTTATAAACAACCTCGTCTTCTTCCCTATGCCCTTTCTTCCTCCCTTCTCCCTGGTACGCACCCCCACCCACCCCTTCTTCCTTTCTCTTCCTTGATTCGTAGCCCTTCCCCCACCCCTGTTTCCTCCCTCTTCCTCCCTGATTCCCAGCCCCCATCCATTCTTCCTCCCTCCTCCTCCATGATTTGCAACCCCCCTTCACCCGTGCTTTTTCCCATCTCATCCTTGATTCGCAGCCTCTCCCACACCCTTCCTTTAATAAAGCCAAAACTCCTGCACTCAAATTGAGTGAAAAAAGGACACTCACCCTGACACTAGCAGCATAACAGCTCATGGGGTTCAAACCCAACTCCTCCACTTCCACCACAACCACTGAACAATAGGGTTTTGGTCATCTTTTTGTGTTCTTCCCAAAACATAAAGACAAAAAAAAAAAAAAAAACTCTCATCTTCCTCTTCTTTCAATACTAGTTGTTCTACTACTACTAACAATATAATTTTATTCACCCAAAAAAAAACTCAATCAACCATCTCCATTTTTTGCTCTCGTGTTCTTCTTCACTCTCCTTGTTTTCACCATCTCCGCTTTTGAACCCATCTCCCGCATTGTCCACTCATTCTCCCTCATTGAGTACCACAGAAAGGTAAACCGTGTCAACAAATACAATTACAAGGCCAAGAAAACGAAAAAGAGTTATGTTTCTACTGTTTTGCAAGGGGTGGGGTTCTCTTTAGGAAATGATCCAAGTTCATGAATGACTTGATTACTTCTCATTTGGATGAGGATACTAGAATTGAAGACCTTCTATTATTTCTTCGAACTATGCATCGATCTAATATTCTCACTAGATATGATGTTGTAATTAATTTTTCCCTCTCATTCACATTCTTCAACCTTCTCAACCACAATTCTTCAAGAAAACGAATTGTTCCTCAAGTTTATTAGCTCCAATCCAATGAACAAAATTCAGAGCTTAGTAAGAAAAAACCAAGTGGAAATCGAGTGCTTCTATGGGGACCTAGAACTCACAGCAACAATACTATAAACCAAGTAAGAGAAATCATTCCTCTATTGTTTTTGATGAAACATCAAAATAGATTGATCATCACAGCCGTACACGTGGCATAGAAACCCATCACGAGGATACAACGTCCAACCTATTGGGCCAGGTCATAAAACCCAAGAAGAATAAATCAAATTACAGAGGCCCAGACAAGGCCTGCCAATGAGGAGACGAAAACAGGGCCTGAATCCAGGCCCGAGCGAATCAAAGCCCGAATTCAGGCCCGACACGAGTTCTCTCATAAAGAAGAGGAATGTTTCACCAAAAAAGAGTGGTTGGGGGAGTTACGACTCCACGGACGCATCTCCATTAAGGGACTAATACAGGAAACATCTCCTTCCGTTGTGCCTCTCATGCTTAAGTCACGCAGAGAATTAACTGCAACCATTATAAAAGGTAAAGGGAATATTCAACACAGGTATGCAACTCCAACTGAGTTTAATGCAGATTAACTTCATTTTTCCAATAGAGTTGCCGACTTAAGCATCGGAGTGCCATCGGCCACCAAAAAGGTGGTATTTAGTAGTCTAACAATTGTTTTGCAGGGTAAAATCACAGGAAGACGATTTTTTGACGCATCAGTGTGGCGCCGTCTGTGGGGATTGACGAGTTTCCTTTCTAGAAACAAAATCCACAGTGATAAAGCTCACCATAACCTGATAAAAGATCAACAAGCTGTCAAAGCAAATTGCGCATTCTGCAGATTAACCCAGTGATGATCACAACAACTCTCCTACTGACAACAATGTATTACTAATAGCTCACGAAAAAGAAGCAACTCAGATCATTGGACCAGTGGCACCCGAAAATGCAGATCCACAACATGCAATAGCCCAAACATTCGGCGACACTGCCATGGATCCTCGGGTAAATCTACTAATGGCCAGGATGAGTTACATGACAAAGATGTTGGAGAAAATCACCCAGGAGCGCATTCAGCCAACTGATCCTATTCAGGCACCACCACTACAGAACTTCGCCAACCAAACTCGAGGAAGTGACGAGCTCCCTCAAAGCAAGACTCCACTATGTGATGGGACGCTTACCGAAATCCCGTTCAGGATAGGAGTCATGGATCCCAACATACTATACGATTTAGCAAAACTGCCATTCTCTGACGCCCTTATGAAAACGACAATGCCAAAAAAGTTCATCCCACCAAAGTTTGAAGTATATGATGGTACTACCGACCCAACTGATCATCTGAGACATTTCCACCACATGATGGCCCTGAAGGAAACCACAGAGTAGATCTTATGCAGAACATTCTCGACTAGCCTGACATCCACAACAATAAATTGGTTCAACAGCCCACCACCAAGGTCAATAGATTCCTTCCAAGCTTTGGCCATCGCTTTTATCACCAGATTCATCGGGAGCCAGAGGATGAGGAAAGAACTATACTACCTCCTGCATATCAAACAGAAGCTCGAAGAGATAATACGGGAATATGTCACTCTCTTCACCAATGAATTGACAATGATTGATGGATGTAGTGACAACACAGCCGCTGCAACCTTTGTTGTAGAATTGAAGAGAAATCCCTTCTTTGATGCTCTTAACCTGGAGCCTCCAAAAGGCATGGTAGTTTTGCTAAAACTAACACAAAAGCACATCTCCCTTGAGGAGATGGAGGCAGCCAGGAGGAAAAATGATCAAGAAAGAGATAGTTTTTCAAGGAAATGGGGAAAATGAGGAAAGAAGAAAGGATGACAGACAACGGGAGGATAGCAACCAATCAAAGAAACATCAAAATGGCGGAAAGAATCCGAGAAGCTACAACCAGTGCGGCCTCGACACGAAAGAGTAACGAGTGTGATGAAAACACGTACAAGCAATATACAGCCTTGAAAACAAATCATGCAAATATACTGAAGCACATAGCGAAATGGGATAACGTCAACTGCCACTTCGGATGAAAGGATACCAGGAAGGAAGAGACAAAAGCAAATATTGTTCCTTCCATAAGGATCATGGGCACGATACCGAAGACTGCTATAATCTAAAAGCCAAAATCGAGCACTGAGTTCAAAAAGTACAAATCGACGAGCTCATCGGAATGCCAGAGAAACAGCTCACATGGAAGGAGAGAGCTGATAATGTTGCGGGATCGAAAGAACAGCACAGATAGCTAATATACGCCTTACATTACGTAGCCAGAGGAAGCAAAACTCATGAAGCGGCCAGGAAAACTTCTCACTCGAACTGATTTATATCAGAAGAAGAGTGCTAACGAAACCAGACAGCTATTTCACGAATGCACAAAACAGGGATAAGTCTGCATCAACCAACTAATACGATTAAAAAAATCCTACCAACGGATGCAAGCTTGACCCGAATCACTAACGAAAAAACTGACAGCAACAGATTCAACTGAACCCCGATGGTTGACACCAAACACGGAGCCAGCATCAGCATGATTGAACAATTTGGTGTTGATGCGGACATGATTGGACAATTAGGTGTTGATGTGAGCATGATTGGACAGTTTGGTGTTGACATGAGCACGATCAAATAGTTCAGTGTTGACAAAAACACGATCAGACAGTTCGGTGTTGATAAAAGCACGATCGAATAGTTTGGTGATGATGCGAACATGATCGAACAAGCCCACACTACTCAGCCATCGAATAGAAAAGCAACTTGAGCCTGCCAGTCACGATAGCATATACGACATACGAGGATCAATGTAAAGCAAAGAAAAACAAAGCAACAAAAACATCAATCTGTAATACGAAGATCAACATCGAGCAAAGGAAGACAAAGTAAATCATACTTCAAACCAGCGTAGATACTTTAACAGTTAAGGCTGGTGAAAACATCAAAAAAGGGCATATCAATAAGATTACGAATTCAAAACGCACATTTTTTGCGTGGACAATAGAATAGATACATCAAAGAATTAGCCATACAGAGCAATCGACGTATATAGTAACAAGTAACCACGACAAAAGTTGGATATATATAAACATCTGGTTTGATCAACCACGAAGTAAAGGTTGGACACCCGAGTCAACTTAACACAAAAACTTCGAGTTGACAAAGATGTCGAGTTAACGAAGTAAAGGTTTGACACTTGAGTCAACTTAACATTACAAATTTTGAGTCGACCGAGATGTCGAGTTAACGAAGTAAAAGTTGGACACCCGAGTCAACTTAACACAAAAACTTGGAGTCGACCGAGATGTCGAGTTAACGAAGTAAAGGTTGGACACCCAAGTCAACTTAACACAAAACTTGGAGTCGAACCGAGATGTCGAGTTAACGAAGTAAAGGTTGGACACCCCAGTCAACTTAACAAAAAAAACTTTTAGTAGAATGAGATGTCGAGTTAACGAAGTAAAGGTGACACCCGAGTCAACTTAACACAAAAACTTTGAGTCGATAGATGTCAAGTTAACGAAGTAAAGGTTGGACACCCAAGTCAACTTAACACAAAAACTTCAAGTCTACCTAGATGTCGAGTTAACAAAGTAAAATTTGCACACCCAAGTCAACTTAACACAATAACTTCGAGTTGTCCGGATGTTAAGTTAACGAAGTAAAAGTTGGACACCTAACACGGTCAACACGAAAACTTCTAGTCAATAGAAACGTCGAGATAATGAAGTAAAAGTTGAACAAACAAGTCAAATTAACACAAGAACTTCAAGTCGACCAAGACATCGAGTTAAAGAAGTCAATGATCAACGAACAAGGACTTAACACAAGAACTTCAAGTTGACGGACACATCGAATCAACGAAGTTGGAATTAAAGGAACAAATCAACATGATGTGAGGAAGTACAAGCAAAAGCAACTTTTTGCAGCAAATCAGGAAAGATAACATTAACCCACCATTAGATGAATGACGAGCTAAAGCACAAAAGCAGCTACAAAAGAATTCAAATTAAAATCGATGACAACTACAATCGAACTGAAAAGAAAAGAAAAGAAAAGAAAAGAAAAGAAAAAACAAAAATTCATTTTTATTGATAATACTATTCTGTTACATCCGGAGAATGAGATAAAAAAGTAGGGGAAGAAATGGAGGCAGGATCCTCACCCACAAGAATAGGAGAAGGACTATCTTCAGGAGAGGGGGACAGTAATGACTACAGGGTGCTCGAGGGTAGAAGAAGCAATGGCTCCTCAGCTACTGGAGCAGATTCTTCAACATTGTCATACTTGAAAGCTTCTCCAACCAAGTGACAATACCTGCACAAATCTTTGCCAAATCCCTCGATATAGTCAAGAAGCTCAACTCGTCCGTCAACAACTCACTTCCAATCTTCGGCTTCAACAATATTGAGCCTATCCTTGGCAACAACAAGTTCAATTTTGGTCGCGACAAGCTACCCCTCAGTGGTGGAACACATATTGAAAGCATCTGCCTTGACATCATCGAACGCAACAATTATCTGTCCCACCCGACTATTAGCGGTATCATACATAACAAGTTGCTCCACTTTAGCACAAGAAACTTCATCAAAAGCTTTTTCTCAGCGGAAAACTCTTTTTCCACATCGGGTAGACGGGTACAAATCCCATCCATCTTGGCTTTCAAATAGTCAAGCTCAACAGCAACCAACGACTTTCGAACAACCCCTGCAGTTTTCTCCGATGACACGCATTGCACTTTCAACACATCAAATTGGGAAAGAACATGAGAAAACACCAGCAACAATGTCACCAACCTCCTCTCCAAAGAAGCCACTTGATCACGACCAGCTCGATAGACTGAGCCCATCACCCCAGCATAAGCGAAATGATTCATCCCATCCATTATCTTTTCAAGACCGTGATCAATGTCATCAAATGGATCCATTATGGTCATCGAAGGCCTTTCACTAACAGCATATGCCATTCATTTACCAATCTTTGTGCACCGTCTTGCACGTCAAGCTGAGTGAACCAACAAAATTTGTCGTCCGACTTGATACAGTATCATTTGGGCCAGCCTCAGTCCAACCAACCCGTGGATGAAGAACACTAGGATCCGAAATCACTAAAGAACCACCCCCGGCAGTTGAAAGGGCAGAAGGAATAGTAATAACAACGAAAAAACCACTTTTGCCTTCCCGTCGAGAAACATCCATGGCAAGGGCAGGACTAGGGTAATGGCGGAAGCAAGTGAACCCTGACGAACAGGAGAAGAAACTAATAACCCGGCTGCTTCGCTAACATCAATAGAAGGAAAGTGAACCTTGAAATTCTGACCACCACCAATGTCTCTAGATTGCTCCACCGCTAGCTGGAGCATTTTTCATTGATAACCCAGGGATTATCATTGGACAACTCAGTAGCGTCCGAGACACCATAAGCACAAATGATCTTCTTTTCATTATCGTCCAACAGACGAATAGTCTCCTTCTCTCTATTTTTCAATGCAAGCCTCAGTTTATCAACCTCCTCGAAAGATTCACGATCATCTTTTGCAACATCGTTGTGGGAAGGATTTGGGCGAGAGGCAACCCCCTTAACATCCTAAACAGGATTCGGACGGGACACAACCCGATCAGAACCACGATTAGAAAGTCATTTCTTCCACAAAACTCGACCACGGTCTACAGGCAATCACCTCACCGGACTCATAGACCTTGCAAGCTTTCTTTTTCGTGAAACAGGGACTGTGATACTAACAGGAGAATCGAGATCCATAACATGTCGTCCGAACTCACTTCCCAATCAATGCTAGCATCACTAATGCCAGCATGAGCAGCGCGGGCAGCAAAAGCCTCAACATGAGACTCAGTAAATAAAGCTCGTTCCGCTTCATTCACTGTTTACAAACCACTACGCTCCAGGATACCCTTGGAAGAAAATGCCTCCACGGGAAAACGATGAAGTTTCGAGAATCAATCACTGATCCTCTACTTTTCGACAGTTAAGTGAACATTCTTCTGCTTATTGGGACTCAAAATGATTGAAAAATAAAATGACCTTGCAATTGAAAGTAGCCAGAGTTCATAAAAGCATAAAACCAAAACTGCAACCAATCGCAGATGTCGTCACTAAGTTTCCTGAAACAATGTGGCTAACGGGGGAAGCAGATATCCATGTTCACCAACAGACCAACCATCGAATGAAAACCCTCACAGCCAAAGGAATGCCGGATAGAATAGCCCTCGCGTAAGAAGAAACCATAACCATCCAACCATTTGGGCAGGAGGAATGCCCAAGAAGTTAAGATACTCCCAGAACAGCTCCAAAACTGGGAACCAAAAACCAGAAGAAAACATACACAAATAATGTGTGATGTATCCAGCCTTTGGATTACAAGGGCTATCATCCTGTCCAGGCAAGATAATCTCGAGGTCGGGCGGGAGATTATAATCAGAACGAAGATTGTCCAACGTAGCCTAAAAAGCTCTTTTGGGAGAATAATGAGCCTCACACAAAGTTAGGGGCTTACCGCTTAGCTTGTCACCAACAGACATTGTTGACGAACAGAGAAGTAATGAAAATGAAGAAGATAAAAGAATGAGAAAACCCTAACATCAAAGATAGCGCGAAAAGGGAAAATGAATTCGTCACATCTCCTTTTATAAGACCGGTCAATGAAGTGACAGCTCGTGGGACAGCGTGCGAGATATGATTGCTACGCAAAATCCCAAAATTGTTCACAAAAATGAACGAGTAAGCAAAAAATTGAGACACCAACTCGTGGAAAGTTACTAACAACATTAAATACAAGGTATAGATGGAATTGAAAGGCAAACCGTCATAAAGTTAGTGTTCACATCAGCATGCCCACAACTAAAGGGGGAGTAGCTGATGATACATCAAAATAGACCGATCATCACAACCGTACACGTGCACAGAGACCCATCACGAGGATATAGCGTCCAACCTATTAGGCTAGCTCATAAGACACAAGAAGAATAAAGCCAATTACATAGGCCCATACAAGACCTGCCATCAAGGAGACGTAAACAGGGCCTTAATCCAGGCCCGAGCGAATCAGAGCCCGAATCCAGGCCTGACACAAGTTCTCTCATAAAGAAGAGGAATGTTGCACCAAAAAAAAGTGGTTGGGGGAGTTACGCCTCCACGGACGCATCTCCATTAAGGAGGAGACTGTTACAGGAAACATTTCCTTCCGTTGCGCCTCTCATGCTTAAGTCACACAGAGAATTAACCGCAACCATTATAAAAGGTAAAGGGAATATTCAACACAGGTATGCAACTTTAATTGAGTTTTATTGAGATTTACTTCCTTCTTCCAATAGAGTTGCTGACTTAAGCATCAGAGTGCCTTCAACCGCCAAAATAGTGGTCTTTGGCAGTCTAACAATTATTTTGCAAGTCAAAGTCACAAGAGGACGATTTTTGGGCGCATCAATTTCCATGTATTTACATTGTATTGGTAGTGTCATGCCCCGATTTTTGAGAAAACGAAAATCCTAAATTCCATGTAGGAATAACCGTTTCCCCAAAACTCAGGACGTGAAAATTCAATAACAACATAACGTTTAGCAGCAACAACTAAAATGTAATACCCATACTTTTTCACTGTCCTTATAAATATGATTGTATATATAGTGTTTCAATTTATTATTTTTGTATTCTAATTAAAATATTATATATACGCAGGTAACAACCTCGTATCTATGCATGTTTGATGTATGACTTTGTATGATGTGAAATTTTTTTTATAAGTATAGGATTTGAATAACTTCTAATCTAAAAATGTATATATTTATTTAAAATCTTATTTCTTTTGCCAATTTGTATTTTTTTTTAAATTCACATTGCTTTCTTACCTTTCGAATCTCGGGATGAGATTCTTTTGAGGTGTGTATATTGTAATACCCACCTAATTACACAAATATAAATAATATTTACTCATAAATTTGTAATGTATTATAATTTTATAATGTGTAAAATTTGTTTTATTTTTAGTGGTTAAATGAGTAGAAAGTGTGTGTACATTTAGCAAAATAATAAAATTAGGAAACCCTAATTAGAGCTTTATAAAAGAGTTGGAAAAGCCTAGCCTCATTATTTTTTTAACACACACAAAATAATGGGAGAACTTATGTAAAAAATTAGGGGAAAGAGGTGCAACAAGAAGAAGAAAAAGAATGCATAACACCGGTGAGTCTTCTTCATTCTCTTTTACTTTTTTAGATTAATCATTAATTAAGGTTAGGGTTTAATACAAATATAAATCTGAAATTTGAAATTTTTATTGTATTTTCGTAGGAATTGGTTGAGTTAAAAGAGAAAACCTACAACCAGGTTTTTATTTAAATCCTGTAATAAATACAGCTTTGCGCAGTCTTAGTATTTTCAGTGGATCAAGACCTTCTAGAGGTTAGAATACTTTTAAATCAAATCCGTAACACACGTATGAAAAACATACCGTTGGTTTGGAGTTCATCCAACAGTTAGATCTCCCTCGAGGTCGAAACAAATGTCACTGATTGAATTTTAGAAATCCCTGTATGTAAAAGTTTTGGTAGAAGTTAGTGAGTTTTCCTCTATTCTCTTTTCATATATTTTTTATTGGTAAATTTTTTATATGTGATATGGATATTTTTTTTATACCTAATAAGCTTGAAAATTATATTTGGGATGAAGTGGAATTTGAGAAATCATGGTCGGTTGAAATGAGTAATTGGATTTTGATGGGGTTTTGGTTTGTTAGAATATGTCTCTTTGTGTAACCATCATGCATTGTTACTTGTTATTTTGCGTCTTTGTTTAAAGCTATTATGACCAGGTGAGGAGGTTAATTGAATTTCTCAATTTTCTCTCTGTTAGAAATTAGGTAGTTTTGGATATTTGTAAATATCATTTTAAGAAGAGATTTTCGGGATGACTTGGGTATTAGTATTATTTTGTAAAATTTGTATTTGCATTTTTGTGTTATAACTTGAAATGCGTGTTTAGTATGTGATCATACTGTAAACTTGAATTTTAAGGTTATGCAAATTGACATGCTAATCCTTATACTAAATGAGTGTGAATCCATATGGTGTTATAGAAAAATTTCTTATGAAAATGTTATTTATTTCCCCAAAAAGAAAAGGTGAATAATGTGGTCGATGTGTTTATGGTTGACAAAGTGTTAGCCTAAAAGAGTCTTGAAAATTATTTGATTTTTTTATGCACTTTTCCACAAATCCGAAGAAAAAAAAATGAAAAATGTGTTTTGTATACACACTTGCTTGTATACGTGTGATACAATTTTGGATATGCAGACTTGCTTGCATATCAGTGCACCGTTCCATGTGAGTTCGGTAGTACGTGTAGTATTTAGGAATGTTTGCCATGGATTGAACTTCGGGTGAGATGACATGTTCCTCGATGTGGCACCCCACTTGGAACATGTACGCTTCTAGTGGTTTCGAAGGCAAGGGAGGCACACTTGGGTGAGGTGTGTTCAGCACAAGGAGGGTAGTGCAATTGTGGAAAATAAGCGAGATTTTTGTGTATGTGCATGATTGCCTTAATGGAAGAAACTAAATGCTCATTCGACCTTATAATGAGAACTACATGTATTTGGTTGACATTTAAATAATGGTGATTATGAGTATGATCTGTATTTATTTAAAAATAATTGTATTTATGAGGATCGATAAATTAGGAATTTTATTCATTAATTTCTAAACGTTCTGTGCAAGATGGTAAGTCTACTAACATTTTTTTTTGTCCGACCTTCACTTTGTAAGTGTTGTTAAAATAAATATATATTTTAAGCATGATAGAGCTTTGTAGTATGACATGTTTGCCTCATGGAGAAACTACCAGTTAGTGATGTGTTTTATTTATTTTGAAAATGTCTTTGGGGGCTAGCACGGCCAATACGATCCAGGAATCATAGATAATCTGCATATAGAAACCACAGTCACTGTTGAAGAAGCTAATGAACTCATTAAGCAAGCGAGTCGTGATGAAATCACAGAGGCTCTATCCACTATTGACTCGAGTAAAGCTCCTAGGCCTGACGGGTTCTCCTCTCTCTTCTTCAAATTGGCATGGCGCATCCTTGGCAATGATTTCATTAAGGAAATAAACAACTTCTTCAGGAGTCGTCGCTTATTGGGCGAGGTAAATGCTACTTGTGTTACTTTAGTGCCCAAAATTACTAATGCCTCTTTCTTGAGTGATTTCAGGCCTATCGCTTGTTGCAATGTGCTTTACAAATGCATTACAAAGATCATGATGTTCCGAATGAAGAAGTGTGTCCAACGATTGGTTAGCTTGAACCAGTCTGCATTCATAAAAGGCCGATACATACATGACAATGTTATGCTAGCCCATGAACTAGTGCGAAACTATCATCGGGATAAGGGACCATCACGGTGTGCAGCGAAGATTG
Organism: Berberis vulgaris; assembly: GCA_963556465.1. Lineage (NCBI taxonomy): Eukaryota > Viridiplantae > Streptophyta > Magnoliopsida > Ranunculales > Berberidaceae > Berberis > Berberis vulgaris. Next base: position 48,865,296 of record OY747132.1, read on the forward strand.
ATCTACGCAAAGCCTACGACACAGTAAGGTGGGAGGCAGTCTTACATCTACTGAGAAGACTGCAATTTCCAGGTCTATTTGTTAAATGGATTAGCACTTGCATTTTCACCCCAAGGTACTCCATCTCTGTAAATGGATCCCCTAAAGGTTATATCAAAGCTTCAAGAGGTCTTAGACAAGGGTGCCCTATGTCTCCTTACATCTTTGTGATTATCATGGAAATCCTCAACTTGTTGCTCAAACAGAAAGTTGCTGATGGAGTATTTAAGCTGCACTATAAGTGTACTATTCCTGTGATTACTCACTTAAGTTTTGCAGATGACCTAATGGTATTCTTTCATGGGGATGTTCAATCTGCAATCTGCAATGGCATTATCTCAGGTTCTAAACACCTTCAAAGTTTGCACGGGATTAGATGTCAACTGCTCAAAAAGCAGCTTATTCTCGGCTGGAGTCCCATCAGCAGAATTGCAACTCATCACTCAGCATCTCACATTTACACTTCAGGAACTTCCAGTTAAGTATCTAGGGCTGCCCCTCATCTCCACTCGATTAAAATACAACCACTGTTTGCCACTAATAGATCGAGTCAGGAAGAGAGTCCTCTCGTGGAAGAATCGATCTCTGTCATTTGCGGGACGGGTGACCCTTATAAAGTTAGTTCTAAATAGTCTACATGTTTATTGGACTTCATGCTATACCTTGCTCAAGGATGCATTGAATGATATAACATCAATCATGCGAAATTTTCTTTGGTCAGCGTCAGATACTTATTCGAAATCACCTATGGTCAGCTGGAAAACTATCTGTACGCCATATCAGGAAGGGGGTCTTGGAGTGCGGTGCATTGCAACGTCGAATATAGCGTCAATGATACGACATATATGGAATATTGTATCTAATAAACACAACCTGTGGGTGCAATGGATTCGATCAAACATCATTAAGGACATAAATTTCTTGCTAATGGCGATCCCGAGTGACTCCTCGTGGTGCTGGAGAAACATTCTCAAATGCAGACAACAAGCTAGTAAACTCATTCAACATGCAATTGGTGATGGTGAAGACACCTTTCTTTGGAAGGACCCGTGGCACCCTTTAGGTATTCTAATGACTAAGTTTCCTCAACACCTATTATATATCTCCACATTGCATCAAGAAGCAAAGGTCAGTGCTTTAATTCGAGATCAGAAATGGGACTCCAGGGTGCATATCACAACAGCAGTGGCTGACTTGTATGAAGACATTCACACAGTAGAATTGGACACTGGGTTTAAGGATGAGGTGTTGTGGACAGGTGGCCGAGATAGTGAATTTATGAGTAGGAGTGTGTATCATGCTATTCGATGTGTCTCGCCTCAAGTTCCCTGGACCAAGTAATTAGTATGGTTCAAAGGGCGGATTCCCCGCCACAGTTTCATATCATGGCTGGCTCTAAGTAAAGCTCTCAAGACACAGGACAAGATGAAGAAGTGGAAGCTGTTAGATAGATCCTTATGCATTCTCTGCAGTGACGAGGCCGAGAATGAGAACCACTTGTTCTTCCAATGCTGGTACTCGAGGTTCGTATGGTCATATTTACTCTTGTGCATGGGGTACAATCGCCAACCCTTAAACTGGACTGAAGAATGGGCATGGTGTCTCACACATTTTGCAAGAAACTCACCCCAGTCTATAATAAAAAAGCTGGCCCTGAATGCAACGATTTATCACCTATGGATAGAGAGGAATCGACGCCATTTTCAATCGAAGCATATGGGTGTTACTCGCTTAATTCAAACAATAATTCAGGATGTGAGGCTTAGAGTCTCTGTCCTGGAACTGCGAGTAGAGGACAATGCAAGTAACAAATGGCTGTTTGACAAGTGGAAAGTCGAGGTGGATTACTACTTCAAGACAGGAACTGTGCATACATGGCAGAAACCGACCAATGGCTGGCATAAGATTAACTCCAATGGATCATTGACAGGGGATCGAGGCAGTTATGGTGCTGTTATTAGGGACCATCAGGGCAGAGTTATTGCAGCAGCAGCAGGGTCGCAACACAGCAGTTCAGTCATCTTGCATGAGGTGCAAGGAGTGGCGACAGGCGTCAGGTTAGCACAACAATATGGACTGCGCAAAGTAGTTTTCTGCATGGACTCCAAGAATGTGTAAACTTACCTCACGACATCAAAGCTCCTCCTTGGGATGCTTGGCATATAGTTCGACGCTTGAAGAAGGAACTTAGTACCTTTGCGGAATGCCGGGTCGAGCATACAATGCGAGAAACGAATCAACTAGCTGATAGATTAGCTAGGTTAGCCCCTAACCTTGAGTTTGTAGAGGTTACTCCGAGCTCCTTTGCGGAGGATCTCAAAAAAATCGAGTTTGAGGATGCAAATGGTCGGAAATATGTACGCATTTAACATGTAACTCTTCTTTTTGTGGTCTGGGGAGCCCATATACACCCCGCGCTAGCCTTTCAAAAAAAAAAAAAAAAAAACTTATTTTATTTATAAGGAAATTGAGAATACTCACACCAGCTATCTCGCTGACCCAAGTAAGTTTATGCTTCTTGTGTACGTTCTTATTGGAACGTAGCTATTTAGCTTTTTCACAGGTTTAGAGATTTATGAGCAACATTACTGGAGTTTCGTTAATGGGACTAGCGGCGTCAGAGTTGCATGGTTAGATTATTTTTTAGTTTGTTTTAATTTTCTAAATTATGTTTTAGTTGTTGCTGCTAAACGTTATGTTGTTATTGAATTTTCACGTCCCGAGTTTTGGGGAAACAGATAATCCTACGTGGATTTTAGGATTTTCGTTTTCTTCGAAAATCGGGGCATGACAATTTGGTATCAGAGCATTTGGTTAGCCTGGGCTGGGGTGGAGTCTAGGTGATCCTCGGAATGTGGATATGAGAGAGTAATAGTGTAAATGTCTAGAGATAAAGTGACAAGGGTGAACCCTCGCTCTCCCTCCCTCGTGCCTTTCTCGCTCCCTAGAATCAGGGATTTTTGTTATAGTAGTCAGATTTATATGACTGTAATGATTACAAAATTACTTCTAATTCAATTAGATGCAGTAAGTTTTATCAATTAACCCAAAATTTGGACACAAAGTAAAAAAAATCAATTAAAGTAAAATTACTGACTGCAAAAACCAGGAACTATTGCGAAAATTACTTTCATAATCTCATAATCCTCTGCAAAGAATAAAATCCCAATGGAAAAAATTGTGTTAATGACTTGAACAGCAAATGCAGTGGCACAAGCGAGCAGATAAAACACAATGGCACAAAGGTTTGCGCATGAGTTTCACTTACTCACAAGATCCTCTGTGATTTGACATATTTCAGACTATGTCCATTTTTGTGATTTTTTTATTTTGATTTTTTTCAATTCCTTTGACTTAGATATAATATTGGCATATTTGATTTAATGCAAAACCTCAATTTTGACACTATCATCTTGAATAGTTAAAAATTGGGGTTTTGCATTAAATCAAATCTGCCAAGAATCGCAGGATCATCTACGATTGGACAAATTCTAGACTTTGTCTATGTTTGTGATTTATTTGTATACTAGTGTAATACCCGTGCCGTTGGCACTATCACAGATTACATCATACCTTCACGGCTATGTCGAATACTCACATTTGGGGTTTTATTTCAATTTCTAAAAACACTTGCATAATTGTCTATTACAACAGTTATGATGAATTAATTTTGTAAAAAGTTAATACTCTTGAACAATAAAACAATGTTAATAAAATTGATCAACGCAACCTTTCATATACATTTTAACTTATCCCTTTATATAGTGCCAGTTATGATGAATTAATTGTCGGTATAACTCGTGCCGTTGGCACTCCATATACTTTTTTTTTTGCTAAATATTATGTATTGAACACCCTTGCCACCATCCCTACTTTCCCCTAGAGTATTTTCCGTGCCATTGGCACTATATAAAAATATGAAGTGGGGGTGGTAGTCGTCTTTGTTTACATGTTTGGGGTTGCTTAGTTGAAACACTATTATTCAACCCCATTATCAGTAAGCTGGAGTCGAGAACTGTAAGTTGTTTCAGTATTGGTTTTTCATAAAGATAAAATGGTTATAGATTTTATTGTCTATCTCGGCCAATTTAATTGGGGATGCTTCAACAAACACACTTTGCATACTAATCGTCAAATTGGTAAAAAATTTCAAAAATAAAATTGTGTCTTGGTGATATAAACTTGGGCCATGATCTTGTTTAATTTGCAACATAAACTTTGGCCGTGAATGTTTGGTTAAACTTGGGCTTTACTTGGGAAAAAAAAAAAACAGCTAAACCTCACCCCTAAAATTACATCATATGGACTTTAACCATCCTAGTTCAATCTGAACCATAGTTAAAACCAAAGGCTTAGTTACTTTAAATACAGATTCACCACAAATGACAAATGTCTGATTTCAATTGGCTTTGCAACTGTTTGAAGCTTTACCACTTTAAAGCTTCAACAACAATTTAGCTTTGCAACTATTTGAAGAAAAAAATCTGAGTTATTTGAAACATTTTCAAGGAGACGATTTAGGACAGATATGTCGAAACTCTTTCTCCAACCTTTCAAGGATTCTGATGCCCTGCAACTCTTTCTCCAACCTTTCTTGATTTTAATTTCTTTCAATTTCTTGCATCATCAGTTTCTTCAAAGCTTTGCATTTTGAGGAAGGAAGGAGGAAGGAGAAAAGACGAAGGAAATGATAGGTACTTCAAAGCTGAAGCCTTCAACAAAATCTGATTCGAGTTAGGTAGAAAGAAGATTGAAAGGCCTCTGAAAGGAAAGAAAACAAAAAGGGAGGTATGGTAGAGAGGAAGAGTGTGCGAGGGAAGGAGAGAAGTGTTCTTGGTTAACATGTTGAGGAAGCATCGGGGTTCAATTTTTTTACTTAAGTTCTACCAATATGACAACTTATGCCACGTAGGACAAACACACTCAAATTACTGTTCATGAACAGTAAAAATCCAATCTGAAATGTAAGAGAGATTTCGGTTTGGCACGGTTGTATGCCCAGCTTTCGGCCATCCAGCCAATCCCAAAAAGCGGATTGCACATGGTCAAAAAGTCGTGCCACAATATTTTTCGCAGCTGAGAGGGCATGGAATTGCAGGGTTTGAATCAATGCAATTCAATCACTATAAAACCTAATTAAGGAGAAAAATACTATCATTCTTTTATTAATGCGGACCAAACAGTCAAGACCATATATATATATATAATGCAAAAAAAAAAAAACTCTAATGGTTTTGCAGACAATATAGGTCGAAATAAATCTTGATATATTTGTTATTGCTTTCTCATCCCAATTCATTGACATGTCTCTTAGGGTGTGTTTGGTTGCATGGAATCCTATGCAATGGAAATCAATGAGGGGACCTCTACATTTTAGGCTAAATTGATGTATCACTCCACATCCACCATTTGGTTTTGTGATCAATGATGGGAATGGAAGTCCCATGAACATGGGAAGCACATGCCTTGGGGGGACCAAGGAGTGAGATTTCCATGTTCATGGGACCATTATCACAAAATCAAATAGTGGTCAAATGGTATATGTGGAGTGATATATCAATTTAGCCTAAAATGTAGGGGTCTCCTCATAGATTCTCATGGCATAGGATTCCATGCAACCAAACACACCCTTAGAAACTATCAATCCCATTTTCCATGGTCCACCACTTTCGTGTATAGTACACAAAATCATAGAAATAGAAGAACTTAATTTTCTCGCCAGCTCTTGATGGTATTGGTGATTGCATTCTAACTCCTTGGCTCATTAAAGGATAATTTAATGCAATTGGCTGTGTTGATGAGAAGATGGTGGTAATGTTGTTACTAACAGACAAAGATTTGTCCTCAAGAACCTCACCTCTAACCAAAACCTCATAGACATGCCTTACATTATTTACACTAAGCATCGGACACGCGCCAAATGTGAGTATATGACTTTTTTTTATTTCATTTTATAAGAGTAAATTTTCTTTGAGAATGTTTTTTAAATAATTGAAAGGGGTCACCACACCAAATTGACATATTTGTAACAACTCACCAAGTAGTTTCACAAATGAAATGATACAATAATTGATGGTGCTAGTTTTGACTTGAAATTATTTTTGTGGTTTGTTACATCACAAAAGTGATATTGTTTTAGGGGTTGTTACAAAACTGGCAATTAGATGTAGTGGGTGAATTGTGATATCAAATAATTGGATGGCTTTTATATCGTTATATATAAGGACTTTTATAGTATGCAAAAGTTTGAGAAGCTACTTAAAATTCAAAATGTTTTAAACTTTATTCAACATTGTATTACGTAAACACCCACAATATTTTTTATTAATTAATTTTCATTAATTAATATAGACATTAGAGTTATTTGTCATCTTTTGAGGGGTATTTTCAGAATTGTAAAAAATGGTGTTGAGGACAACTTTTGGGGCTTTATCTTTATAGTAGTAGGCCCCACATGTAAATGAGAAAGGCAATGGTGTTAATTATTTATGTTTGGCCACTTCAATTAATACAAACTAGGGTGTGGGCGCGCACTAAGTGCGTGTATATTCAAAGAAGCACCAATTTCTACCAATTTTCTATCAACTTAATGAATTTTTCTCTGATACCAGTTTCTACTCAGGACTAACAGAGGCAAAGAAGATCACAAATTAACAATAACAGGATGAAATTAACAAACGAGAAATAACAAGATAAGTAATTAACAAATTATACAGAAAAACAAACAAAGCTATTATAGAAATATTCATTTGAAGAATTTTCTTTGAACTGGTTAAGAGAACGGTGCCGATACTGGGTTTGATGCCAGTATAACAAGGTGTTCAAACAAAATCTGTTCTTAGAAAATATTTTAAAGAAAAACAAATTAATCATGCATGAAATTTATTTATTGAAATAATAATTATAGGAGAGGAATTTACAAGAGAGGTAAGTTTATAGGGATGAGAGTAGTCGATTAGATAGGGAGATAAGTTTTGCCTTATGCAGAGTTACACGTTTGCTTAAATAGAATATTACAAAGAGAGTGAAAGGAAAAAGCCTTCTCGAAGATGAGGTGGAGAGTGGGTGGACATTTTGTCCTTTGTAATCATGAAAAAGCTGAATGGAGAAGCTTTGACATGTTGCTGGTATTATTGGAGTTGGTGGCATAATTGAAGATGTTTCAGTTGTTGACCTTTTGTAAGTGCAGACACTGTGGATGTACGCATTGCTTTGTAAAAGAAGATGATGTCGGTTGGTCGAAAGTATCTTCGTCTTGTAGTGGAGGTGGCAGATGCCTTTGTAGCTTTGTAATTATTGCTTCAAGAATCATGCTGAGTCATGGATGCAATGATGCTTGTAGGTAAGGATTTTATGCTAGTGGCGAGAAAATGACAAAGCAGTCGTCCTCATTGTCTAGTACTATTGGTTCGTCATCTTCCTTTGAATCTTCAGAGCAGATTTTGGACAAAGTTTCCAACAGTTGAGCTTTTGTAGGTTTCCCTGAAAGCTGCTTCTTGATATGTTGTCGAAGAAGTTGAGCTTGGGAAGGAGTCTTGATTGAATTTACCTGTGGAGTAGGTAAATTATTTTTGCCTGAGAAGAAGCGTAGGACTGCTTCTTTTGTAACATTGGTGTGATCAAACTAAGCCACCATTTGACTTTGAATCGGCGACAGAACCATAAAGGAACTTGAACCGATTGACATGGAACTGAAAGAGCCATGACGGTGTAGTCCCAGCAACAGATCCATGAGATATTGAATTTGACAATAAACCAAAGCGACAAGACCTATTCAAAAACAGGAATTGGCGGATGGAATTTGGTTTTGAAAGTTGCCATCCCTCATTGACTGGTAGAGGCAAGATGTCTTGTACAGGACCAAAATAATTCTACCAACATGTTGAAACCATAGTGGAATTGATTTCGGATTGAACTTTTTGCAGAAGAGAAAGAACCATGAATGACAACAGTTCTGGGAAAAGAGATAGAAAGCTCTAAACCATGCTTGTTTGTAGTCTAGATAATTGTAAGAAGCAGGGAGGTAATTGACTGAGAACTTTTTGTGGAAACGAGGATGCTGTTTCCAGTAAGCTTCAGTCATAATCTTCAAAATTTGACACTTGGAATGGGTAATCTTCTCGGGATGAGAAGGATTTCTATGATGGGTGATCAATACTGAGTCGGAATCGACCAGTATGAACTCATAGAATTCTTGGGTTTTGAGAATATCTGCTTCTTCAAATTGAGCTTTTGGAGAAAACATATTTTTTGCAATTGAATGGGTGTCTTTTGTAAGGGTATAAAAGACTGGCTCGATCATTGTGATCTGTTCCAGACTTGGTTTTGTAATGTATGGATTTGGTGCCAAAGTTTGAGGCTTTGTAAAACTTGTCATTGTAGAGCTTGATTCTTCTGCTTGAGACAAGGGTTGAAAAGGATTTGTAAAAGCAAGGGCATAAGAAAGAGGAGGCTTTGGTTGTAGTGAAACCTTCTGTTTCATAGCATACTGAGACTTTGTTTGGGGATTTGGAGAAAGAGAAGGATGGGAAGAAGAGGAGTTTTGAGAACTCATTTTTGTAAGAATTCTCTTGTCAAAAAGTTTGCAAGAGAATTATCTTCTCATTTTATATATTTGATATCAAAATCAAAAGCTGACAAAAGTCCTTGCCAGCGTGCGAAAATCTGTTTGGAAACGAGATTTAAAACATCTTTAGTTAAAATCTCTTTTGCAGATTTACAATCAACACGAAGTTAAAACTTTTGATTAATCAATCATCTTGAAATTTCATGATGCATAAAACAATCGATAAAATTTCTTTTTTTAAAGTTGAATAATTGATTTGTGTTGAATTCCAGATACCAGAATGGTATCTGACTAATTGTATGGTTGTAGACTCTGGGAGACGTTGTTTAAGAATACCACCGTATCCCTGGTTAGACGCATCAGTTTCTACAATCTTGAAAGCAATAGGATTTGAGATGCCTAGACAAGGAAGACTCTTGAGTTGGGCTTTAACTTGACGAATTATTTGAGAATGGGTTTCAGTCCATGGACCTGGGTTGGACTCAAGTCTTGCAAACAAGTGCTTAAGTAAAACACAGAGGTTTTTGTAAAATTTAGCAACATAATTGAGAGAGCCCAAAAATCTTTGTAATTGGGTTTTGTTTTTAATTTCATCGGGGAATTTATTAGCAAACTCTATTACCCTAGAGATTGGTGTGATCATCCCATGATAAATTTTATGACCAAGAAAACGGATATTTGTTTGAAATAAGTCAATTTTGGTTGGAGATAAAACCAAACCACTTTCTTTGATAATTTTGTAAAACTGATACAAGTGTTTCCAATGGTCTTCTATAGAGTCAGAGAAGATCAGTATATCATCGATATACACAATGGAAAATTGGGAAAAAGGGGTTAAAATATCATTCATGATATTTTGAAATTCACTTGGCTCGTTCTTGAGGCCTAATGGCATAAAATTCCACTCAAAATGACCAAATTGAACATTAAATGTTGTTTTGTATCGATCATGAGGATGAATCTTGATTTTCCAAAATCCAGACTTTAGGTCAAATTTAGAGAAGACACGTGCAGAGTGTAGTCTCTTAATTAGATCTCTCTTATTAGGTATGGAGTACCTAATCCATTGCAAAACCTTGTTTAAAGGTTTATAATTGATAACAAGTCAAGGTGTTCCTCGCTCAATTTCAGCAATTTTACGAACGTAAAAGGCTGCACAACTCCATGGGGATTTGGAAGGACGAATTAGCTGTTTGTCATGTAAATTAGTAAATTCGTTCTTACAGAATTCCATTAATTCAAAATTCATTTGAATGGGACGAGCCTTGGTAGGGATCTGTGAATCACGAAATGAGGAATCATATGGTAAACGGACCATATGTTGCTTTCTATTCCAAAAAGCATTGGGAAGATTTGAATAAAGTTTAGAAATCAATCGTTCTTTGAAACTAATAATGCGAATTTGTATGGAGGAATCTCTAAGCTGTTCTTTAACACGATTATAAGATATTTCTTATTTTAAAAATTTAAATGTTGTTGTTTGTGAGAGAGGAAATTGAGAAAGAAATTCTTTGTTTTTAAATAATTAATTTCTACAATTTTTTATTGGAGGAGAAATTTGAAAGTAAGATTGCTGCCAAAAGCACTGGTATGAATATCAGTTTCTGTTACATTAAACGAATAAATTGTAGATAAGAATGGCGTTCCAAGAATGATCTTTTGACCCATATCTTTGACTAACAAAAAATTTTGTTTAATGCAGATAGAGTCTTGACAAATATGGGCATTTGTAAGTTTATACAGAACTTGTAACTGGTTGTTATCGGCAGAATACAATTTCTGTTTTGTGGTTTTGAAGTATGAAATAGGTATTATTCCTTCAACAATACAGTTAAGATCTGCTCCAGAATCAACAAGAGCGATCGTATTGACAGTATAACTGTGGTTGATAACCAAAGTTATATTAATATACCATTTGTGAAACTTAAGTTTTGTGATTTTGTTAAGAAAAGGAGTAGTACTTGGTTCATTAACTTCAGCAGCTATCTGATTAGAAGTGGAAGGAATATCAGAAAAAGAGGGAGATACATCTGTATGAATTTGGGAATTCATAAGTTTGAGTTCAAGCCAAGATCGACCTTGCTTGAGTTGTTGAATATCCTTTTTTATGGTATTAACTTATGCTTGTAAATCAGATATGGTGATAGGTTGATGAACATGAGTTTTAAACCTATCAGTGATGTCTTTATGATTATAAAATGGATTTACAATCTCAGGAATAGGTTTTTTTGTAAGAGTAGTCTTAATATGCTTAAGGTACTTTGTTTTAAGAGCAGGGTCATCAATACGATCAACATTATCTAAAAGAATACTAGTTTCTTTGATTTTGAAAACATATTGACACTGGCTAAGCCATTGCATTGACATGCGATAACACAGTGATCATGATCAAAATCGTCTGATTGATCTGAGTCAGTGTCATATCTTAATTGATAGACCTGGAGATCATCAGATGAATCATTTTCCGATTCAGAATTGACCATAACTTTAATAAACATGTTTTTCATTTCTTCAGGATCATTGAGTTCTTGAATCTTTTGAGTTGTACGACAATTTTTAGCATAATGGCCAGGTTTACCACATCTAAAACAAATGGGCTTTTGAACCATTGGGCCTTTAGATTTCTTAAAAGGTTTATAAGGCTTGGGCTTATGAGTGTCATGCCTTTTGGGCTTGGAATAATAGGATTTGAATTGTTTGAGTTGTTTTGGGCCATAAGCCTTTTTAGACTTAAAAGCACGGGCCGGATGGGACCTATAATTTTGGCGAGATGTTTGTTTATGAGATGGAGCCTTGAAATCTTCATACCCATATTGTTGACAAAATGATCCAACACTACACCAAAAGGCCAGTTTAGCTACAGGGAGGTGGCCACGGCTCTAAACCGTTGGTTTAGTTGCCACGACTAAAAATCGTGGCTATAACGGCCAACAGTTTAAAATCGTGGCTAAAAAATAAAACCGTGGCCAAAAACACTACACCAAAAGGGTTGCAACGGTTTAAACCGTGGCTATAACTGCCAACGGTTTAAAACCGTAGCTATAGAAAATAGTTTCGCGCTTTGGAGGGAGCAGTTTCGCGCTTTTGCGAAAAAAATTGGGGAAAAACAGACAGTGGAGAGGAGACTGCGCTTTGGCGAAAAAAATTGGGGGAAAAACAGACAGTGGAGAGGAGAGCAGTTTCACTCTTTGGAGGGAGCAGTTTCGCCCTTTGGCGAAATAACATTGCGCAGAGGAGAGATCGATGAGCTTGAAAATCAGAGTCAGAGAGAGATTTGGCACAGAGGAGAGATCGAGGAGCTTGAAAATCAGAGTCAGAGAGAGCTTGAAAATTTCACGGTTTGGTTTCGCCTCCTTCCATTTTAATTTTAGGGTTCCTTAGAAAATCATAGTCAAAAGGTTCATTTTAGGGTTTCTTTAAGGATTCCAAAGGGTTGAAGTTTAAGTTCAAATATCAACATCAAAGGATTTTTTGAGGTTGTGTCAGAATTAGGAATGTTTAGAGGATCAATAGTTGTAAATGCATTGGAAACCCATACTTCACGTTGTCTCCGGAGTCGTAGTACCAGCCAGAAAGATCAATCTGCTCAAGATTAATCCACATTAACACCCATAAATTTATCAGTAGAACTATTTGTTCCGACAGGCATTTCTGGCCATTTGCTGTTGAATTTACACATAAATTTTCAAAATAACAATTCACACTCATTAAAAGGTAATTTTGGTTCATTCTATTACTGTATTCGTGGCGATCAAATGCAATCTTGAATGTGAATATCGCAAATCCCAGGTTAGTTTTATTGCGTGAACAAGGAAATGAAACCTTACCTTGGGATTAGAATAACAAAATGGACTAGGGAGCAGGGAGTAGCAGGGATTTGCCAGTACATATGAGGATGATTAGAATAACAAAATGGACTAGGGAGGGAGCAGGGATTACATGTTTATTCTGTTCTATAATCCGCCAAAAGTTAAAAACAAGTTGCAGAGTATCAGATATTCAAATAATATGATACATGCTCTGCATTATTTTATTTTCTGCATTTTTATTTATGAAAATATATATCACAATAAATCAAAAAAGATCAGATGACCTAAGAATATCGAAGATACCTGTGCATATGTACAACTTTGTGTTAGTCTAAAGGTTCCAGAATCCCTAAGTTATTGATTATTCCATGAGTATACTAAATTTATGCATATAGTATAAAGGTTCTTTTTTTTCCTTATCTTCTAGCTTATATTCACTATTGATATTCTTTTCATGTACTATGAATATGATAAAGAAAGAAAGAAAACGGTTTGTCTTGATATGAAAAATCTTTTTGGTTGGAAAATGTTTTATTGTCTTCAGTCTTCACCATTATCTTGTTTCACTTCACCCATTTCTGTGCAATTTATTTGTTTAACCCCTAAAACTAAAATAGATTCATTTTCCTGTTGTAGGATTATTGCCTTGCGGAAAGCAGAGAAGGAGGAAGAGAGAAAAGCAAGGGAGAAGATCCGTCAGAAACTCGAAGAGGATAAGGTATATGTTGAATTCTCAACTTATCTTTTATTGAGGTATGATTGAAGAATAATTTGTTTAAGTTCATACTTCATAAACACATTTAATGAGGCTGAGAATTCTTATTATTGTTATTACTAATATTATTATTATCATTATTATTTTGGGTGGCCTTCTTTTACTTGAGCATATATCTAGTATGGATTGTATAGTAGACCTTCTTTATTTCTATTTGTTTTCTCAAAACAATTCTAAGAACAATTCTTGGATGAACACCTCGTTATACTAGTGGTAACCTAGTATCGGCACCGTTCTCTTGAACTGTTCAAAGAATTATCTTCAAATGATTATTGTTATTCTTGTCTATTTTTATCTGTGTGTTTTACTATTTCTGTATGTTCTTTCTCCTGTGTTCAACTATATGTTCTAGACTGTAAGTTTAGTTTGCTATCTGAAACCTAGTAGTTATGGGTGCAAAATTGGTATCAGATGAACTGAAACTGATTGGAAAGATGGAGGTAGTGTCAATAAAAACATATCTTTATTTCTATTTGTTTTCTCAAAAAAATTCTAAGAACAATTCTTGGATGAACACCTCGTTATACTAGCGGTAACCTAGTATCGGCACCGTTCTCTTGAACTGTTCAAAGAATTATCTTCAAATGATTATTGTTATTCTTGTCTATTTTTATCTGTGTGTTTTACTATTTCTGTATGTTTTTTCTCTTGTGTTCAAGTATCTGTTCTAGACTGAAAGTTTAGTTTGCTTTTTGAAACCTAGTAGTTATGGGTGCAAAATTGGTATCAGATGAACTGAAACTGATTGGTAAGATGGAGGTAGTGTCAATAAAAACATATCTTTATTTCTATTTGTTTTCTCAAAACAATTCTAAGAACAATTCTTGGATGAACACCTCGTTATACTAGCGGTAACCTAGTATCGGCACCGTTCTCTTGAACTGTTCAAAGAAGTATCTTCAAATGATTATTGTTATTCTTGTCTATTTTTATCTGTGTGTTTTACTATTTCTGTATGTTCTTTCTCCTGTGTTCAAGTATTTGTTCTAGACTGTAAGTTTAGTTTGCTTTCTGAAACCTAGTAGTCCTAGGTGCAAAATTGGTATCAGATGAACTGAAACTGATTGAAAAGATGGAGGTAGTAGGGTACTCCCATGTATTCCATGTCTATTGAATACTAGTTGATTAAGCAGACACTCTTAGATATTATTCTAGTAAACTAATTTGCTTCTTATGCCAATTCATGGGCCTTAAAGGGAGATGATTAAGGGGAAGATAGCCTCCTCATGGTATGGTTCCTATGGAGGTTATCCTCGTAAAAGTGTCACTCTCAATCTTTTAATTTTCATGAGTGTTTGACTAAAGTTAATCTTTTAATTTTTTGTGTGTAGAAATGTCAACAATTCCTTTAGATAAGTCATGGATGAACAAACGGGGAAGTGCAATGTATATAAACGACGTTAGATAATATCTTATTTCTTTTTGTTTGATAATGGTTAATATCTATAATGTCATTGATAGAAATGGGTAGTACTCGCGGCAATCTCTCCACCAATGATGTCACTACATCTACAAATGATGACAGTGAAGTTAAAAAGACCATACAGTTCAATGTCCATGGTTTAGCAGTTGGACCTGGTGCTAGAAATTTCAATAAACACATTGGAAAGCTTGTTGAAACCCTTGTGCCCATCAAATTCAAGGGTTGGCACCATGTTACTGACAACTACAAATAAGATGTGTGGAATGGCCTCAAGGTGAGATTTTACATCATTGATTTTCATAATGTCTTATTTTATTGTCAACTTATATCTCAATGGCTTATTTGCAGCGTGAATACGACATCCCAAATTATGTGAAAAGGAGTGTGCATTTGAAAATGCCTGAATATTTTAGAAGGTTCAAGGCAGATCTTAGGAAGGATTATTTGGATAAGTATCCTACCATTGAGGAACAAGATAAGCATGTTCCAAATGGTGTAAGAGAGGAGGATTGGAAGGAGTTTGTTCGCTATGAGAGCACCCCTGAAGCGAAGGCAATTAGAGCCCAAAATGCCAAAAACAAAAAGGCTTCAAAGTATGTATGGGGGGTGGCCAAAAGAGTGCTGCAGAAGTAGAGTATGAAATGGTAATTGAGTTTCTAGCTACTAGTACAATAATAACCATTTAACTATATAGGCTGAGACTAATCTTTCAAGTATATAGGTTGAGAAGAACCCTGATGGGGAACCAGTCACACGCACTGACATATGGATTGCTTGTCACACGGGAAAAGATGGAAAACCCACGCATGGTGCTTAACTATATATGGTATGTGCCCAATGATGTCTTTTATACACAATTCTTAATTTACTTTGTAGTTGTTTGAATATTATTTGTGTCCTGATTTATTTTATTTTTTCATTCTTTGAAGGAACAAGTTAAAACAAAAGAGGTCGCCTTGCAAGAATCTTCAACCCAGGGTACCACTGACCTCACTATTGATAATGATCCTCTAAGCCAAGTGTTTGGCCAAGAAGAAAGGGGACGTGTTCGTTGTGTTGGAACCACAGTCTCTAAAAGGAAGTATGATGTTGCACTTCCCGCTCGTTCATTGCTTTTGGATAAAACATTGGAAGTAAAAAAATTTAGCGAAAAATATGATAGATTGGAAGAAAATGTTAGATGGATACGAGAGAGACTTGAAAATGGAACTTATGTGAGACCATCAACAAGTGAGGGAACACAAGGAGGGACACCAAGAACTGAAGATACACCTTCATCCCGTGCACAATCGACAAGGCAACTAGAAAATCCATTACCTCCATCTCCATTACCACCATCTTCTCAAGGTGTTGCGAGGTTTCCTTCTCTAAGCAATCATGTTCCTTCAGTGTCAAGGACTTACAAAATTTGTGATTGGCATAAGAATGTCATTGCGATAGCAATAGAGGTTGTAGATCCTATCCATCGATTCTCTTGCGATTGCCATGGATCATTGAACCCTGCAACAGAGATCAGACTTTCCTTATGCTTCAAATATAGGACTGAGGTGAAACTTTACAAGAGTGATCCAAAAGGAGACACGATGGGGGATTTGGACGTTGGTGATTTCTTCGTATGGTGTAAAAATCATGTGGAACTTGATGATTGATAGTTACAACTATGTTGGAAGCAATGTAATGGTGGCAGCAAAAGAGGAGCTGAGTAAATTTATCGGAGTGAGAAGAGCGATCCTGGTGGAATTGTTATTGGTTCGACGCAAATTTATCTGACTTTCCCAGCTGAGAGCATCTTCACTGAGGAAGATGTTTCAGACTACTTCAAGTAAGGATGTCACCATAGTTTTGCATGCAAAGTTCAATAGTTTTTCACTCGTACTTATCCTATCTTTTTGTGTTGATTTTGTGCTAGTAGGAGCTTTGGGCCTGTTGAAGATGTCAGGGTTCCCTGCCAAGTGAAAATAATCTTTGGGTTTGTGACATTTGTGTATCCTGAAACTGTCAAGATGATACTAGCAAAGGGTAACCCCCACTTTGTTCGTGGAACTCGTGTCCTGGTGAAACCTTACAGGGAAAGATTAGGCCTAGCGAGAGGTAAGTTCATGGAAGAGCCTTGCAGTCCCCAGAGTTTACGACAATTCTGATTAAGTGAGGTCTATTGTTGTTTAATGTTCTTAATACATCTGATGTTTAAAACCTTGCAGTCCCCAGAGTTTACGACAATTCTGGATATTTCAGGAAACAGTTAATGGAAGAGCGTGAACATGCTATTGAGTTTGAGGCAAGACGTCTAGCAGAGCTGCAGTTAGCACCCAAGCCACTCGCCCATCAGCCTTTGTTTGGTTATCCTCTAGACAATTTGAAAGGCTCTGAAGGTATACAACATCAATGTGACGACTTAAAATATATCGTAGAAAATTACTTTGAACTCTATTAGTTATCTCTGAAGGTATACACCATCAATTTCGCCATACCCTATTTAGTTGATAAATTTGAATATGAGCATTTAGGAAATGATGGGAAGATGCCATGTTATATATGACCATTCTTCAACTTCAATATTATTCTATTACAAGGGGCTGAAAATGTCGATGAGCTGATTTTATTTTTTTTGTAAGGATGTTTTTGGATGTTTATCTTCTTTTTCAGTCACTAAGTTACTTGGTCATATATGTGTGCTGACTTTATAATTTCTCCATTTGTTCATCTCTATCCGACTCTTTGTCATGTTCTCTTGTTTGATCTGATTGCAACCCAAGACGCTGATGATTTAGATGATGGAAACCATTTGATTAAAGGGTTGATTAATATCAATCTCTTGACCATGCATGGATTTGAACTTGGGTTGATTGATTTCTTTTGTTTCTCAGGTTAATCATGATTTGACCCTCTTTAATCAATGGGGATTTGTTAATTTTTTATTGATTTGGTCTTCAGTCAAAGCAAATCTATTTCTTCTTTAAATTTGCATGTAATGTTTTGAACTTGGATCGGTTGATTTGCTGTGTTTGGGGAAACTTTGATTTGGTTTGACTGATTTCTTCTTTATGAAGTTTTGTTTCCATGCTCGAACTCATTAGATTGATTTGTTTCTTTTATGGAATCAGATTGAAGTTTAATTACCTTTTAATATCCATTAATGTCTAACTAATGCCATCTAACTTATTTCTTCTTTATGCCTTTCTTAATCAGCAACTCTGGCCATTGAGAAACTCAACAACACTCCTTTGAACGGGAAGTTGATTCGAGTGATGTGGTCTCAACGTGACCCAAGTGCCAGAATGAATGGAGTTGGGAATGTATTTGTTATTTGATCCCCTCAACTGAACTCAGTGTCCTTTTGTTGATTCTTTACTTTTTAATACTTCATTTATGTTTGTGATTCTGAGGTACTTGGTTTGGGTTCTGGGGTTATCAATTCTTTTGTGTGTTTTTGTTGAGTGGTCCTAGTAACATTATACTCTCTTATAGGACAAGGATACGAACAAATGTGAAACTGCGAAGGGCAACAATGAAACTGTGCAGAAAAATGACCAAAACGCAACATCAGTTGCCAAAGTTAGTAAAAACAGATAGCTCTCCAAATTCAGATGCACCGAAAGAAGATTACATTCGTGTTAGAGCAAGAAGGGGTCGGGCAACAAATAGCCACAGTCTTGCAGAGCGAGTAAGTATTCTATGTGAAGCATCGATCTTGTTCAATTTAGCTATTACTTCTGGAAGTTTTTTTTTTACCAAGGGGGATTTCTTCTTTGCAGGTAAGAAGGGAGAAGATCAGTGAAAGGACGAAATTTCTTCAAGACTTAGTACCTGGTTGTAGCAAGGTAATTTTCTTCATTTTGTGAATTAAGGTTGTTACATTAATATCTCGCCAACGTTTATTGATGTAATTGTAATTTGATTATTTTAGAGCTTTGTATTTATAGGTAACCAGTAAGGCTGTAATGCTTGATGAGATCATTAATTATGTCCAATCGCTTCAAAGGCAGGTTGAGGTATGGGATTGATATCATAATTTATTTAGTTTATACAGGAGTTCTCATTTTTAATATAGTTCAGCAAAATATATCCAAAAGCTGCAGCTTATATAATTTTACCATATTTAGCTTTAAATCGTTTTAAATGTTTGTTTAACTTTTGGATACAATATGGGTTAAAGTTGTTAGCTGATGTGCTTTTCCTGTAATATTTCTGCTGTTTTGGTCTTCTCCAATCCTTAGATTAGCTCATTCTCTCTATCTGTTTATCTTGCATCCTTCTCTTTCCTGATATACATCACCAGCCCAACTTTTCACTCTCTTCCCAACTCAGTCTAGTTACTGTTTTCTGTTCTTTTTCATGGTCAGTCATTGTCATCCATTTATTTAAAATCGTGATGTTAGACACGTCAGTAGATCAATGTTTTCTGTTCTTAGAGTTCGCTTCTGCGGAGAGGGAGAGGGAGAGGGAGAGGAAACTAGAATACCTAGAAATGCAAGAAGAACTTATCAGGGTACAGATGATATTTGGATTTTATGATTTATTTGTCAAATTGAAGTACTTGAGATCCTGAATTGTAGCGGTGTTCTCTCCATGCAAGTTATTTCCAAAATTTGATGGTGCACCATCCCTACAATTTCTGAAAAGAAGTGGTTGATCAAGTTATATTTAGCTTTAGATTGTAATTTTTCCCCAGATATGCTACGTAAATGGTTGATCAAGAAGTAAGTTGTCCTTTTTGACGATCTTTATGTCCTCAGTTTAACCATTGCTTTCCAACATCTCCAGTACTACATGTACTTGAATATTGTTCAAGATATTTATTTGTCAACATTTCACTCATCTCTCTTCCTTCTCATCACGCTTGTGTGTATTTATTATTCCTCTGCATTGTGGATCAGCAAACTGAAGTTACCAGCCCAGATCCTCCACTACCAGAGCCTCAAACGTGCACAGTCCATTCATTTTGCAAGACTCTAACTACTTCCGACACGAGCACACATGGAGGATTCTCTGTTCTTCGGAGGCATGCTGATGATTGCCTGCCCCCTTTGGTGAGATTTTAATTAAATAAATACCTCCTCCAGGTTGTAGCAATCAAGCTGCAACTTGTTTTATGTTGCTTACACTGCAGCCTTCTTGTTCTAGGATATGTCCCAAAATCCACCTTGGCAGGAATTGGTTGCCACTGATCTGCATGGAAATGAATGGCATTTTAGTCACATTTTTAGAGGTTAACTTTCCTTCTCAAGCTTTCATTCTTTTTGAACTTTGAGTAGCTCAAGTTGGAAATATTGATTTATAAACTTATGAGCTGCGGATGCAATTGCATATCAACTATCTTCTATGTGATCGTATCCTGAATGCTTCCTATACTTAGAGTAATTAAGCATCTTGTACGAAAACAATTCTTCTTTTCATTACTTGTTTAATTATTATGATTTAGGTCAGGACCACTGCCTGTTTTACATGAGTCCATGTCACCGTCATGCTACCTTAATGGTTCCCAGGACCCAGGTCATTTATTCCTTTTAATCAAATAATATCTGCTTCCAGATATTTATGTTTGACGTTCTTTATAATCAGCGATTTTTTATATTGGAGAATGAGGATCCTAAAAGCATTGTTATGTTTGTATCAGATTGTGACGCAACTGTGAGAGCACATTGGCTGAGATGTTGATGCCCCATTTCTGTGATGCCAAGCTTCAAGAACTTCTTAGATGTGAGAGCACTTCAGTATTGGGGATATCTGAGATGTTGATGCCCCATTTCTTCAAGAAGTCGTAACATGTCTGGCACATTGGCTGGTTAGTAAGACTAATGATATCCTGTTTTTATGGCATTTTGTTTCCTTTGTGTATGATGTCTGAAATCAATCCATGGTACTCATTAGCTACAAGTCATTCAATTTCTTGCTCGTTTTCAACCCCTGTTATGCTCCCTGCATATAGTATTATCGTTATTTCTGAATGATTTTTCACCCCAGTTTCACTCTTTAACAGAACTACTGTACCTAAGTCTATCCAACTGAGCTGGAACTTGACGAACTCAACACCAATAAGAAACTTGATCTCAGCATGCATGAATAGTTTGTCAAATATGATCCCGTCAGACATGGGCAATTGCAGTCAGCTCAAACACTTGGGATAATGTCCACAAATGGTCTGACTGGAGAAATACCAGAAAACCTAAAGAACTTAATTCAGATTAGGCTGTTTTGTAAACATAAATGCAATCGGCAGGGAGATGCCAGAGTTCTTGTTTGGTTTCTCAGATATGAGAGTTCTTTCCCTATGGGGTTAAATAAAAGGGCAGACTGCCAGGACAATCAGATATAGCCTGCCATCACCCAACATGTATAGGAGAAACTTATGTTCTTGTGGATTTTGTTTGTTTGTTTACTTATGGATTTTGTTCATGAATAATCCGTGTTTGTAAGGGATTGGGTATTTTTTAATACGGTTTCTGTAAGTTCTGGATGAATAAATTTACTGTTTGATTGAAATGAAGTAAGGGGTATCAGGGTTTTGATTAATTTTATAAGAATTGGGGTTCATTTCAGCATGATGTTTGATTTTGCTCTTATGGGTATCAAGGTGTGTGGCGGCTGTGATTTTGCTGCAGCAGCAAAAAGAAATTAATTTTTTTTTGTATTATATTATTTTGCAACGGTTTCAAACCCTCGCAACAAACCTAATTTTTTTTTTTGAATTTTTTTTTACTGGCCACGGCTTAAAACCGTAGTAATTCATGTTTGCCACGACTTTAAACCGTGGTAATTTATTCTTGTCACGGCTTAAAACCGTGGCCATCATTTGCCACGGCTTATAACCGTTGCCATAACTTGCCACGGTTTAAAACCGTGGCCAGTACTTGCCACGGCTTAAAACCGTTGCTAAAATTATTGCAACGGCTTAGAACCGTGGCCATAACTTGCCACGGTTTAAAACCGTGGCCAGTACCTGCCACGGCTTAAAACCGTTGCTAAAATTATTGCAACGGCTTAGAACCGTGGCCATAGCTTGCCACTGTTTAAAACCGTGGCCAGTACTTGCCACGGTTTAAAACCGTGACCCGTGGCTAAATCATCAACCGTCCTCGAGCATAAAACCGTTGCTAATATGTTTTGCCACGGTTTTTAGCCGTTAATGGTGATTTGGCGACGCCTCTACTGCCCACGGCTCTAAGCCGTGACAATTGGTTACCCCCACGGTTCCAAACCGTTGCTGATGGGTGTTTTTGGTGTAGTGCAAGTTCACGAGGACCTGAAATATTTTGTTTTTTCAATTGGGCCTTAAGACGCAAATCATTGCAGAGATGCAAGGATACTTCATTAACAAAAGCAATCAAATCACCAAACGTAAGCTTATCATATGGTATGTCACCATGATACTGAGCTTGGAGTTTGGTTCGAATTGATTCAGCAAAAATGGGTGGTAATCCAGCAAGAAACTTTCGTTTCCAAAACGGATTATTAGCCTCATTTTGATGCACGACCTTTTTCATAAACACATCTTTGTACCATCTAAAATCACCAAGTGTAGGACACCTATGTACCATAAGAAGGTTTCTAGCTTTATCTTGGAATTTTGAAGGATCACCTATAAAATGCTTGAGAATGACAAAAATCAGGGTATTAACCGCATCTGGGATGTCTTCGCCATGCTCTAATTTTATAGGGTTTCCAGTGATAGGGGCATAATTAGGCTATTTTTAGTACAATATTTCTATATATATTTTTAGCTATTACTTGTTAATTATGGTACTAATTTCTATTTTCGTGTTTGTGTAGGTTTCCAATTACTAGATTTTAAAATAGAAGCAAATTGAAAATTTAGAAATACTAATTGCACAAGGAATCCACACAAACAAGGAAACAGGGAATCCACACCAACAAGAAAACCACACAAAGAAGAAAACAAGTATAAAAAGGGGACGATACCTTGCTTTGAGAATCCATCCACAGCTTCCATCGCCTACGCTAGCCAACAGCCCTCGCATTCACGGCCTCCACAACAAGCCCTAATCCAGCCATCCAGCAATAGCATCCCATCCATAGCCTCCTAATCCACCCCCGCAGCAATCCAAGCATCCTCCCACAACCGCCATTGTCCTGAACCCGTCATCAATCATCCTCACAGATCCCTCCTCCTAGCAACAGCCGATCGCCACCACCATCATCACATCCAACCCCTCTCCTCTCGATCTCTCAAAGTTTTAAATCCACAATTTCATCGCAGCACGATTCAGCCACAGCCTTCATCACCACTGCAGCCCTCTGTTCATCTCCTCCTCCTTACGACCACAGTCCCTTCTTCCATCCTCTTTCCTCATCCTGTCGTCCTCCTTCACAACACCCATTTGATCTCCCTCTCTCTCGTTGTCCCTCGTCATCCCCTTCTCTCTCACACTCTGATTCATAAACAGATCACAGAGAAGGAAGGAGCAGATTGCGTGAGGAAGGAGAAGGAAGAGATATCTTCCTTCACACTATTCGCACCACAGTTTCCACTCAGTACCACCACGGATCAGGCGACAGTTTTGTTTCATCTCTTAACTCTTTCTCTTATTTCGCTTGATTATTGATTATGGATTACTGTTTGAACATAATTAATATGTCTAGCTAAACTTTTCTTAGTTAGGGTTGGATTCGAAGCCCCGAACATGTGCTTTATAAATTAATTGAATTTAATTTTCCTTGCTATTAGTAATTGTGTTTTGCTTAACTGCTTTATAAAGAACTTTTCTTTGTATGTTTGTTAAGGTGGTCAACTTAGTAAGCATGCTAGGATCTGGGGCTAGAGTATAGAAGAGTTTCACCTAATTGTTATAATTTTGTACTCACTAGTAGTAAATACCAAGGATAGTTGGTAAGGTTAAGTCAAAACCTAGGTAAGAATAAAATGTTGATCATACTTGTTATTGCCTAGTCAGTGTTTATATTTTCCACAAAACTTATTGATCTTAGATTGTTATCTAACTTACGATTTCTGATTAGATAGCATAATAAGAATAGTTTGAAATCGACGCTTAGTTTAATTCAACGAACTTGGAAAAATAATAAGATTAATGCAGTGTTTATCACGGTTAATCTTGAGCATTGTCTCTCACGAGTTAGCAAGTGATTATTGAAGATTGATTTATGAGCATATGTTTGGTGTGTGGAGATAAACCCTTAGCTAATTTCTCATCTTGCCATCTCTTTAGTTTTATTATCTTTACAACAATTTTCGTAGTTATTTTCATAGTTTAATTTAGAAAATTCAATCCCCCATTATTTAATTAATTAGATTGTTAGTTGTCTTTTAGCTATTCTTAGTGTTAATTGGCAAGCCCTCAAATCCCCTGTCCAGAACGATCCCTACTTATTCTATACTACAATCACAAAGCAGGGTATTAAGTTGTGTGCTACTAAAATAGCACATCATCCAACAATATCTCTCTTAACTGCTGTTAAGATATATTGTTGTTCAGAAGAAGTAAGATAATTATCCCACCATCCTTTCAATTTACCAGAAAAACAAACTATAATAACAGAAACAATACTTTGATCAGATTTGTTTTCACTGCGATGAGCAGCAGCCATCATGATCATTTCTTGTGTTAATTCAATGATATTTTCTTCAGTTAAACCATCTATATTCCAAGTATAGATGTTACCTGTAGAAAATGATCCAAAATTTTGTAAAGGTTTTTCTTCATATTGCATATTTGGAAGTGTAGGTCTAGCATCAAAATTTCTAGTGGTTGGTAACGAGTTTTGATAATTGTTTTGTCGAGATTGATACCTAGATGTTCGAATAGGATTAGCTTGCATTTGCAATCTATCTAATTCTAACATAGGTTCAAACTATTCGGAGTGGTCAGAGTCATCTGACTCGGCTAGGTTGGACAGGGTGTTAATCTGTTTTGTAGAGGAAAAGGGTTGGTCTTTAATTTGCAAAGACTCAAGCCTTTTGTTGATTTCATCAATGAGATGATGAGGAGAAGTCAACACATCTTTTTCAACAGAAAAGGGAGTGAAGAAGGTTACTGGTTTAGGAATAATTAGGGGAGGAGGAGATGTTCCCAATTTATGAACTAAGTTGTCTCCTAATTCATATAACAAAACATTTGTATAGTTTTTTTGTTCAATGATTTTTGAAATTCCTTTTGAATCATTATAAGAAAAAGGATCGTTCAAAGGAGAAGCAACAATAGTTTGTCTTTGAGTTTGAAATTTGATTTCTTCTAATGGTGGCAAGATTGATTCAACAATAGAGTTGTTTGATTTCAAATGTCAAGGTTTAGAAGAAGTTCTAATAACATTAATATTGGGAAGATAAATAGATTTATACCAATATAAGAATGACATGTTTTGTCTAGTATCTTCACAACATTGATAAAAACATTTTACCCAATTCATCTCTCTGAGAAGGAATAGTTTGAGCATAAAATGTTTTACGTTTCTCAAAATTGTAATCTCTAGAAAATTCAGTTTTAATTCAATCTTTGTCAAGATCAAAATTTGTAGATATCATATTTAATTGGGAATGGGGATCTTCCATTTCAGATCGAGTGGGAGATCTCTCATTGTGAGGATCAAGATTGTAAATTGGTTGAGGAATTTGAGAATAATGAGGATTAGATCTTAAATGAGCAAGATCTAGATGAGGACGGACTTCGGGGGTAGGAGTCCTAGAAGAAAATTGTGAAGGAGCTGTTCTGAAAGATGATTCAGATTGACGTCTTGATTGAAAATCTAAAGGCTGAACCCTAGTCTTTCTAGTTTCCGAGAACTGTAATTCTATAGTTCCATCTTTGAGAGTAAGGACCTGATTCAAATGACTAAGAGGAGGTTTCCTAGGCTGGGCTTGGACCTGCCAAGTTAAAGGAAGAGTAACTTGGTTCCAGCGTATTGTCTTTGGGACAATTACACTAGTCTTATCTTTGTTAGCCTGAAATAAGATTGTATAACCTTTTTCAGACTCCATTAAAGATTTAGGACTCAACTGAGTCTTTATAGATTTAAATGTGATTTTGTAAATTAGGGCAAGGGGTTCAGATCCTGGAAGCATATCGAAACCAGAGGTCTGAATATTGAGGGTTAGTGCTTCAAGGACATTTGGGTCCTTAAGGGGCACTGAAAAGTTGGGGTAACAGTCGAAGTAGACTGGACCCATAGCGAGAGTAGATTCTGCAATTCCAAGCAAATAATCATGGAATTTGTTGTGTCGACAATCGCGAAGAGCGATGAGAGCACAAGTGTCAAAACCTGTCCTAGTAAGAGGTTTTATTCCTACTTGGATTACACCGATATGGATATACTTGTATTCTTGATTTTTGTGGAAATTAATTGTTTTGATTCTAAATAACCATCAAGAGGCACTATATGTTCGAGAATGTCTATGAGGTCTTCAGATTCTTGATAAAAGATAGATTTTGAAATCTCATAAATCTTTTTGTAAGGGACTTCTGGGCTGGACCATTTTTGTAAATCTTGTTCTACTTCTGGAATTATACATTCCATCCTATTTTGTAAATTTGAGTTTTTTTGTCTAGAGCTAGAGGCTCGGGTAAATTTTAAAAGCAAAGACATTTTGTATGGATTTCAAGAGGTTGGATGGTCTGGAACACTGTACTCGGACCACCTACAGCTGGAACACCAGTATGGGACCACCTAGCCCGACTTGAATGCGCTCATCTTGGCGACTTACAAGGGGCATCCAATGGCTGACCAACATACCCTAAGGCTTACCAACGCTATCAACGGCTGACCAACAATACCTTGGAACTCACAGACACTATTTCCCCCGGAAGAACAGACAACATGACTCTGATACCAATTTCTACCCAGAACTAACAGAAGCAAAGAAGATCACAAATTAACAATAACAGAGCCATGTTGTCTCTGATACCAAATTAAAGTAAATTAAATTGGTAGAAAATTAAGTTGTCTCTGATACCAAAAATTCTTTAATAAGTAAAAAATTAAAGTATTATGAGTAAAATATTATAACTGAATATTACACTCTCACTACTATAAGAGTTTATTTATAGTTTATTTATAATTGAGGATTCACATAAATTATATTAGGGGCTTAAGTATAATTACTCAATGTTTAAGAGGAGCTTATTTTGATTAAAAAGTATTTAATGTGGAGGGCATCATGAAAAATCTAAAAATTAGATGTAGGGCCTATTTATAAATTATAGATAATTGGAGGGTTCAAAGAAATATGTTAAGGACTTAGCTATAACTAATCAATGTTTGAGAGAGACCGATTTTTATTCTAAAAAAATATGAAATAAGGAGGGCAAAATGAAAATTCCAAAAATAGAACTACGTGCCTATTTATAGTTTATAGTTAATTAGGGTTTCAAGTAACTATGTTAGGGGCTTAATTATAATGAATGAGTGTTAAAAGGGGCTGATTTTAATTTTAAATAGCTTAAATTATTTAGAGAAAATGGTAAAAGGAAAGTCTTTTCATTTAAAGGCACAAATACCCATTGTTACTTTTCACTTACCTTTTGCTTTTTGGTGTAAAAAAATGAAATTGTGATGGCAATTGAAAAAACAAAATTAGAGTTTTTCCTTTATTTTCACTTCACATACCATGGTGTTTTTTGCGTTCACACTATGTATCCATAAATACCCTCCCAATATTTTGTTTTTAAATAAAGTTCAATTAGGCATATAATCAAATATCCAACTTTTGTGAGGTTATATTTAGAAAATCAAAATATTTTGATTATTTAATGTATTTAAATATTCGTTTAGATCAAATGGACAAACAGGGCCCTCAAATGGCATAAAAGTTAAATCTCACTATTCCAAAAGCATTATGGGAAGTTCAAAATTTGGAATTGAAGACATACATTATTTACGATTCATTCAGGGAGCTCTTGTTATGTACTTTAGATTTATCATATTTATAGAGGTTGGAGGAGCCAACTGCTAGCAGATGAGCTGGACACGTGGCAGGTCGAGAGCTAACTACTTGTAAACGAATGAGATACGTGATAGGTCGGGAAGCAACTACTCATAGAAGAGAGGGTCATGTGGCAAGTCGGAAGCCAACTACTCGTAGAAGAGTGAAACACCTGGCAGATTGAGAGCCAACTGCTCATAGATGAGTAAGACACGTGGCAGGTTGGGAGTCATTGATGGTTGTAACTTCCCATTGATGGTTGTAACATCTTGTTGATAATTATAACTTTCGTCAACGATTGTAACTTTCGGTAGATTGTTGTAACTTTCGTCGACCGTTGTAACTTCTCGCTAATGGTTATAACTTCCCGTTTGGAAATACCTCTCATGCAGGTTCATGTGCTCAGTTGAGCATGGTGGTCAGTGCCCAACACTATTCATCTAATGAAAAAAAAAGTGTTCTACTGAGTTGCATTGCGCCTAGAATTGGGCTTTCTGTACTTATATTTTATTTGGGCTAGCTTCTTCGGAACAACCCAAATTTTTGGGTTTTTTTTATCCTGCTAGGTTAAGGAATATTTTTTGCTCTCACAAATGCCCCTCATCTCCTTTGCTTTCGAGCTAACCATTTTTCTTTTCATTCTTACTTAAAAGCAGAGGAGATATATTTTCACTGTAAAAAATAGAAGGGAATTGCTTTTGGACTTTGTTTAAGAAGAGGATCATCTTTAGGTGTTTTGTCACGTATTCACTGGATGCTTGATTGGTTATAAATTGATAATCATAATAAATGACTAATTTTTTAACTTGCTAGGCATAAACTAGCAAACAAGGCCTCATATTCTACTTCATTATTGGAGCCTTTGGAACCAAGTGTTATGTTTTGCTCTACCATGGTTCCATCTGGTGTAAATAAAACAAGTCCTTCTCAACCACCATTGTGATTTGACGATCCCTCCTTAATATAAATGTCACATATATTTGGTTTGACCTGTCCTTGTTTCGGTAGGAGTTGAGGAGTCTTCATTATTGGAGGGACGTGATACTGATCTATTGGCTGATTTTGTTTCCCCGGTTGAGGAGAGAGCGAATTCTGCTAAGGCTTGAGCATTTATAGTTGTCTTCGACAGGTACATCAAGTCGTATTAGCTCAACTCTACCACCAATTTCATGAATGTTTTAAGCATCCGGGAGGAAGTATGCTCCCAACTCTTCGCTGATGAGAACTGATCTAACTGTTACATTTGCAACTACCAAGTAGATATACAGGCCCTCTCCTGGATTTGCTTGTTGATCTACTCAAGAATTGATCCAAAGATGCTGATCTATTAGTGAAACTTTGAATTTCTTTTGGAGTTGATGATGACTTCATGTCAAGTAGTAGTCTTCTTTGCTTTTATGATCCCCAAACTTCATGTATGTTGGTTTGCTGGCCCTTTTATGGAACTTATGTTGAAGTAATGTTGCATTTCATTTAACTTTGTTTTTAGTTTGCAGACTTAGAAGTATTTTCATTGAGGTTGCAAAAGCTTGATTGGCCTCCTTCATGAGTTTCCAATATGCTAAGTCATAGCTTAAACATAACTTGAGGATTTAGAAATTAATCATGGATAAAAATTTGTTTATCTTGAAAATTGCATGGAAATATTGTGTGATCTGCAGGCCACTTGATAAAACTTAAATAGATTTAAGTAGTTATGAGTAAAATGCTTCTATGCTCAGTGATTGATTAATTAATTACTTACTCACGGAGAGTGTCGTCCTTTACTGAGGCATTTGGCTTGTGTGGTCTGATGACCACTTGACTAAACTTAAACGGATTCAAATAGTCCTGGGTAAGATGCTTATATACATTAAATTACCCACTCTCGGAGAATGCCATCCTCTAATGACCACTTGGATAAACTTAAACGGATTTAAGTAGTCCATAATAAGATATTTCAATGCATTGAATTACCCGCTCACGGAGAGTATCATCCTCTATTGAGGTGTGATCATCTATTGAGGATTTTTTCTTGTGTGGTTTGTTGACCACTTGACTAAACTTAAATGGATTTACGTAGTCTTGAATAAGATGCTTCTATGCATTGAATTACCCACTCACGGATAGTGTCTTCCTCTACTAAGGTTTAATCCTCTACTAAGGCATTTTGCTTGTGTGGTCTAGTGACCACTTAACTAAACTTAAACAAATTTAAATAGTCCTAAGTAAAATGCATTTATGCATTAGATTACTCATTCACGGAGAGTGTCGTCCTCTAGTGAGGTGTGATCTTCCAATTAGACATTTTGCTTGTGTGGTCTGCTGACCACTTGACTAAACTTAAACGGAATTAAGTAGTAAGAAGATGCTTCTATGCTCAATAGTGTTCTAAAAAATGCTAGGCGGTGGGCGGGCGGCGAGCAGGTGCCTAGCGCCTAGGCGGTTTTAGGTTTTGTATTATAACTTTAATAATTTACAAAAGTTAACTATAATACCTTATCAATTACATCTAATTTAATGCCAAGATACATATGCAAAAATTAAAAACATGAAAAATTAACAATCATGAACAAAATTTATTAAAACTCAAATGACTAAAGTTGCTCATGATGGGTACTTTATACAAATTTGAATTTGTGGAAAAATATCCAAACATACTCTTTATTTTTCTTCAAATTGCATGAATTACCTCAGTCATGTTTGATAAAATCTACATTACTAAAATTGGTACCGGCAGATCCTTTGAGAATTACATTAAGCAATCATCATTTTCTACATTCAGACATATACTGAATAAAAAATAATTAAATTATTTATTTCCAAAAAAGGTGAAAGAAAAATAAAATAAAAACACAATCAGCCTTATTCAAAAAAAATTAAAAAAACTCGCCTAAACCCCATCTAGACTGCCCAAAACTGATGCGAGTTTAACTAACCTAAATAAATAGGTTAATTCAGCCCACTTGTAATAACCGCAAGTGTACGGTGTCTAACTGGTAGACAACGGCAAGTACGGGTCGATCCCACGAGGAAGGTGGATTAAATTGAATTTTAGAATTTAATTAAACTAATTTGTAGGAAATGGGGTTACAGCATTTTTAAAACTAAACTAAAAATAAATTAAAAATAAGAAAAATAAAAGATAGATGAGATAGATTTTTGTGGGCTTGGACTCACCAATGAGTTAGTAAAATTATTTAAATCTAAATTACTGAATTTAAAAACAAGAAGCTTTAGGGATGAGAATCCCTTGCTTACACCGAATATGTGATCGTTAAAATCCAATTAAACTTATATCATGTTTCTATCAAACATTAACAAATTATTTCAAGCAAATACGCTCTAACCAAGTATTAAGTGTCTTTTTAGGGCACACTTAATCAAAGTTTAAGCTTAATATTTTTAGCAAATGCTTTGAATATTGAAAAAAGGTAATTCTAACTACCAAACATATCAAGATTAATTTCTCGAAAATGAAAGGTGAAAGCAATTTATCAAAAATTCAGAAATAAATTGTAATTAACAATTAAGCACACAATTTAGTAAAATAAATCAAAATAACTTATACAACCCATTTAGTTTGTCACAAACTCGATGTGGTGGTACTCAGCAGATCAGCAGATGGTCCGAACACGAATCCCGAGACAAATGGTCCCAAAACGCTCTGTGGTGGTACAGAGCAGAATCGGGGGTGTGAATAGCGAAAAACTGAATTTGACTCAGTCTCCCGCCTCTGCTACAGTGCTGCTACAGTACAGAGCTCGCTCCGCCTTCTTCTCCAGCGCGACAGCGCCGCTCGCGGTGCTGTTCTTCGCTCCTCGCGACCGTCCCGTCCTCCAAACGTCTCCAAAACCTGCAAAAGAAGAGAAAGATGCAATAAGAAACTCAAAAACAGAGAGAGAGAACAGGAAGGAGACTCCCTGTTTCGATTCCAATTTCTGCAGTGGTTGTGCACCGCAGACGAGCCGCTGTGTGGTGGTTGTACGGTGGCGGAGAGACGGTAAGGAGGCCGAGACGAAGAGAGGACAGAGAGGAGAGGAGGAGCAGGGTCTGTGGCTTTGTCGTGAGGCGAAACAGACCCGCGGTGAGGCTCTGTTTCCCGGTGGTTGTGCTGGTTATTCTCGGTCTGTTGTCCTGGTGCTCGTGTGGAGGTGGTGGCGGAGGTGATGGATGATGTTGGTTGATGGATGATGGACAGGGAGAAGGACAGGGACGGTGATGGTGAAGATTTGACGTGAAACAGGGTTGTCACACCCCTGTTTCACGGTGGTGGCGGTTGTGCTGTCTGGAGGTGGAGGTGGTGGTGGTGCTCGGGTGATGGTGGTGGCGAGGTGGTGATTGCTGAGTGAGTGAGAGATGGATAGGTGGTGATGGTGATTGTGAATCACCCTGAGAGAATCACCTTTGAGGGTAATGAGAATCAATTTGGAGGAAGAGGTTTTGACATTTTTCTAATTCTTTTTCTTCCCTTCTCTTCCTCCCTCTTTTCTCACCCTATTATCTTCTATTTATAGAAAATTATCAAGATGAATAGGGATGAAATGAGGGAATGATTCATCAATGTATAATTTGGGGAAGGATTGGGCTTGGCATTAGGTTTGGGTTTAGGTTATGAATTAGGTTTCGGGTTTATGTTATGAATTAGGTTTCGGGTTTAGGTTTGTGACTGCTTTATACCACCGTTGGAATCGACTAATTGTCGTTCCTTAACTTGTCGCCTTAATATGATTTCATCGTTTACGCTCAAATTCCTACAAAGACATGAAAACGAAATAATTACTATAAAATATAATAATCGAAACACTAACATGTATAAATTAAGGGATATATTATGTAATAATTATGTGAATATCAAATACCCCCAAACCTATATTTTGCTAGTCCTCGAGCAAAACAATAAAAAAAAAATCCTAACTCACTTTCGCAGGAATCATCGGTTGCACTTACCTTAAACGTGCAACAAGGCTTTAAACCCCTAGATTACCTCTAGTGGACGAGTTATAGTCTCGTGAGGGTTTCCAGAAATGTTGCCCACAAACATTACTGACTCAATCCAAACTTGGTCAAACAGTGTTCATTTTAAAACTTCAAGAAATGCAAGAAACCAACAGTGTCATTTTAGTGTATCAACAAATTTCCAAATAATTTAATATTCTCCACAAGTTAGAGAAAAATTCACAATCATCCTCAACTCAATGTGTGTGTGTGGATAGCACTATCAACATAACTTTTCATTTCAGAGTAAAACAATGACTAAATCTCCTGTAGAAAGTTTGTTTTGACTTCAAACCTCTCATGTCACTCACAATAAAGCACTCAGAGATTTGGTATTTCACTTAGTTTATATGTGAGGAAAAGAGTAAATAATGGAAAACAATCATCTCACATATAGTAATATGAAGAACGAACTTTTCAAGAATGGAATGAACATGATCTCATGGACAGGAATATCAATTACTTTTGGAAATGTTGAATCAAACACCATAGGTCTTGGTTATTAAATCTCCACATCTACAGAACCAACCTTTACCTAAGATCAACTAGGACTTTGTTGGGTTGTAATGGGGTTTGGGTAATGGTTAATAAGGAATGTCAAAGGATTCTAAGAAAAGTTTCTAGGAATGTATACACCCATTCAACGAACAATTAGGGCTATCAAGAATAAACCAATGTTGCGCACCATCAATTTTTTCTTCATTCTCACATCTTTATCCTCATTGAAAAATCTTTTTTTATTTTATTTATTTTATTTATTATTATTTTTTTATAACTGTTTTTTTTTTTTTTTATCAATAGAGGATTTATGAAATATCTCATATTTTTCTTTTTGATGCCCTTTTTACACCAAGTATATCCATCCATACACATTCCCAGAAACGTTGGGTAAAGGTTAATGGGTTAACAAATAAAAGTTATTCTAAGGCTCAAAAGGCTACAAAAAGGTTAATGTTATAGGTAAGTTAAAAGGCTAGTTAATGGTCTAAAGAAAAAAATGCCTAGATCATTTCCTAAGTTCGGGTCAGTATTATGATATCTTAATTGAATAAGCCAAGAAGTTCTAGTGTAATAATTCAATTTTGATGTCATTCCCAAAGCAATTGATCAGAAAAATGAGAATAATGAGATCATCAACGAGATAATACGGACTCAAGAAAAATCAGAGCTTATGTATAACCCTCAGAAAAATAGAAAGGTTCAAAACTTTCAGGGTTAAGTCTCCACTATTATTCTAAGGTTTTCTAGCATATATTTCACTCATCAACTTCAAGTTATGCTAACATGGCTCATGGTGCAAGATAATTGAGTTGAAAAATCTCATGAACTAGATCTAACTTAAGGATCATACTAAACTTTCAGTCTTTATCAATATACCAATATGTCAAGTTAGCTTGCATTTTCTTGAGCATAAACATTTAAAATCCATTTTCATACTCGTAAAAGACCAAGTTTTTTTTGACAGAAAAATCATTTTTTTTTAAAAGAAAAGAAAAGAAAATACTACGAAAAAAATGAAAAATTCACCGACTCATGAACCCTACCCCCAAACCTAATCCAAACATTGTCCTCAATGTTTAATAAAATAATTCTGACAAATGAATGAAGTAAGTACATGAGAGTAGGTTAGAACAGTATTACCGCGGTGAAGATTTTACCAATTTCCAAGAAGTCATCCATCAATGAGGCTCACCAATATAAGAATCATGGAGTTATCATTAGAAATCGATAAACTGTATATTCGACACTAACAAAGAAAACTAAAAAAAAAGGCAAGTTGTAAGTCAAAACTATTACGGAGCTACCGAGTATGAGTGAAACACAACTAAATAGGGTACTCGAAAATCAATCCAGACTAACAGTAGAGACACACAACTAAAGCTAGGCTGCCTCCCAGTAGCGCTTGGTTTAACGTCATCAGCCCGACAAATATTCTTCCTAAAAAATGGTGTATCGAAAAGTGGAGAGGAAGAACATGACAAACACTTAGTCCATGGTCGTATATCAACAACCTGAACAGTTGAGGATCAGTCCACCAAAATATAGCAATCACATGGGGCACCAAATACACTAGGACATTCCAAAAGTGACCAGTAGTCATACACAACAGATGATCCTTGCGTGCTCCAAAAAGGAAACATCCTATGTCTGGTTCCAAATCAGAAGATTGAATAATTTTCACAACAGGATGGTGAAAACTGAAATCCTCAATACAGCACAAGGGACTGGTGAAAGTAGCCTTAGTAATTGGGAATGTGATGCAAGTAGATGAGACGATGGATATATCAGGTGGTACAGGCTCATCACATGAATCATATAGAGATATTGGTCTAGACAACTCATCACCTGAAAATGCATACCTGAGGGTGTCAGGTAATTGTTTAAGGTCAAGCTCAGGTGGCTCAACTGAGGGGACTAGTTTTGACTCACTGAGTGGAAGATGCTTCACTTTAGACTTCCATTTATAACTAGGATCCACAATGAGGACCGAGTCAAGCAAATCATTGACTTCCCTAATGGAATCATCAACATCAAAGTCTAAACTAAATTGAGTCAAACAAGCCTCTAAACAGTCAAGAAGAGACTCTAAAGAATGTTCACAGTTTGATTCGATGCATGAGTCACTAGGGAGGCATGAGTCAACATGGGAAGGAGATGTCTGCAGTGTCTCAGAATCTACAGGTTCATCAATAAATGAGGCTTTATCAGCATTCGTATGAGAGGAGGATGCAACCTGTGTAAAATTAGGTGAGGATATAATAACACTCATGTCAGGCATTCCTACCTGATTGTCAACCAATTTTCCACTCCTAAGGGTAGTAATGGATTGGTCATCTTCACTGTCCGACTCAGATGTGCCACTAATTTCAAATTGACCATTTAAGTTGGAAATAGGTTGGCTAGGGAATTGTTCTGACTCTATCTCAGGAAGTGACTCAGCTATCTGACTCACAATCATCTCAAGTTTCCGGATAGCTTGAGAGTTTTGTTGAAAAATAGCTGTCAATTCTGTGATATCCTGATAATTTTGCACAAGTATTTCTCCTGTTCGCTCTATAAAAATTTTCATGATATCCTCTAACTCATTATCAGGAATGAAAGCTTGAGGAGTCTGAGGAGTGTCTAGAGGGCCTTCATGGTACTGACCATGAGCCCATGAGAAGTCAGGATGATAGGCTAGACCTGAGTTGTAATAATCTAAATATGGATCATAATCAGGTCGTCGCATGTCATAAAATGAATTGACTTGCTCGGAAAAATAGGCTGGATAATCCCTTGTGTTCATTTTTTTTTTTTTTTTTTTGAAAGCACTAACTCTAAAAATATACACAGGCTCACATGCAATCAGCAACCAATAAATGCACAAGAAACATGCCTCCCTAAGCAATCAACGTTTTTGAGATCAATTATCTTTTTATCTTTGGGGGACAATTATTTCTTATGTAATCTTTATGACACAGCAATGAGTGCTACAAGTTGATCCTAAGAGTGTACACTTTACACCGCAAAGTTCAAAATCAGTAGGCTAGAGTTTTGTTTCAAAGAAACCGGATTATTGCACAAGAGAAGGAGGTCACAATGGTCCAATTAAGTACTTCCTTGTGCTACCGCTCTGTAAGACAATAGATGTGAGAACGATGTGATGTTAAATGCACACTTGAGGTTTGTGTTCCTAACCAAAAACTGTTGGTTACACCAATTCTTCTTGTGGATCGTAGCTTACTTATGACTCGGCGTACCGGGTAAATTACCCTTGTGGCAGTGGCCTCTCGGAGTTCATTGAATGATTAAACCCATCGTCACTTTTAGCTTGGGTCAACACAAAAATTATTGGATTCACCTTGGTCTTGGTTGTCCTATGAACACCGTACCTAAAAGATGGCTCTATCTAACTTGCTAATTGATTTTAATTATGTTTAGCTATTGGTTGCACACAGCTGGAGTGATGAGGTGGGGATATCAAGTCCCAGCAATTTCTATTTAGAAGCTAGGTCTGCTTATTATGAAATACTAAAGTATAGCATCCACAATTACAGAAATTAAACAACCAATCACACAATTTCAAACAATTACACAAAGCACCCGGTCGCTAATACATTGCGTGTGATAGAAATACTTACAGTGTGCGTATTCCGTTCTGCACAAAAAATTAGCACAATTCAAAAAAAGTCCGACTTCTTTTTATCTATTGCACTCAAATAAATTTACTGGTCTTGGTCTTAGAAGTCGGATTTCTAAATCATAAAAATTATTGGGTAGCAATTAGAATTGTTTCCCTATAATTTCTTTTGACTTAGAGAATTTTAGGTTTTTTTTTTTTTTTTTTTTTTTAGTGATTAAACAAAATGAAAAACAGTAAAATTTAAAAATTATTACACCACACACTCGTAAAACGAGGTGAAAATAAAATTAAAACTCTCCTCACAAAAAAAATAAAAATTTGCTTGATGTTTTGCAGGATCGTCCAATATCCTCGAGAAGCGTGTATTCTGCAAAATCAAACACAAAATGAGTGTAAAAAGAACTTAATAAAATAAAAATAAAAAATTTTTTGAATTTTTTTTTGTTTTTGTTTTGTTTTTTTTTTTATTTTTTAAATTTAAATTTTTTTTTTTTATAATTAGTGAAAATAAATCTTAAATTCAATTACACCGCAACCTTCCCCGGCAACGGCGCCAAAAACTTGATGCGAGTTTAACTAACCTAAATAAATAGGTTAATTCAGCCCACTTGTAATAACCGCAAGTGCACGGTGTCTAACTGGTAAACAACGGCAAGTACGGGTCGATCCCACGAGGAAGGTGGATTAAATTGAATTTTAGAATTTAATTAAACTAATTTGTAGGAAATGGGGTTACAGCATTTTTAAAACTAAACTAAAAATAAATTAAAAATAAGAAAAATAAAAGATAGATGAGATGGATTTTTTTGGGCTTGGACTCACCAATGAGTTAGTAAAATTATTTAAATCTAAATTACTGAATTTAAAAACGAGAAGCTTTAGGGATGAGAATCCCTTGCTTACACCGAATATGTGATCATTAAAATTCAATTAAACTTATATCATGTTTCTATCAAACATTAACAAATTATTTCAATCAAATACGCTCTTACCAAGTATTAAGTGTCTTTTTAGGGCACACTTAATCAAAGTTTAAGCTTAATATTTTTAGCAAATGCTTTGAATATTGAAAAAAGGTAATTCTAACTACCAAACATATCAAGATTAATTTCTCGAAAATGAAAGGTGAAAGCAATTTATCAAAAATTCAGAAATAAATTGTAATTAACAATTAAGCACACAATTTAGTAAAATAAATCAAAATAACTTATACAACCCATTTAGTTTGTCACAAACTCGATGTGGTGGTACTCAGCAGATCAGCAGGTGGTCCGCACACGAATCCCGAGACAAATGGTCCCAAAACGCTCTGTGGTAGTACAGAGCAGAACCGGGGGTGTGAATAGCAAAAAACTGAATTTGACTCAGTCTCCCGCCTCTGCTACAGTGCTGCTACAGTATAGAACTCGCTCCGCCTTCTTCTCCAGCGCCGCTCGCGGTGCTGTTCTTCGCTCCTCGAGACCGTCCTGTCCTCCAAACGTCTCCAAAACCTGCAAAAGAAGAAAGAGATGCAATAAGAAACTCAAAAACAGAGAGAGAGAACTGGAAGGAGACTCCCTGTTTCGATTCCAGTTTCAGCAGTGGTGGTGCACCGCAGACGAGCCGATGTGTGGTGGTTGCACGGTGGCGGAGAGACGGTAAGGAGGCCGAGACGAAGAGAGGACAGAGAGGAGAGGAGGAGCAGGGTCTGTGGCTTTGTCGTGAGGCGAAACAGACCCGCGGTGAGGCTCTGTTTCGCGGTGGTTGTGCTGGTGGTTCTCGGTCTGTTGTCCTGGTGCTCGTGCGGAGGTGGTGGCGGAGGTGATGGATGATGTTGGTTGATGGATGATGGACAGGGACAGGGACAGGGACGGTGATGGTGAAGATTTGACGTGAAACAGGGTTGTCACGCCCCTGTTTCACGGTGGTGGCGGTTGTGCTGTCTGGAGGTGGAGGTGGTGGTGGTGCTCGGGTGATGGTGGTGGCGAGGTGGTGATTGTTGAGTGAGTGAGAGATGGATAGGTGGTGATGGTGATTGTGAATCACCCTGAGAGAATCACCTTTGAGGGTGATGAGAATCAATTTGGAGGAAGAGGTTTTGATATTTTTCTAATTCTTTTTCTTCCACTCTCTTCCTCCCTCTTTTCTCACCCTATTATCTTCTATTTATAGAAAATTATCAAGATGAATAGGGATGAAATGAGGGAATGATTCATCAATGTATAATTTGGGGAAGGATTGGGCTTGGCATTAGGTTTGGGTTTAGGTTATGAATTAGGTTTCGGGTTTGTTATGAATTAGGTTTCGGGTTTAGGTTTGTGACTGCTTTATACCACCGTTGGAATCGACTAATTGTCGTTCCTTAACTTGTCGCCTTAATATGATTTCATCGTTTACGCTCAAATTCCTACAAAGACATGAAAACGAAATAATTACTATAAAATATAATAATCGAAACACTAACATGTATAAATTAAGGGATATATTATGTAATAATTATGTAAATATCAAAAACCCACCTAGATCGCCCAGACCCCGCCCAGCCATTAATCTGGGCATTTTTCTAACGCCAATGCCTTTTTTTTTAACACTGATGCTCAATGATTGATTAATCGAATGACCCACTCACATAGAGTGTCATCCTCTACTGAGGTATATATATATGTTTTTATTTCTGAATTGTTTTTGGTGCAGGGCATGTAGAATGAGTTTTCATATTTAACTATTCCAAATGAAGATAGTGCATTCTATGCTGAGAAGCAAAATAATATATCATTTACTGAGGTATATGTAATTATTTGTTCGGATCCTTTTTACAGGATCTCCCTTCATTGGTGGCAATCTCTTCAGCCAAGTTTGGTTTTTTATCTCATGGAGAATTTGATTGATCGGAATGGAAAACTCTATGTATGTTCTACCAATCGAGGAGTCTCTTATTGAAGAAATAAAATACAATTAAGAGATAAAATACAATCAAGTTTTTTTTTATATGTACATTGCATTTGCTTACTTTCTAAAAAGCTAGGACGCCTCAGTTTCAATCCACTTTGTGAAATGGTCGATTGCCACAATCATCATATTCTTCTGCGCTGGAGAGTTTGATTGATCGGAACGGTGAACTCTATGTATGTTCTACTGGTTAAGGAGTCTTTTGTTGGGGAGCATGTTACACGCTTGTCAGCCTTATTCTTATTATCCTCCTTCTGATCTGCATTCATTTATACAGATTGACTATCTTTCTCGGGTACATCTGGTGCCTTAACTTTTTTTGTCATCCCACAATGCATAACAATCTACCATGGCAAAGATTTCATCAAGAGCTATTCTCAGTTTCATGGTCAATTCCCCATACAATCGATGATCTGTGAGCAGACCCTTCTTGAAAGCTAAGGATGCAATTTGGTCATCACATCCATTTATGCTCGCCCTTTTTGCCGTGAATCTTTTGATGAAGTCTCGAAGCGATTCTTTTGATTTTTTTTTCATGTTAAAGAGGTGGTCAACATGTTTTTTTATGGTCCGGTTGAATGAATACTCTTTTTTGAAGACAATAGAGAAATCTCCAAAGTTGTTGATCAACTAGGGGGTCAAAGTGTGGAACCAATCTTGGGCTAGTCCTTGTAAAGTCATAGCAAGCACTTTGCATATTAGTGGGTTATCATTTTTGTGGCAGAGTCATGATACTTCGAAAATGTTTCAAGTGTTTTTCAGGGTCAAAATCTCTTTTGAAATAGGTAAATGTTGGTGTGGTAAACCTTGACGGTGGAGGAAGCCCTTCAATGTTAGTTGTAAAATGTGAAGTGTTCCATGACTTGCAAGTTTCTCAACTGCTCTTTGATCATTCGTGCCACATCATCAGCTCCCAAGGGCTTAGGTGTATTATGTTGATCAACTGTATGGTGGTATCGGTTTCTATTATCAATGATAGATGACTTCCCATATTCTGAGTTTAGTTGTGACTCATTGGCATGTGAATGAGGAAGAGTTTCAATGGGATTCACTTGAAAGCTCCTCTTGATTTGACGAGTCTTTGAATGTGGTATTTGCGACAAATTAGTGTAGATCCAGATCTGGTCCTCTACGTTGTTCACATTCATCCGGATTCTGTCTTTTACGCCGACTACTTATATTTAGCGTCATTTGGGACCCTAGTCTTTAGTGCACAAATGCTTGGGAGCCCAACCTAGAGACAATTCTCGTTTGATGCCCGAGCCTAGAGTGAACATTAACTCATGGCACTAATCTTGAATGCATGCTTCCAGAGATATTATTTCCCTTTGACGGATGACTACTTCCACTACCACGTGCATGGTCTGCTGGCAGACGACAATGTGTCTTCTGTCTTGACTGTTTACTCACCAATCATTCTACCACCCGAGTTTGCTCCTCCAATATTTTAGTCAAATTGGCGATCTAACCTTCGATTTTTTTCTTGTTGTTTCATTTCTATTGTACCCAATTATTGGGCAGAAAATTGCAATTGATGATTAGCCGATAGTGACAGACATACTATCAGTGGTTGCCCAGTCGGAAGCGGCTGAACCTATGGCGACGATGGCGATCTGGTTTGGGCAGAGGAAAGTGCAATGTTATTTTTGCTATTATAGTTTCGAGATCCCACATTGTGTTGAAAAAGAACTCTGAAAAAGTGTCTATGAAGGAAAATTCAAATTGAATGAACATAATTTTTTTATGAAATGAAGGGAGCATGCAATGAGTTTTATTCAAACTCTCATTGAAAACACCAAGTTGTGGATGCAAATTTCCACTAGATCACGTGTTGATCACATGAAGCAATCTGCATAAGATGAAGACTAATTCTTGACACCAGTATGGTGTCTGCCACGGGGACTTCGACGCCAAAGTTAGAGCAATGCCTTTAGGAAAGTATTTATTTATCTGTATTGGAAGAGAGAATTGTGAATCAAGAAAGAGTTACCTCCAGATAGCTTTGTGTTTGACTATTTATAGAGGCAAAGCGAGTAAACTACTGGCCTTGCAGGCGGTTGTAACTCTAGCAAATGAGTGAGACACATGGCAGATGAGTGAGTCATCTGCTTGTGGGCGGTTGTAACTTTCCTTAGGTAGTTGTAACTTTTCTTAGGTAATTGTAACTTTCGTAGATATTTATAACCTCCTGTTGGTGGTTGTAACTTTTTATTAGGAGACACCTCTCTTGCAAGCTTGTGTGCTCAGCTGGGCATGGTAGTCAACGCTGAACACTACTCATTTGCTGATAAAACAATGTTATATTGAGCCTCGACTTGGGCTGCATTGGGCTGCCTCTAATTGTAACTTTCATGGGTAATTTTCGGCTTCTCGGGAACAACCCAAATCTTTGGGCTTTCTTATCTTGTTGGGCTGAGAATTATTTATGTCTCCCACAAATGCCCCTCATCTCTTTTGATTTTGAGCCGACCGTTTTTCTTTTCCTTTTTACTTCAGAGCAGAAGAAATGTATTTTCACTAAGGAGCCTCGCCAAAAATAGAAGTAAAAT
Source organism: Berberis vulgaris (assembly GCA_963556465.1). NCBI lineage: Eukaryota > Viridiplantae > Streptophyta > Magnoliopsida > Ranunculales > Berberidaceae > Berberis > Berberis vulgaris. The sequence continues at coordinate 48,907,377 of OY747132.1, forward strand.
GCCCTAATCTTGCTGACTTATCTGTCTCTATTGATACAAGTAAAGGATCTGCATATAGAGATTTCTACTGTTGTTGAAATGTAGTTTGTTGAAGACAAAATGATTTGCATGCAGAGGCTTCTATTGCAGATGAGGTGATCTACCGGATGAGTCACACATAGTAATTTTATGGGCTCTTGGACTTTGTCCAAGTATAGAATAATCTTTAGGTGAATAAAACAAGTCATGTTTTGGCATCCTTGCAATTTGACGACCCATTCACATTTAAATGTCACATCTTTGGCTTGACCTCCCCTATTTCTGCATGAGTTGAGGAGTCTTCATTTATTAAAAGAAGCGACACTGATATGTTTGTTTACTTTGTTTATTCGATTGGGGAGGGAGCGAATTCTACTATGAAATTCACTACGGGTTGAGCATTTATAGTTGTCCTCTGCTGATAGATCAAGTCGTATTGGCTCAACTATATCGTCCATTTCATGAGTTTTTGACAATCATCCGGGAGGAAGTTGTGCCCCCAACTCTTCACTGATGAGAATTGAGCTTACTACTACATTTGAAACTGCCAACTAGATGTATAGGTCCTCTCCTACATTTGTCTACTAATCTACTCAAGAATCAATCCAAAGTTGATGCTCTACTGGTGAGACTTTGATTTTTTTTTGGAGTTGATGGTGACTTCATGTCAAGTTGTGGTCTTCTTTTCTTTTATGATCCCCAAACTTTGTGTATGTTTGTTAGTATGTTGACCTATAAATATTTCCATTAAGGGCGCAAAAGTTTGATTGGCTTCTTTCATGAGTTTCCAATATGCTTAAGTCAAAATTTAAGCATAACATTAGGAAATTAATCATGGGTTCAAATCTATTTATCTAAGAAAGTGCATTCAAATGTATATGATCTGCTGACCACTTGACAAAAACTTAAAGACATTTAAGCAGTCTTGAGTAAGATGTTTTTATGCTCAGAGATTGATTAATTGAAATACCCACTCACGGATATTAACATCCTCTACTGAGGTGCAATCCTCTACTGAGGCATTTGGCTTGTGTGGTCTGATGGCCACTTGACTAAACTTAAATGGATTTAAGTAGTCCTGAGTATGATGCTTTCATGCATTGAATTACCCACTCACTGAGAATGCCATCCTCTACTAAGGTGTGGTCCTCTACTGAGGCATTTTGTTTGTGGTATGCTGACCACTTGACTAAACTTAAACTGATTTAAGTAGTCTTGAGTAAGATGCTTTTATGTATTGAATTAAGCACTCACAGAGAGTATCATCCTCTACTGAAGTGCACATAAATGTTTTTATTTTTGATGTCTTCTGCTGAAGGACATGTAAAACGAATTCTCGTATTTCACTATTTCAACTGAAGAAGGTGTGTTCTCTGCAAAGAAGCGAAATGACATATCCTTTACTTAGGTATATGTAAAATTTGTTCGATTTTTTTTGCAGGATCTTCTTTCATTGTAGCGGTCAATTCAGCAAAGTTTGGTTTTTCTCGTGGATAATTTGATTGGCCAAAATGGAGAACTTTGTGTATGCTCTACCGGAAGAGGAGTTTCTTGTTGAAGAGATAAAATACAACAAAGAAATAAAATACAATCAAATCTTTTGTTATATTTACATTGTATTTTTTCTCTCTAAAAATCTAAGACGCCTCAGCTTCAATCCACTTTGTGAAATGGTTGATTTCTGCAATCATCAGATTCTTCTGTACTAGAGAGTTTGATTGATCGAAACAGTGAACACTGTGTATGTTTTACTGGCTGAAGAGTCTCTTGTTAAATAGAGTGTTCTACGCTTGTCACACTTGTTCTTTTTATCCTTTTCTTAATCCACATTTGTTTCTGTAGGTTGACTATCTTTCTTAAGTATATCTGATGTCTTGTTAAAGTTATTGATCGACCAAGCGTCAAAGTGTGGAACCAATTTTGGGCTACTCCTTGTAAAGTCATAGCAAATATTTTGCACATAAGTGAATCATCATTTTTGTGAAGAGTCGTGAAACTTCGAAAATGCTTCAAGTGTCTCTCAGGATCCAAATCTCCTTTGAAATGAGTAAAGGTTGGTATGGTCAACTTTGCTGGTGGAGAAACTCTTTCAATGTCATTTGTAAAAGGTAAAGTGTTTACCGAGGTCACCTCTCTACACAAAGCATCATCTGGATTTTCTATGACTCGCAAGTTCCTCAATTGCCCATTGATAATTCGTGCTACATCATTAGCACTCAAAGGCCTGGGTGCATCCCGCTTATCGGTTGCATGGTAGGGTGGTCCACACCGCTCAGCGACATGGTAGTTTCAGGACAAGTTAATATAATGATCCAGATTTGATCATCTGCATTGTTCACATCCATCGGGATTCTATCTTCTGCGCCGACCCCTCATAACTGGCATTATTTATTACCCCAGCCTTGAGTGTATAGTGCTTGGGAGCCCAACCTTGACATGACTCTTGTTTAATGCCTAAGCCTAGAGTGCACATTTGCTCGTGGCCCTGATCTTGAATGAATTACTTACCCTTAATGGCTGACTACTTCTGCTCCCATGCACATGGTCTACTGGCAGATGACGTCGTGTCTTCTGCCTTGGCTGTATGCTCACTAATCGCTCTACCACCCAAGTTTGGTCCTCCAATATTTTAGTCAAATTAGTGATCTAACTTGCCAGATTTTCTTTTTGTTTCATCTTCATTGAGTTTAGTTGTTGGGCAAAAGGTTGCACTTGATAGTCTGCCGGCAACGGAAAATCCACTACCAGTGGTTATCCGGCTGGTGGCAGCTGAATCTGTGGTAGCGATGACGACCCTATACGAGCAGATGACTTTGCAACGTTACTTTTGCTAGTTTGTTTTCAAGTTCCCACCATTGTGTTGAAAAATAACTTCATAAAAGTGTTTGTGAAAGAAAATTTAATGTAAATGAATGAAAAAATTTTATCAACGGAAGAAAGCTTTTAATGAGTTTGATTATTCCTCTCATTGAAAGCACAAATTTGTGGATGCAAATTTCCACTAGACCACATGCTGATCATGCAGAGTAATTTGCATAAGATAGAGATTAATTACTGACACCGGTGTGGTGCCAGCCACGGGGACTTCGATGCTAAAGTTAGAGCAATGCCTTTAAGAAAGTATTTATTTCTCTGTATTGGAAGAGAGAATTGTGAATCGAGAAAGAGTTACCTCCATATGGTTTTGTGTTTGGCTATTAATAGAGGCAAAACGAGTAAACTGCTGACAAATGAGTGAGCGACAGATGAGTGAGTCATCTATTTGCAAACGGTTGTAATCCAGCAAATGAGTGAGACAAATGGCAGATGAGCGAGACACATGGCAGACGAGTAAGTCATTTGCTTGCAGGCGGTTGTAACTTTTCTTAGGTAGTTGTAACCCGTAGAAAGTTGTAACCTCCTGTTGGTGGTTGTAACTTGCTGTTTGGAGACACATCTCAAGCAAGCTTGTGTGCTCAGCTGAACATGGTAGTCAGCACCGAATACTACTCATATGCTGAGAAAATAGTGTTATGTTGAGTTGTATTGGGTCTAGACTTGGGCTGCATTGCGCCCAAACTTGGGCTTTCACTACTTGTAACTGTTATGGGTAATTTTTGGGCTTCTTGATAACAACCCAAATCATTGGACTTTTTTATCCTGTTGGGCTAAGGATTATTTTTTGCAACCAGGAAGTCATAACCAAATAGGAAGTCATAACCATCTACGGGAAGTTACAACCATTGACGGAATTTACAACCATCTACGGAAGTTATAATTATCAACAAGAGGTTACAACCATCAATTATTCCTAACCTGCCATGTGTCTTACTCGTTTACGAGCAGTGGGCTCCCGACCTGCCACGTATCTCACTCTTCTACGAGCAGTTGGCTCCCGACCTATCACATTTCCAACTCATCTGCGAGTAGTTTGTTCCACTCGCTTCTAAAAATAGCAAAACACAGTTATTCCGGGTAACTCTTTCCTGAATCTCAATTCTCTATAAGAACATAGAGAAATAAATACTTTTTTAGAATACTATTCTAACTTTGGCATCAGAGTCCTCGTGGTGGACACTACACCGGTGTCAAGAATTTTTTTCAACTTACGCAAATTATTCCGTGTGTTCAGCACGTGATCTGGTGGAAATTTGCATCCGCACTATTCATACTCCAAACCAATTTTGGTTTCTGTTTAGTTTGCTAAGTAAATATAGTTGTGAAGCTAGTATTAGTGGTAGTGCTAGTTTTAAGTGGATTTTGTTTGTATATAGAAAAAAAACATTCGCTTTAGAGCATTTCTTAAAAGAAAAAAAATAGTGTTTAATTTGATAATGTTGTGTACGGATGGTAATGGGGCGGATTTTGGAAAACCATCCCCACCCCGCCGAGGATCACGGATCCCCAAATCTACCTCGAATATCTGATTAGATTATTTTTCAAAAACAATCCCTGTACAGGATGGATTGGTGGATATCCACCCCACCCCGAATATCCATTTAAGCTAAAGTTTTTTTTGTGGATATTAGATCCCTGCTTTGTCCGCCTTGCCCAGAGGAATGTTTCTTCCCTTTGTGGCTACAAAGCTTCCACAAGCTATCGACTGGAGAAATATAGAGTTTTGGCTCACCATTGCTACTTCACAATCTTCACACGAATTGTTGTTGGTCTTCTCGGACACAGGTGGAACAACTTAAAGGAGGTGAAACGTCTTTGATAGAGAGCTCATGTTGGACCTTCTATTCTTCTTCGATGGAGATTCCATATACTTTCAAGGTTGCGCTTCTGTTGGTTCATCATCCACTCAGCTACTTGCAAATACAATTCCATCTACCTCTTAGACCCTGAGCACCCATTCCTGAACCGAGCTCAAGAACAATCTTGACAAAAATTAAATATTGGCCATGACTCATCATCCACTTAGCTAAGAAATATGAGGAGTTCTAAACCCATGACCCAGTGAGTATATGGAATGTGATTGAGTCGCACAAATAGTCAAGCTCTTCAATTATGAGTTTTTAGTCTCCAATTTCAATTTCTTTGATCCCCATAGAAAAAGAAAAAAAAAAGGGGGAAGAAGAGGATCTCACATTCTTACTCATGAGAGAATATGGCTTTGGAAGAAGAAGAAGATAGGCATCGCTCGCCGCGTTAGTGGAGAAAGGTGTTGATGGATGGGAAGTTTGCTATTCTTGTTTAGGTTAGGGTTTTTATTTGTGTTAAAGGAAAAGGGTATTTCATAAAGAACCTATATAAACGGATATCCGCGGGGCGGATATTGCCATCCGCCTCGAAATCGTGACGGATATAATTTTGATCCCCAAATTCGCCTTGAAATTCCTTTAAGCAAATCCAAATCCGCCCCATTCGAGGTGGACAGGACGAATATTCGTGAAAATCCCCATTGTCCCAGTCCAATCTCTATTACAATTTAGGATGGTGTTTTACTATTTATTGCTGACTGGGACAAACTTGAGGATTGGAGATAAAAGCTAGCTAGGATTGAAAGTTGTTAAATGAGTTGAGGGTTGAGATTCAACTTTTATGATGATATGTTTGTAAATATAAACCATGTAAAAAGGCAAAGAAAATGAAAATTTTGTGAAAAAGTTGGTGGAATGTACATGTGGCGGAGAGAGAAAATATTTTTTTTCAAAATAAAAATTATCATAACTATCTACATGGTTGTCGGATTTTGGTAAACTTGATATCGTTGAAATGCAATTTTGAAATACTAATTTCTATGCCTTAAGTTTTTTATTATTAAAATAAAACCACTAATCAATATGAACACTTAAAATTTCAAGATTCATTTTATTATTAAAAGATGTAACTATTTTTATATTTCCATGCCTAAAGTATTTTATTATATTTCAAATAAATGGACATACATTGTATTGAACATTTAAACCAAGACCCTGAACATTTAATCAATTCTATTTTTAATCGAGTTTTACTTAAAAAAAATTAGTTTACATTCTAAAATATGTTATTTTTGTGGAACTAATTGAGGGAAATGGTGGAGATAGTAATGAGGGTGTCCAGTGCAAGATAATTAACAACAAAAAAGGTTTATGTGGAGTGCCAACGGCACAGGTAATATGCTAGTCTATATTACAAATCAGAAGGGTGTTTGAGGTTGGAGTTAAAAGACACCTGAGATTTAGCCAGATATATTTATCTAACGAATTACATAAAACTTAGCACCAATAGATAAGTTTCATCTAATGTTTGGGACTTAAAACTAGCATTTATGTCTTACCTTCAATCAATCCCCAATAAGAATGCATGGGTTTTGATGATACACCGAAACGGTCCCAACTATGTGCCGTACATGTGTCATGATGATCTCAAGGAGTAACAGGCCCTAGCATCAACCCAACAATGATCTGAGCCAAGCGGTTCTAAGCTCGCCCAATGCAGCTTGCCATACGTAACCAGATTCTTACAGCCTACTAAGCCCACGTGTCTCACAGATATCCTCAATACCCATAAACCCTGCTAAGGCAAGTATCTCGATGATCAACTTCGGACGGGAAATTACAGCAACTATTTGCTTCTAACTAGGAAGCAGATTCCAAAGTATATGTCACATATGGATACTTCTACCTATGGATCACTCTCAAAATGGGAACTATCTCCCGTGTACCTAGGAGCGCAAGGTTAACAAGGGAAATTCCCTCCACAGAACGAATCCTAATTGAAGAAAGATTTCCACGAAGATCTTCTTTCCTAAACTACACCATCGATGGCCTAGTTTAACCAGGACTCCAGCACTATAAATAAGACATGAGGTTGGTAAGCTAAGGTACACTACAAATTCTCTATTTACAACATTACACCTTCCTCAGATCCCTATCTGACTTTAGCATCGGAGTGTCATCGGCCACCACAATGGTGATCCGTGGCTCATGTGTGTTCCTTGTGCAGGTCGGTAGGTCTACAGGTCAAGGTAAAAGCACATAGCAAAAAATGACTGCATCAGTTTGGCGCCGTCCGTGGGGATTTCATTAGCATCATCACTCTTCGAGATACAAAGAAATGGTGACCACTAGATCACACAACAATGAAGAACAAGGGGACACGTCGAACGTTCAACCTAACGCTACTTTACCGCCCTCGACGGTGCAAGCGACACATAGGCATCATGCTCATGCTCCCGAAGCAGTAGCACCGACAAACCCCGAATCAGATCCAAGTGCAGCAAATCCTATTGACAATGAAGATGCTCAAGTCAATGAAACAAAAGTCTGACGAGACACTGAAGGCGTATCTAGTTTACTTCAGCAGTGATCTAATTGTCGTCAACGTGTGCAACGACACGACGGTCATCTCGGCCTTCATAGACGATCTGGGGAAAGGTAAGTTCTATAACTTCCTAACTATGGACCCACCAGCAAATATGGTAGACTTGGAGAGGTAAGCACATAGCAACATCGCCCTAGAGGAAGAACAGACAATCAAGAGTAAAGCCGGATTCAGGAAAAATCCCCTGATAGAGAGGAAAAAAGAGAATCGGTGGATGTAATATGCGGGCTCCATGGAGCCCACTCCGAGTCTGAATTATCAAACAGGTCCTGAAAAAGGGCTCTCCAAGATATGTGGGTCTAAGTAATATGTGGCGGACAACTAACACCGCACGTCCAAAGGCATGACCACCCGTGCCACTAGCCTTTACAAACGAAGACCTCCATGGGCATCCAACTCCCACATAATGATGCCCTGGTAGTAACGATCTCTCTAGCAAGCTAGGAAGTAAGGAGATCCTTTGTTGACACTCGGAGCTCATTGAACGTAATGTTTCTCCGCATGTTCCGCAGTATGCAACTAAATGAGAAAGCACTGACCCTCGATAACCATCTGATGATCGATTTCAACAGCGAAAATTGTTTTTCGGTGGGAGAAATACAGCTGATAGTAGTAGCAGAAGATGAGCCAACTCAAAACTTTGTTTCAAAAGTTCATAGTGATCAACGCACCTTCAACACATAATGCAGTTTCTAGGGAGACTCTGGATACACCAAATGGGAGCGACAATCTCCACTCTGCACCAGTGCATCCAATGCATCAAGCACCCGATAAACCAAGCGGTCGGTATATTAAGAGGCAACAGTACCAGGTGATTCTCAGTTAGCAGCTGGCCCTGTGGCCAAGATGTCACTCAATCTCGCCCGAAAATCTAGGGAATAACAACTTATCCCTGATAACGAGGTTCCTGTAAGCCCTCGAGGTAGGCCCAACGCCGGCCAACCGAATGAAGAAACCATCACGGTTTACCTAGATAGCCCTCTCAACGGCAGAGCTATCCAGATAGGTTCCCGCTTGAGCAAGGATCTGGCGGAGCAGCTCACGAAGCTGCTACGACGGAACCAAGACATCTTTGCTTGGACCATGCAAGACATGGCGAGGATTGACCCGTCAATAATCATTGATCGCCTAGAAGTGGACCCCACGAGGAAAACTGTACGACGGAAGAAGAGGCCCGTGGTGCCCGAGAGAAATGCGATCATAAATGGGGAGGTGCAGCATTTACTCAACGCAGACATGATTAAGGAAGCGCGATACCCAGACTGGCTGGAAAATACCTTTCTTCTAAAAAAGAAAATGGGATATGGAGAGTGTGTAGACTACATGGACCTTAACAAAACCTGCCCAAATAACAACTTCCCGCTCCCCCGCATTGATCAAATCGTGGACGCCACATCCAGGCACACCTTAGTAAGTTTCATGGACACCTACTCAGGCTACAATCAAACAATAATGCACCCCTCAGATCAAGAAAAGACCACTTTCATAACAGAAAGAGTGATATATTGTTACGTGGTGATGTTTTTCGACTTAAAGAACAAAAGTGCTACATACCAATGACTGGTAAACCAAGTGGTTAAAGAACAGATCAACTGGAACATGGAGGTCTACATCGATCATATGGTAGTCAAGAGCCTTCACAGCCCCAACCACATAGGAGACCTCACTGAAGCATTCAACCAGCTTAGGAAATACCAGATGAAGCTCAACCCACAAAAGTGTACGTTCAGAGTTGAGTCTCAAATATTATTAGGCTAAAAAGTGAACAATATGGGAATCGAGGCTAACCCAAAACAGATTCAGGCCCTTTTCGACAAGAAAGCCCCCGCCAACATCAAAAACATTCGGAGCCTAACTGGGAAAGTAGCAGCACTCAACAAGTTTATATCTAAATCATCAGACAAGTGCCTTCATTTCTTTAAAATACTGAGAGGAAGCAAAGGGTTCTTGTTGAACGAAGAGTGCGAACAAACCTTTCAAAGCCTAAAAGCATACATGGGGAGTTCGGAGCTACTTTTAAAGCCAGCGACGGGAGAAACACTCTACTTATACTTGTTTGTTTCCAAACACGCCGTCGGCTCAGCCCTCTTACGAGACGACCAGAGGACCCAAATACCATTGTATTACACCAGCAAAACCTATGTGGAAGCAGAGGCACACTACCCGAACCTGGAAAACTTAGCCCTGGCACTGGTTATATCTCTAGGATATTGAGGCCCTATTTTCAGTTCCACTCTCTAACGGTTCTAACCAAGCATCCGCTCCACTTGGTACTGCATAAACCAGAGTTACCCGGCAGGATGGTGAAATGGTCAGTAGAACTCGGGAAGTTTGACATAAGCTATGCCCCAAGAACTGCCATCAAAGCCCTGGCACTAGCAGACTTCATCGCCGAATTCACCGGTGGAGAAGAACCTAAGACAAATCATCAGACCTCGGATTCAAGCATCCAGGAATGGACCTTATGCTGCAATGGATCATTGATGGAAAAAAAAAGCGTAGCTGGGATCACACTCCACTCTCCCACCGACTTCGCCCTTCGAAAAAGCCGTCAGATTTGGCTTTCCCGCTTCGAACAACGGGGCTTAAGCTAGCTTTGGGGACTGGGATAGATAACCTAACAGCATACAACGACTCAAAACTGGTAGTCGACTATGTCAAAGGAGATTTCAACAACAAGGACCCCCGCATGATAGCCTACCACGAAAAGGTACTATGCGCAATGAACGGGTTCAACAGGTGCAACCTCGTACAATGCCCTCGAGACGACAATAAAAGGGCAGACGCGCTAGCCATAGAAAACTCGTCCTCTACCGAAGTCTCAAGCGGTCTCATTGAATACCAAGAGCGATCAAGCCTCGATAAAGAAGAACCTAGAAATGTTTGCGTTGCAAACGCATCACCAAATTGAATGACTCTGATCCTCTAATACATCGTAATCGGAGCCCTACAGACCGAGAAGGTTGAAGCTAGAAGACTTAACAACAGAGCAGCAAGGTACACTCTCCTAAATGACAAGTTATACAGAAGATCAGTGACAGGAACCCTGCTCTGATGTTTGTCACATTCAGAGACAAGTCAAGTCCTACAAGGATCCACGGCGGTATATGCAGAAATCATCTGGGCGACAGAACTCCCGCCCACAAAGCTGTAACTCTAGGATATTATTGTCCTAAAAAGCAACGAGGTGCCAAAGATATGTCCGCAAATCCGACAAATGTCAAAGGTTTGCGCCATACACACACATGCTTGCCCAGCCACCGACACCGATGATGAGTTTGTGGCCACTCGCGTAGTGGGGGATGGACATCGTCGGATCGCTCCCAACTTCAATGAGTAAAAGGTTCCTTCTTATGGTTGTCGACAACTTCTCCAAATGGGTCGAAGCCAAGCCCCTATACAAGATAGAGCATGTTCAGATAGAAAAATTCATATGGTCAACCATCGTCTGTAGATTTGGCATTCCTAGAGTATTGGTCAGCGACAACATAACTCAATTCGAATGTATCAAGGTAAAAAAAATTGTGCAAAATTTTAAATATCAATCACCACTTCTCCTCGCCAGGGCACCCACAAGCAAACGGCCAAGCGGAGGTTACCAACAGAAAAATTTTGGAGCCGATCAAAAGGAAACTTGATGCTGCAAAAGGGAAATGGGTTCCAGAGCTACCAGGAGTACTATGGGCATATCAGACAACTAAAAGAATCCCTACGGAAGAAACACCTTTCGCTTGGCATACGGGTCGGAAGTTATGGTTCCAGTAGAACTTGAAGTACAGACCTTCGGAACGAAAGATTTCAAACCAGCGATAACAGCGAAGCATTGCTCATTGGACTAGACCTCCTCGAAGAAAAGTGAAATTTAGCCTCCACCAAGATGGCTGCCTACCAGCAAGGAATAACGCAATACTACAACAAGAAGGTCAAGCCATGCGAATTCAAGTTAGGGAATTGGGTACTCAGGAAGACCCAACAATGCACCAAATAAGCTGGCGGGGTGAAGCTGGACCCGAATTGGGAAGGACCCTACAGAGTAACCAAGGTCAACAGCCCGGAGATGTACTTGTTGGAAGACGTAAATGGCGATGGACTTAAACGACCATGGAATGTGGAGCATCTCAAAAAATATTATCAATAAAAATATTTGCTTTAACTAAAATTCCACTGTTGTCCGTTACGGCCAACTCGACCTCCGATCATCCCTGCTATGACCATACTCGAATATTATGCCCAACGCCTAGTCCGCTGCGTGCAGGCAACGATGGCAGGGGAAGTGAGAGTCTAGTCAGCACTCACACGCCTGATGACGACGACTCGCCAAGGGATCATTGCTATTCAACAGACAATGATCACCGAACTTACCAGGTAAACTTAGTCAGTTCGCGACTGATGACAACAGCTTCTGGTGCCCAATGCCTTGTCCGCTACCCACGGGCAACAATGGTCGAGGAAGTGGGAGTCTAGTCAGCGCTCACATGCCTGATGACAATGACTCGCCAAGGGATCATTGCTTTTCAACAAACAATGATCGCCGAACTTACTAGGTAAGCTTAATCAGTTCGCGGCTGATGACGACGACTTCTGATGCCCAACGCCTTGTTCGTTGTGTGCGGGTAGTAACAACCGAGGAAGTGGGAGTCTAGTCAGTGCTCACACGTCTGATGATGACAACTCGCCAATTGATCATTTCTTTCCAACAAATAATGATCGTTGAACTAACCAGGTAAGCTCAACTAGTTCGCGACTGATGACGACCACTTCTGGTGCCCAACACCTAATTCGCTGTGCGGGCGACGATGACTGAGGAAGTGGGAATCTAGTCAGCACTCACATGCTTGATGACAATGACTCGCCAAGGGATCATTGCTCTCCAACACACAATGATCGCCAAACTTACCAGGTAAGCTTAGTCAGTTCGCGACTGATGAAGACGGCTTCTGGTGCCCAACGCCTAGTCTTCTGTGTGTGGGCAGTGACAACCAAGGAAGTGGGAGTCTAGTAGCGCTCACACGCCTGATGACAATGATTCACCAAGGGATCATTGCTCTCCAACAAACAATGATCGTCGAACTTACTAGGTAAGCTTAGTCAGTTCGCGACGGATGACGACGGCTCATGGTGCCCAATGCCTAGTCCGTTGAGTGTGGGCGACAACGACCGAGGAAGTGAGAGTCTTCTTAGCACTCACACGTCTGATGACGATGACTCGCCAAGGGATCATTGTTGTCCAACAGACAATGAGCGCCGAACTTACCAGGTAAGCTTAGTCAGTTCGCGACTGATAATGACGACTTCTGTTGCCTAACGCCTAGTCCAATGCGCTCGGGCGACAATGGCCAAGGAAGTGGGAATCGAGTCAGCGCTCACACGCCTGATGACGATGACTCACCAAGGGAACATTTTTCTCTAATAGAAAATGATCGCCAAACTTGCTAGGTAAGCTCAGTAAACCTGCAACTAAGGACGACAGCTTCAGGTGCTCAACACTTGATCCGCCGCTTGGGGATGACGATGATCGACGAAGCTAATGTCTCATCGACATTCTTACGCACGATGATGACAACCCACCGAGCAATCAATGCTTTCCGAAAAATAACAGTTTTTGGAGCATCTCAGCACAAAACCTACAATGTGCGGACAACAACTGGTCACCCATAAACAATAGCAGCCAAATGCAGTCAATTTTGATACAACTCGACTGACAAAAATAGGCGTTCTGCCAGCAGCTAGGCCAGATAGTACTAATTCTACGAACTGCGAAGCTTTTAAAAAAAACACGACAGTACAAGACAAAACAATGCTTTCATTAAAACTTAGTTTGTCCCAGGAAGGACGTTACAACTATTTTAAAGAAAGAAGAGGGAAAACAACTTCCTCAGCAGCTTGTCTTGCGGAGCTAGAACCTTCCTCTTGAGAAATGGGTCCAAAAGTAGCCTTCCTATAATGGGCAAAGTCAAGGTCGATGCCGAGATGCTCATATCTGATAAGCTCCAAAAGCTCTAATCTGCCACAAATGACCTCTGACGAGATTAACGGCCTCTAGCTCGAAATGTTAAAATCCACCACGCCTACCAAGGCAGCATAGTGTGAACGCTCCTCTGACAGTAAGCGTTCCGCCTCACGAACACAATGAAAACCCTCAGCGACTTCAGACTCAAGTTGTCGTCGCCCATTCTATCTCTGTCTGCTTCCTCTCAGCAACTTGGGCCTGCAGATCGGACGACTACTTGTCCACAGCCGCATCTAAGCGCTCCAACTTGGCCTGAGCCCGTCCCAGTTCAGCACGGGTTAACTCCAAATCATATTTGGCCGACCTCAATTGAGATCTTATGTCCACAAACTCCACTTTGGAGGCGGACACTTCGGCCCTTACGGTTCCCAAGTTCGCGATAGTACCAAAATTGTGCAGCCGACTAGTCAAGGAATCCACTTGGTAAAGAGCGTCCAAATACGACACCCACAGGACTACGAAAGCCTTTTCTAAAGCAAAGACTCGCTCGCGAGCTTCGGGATGCAGCACAACGGAACCATGTGATTCAATGACACAAATATCTGCCTCGGATCCATGGTGACCCGAAATGTCAACATGTGGTCCAATGAGTTCTCCATCTGAGTCAACAAGGGGAATAGCAACATCAAGCAAGAGACGATGACCTCCTGAAATGGCCACTTGAGCATAACACAACAGCCCAGGAGTAGAAACCGCACGGTCAGAGGATTGCCTCCTTTTTGGAACAACAACAAGAGGCACACCCACCTCCAATTCTACTAACCTAGTCAGACTAGGCATGACCAAACTGACGACGCCAAACTGTTGCATTCGTTTTTCGCTCCTTGATTTGACCTAATCTTGTTGACCTGCACAAGGAACGCACATGAGCCACAGACCACCGTTGTGGTGGCCAATGGCACTTTGATGCTAAAGTTAAACAAGGATCAGAAGAAGGTGTAATGTTGTAAACAGGGGATTTGTAGCATATTTATCAACAAAAAAGCTTGACGTATGAAAAATGATCGTAGATCTTATTCGGGGTTCGCTAGTGCTGTTGTTTTCCTGTAAGAGCATGTTTGATGCCTGTGCGCTACCTTCACCATCAAGGATCATAACCCTGCTGACCTGCACAAGGAACGCATGTAAGCCATAGACCACCATTGTGGTGGCCGATGGCACTCTAATGCTAAAGTCAGACAAGGTTCTGAGAAAGGTGTAATGCTGTAAACAGGGAATTTGTAGCGTACCATAGCTTACCAACCTCATCTCTTATTTATAATGCAAGAGTCCTGGTTCGACCAGGCCATCGATGGCGTAGTTTAAGAATGAGATCTTCGTGGAGATCTTTCTCTAATTAGGAGTCGTGTTGTAGAAGGGAAGTTCCATGTTAGCCCTATGCTCCTAGATACATAAAAGATAGTTCCCAATCTAAGGGTATCCGTAAGAGGATGTTTCCTTGTGTGATATGTACTCTAGTATTTGCTTCCTAGTCGAAAGCGGAAAACTGCTGTAATTGTCTGTCCAAAGCTGATCCTCGAAATACTTGCCTTAATAAGACTTATTGGTATTGAGGATAAATGTGAGACGCATGGGATTAGCAAGTTGTAAGAGTTCGATTCTGTTTGGCGGACTGCATTGGGCGGGCTTAGAACCGCTTGGGCCGAATCAGTGTTGGACGGACGTTGGGGCCCGTAACTCCTCAAGATCATCATGACACGTGTATGGCTCAGGGATATGACCGTTTTGGTGTATCATCAGTTATGATAATTTTTATTTTGAAAAAAAAATATTTTCTCTCTCAGCCACATGCACATTCTAATATTTCCCCAAGGGTGTCCTAAAGTTCCTCCACCGAACTGTAGTACGGAATCATCCCCAAAGATTTCGGTCAGAGCAGGCATATGCCAAACGTGAATACCCCCTGATGCCACGGGCAGAACACCTGGTAGAGAGACCCAATCTTGAGTGGGTTCGGGAAGAGATCATGGAATTTTTGAAATGAATTAGAAGATAATCTACTTTCATTAAGTGATTTATTAGATAATCGAAAACAGAGAATATTGAATACTATTCGAAATTCAGCGGATTTATATAGACGTCGTTTTGCCCTGTCTTGCCTCATATTGATTCCTCCTTAGGATTTCTTTAAAATTTGACTTTATATTTATATATGTATTTAATTACATATTGGAAATTTTTATTATTATCATGTAGAATCATTGTGGAAATTCCATTTTCACTGCAATTAATATCTTCCCTAGAAGGGAAAAAAGAACTTTTCAAGTGGTAGCGACAATTGCAGTAAGGGTTACATTTATAGTTACATTTGTAATGAAAGTGATTTCCCTGAACCTGAAAGTGATCCCCAAGAAAGTGATTTCGTCGAAAAATCCCCCAAGAAGGGTTAGATCAACAACTTCGAATTGGATCAGTTTCTCCTCAACAAATAAGTGCTTGGGCCAACAAAATCCTACCTAATGGAGAGATGGTTGGAGAGGTGACAAAACTCTGTGCACAAAAACAACTTTTTGCGTATTCAAAAATGGAATATTATATAATTGATTTACCGAAGAATAAATTAGAATAACTTTTCAAGATGAAATCCATTCACATTCCATGTTCTGATAAATATTTACGAGCCAAAAAGAGGAAAAAACAGAGTCTTTGTCTAAAGAAATGCGTTGAGAAACGGCAGATGGTAGGTCTATTATAGCGTTTTAAAAATGCTATTGTAAGTTGACTACTATAGCGTTTTAGAAACGCTATAGTATCATTAGTTATAGCGTTTTTAAAACGTTGTAATAGATCTACCATAGCGTTTTTAAAATGCTATTGTAAGGCTACGATAGCATTTTAAAAACGCTATTGTAAGTATACATAGCAATTTTTTTTTTTTTTTTTTTTTGCTATCAAATGACTTTTTATTACATCTTATAAGTTTTATTTCTAGAAAATAAAAATTTTAATGTGCCAAACTTAAACATTTCCATGAATGGAGGCAAAATAATATAATTAATGAGATAATGTATTACATCGAGTCACAAAATCTATCAAATTAATAATAAAGACCAGCTCCCTGTATTACATCGAGTCACAAAACATTTCCAGCTTTTCAAAACCTAAATAAAAAACTAAATATAAAGTACCACAGCTCCATGTATTAACACCTTAACCACCTCAACAGAACCACAGTCATCTTCATCAGTCCACCTCAACAGAGCGCTCCATTTTCCAGCAGGAGCTCGACCAATCAGCAACTTGATCACAACTTGAAAGGACTTATATAACTGGATTAGGGCCTTCCTCGAGTTCAGAACTTCCCACTTTTTGATGACTTACTTATTTCATCTAACGCTTCTGTACTTTTTGCTTCATAGTCTCATTGCTTTGTTCTATTCATAGAGGCCTCCTTAGCTTATCTCTTGCACTATACTTAGCTTCTTTCGTTTTGTTTCAATAAATCTATATAGGTAGAGGAAAGGGTAGAGAGAAAAGAAGAAATTTCACAATAAGAATGCAAATGAAAAACCATACAAACAAAATCTAAATGATTACCTCGCAGTGCTTCCTCAAGTCATTAGCCTCCAGAGAATCTGCAACTTCAAGAAGTTGTATAGCATTTTTTGGCTCCACTAGATGTTCTGCAACCACTTTTTCACAGAGGCTTTTCAAACTTGGTATAGACTTGTTAGCATCAGTTTCATTATTCACATTTGTGTCTTCTACTTTGTCAAACATAAAATCCTCATCTAGATCATTCAGTTCATCCCCTTTCTCTAACCTTGACTTAGGAGGATTCTCATCCAGTTTAGGAGGATAAATAGGATGATAACTAGCACAAACCATCAATAAATGAGTTTCACCAACTGAAACTCAAGTGGCATGCTTCACACCATGTAACCGAGTAGGAACAGGAGGTTCTCCTTTACATTTCTTCCCATCCCACATATAAATATCACCTGTAGTTGAAACTGCAGCAGTCCAGTACTTTCCTGCAGAAACACTCACGAGGTTTCTCCCACACATCGAATAAAACTACATGCAATGACAACATACAACAGAAAAGTTAGACAGGTATGAAGAGGATGGTAAACATTGGAATCCATATACATTAATGGGGATGATATAAAAGTCATTGTTTCCATCGCATGAATGGGGATGCCTTGACAGTCAATGTATGTATGTTATATATATATGTGCTCACAGAGTCACAACTCAAACAAGATATTACAGTTGAATCCAATCTTTTTCTTATAGGCCACAACAGCTTGAAGAAACCTTGCCTTCAAAAAACAAAGAACATGTTGGTTAATAAGCATATACAAGCTCAATTTGGGATTTGTCTCACATAGTAAGAATAAACAAGGAAGGATTAAGACAGGTAAGTAGAGGACATACACAGTATTTCTAATACAAAACTGAAAGGATGAGGTAAAAAAGTTGTGTAATATGCTAACAACAACCTAGCTAGGAAATAAGTTAAAATATCTTTTACGAGATAATTTCCAACCCTAAATTTGATTAAAACACAAAGCAATACTCGTCCAACCATTTTTCTAAAACCATCTGAAGCTGCTAAAAACAGTTACAGCTAAAATGCAACCAAAGACTGTAACTGCATTTAACATCAAACAAACTAAAGCTGTACACATCCCTTTTCACAGTATATATTCCGAACATAGCAAATTCAGGTGCACTATAACCAAAGAAACCAACCATCTGAGTTGAAACCTGTCAAATAAGTTGGAGCATTAGCCCGATACAACTATCTATATCCTGCTCAAAAACACAATGAATGTTCAAGGAGATTTAATTAGCACTCCACCAGTTAAACACTATTAGTTCACAACTTAGTTGAGGTGACCACCAGTATGATAAGTGACAACAAACATTCCACAAACGTTATCCCAATGAGATGGGGAAAAATTCTAAACCTCTTGGTGCTTTTAAGTTTTATCAAGCTATCATAACATCCTGGAAATTCTGCATATTTTCTCATACAATATAATCAAAGCTACGATAGCAAAATTTATTTGACATCTAACCTCATTATTTACCTGTCGCTCAGTGTTTGGTGCAAGTGCAGCTAAACCACAATCTGATAAGTGGGGGTTAAGATCTTCATCAAGCAAAATGTTTGTCGTCTTTAAGTTTCTATGTACAACTGAAGGCAAGCACATTTCATGCAAGTACCTGAAAACAAAATCAGAAAGGGTAATCATTAGTATGAACTAACAGAATTTAGCAAACAAAAATTGATTGATCAAAAAGATCATTGGAGACTTACTCTAAAGCTCTAGTTGTGCCCAGTGCTACCTTCACACGAGCATTCCAGGTAAGTGTCTTGCTGCTATCATCAGCAAAGTGCAACATGTCATGCAGAGTTCCTATTCCAATATACTCATACTCCAGAAGACGCTGGTCATGCTCAGCACAATATCCTACCAGTGCAATGATGTTTGGGTGTCTCAACCTCAACATGTTTGAAACAGTCATTGAAACAAATTTCCAAAAAAAAAAAAAAAGGTAACGCACTGCCACTACAAGAACTACAAACACTTGATGGCCAAAACAGGGAGCAATAGCAGCAGGTGTTTGTTCCAGGAATAGGGTTCAGTAATAGGTTGGAGAAATGTGTGATTTTGCGGGTTTTCTATTTTAGGTTCAGTTTTTTTTTTTCCAAAAACAAGGTGTGGCCTCTGTTTTGAGCAGTTTTTGGGCACCGCAGAAAGGTGTTGTCTTCTCAGACAGACCCATTGTGAGATTAATAAAGGATGTTAATAAGTAGGTCCATACAAGATGTCTAAAATTATTCAAAGTAAACACACTTGTTACATTATCATGTAATCTCAACTTATTTCATCCTAATGGAAGTTCAAAACAACCATTGTTTAGGAAAAACCGAAAAACCATTGCCGACTGAAAAACAAATCTAATCCAAAACAAACTAAACACTGACTAAATAGAAATATCTTGCTAGTTAGCCTTAACAAACAACCACCAATTGTGCATTCAACTCAATTAATACCAAGATTAGGGATAAAAGAAAAGGATAACACAAAAATACCTACATTTGTGCATTCAGCTGTTCATTCGATTTTAGCTACCTCGATTTCACCAAATACAACATAGCCATACACACCCTTTTCCACAAAAAGCAAATTCATTGTGTTTGAATAAATTGTGAAGCTAGTGTCCAGCAAATAAACACAATAACATTGTTTTCCTTGTTACATGTGTTCATTAACTAACAAAATCCCAATTCTCTATAAAGAAAAACCAATGGAGTGACAATGTACCTTGAGACTGTCTGAGAAAACTAAACTCTGCTGCATGGAGAACTCCTCAAAACTTGAAGGTTTATGAGGACTAAAAGATGGTGAAGATGAAGATATGGTCTCCATATAGAAAAATTGACCTCTGGGTTTCCTTCTTCTACATAAAAAACACATAAACACATACCAGTTAAGAACATTTTCCTAGTACATAATCTCATCACTTAAAAAAAAACATTTGAAGAACATTTTATTTTTTGAAGCTTCATCTCTTGGTGCACTTACCTCTTCCTTTGCAAGTTCTACACAAAACCCATCTCTTCCTTGAATACATATCTATCTTGCAGCTGAAGGCATTCTTGAAGAACCAAATACACCTCCACTTCATCCGGAGATGGAACCTCTAATAAATAAACAACAAGAAAAGTCCAAATACCATAGCAAAATTAGGAAGCTACAAAAGATGAAAAGTCCACAAAGACTTCAGATTATATCAGCAATGGAAAAAACACGGTAGAGGATCCACAATCTAAGATGACAAAATCATAGTATGAAATATGAGTGGCAATTTTACATACTACTGACCAATATTTGGATTATGTAGTAATCTGTAAAGGACAGTTGGGAAGTCATTGCAACTCTCATTTTATAACAGAATAAATGTAAGACTTGATAGCTTTCCCAACACTTGTATACATGTAGGTGCAACAAAATATTTATTTAACATCAAACAGATAATTTCTATGAAAGTTCACTATTGCTGAATGATACTAGTGGTACCTATATGCATAACAGTGAATCCAATTAGCATAATGGTCGTCTTATAAATAAAAGGAAATGACCAGACCAACAAAAACAATAATGAAATTTCTATAGGATCAAGTGACAAACCCCTGGAGTTTGGAAAGATTCCTGCAGTGCAAACATCTGGGAATCTGGTGGTTGCTCCATAACCTATTAGAAGGAAAAAAAAAATACAAAACAGGAAAACCTTGAGATAAGTTGAGAATAAAGTGGCCAAAAAATTATAACCAAACACATAAATGATCGAAACTCACTATCAAAGATGCTCTACTATCAAAACTCACTATCAACAACCTTATATAGCTCAGTAGAGGTAAAATAAGGATAAACACACATCCTATCAATAGTAGATAAATATGCTCTACTTGAATGTCCAAAGCCCCCAGTTAGTGGCACTCCACCTGCACATTCAGGATATGCTTTTGAAATCCTTTCGTGAAAAGATGCATGCAACTTTCTTTCATCGGTTTGCTAATGGACAGCATCAGATCAGCATAGTTAACAATCAAAAGGATATTGAGAAACAAGCTACAATGGCATGGAAGTATCATACAATATATTTACCTTGTCATCCTCCGGTACCCCAGAGATGTTGAGATCAACAGAATACATTTCTGCAGAAAAGCATTGTGGAGTGTCCAAATAGATGGACAGGCTCCCAAATCTAGTATCCATTGTAAACCAAGCTGGAACACTAACCTAGAGAAGCCGAAATAAAATAAGACCAAAACATCACAAAAAAATATATTAAACATTCAGTTTTAAGAAATTAAGTGTACATACCATCTCAAATAATTCTTCCTTTTTCTCCTCAAAAGAAACCTGCATGATAGTCATTTTATCCATTTCTTATTGTTACAGTTCGTTTTCAATGTCCCACCTCAATATATTACATGGAGGAAAGAAATAGAGCACCTTGCCATAGTCCTCCACTACAATGCCTCTTGTTATTTCCTTTGCTAATCGAGCCAATCCTTTGCGGCTGCATATGTGTGGGATTTGCTTACACCTGATTGCTTTATACTTATCACTTACAGCCTGAAATTGTATTACTTTAGCATGATTTTAAATGAATTATAATGTTTCACCATATATTATAATATTACAACTAGTTTTAAAACATACCTTAAATGTTGGACTAATTTTTTTCTTGACGAACTTTATCCACTCTGCTCTACTTTGAATGTTTTTAGGCTGAAGCTCAAGTCTTTCTTCCTCATTAGTTGCTTCTTGTATTTGGCTGACTAACCGTGATTTTGAGGCCCTCCATATACATCCCATCGATTTAAATACGATAGCCTTTTGCCATTCTGTATCCAAGTCGAATCTTGCCTGGAGTTTATATAAAATTATCAATAAGTAACTCAATACTGGTAAATTTACTGTAAGAGTTCTATCACAACTTCTATAAACTGAAATGTACATGTCATAGAATTGTAAGAGTTAATAATACCTTAATTGATCTCCACAAGATTACTTTTATGTCATTACCAAGCTTCCTCCAATCGCATAACGTTACAGGTACGTGCTCTCGTACAAGTGGGCCTAAAAAAGAAGACAAACTAATTGACCCCTCTCCACATGGTTCACCTTTATCAGTAAATTCAACATGAACTCGACTTGTAGGCTCTACAGCAATATCTCTCATTTTGGTTGGACCCCTAGCTTTCTTAACTCCTATCGAGTCTGCAACAGACTCTTGTGCTGCTGGTGCATCTTTTTCGACCACTTCTTTGGTCGCCAATGGTTGTTTATGTTGGAGATTAGGTTCACGACTCTCATGTTGTTGGATCAAAGTCTCTTGACATGCTTCTGGACATTCTGATACATTCTTATCCGTTCCCTCAGAGACCTTGGATGTTTTCGTCGGTATCAAAGCACGTTTCCTTTTGTGAGATATGTCGTTCTTCTTGGATTCAACAACCATGGTTGTTCACCTGTTTAAGAAAAAAAAGTTGATCATTTCAGTATATGTAATGCATTAATAACCTTAATCATATAATGAAAATATAAAAAGAGACAACATATGAAATATGTGTAACTAATATATAAAAACAAAGACACTTTTGATAAAGCAGCAAAAACATAAGCTATATAAAGATGAAGGTTAAGAACATATATTGCACAAATATGCCCTCACAATTCTCCCTCACATATCTAACTTCACCACTAGACTCCTCAATGTCCATATCAACTTCTAGTGGTATTGAAGCTTCTGTACTTTCGTCATCGGTCTCTAACTCATGGAAACCTCTTGGTGGTGCCTTCATTACAATATACCAATTAGACGAATCATCTTCTCTTGAATAAAATACTTGTTTTGCTTGAGATGCTAAAATATATGGATCTCTTGCAAATGATACTTGACTTTGATGGAGGTTCACGAGGGTAAATCCATC
The DNA here is from genome assembly GCA_963556465.1 of Berberis vulgaris. Lineage (NCBI taxonomy): Eukaryota > Viridiplantae > Streptophyta > Magnoliopsida > Ranunculales > Berberidaceae > Berberis > Berberis vulgaris. The sequence goes on from OY747132.1 coordinate 48,930,152, forward strand.
TTCAACTTTAACACCATTACCTTTGTTTGCCCAATGACACCTAAAGGCCGGAACATAGAATACATGATAGTCTAGTAATATTATATCAGTCAATATTCCCTAGTAAGTAACCCAATCAAGCACTTGTGCAGTATCTTTTGCGCTTGCCCTACACATGCTGGTTGCCTCATAAATAATCCCACTGTTTTGGGTTTCCCGGTCGACATCTTTTGTGTGAAAACGCTGCCCATTGATAATATACCCAGAAAAAGACAATGCACTATTTCGTGGACCATATGCAATCCATTTCAATGTGTCCGAGTCAACTTTTGAATCAATAGGAATCTGTTAAAGTGCACAAATTAAATGAAGAGATACAAAGTAAGTAGTTATTAAATTAAACACAAACTAAGGTAATAAAAACCTGGAAGATTTAATCGAACCTTATTTTTTATCCATTCAGCAAATTTTTTAGTATGTTTATTCCAAAGTAAGGTTGCATCGCGTATAAGACGTATGTTTGATTCTTGTAAAACCTCCAAGTGCATGCTAGTAGGAGAGAAAACTGAATAAGTAAAATGGTTATGGTGTAACGATAGAGATCTAACATCTGTGAATTTCATTTTACTTACTCTAAATATGGATCCACCACCGCTGTATTCATCAACACAACTTGATGTGCAAGTTTTTTTTCTCTATCACTTAGTGTGATCGGTGTGGCTCTAGAAATTGGACGGCCTTCCAGAATAACTTCATTCGCAAACTCATTATTGCGAACTTCTTTTTCCTCCACTTGTATTGTTTTTTTTAAAAATTCGCTACAAAAACTTATGCACTCTTCTGCAAGATATGATTCAGCGATACACCCCTCTGGTCGTACAGGGTTCCTAACGTAATTTTTTAGTGTTTTCATATATATGTACATAAATAACTTATAAGTCATTCAACATATTATGCTTCAAACAGAACTATTCAGACTAAAAAAAAAAAAAAGGAATGATTCCTTACCTCTCAAAGGGATACATCCAACGAAAATGAACAGGTCCACATAATCTAGCTTTTCTTCCTAGATGAACCGTTAAGTGTACCATAATATCAAAAAAAGAAGGTGGAAAAACCCTTTCAAGCATGCACACAGTTTCAATGATGTCTTTCTCCAATATTTCTAATTTCTCTCTATCTATAACACGCTGACACAACCTATTGAAGAATGCACATAACCGAAGTACTGCATTTCTAGGCCCTTTTGGAAGTAATTCTCGTAAAGCAACCGGAAACAACTGTTGCATTGGAACATGATAATCATGGGACTTCAGGCCAATGACCTTGCATTCCTCACAAGATACACACCTCCCAATGTTTGAACAATAGCCATCAGCTCCCTTGAAGTCATATAATCTCTTTCAAAATTTCTTCTTTTCAGACCTTGAAAATGTCCATGGAGCAGGTGGAAGGTATGTTCTACTTCCATGAGGTTGTGGATGCAGGTCCTTCCGTATTTGCATATCTTGTAAGTCCTTACGAGCATTAACCCCATCTTTTGACTTTCCACAGTGCAACATTGTGCCTATAATGCTTTCACAAACATTTTTTTCGACATGCATTACGTCTAAATCATGACGTAATGGAAATTCCTACAAAAACATGAACGTAACCATTAATACTTATTTTTTTAGACCATTACTGAATATAAAAAAAACAAAGCAATTAAAGACATAAAAACTAACCTCCCAATATGGTAAATCGAAAAAGATTGATATTTTCTTCCACCTTGATAGCTCATCATCATCATCATCATCGTCATTGCCATCAACATCGTCATCACCATTATCATCAGCATCAGCATCATTAGCATTATCATTTCTTTTTCTTTTTTTCTTATGACATTTTCCAAAATCATTTGAAAAATTCGAAAGAGCCATAGAAATGTCCCGACCAGACAAGATTCTAGGCTTCCTTCCATGTTCCACATTGTTATCAAATCAAACCTTCTTTCCTCGATATTCATGTGTAGGTGACAGAAATTTCCTATGACCCATGTACGCAAATTTCTTACTGTGCATTAACTATCTGAAATGCGTATTTTTGCCACAATGAGGACATGCCTTTTTACCTTTTGTACAGCATCCAGCGAGGTTTCCATATGCTGGAAAATCACTTATGGTCCATAGCAAAATTGCTTTGAGATTAAAAATATTTCCACCAAACGCATCATAGGCCTCCACTCCATTGTGCCAAAAATGTTGCAAGTCTTCTATAAGGGGCTGTAAGTAGACGTCTATGTCATTTCCAGGTTGCTTTGGACCCGGAATCAGTAGCGTTAACATGATATTATCTTTCTTCATGCACAACGCGGGAGGCAAATTGTAGTTAACTAGCATCACTGGCCAACAACTGTATTTAGAGCTTAACATGGAAAAAGGATTAAAACCATCAGTAGAAAGACCAAGTCTGAGATTGCGCGGATCAGTTGCAAATGATTCCCATTTATCATTAACCAATTCCCATGTTACGGAATCAACAGGGTGACGCATTTTTCCATCTTTGCTTTTATTATTGAAATGCCACCTTAAATCTGCAGCCATTTTATCAAACCTAAACATCCTTTTGAATCTTGAAATTATAGGAAAGTACCTCAAAACTTTAACTGGAATACCTTTTTTAATCTCTTTGGTCCTCTTATTTTTCTTCCATCTTGAAACACCACATTTGAGACAATTGTCCAAGTCCTTGTACTCTTTTCTAAATAAACAACAATCATTCTCACAAGCATGAATCTTTTCATAACCAATCTCAAATGACTTGAGAAACTTTTTAACCGAGTAAAACGACTTCAAAAGTACATTGTCCTATGGAAGCATGTCTGCCAATGTCTCAAGAAGCTCACTACAACTTTTATTAGACCATCCACTATGAGTTTTAAGTCGATATAAAACTACAATGGCTGATAGCTTGTTATATTTTGAACAGTTCGGGTACAAAGGGGTTTTTGCATCTTTTAGTTTTGCTATAAAATCATCAGCATCTATGTATTTAGTAGGCTCAATGTAGTCTTCATTAACAAACTGAGTAGGCTTCATATATTTTTCATCAAAAAAGTGGGCAGCTCTATATAAGTTATATGTCTCGTCGTTCCACATTTTTTCAGGAAAGGTGTCATCAATAATTATTTGCTCCCCATGCTCATACCAATCTTTACTTTGTTTGTACTTCGCATCCATTCCCCTTGTAACCAAATGTTCAACAACAGTACTGCCACATTGATGCTGTACATTGCGACAATCTATGCAAGGGCATAAGATCATTTTAGGATTTCCCAAGTTGTTTGTAACCATTTTTACAAAATCCCATGCTCCTTTCTCGTACTCAGGATCAGCTCTATGACAAGAAAGACAAGAAAAATCTATTGTTTTAAGACCTCTGACATTTCTAATTCTATAATAAATATCTAACTACGCACAACTAATTTTGTACATGTGAAGACCCACCCAACCTTTATCCAGCATCATATATTCTTGTAGTACTCAACCCAACAAATTCTAAAATTCAAACAAATAACTACCTAAATCTTCATGGGGTAATTGAAAGTTTCATATATATATATATATATATATATATATATATATAAGCAGTACTTGAAGACATGTCCAATTTCATACTAAATAGATATTCATATCCGTTCTGAAAGCATTACAAACTGGCAGCATAAATGTTAAACACAAAGACAAAAATTAAATTCAGACAATGCTACAGCATAAATGTGATGAAGGGGTACAAATTGGACAAATTTTGGCCTTTTCATAGCACTAAGTGAAAAAATGTTATTGTCATATACTATTAATGAGAAATTGTTGTGTAGTAGTCAATGTCATCTTTTCAAAGAAATCATAATTATAATACTTTCAGCATATATGTTAGATACTTTTGAATGATACCCGCTACGACATCATTTCCTTGCATACATGATAGTGACCTAAAAACTATAACTACATCAACCAAGAAAACGAATCAAAGAGGAGGGGAAAAAATGTATTTTAGCCTCCCAGGCGGTTTCCCAGACCGGCTAGAAAAACTCAATTTTGAATGTTGTAGGTCACGATACAAATGAATAAGCAAAAACCAAATATTTTATCAATTTGACAAGGTGAAGAATAGAGAGCTGGAAATGCTTTTAGAAGCTTATTTTGTACAGACAGAGGGAACCTCTAACAAGCTATCAACTGTATGTTATACATCCCTCTCAATGTTTATTATTCTTGATTCCTACCATGACAATTTATGAAAATGAGTTTTGAAACATTCTTGTTTGTATGGGCTTTGCATTGATTCATCTAAATACCCATGTCTCCATATCTAACAAGCTTAAGATGAGTGTTATTTGATATGAATAGTTGAAGTGGATTCCTGGAACTATCTTGATGGAACCCAGTAAGGGAAGTGAGTGGGAGGGGTCATTGTGAGTATTGGATGGGGTCTTTTACTGGGAAGAAGTAATAGGGTCCTTCAAATCAAGTTCAGCCAAGGACAATTTGCATCTGTAATACAGAACAGGGAGAGAGGTGGCATGGGGAGAGAGTGAGAGAGGAAGATGCTAACTAGTCAGAAGAATCAGAAATTAAGCGGCCTGAGAATTGAAACCACCTCATGTTATTCATCACTATTTATAGGAGAAATGAGGTTGGGAGATGTTCTTGATTCATTTATGAAAATGTCACATAATCAGGTGGTACATGGCACTTTAATTCAGACACCTTTTCCATTCCGTTTGAATACCACAACAATGCATTCGGATGGATCGCCTCTGTTTTACCTATTGTTGACCAAGATTATGTGCCAGTTTTGAAGTCATATGATGGATATCCATGTGTAGACTCTATTGTGCTCTATGGTAGTTTACATATCCATAAAAGATGCGAGGGCTTACTATTGGCGAAGATTGATTCCTAGACCAGGGGTGGCTTTCCTCACCCATTCATAAAAAAAAGGGGAAATCTCTACATTCATAAGAAACAAACATTCCTGAAATTCAAAACTTATGAACCGTCCATTATATTACCATACTATCTTGCACACGAACACCACATTGAAATGTCAAAGTGCTAATTTTTGTGTTAGCAAGTTTATCTTTACTTAAATTCTAGGTCCTTAACTCGATACTTTGCCCCCCATATAGGTGGTTACGTTGTTATAGTGACATGTCATAGCGTAAATATCATCCTCTCCGTTTGAAAACCTTCATGAATCATGTCTTGATTTCTCTAATCTTCCTGAAAATGATAAGGTAGTGCTGAAATTGCCAAGTACTTGGTATGAAGAGGAAGAACTCAAGTGCTTGACCAGGTTATCATCCTTTGATTTCTTTCGAGGTTTCAAAATTTTCTGGAAGTAAGGCGTATTAATTTGAGTTATGTTGAACTAACAAGTGATTCCCTGCAGTGGTTGATCTCAAAATGCAAGTTTCTTGAGGTTCTTTTGTTGAGGACTTGTAAAGGTCTTGAAGAAGTGAACATTTCAGGAGATAATTAATGGTCTCAAGCTAAGGAGTTTTAACTATTGAAAACTGTTCTATTCTCATGGAAATAATTACTGTCACCTCGGAAATCCTCAGAAAACCTAAAACACAAAAAATGATGTTCATCTAAACAAAAAAAACATAGAAGGGACGAAAACAATCACAGATCAGAACAAAGCAAACTAGATGGGAACCAAACAACCACCAATTTTCTCAAATTCAACAAACACAAATGACATACTAAAAACCATTAGAACAGAAGATTAAATGGGAACAAAGCAACCAAACAACCAACAATTAAATGGGAACAGAAGATTGAATGGGAACACAAATGACATACTAAAAACCATTAGAACAAAGCAAACTAAATGGGAACCAAACAACCACCAATCTCACAAAGCAATCTCGTACTAAAAACCATTAGAACATAAATCAATTCAAGATTCGTACCTCAAAATTGCCTCTAGATGACTCGAAAACCGCTGGAGAGAATCTTGGTATTTCTTCCCCGATGGAGAGACGTTGAAATCTATTTGATCTCTCTCTTTGAATATACAAACACATTTTCAGTAATTAAAGAGATCCAAAAATCAACATCTCAATAAATTATTGAACAAACTACAAAATGAAATGCAATCACAAAATCCAATTTACGGAGAGCTTCAATCTGGGATGGAACTATACAGAGATTCTTTAATCGAAAACCCTAATTTGTGCAAAATGAAGAAGACGAAATAGTGAAGGAGTAGTGAGTAGCAGAGGCAGAGTGAAGTGGAGGCGAAGCGAAGCGATGAAGTGACAGAGAGCGAGAGAGCTCAGGCGATGCAGCAGAGAGCGAGAGAGATCAGGTGACGGTAAGACAAGAGGTGATGGCGAGAGAGATCAGGCGAGGCGAGGTGACGGAGAGAGGAGAGTCGAGGTGGGAGAGCTGGGTTTGTGAGGGAGAGGTGCGTTGCGTCTATGAAGGAGTTCTTGTGAGGGAGAGTCGCGAGGGATGAGATGAAAGCCTTGGTCGATCAAAAATGCGCGTACCAAATTTTCGCTCTCCCGCTCCGTTTTACTGAGAAAATCAAAATGCTATCTTATGAAATTTCATTGGTTTTGATAGCACAAGTCCAAAAAATGCTATGGACTTGTGCTATTACTAATCACTTGTGTTGTAGTGTTTATTTTCTTTACCCTTCTACTAGTTTTATATTTACAAGCATGTCATCATAATAGTTGAATCTCAACCCTCAACTCATTTCACAATTTTCAATCCTAGTCATCTTTTATCTCCAACCCTCAAGTTTGTCCCACTCAGCAATGAACATTAAAACATCATCCTGAATTGTAACAGAGATTTATTGATTTATCCTACTCAAACATTTAGCATGCGGAGTAATTTTATAGTAAGGTAGATTGTCGAAATTCCAGAAAAAAATTGTGATTAATTTAGTCTAAGCTATTATTACAAAAACACCCGATATTTGTGGTTGGGATAATGCCGCAATTGATATTAAAAAATGCATCATTGAGGTATGATTAGTTACACATGTCTTGAATGACAATATATATTTATTAGATAAACTTTATTTATAGTAACATCTAATTATTATTTGAATAGATTGGCTCGTGCTAAATTTTTTCCTCACTTAATTATTATTTATTTGAGTTTCATATGGAAGACAAGTGTATCAATTAATTCTCTCTGTGGAACAGTTCATAAAAGTTTCCCACGCAACTTTAAACACATTGCACATCTTGCACAATAGTCTCTACAAATCTTTCCTATTTTCCTTTTCCCATGCCTCTAGCCTAATAGTCTCTACAAATCTTTCCTATTTACAATCTATAAGTTACATGTTTCAAACACATTATTGTCATCTAGTTAGGTGGATTTTGTGGTTGTGTTTCATTAAATGTTAAGAAACAATGGCGATTGTAAAATTTGAGAAGTTTAATGGTCGCGCCAACGATCTCAATTAGCGAAAAATGTTCATTTTTCACTTTGTTTCATTTACATAGATTTTTTAATTACACGTTGAAGTGATAGGTAAACTTTTTAATCTTTTTTTTTAAATTATGGTTTAGTTTAAGCCCACATACCATGTGCTAATAGCATATTGATCTAAAATCCCCAAAGACATGCCGGGAGATTTTTCAACACAGTAAAAGCCTTGAGAGGCACTGCGAAAGATAAGCCGCGATGAAAATATTTAACATCGTATGGTAGTGCCAACGACATGGGGAATACCATAGTCTGTATTACAAATCAAAATGGTGTTTTAGGTGAAAGATAAAAGACATTTGAGATTTACACAACATAAAGATCGTACGACCCTACACAACTTCTCATATTCCAATATCTCTCACACTCGTTCAATTTCTCTTAACCCTCACTTACACTCTTTCTCTCCTGCTTTCAATTTCTCATCTTTCAAGCATAAGTTAATATATTTATTTTTATTTTTACTTTTTACTAAATCTATTTTGATTTGTACACATAAATTTACACTTGAGTTTTTTGAGTAATTTTCGTTGTGTGCAATTTCAAGTTTATACATTTTAAATTGTGAAATACCCATTTCCAAAGTTGAAAATAAACAATTTTAGTGCTGAAAGCACAGGGAATACCCTAGTATATATAACTTATCTTACAAATCAAAATGATGTTTGAGATAAAAAATGGCTAAGATTGAAAGTTTGGGAAGATGTTGATAGTGGAAATTCATTATCAACAATGACATTTTTGTAAATAAGTTGCAAGTAGAAGGCAAAGAAAATGGACAAAAAGTTATAAAATAAATAAATAAATAAATTGGTGGAATGCGTATGTGGTGGAAAGATATATTTAGTGTTTCTTTTAAATGTAAATCATCATAGCTATCTACTTAGTTGTCGAATTTTAGTAAATTTGGTATGGTTGAAGTAAAATTTTAAATATCTTTCCAAAGAAACCAATCAATAATACAAAGGCTTAAAAGTTTTTCAGAGCTACTAGGAGTACTCGGGGCATATCGGACAACTAAAAGAATCCCTACCAAAGAAATACCCTTCGCCCTAGTAAACGGGTCAGAAGCTATGGTTCTGGTAGAACTTGAAGTAAAGACCTTCTGAACAAAAGAGTTCAAACCAGACATTAACAACGAAGCCTTGCGCATTGGACTAGACCCCCTAAAAGAAAAAAGGGATTTAGCCTCCACCAAGATGGCTGCCTACAAGCAACGAATGGCGCAATACTACAACAAGAATGTCAAGCCACACAAATTCAAGGTAGGGGATTGGGTACTGAGGAAGAGCAAGCAGAGCACCAAAAAAGCTGGCGCGGGGAAGCTGAACCGAATCGAGAAGGACCCTACAGAGTAACCAAGGTCAACAGCCCAAGGACGTACTAGTTAGAAGACGTAAATGGTGATGGACTTAACTGACCATGGAATGTAGATCATCTCAAAAGATATTATCCACAAAAATATTTGATTTAACTAAAACTCCACTATTGTCCATTACGGCCTACCTGACCTCTGATCATCCCCGCAATGACAAGACTCAAATATTATGCCCAACGCCTAGTCCGCTGAGCACGAGCAACGAACGCCTAGGAAGTGGGAGTCTAGTCAGCTTTCACACGCCTGATGATGACGACTCGCCAAGGGATCATTACTCTCTAGCAGACAATGATCACAAAACTTACCAAGTAAACTTAGTCAGTACGCGACTGATGAAAACAGCTTCTGGTGTCCAACACCTTGTCCTCTGCGCAGGGGAAATGATGGTCGAGGAAGTGGGAGTCTAGTCAATGCTCACACCCCTGATAATGACAAATCGCCAAAAGATCATTGCTTTCCAAGAAACAATGATCGCCGAACTTACCAGGTAAGCTTAGTCTGTTCGTGATTGATGACGACAGCTTCTAGTGCCCAACGTCTAGTCCGTTGTGCGTGGGCAGTGACAACCGAGGAAGTGGGAGTCTAGTCAACGCTCACACGCCTGATGATGATGAATTGCCAAGGGATCATTGCTCTCCAATAGACAATGATCGCCGAACTTACCAGGTAAGCTCAATTAGTTCCCGACTGATGAAGACGACTTCTGGTACCCAACGCCTAGTACGCTGCGCGCGAGCGACGACGGTCAAGGAAGTGGGAGTCTAGTCATCACTCACAGGCCTGATGACAACGACCCACCAAGGGCTCATTTCTCTCCAACAGACAATGATCGCCGAACTTACCAGGTAAGTTTAGTCAATTCGCAACTGATGAAAACAACTTCTGGTGCCCAACATCAAGTCCGCTGAGCGTTGGCAACGACGGTCGATGAAGTGGGAGTCTAATCCATGCTCACACGCCTGATGATGTCGACACGCCAAGGGATCACCGCTCTCCAACAGACAATGATCTTCAAACTTACTAGGTAAGCTTAGTCAGTTCGCGACTGATGACGACGGCTTCTGGTGCCTAACGCCTAGTCGACATTGCGTGAGGGCGACAACGGCTGAGGAAGTAGATGTAAAGTCAGCGCTCACACGCCTAATGATGATGTCTCACCAAGGGATCATTGTTCTTTAACAAACAATGATCGCATAACTTGCAAGGTAAGCTCAGTCAGTCTGTGACTAAGAAAGACATCTTCAGGTGCTCAACACCTGATCCACCACGTGTGAACATTGTGTGAACGCTCCTCCAACAGTAAGCGTTGCCCCTCATGAACACGGCGAATCCCCCACTACACCAAAAACCCCCATTAGCAACGGTTCTATACCGTGGGCGTAACCCATTGTCACGGCTAAGAGCCGTGGGCTACAGAGGCGTCGCGAAATTCCTTGTCACGGCTATAAACCGTTGCTAAACATTGTAGCAACGGTTTTATGCTTGAATAGGGGTGGTGATTTTAAGCATTTAGCCACGGTTCTAACCCGTTGCAAGAACAATAGCAACGGTTTTTAGCCGTGGCAAAAATAGCCACGATTTTAAGCCGTGTTAAAGTATGGATAATAGCAACGGTTTTAAACCGTGTCTAACGAGGTAGCAACGGTTTTAAGCCGTGGCTAACCCTGGCCACGGTTTTAAGCCGTGGCTAAACAGTGAGAAATAAACCGTGGCAAACGTGATAGCAACGGTTTTTAGCCGTGTTAATTCATGGCCATGGTTTTAAGCCGTAGCAACTGATGAAGAACGCCCACGGTTCCTAGCCGTGGCAAGCTGCAACCACGGTTGTAAGCTGTTGGCAGTTAAAACAAAATTCAAAAAAAAAAAGAAATTTGTTTTGTTGCAACGGTTTCAAACCGCTGCAAATTAATATAATCGAAAAAAAAATTTATATTTTTTTTTTGTTGCTGCAGCAAAATCACAGCCGTGGCACCTGCAAAATCAGTCCTTACTATGGTTTGTGTCATGCCTCCGCCACGAATAAGATTCCACAAACTATATGCTAGATAAATACAAAATCAACCGTAAAAAGGAACTTGTCAAGTTTTGACGCCAAACAAAAACATGTAAACAAATAACACTAATGTACAATAACAGGATTAACCTGAACAAATGGAACCTTGTTATATCATGTTTCGCTCGCATCTAAAACAAAAGAATTTCTCTATGTTTTTTCCAACAATACAAATCCACCTAGTTATAATGTAAGAAAAGACATTGATGCCCTTAGGAACAGGCCCCATTTCTTTCGGTAGTTGCTTGTTCAATATACGAAAAATGATGAGAATGCAGCACCTGGTAGTTGCTTGTATATGGCACCGGTGATGGTTGATACAACGACACACTTTGCACCCCAGAAACAAGCAATGTATGCGCATTCTCCTGTCCAACATACTGCTGCCCGTACTGGCTCAGACCTTCATAGCCCTGCAGTATAAAAATTAGTCAGTACTCAATGACAGACAAACATGACCTATAAAGATTGCTAATAAACCAAAGCTGATGATGAAAATGATGAAAACACTGGCAGCTCTTTGGAAAATTTACCATTCTCTGAATCTTGGTAATCAGACAACCTTCCCAGCTTCCAATCAATGAGAACACCATCTCCCCAATATGAAACAACCACTCGAGCTGAAAAAGAAACAAGGATCACCTGTTCAATTCATTACAAGTGCCAAATCTCACAGAGTGTAAAAATCATCAAAATAGAATATAAAAAGATAAACCAAAAACCCATCTCAATATATCAACTCTATCAAGTTCAAAGACCTACATGAACTGAATAACGAAACCGCATTGAAGCTAAAGCAGATGAACAATCGCAAACAACGGAAAAAAAAAAGTGTTGAAGATGCAAAAAACAGTAAAATTTCAGTGAAGTAATATGTATGACCAATATGGGAACATGTTGGAGTTGTCAATGTGTACAAACCCCCTAAAGATGGAAAAAGCTGATAGATTACAGATTACAAAGATAAGTTAAAGAAGAGAGAGTTAGAAATCAAGCAGAGAATCAGAAACCAGTTGATAATGAGAAGGTTTTTACATACATACCAAAATCAAAGTGGAGGAAGAGTAGTAGTAGTAGTTGCTGTTGTGTGAAGTGGAATGAGAGTGAGACAAGAGGGAACTCGATGAAATAAGTGACAGGCAAACCAAAGCGATTTCTCAAATAAGAGACAATAATTTAACCAAATGAACAGTAAGTCAACAGTAAAATTGTTTTCAACATCATTTTTCTTTTCAATTTTGCTTTCCAAAGCCTATGTTACTAGCATATATAAGTACCCAGAGTTGATGCTGAAGAAAACAAGGATGTAATATAAAAAGAGGCAACAACATCTCACGTATTCTTAAATGCTAATAAAGTAATAAACCAAAGCTGGGAAATTTATCAAAGCCGCAAGAATCCCCAACGCCGCTAAAGAACCACTTATAATTGATATTATAATCATTAAGGATCAAGTTCTCAACAACACTATCTAATCAAAATGAAATTTTCACATGTATTCTGTTAATTGTCATAGTGGTTTCAGAAATATCGGCAGGTACAAGCATTGCGATGTTCAACATTGATGACCAAAGCATAACCAATATAGTTCCACGAATGGCCAATCCCCAAAAAGTCATCTATAAAAAGTGAAAACACTGAACATGAGCAAAAGAAATTATTTGAGTTCTACTTACCTAGCAAGCTCAGCACCAGAATGTGTATGAAAGCTATCTATCAACATAGTTGTTGCTGTTCCACTTGGGTAGGTAAGCTTGTAATCCAGAATCATCGCCTGCAAACAATTTGTGTTCACCTCCCTCAATTCTAAATGTCGGTGCCTATAAAGCAGCAAAGTGAGTTGAAAACTTACGTGTTGAGAGACTATAGTCTGCAAGAAGACCATAGAGTTGATGAGGATCTTACCCCACCTAGGCCCACTTAATTCTTTAGGAAGATATTCTGAAACAGATGAGGATCTTTCCTGCAAAAATCATGTCATCACTCCACTCACTCAGTTATGCACATTCCAGTTCCAATATGAAGAGAGAATGTGGTGTTCAAAGACTAAAAACTAAGACGTAAAAATACTTACCATCTTTCACTAACATTATTAAGAGGATGAGAATGTAAGCAAAGGTGAGGACAGTTGAGAGTCCAATCCAACCTCTCATTGCCGACATTGTTGGGACCAGACATGACTGCAAAGCACCATTTCAAATTTTTGATGAGGAAAAGTATAACATTTCCATTAGAAACTCATTGTCCATAACAGACACAAACCATACCATCACTGGAAACAAAAAATTGTCTTACCTTCATCCTTAATGCATATACTTTTCCAAGCAATTATATTCCTTCAGGGTTTTTTTTTTTTTCCTATTTTAAAATTCCATTGTACAACAATACTCACAATTTATCTTTCACATGCTTTCGAACCAGTGTATGAGAATAGACTGTAAAGCTAAAAGTATAGATAACTCTCCTAGCTTCTCTACAACTAAAAGATGCAGCTATCAATGAGATAGACCAAATTAGCAACTAAAAGTAATTATGTGGTGATATTGGACGTTTGTTCTTATTAGTTAAAATGAAAAATAAAAGTAAAAAAAATAAATCTGAGTATTAACCAATGTAGACCTGCCGCACCCGCTTGTACCGCACAACAACACTGTCACAGATTCCTTCTTTTCTCGGATTCTAAAAATGAGGAAATAAAGTATTTCAGAAGCAAATAGGAAACAAATAAAGCCATTAGAATGGTTTCATGATTTGCAAAAGGGAGTAAAATGAACAGAACATAAAAGAATTCGAACATCAGGCCTTCTATAATGATGAGTTTTATTGTGACATGCATTCTATGATGAGGCCTTCTATAATGATGAGTTTTATTGTGACATGCATTCTATAGTTCGTGTAATTTCAGTATTCCAATATGAAATGAGGACAGTGACCATATACCTTTTTGAATAAATATGCAACATTTCCAGCTTAATTTCACGTTCCTCTTCAGTGTTAGTATCCTTGAACTCCATGTCCGCCAGTGACTTCTCCGCGTCGTTATCATACTCGGGATCAAATTCCTGCCTCTTTGGATTATAACCACTTAGCTGAGTCAAAGAGGGCCCCTCTTCACCGGAAGATTTAAGTTTCTTTACTCCAATGCTCCTATCTGCATGAGAATATGCCCATAAGTAAACAGAGAGCGAAAGAATAAGCATATATATTTTAAACAAGGAAGTAGCACAGCAAACAAGTGACTAGATTTCAGAAGTGTGGCATCTAAACAAGATTTGAAAAGTTTAAATACAGTAGAAAAGAAATTACTCTAACAATGTAAGCACAGTAAGTAATGTGTAAGCACAGAGCAAAAAGAAAAAAAAAAGTAACACCTAAACCAGACATTAGTCTAAGAAATTAGCTTGAGCATATAAATTTTCACGGGATGCTACCAGTGTCCATCAACTATTTGAGTTACTCCATTTCAGGACACATTTCTCACTTGCACAACATTCACCCTGTAAATTACAATTAGTCCTACTTCTCTATCTCATAAAAGATTTTCAATTAGTCATTTTACCGTACACCTCCACTTTTACCATCCAGCTCTAACTCTACAAGCAACAGCCTATCTATTTTCTTGATTAAGTTGCATTACCAATTCTACAAGGAGAAAAAATGCAATAAGGTAATCATTCTTACCTGCTCAGGTCAGTATCTGAAGATGGAGGGAAGTAGAATAGCAACTTCTGAAGAAGAAGGGTAGCCACTTTTCTATTGGGTAGCCACCTGTTACGTATAGAAAATTTAGTGACCTCAAATATCTCATTACATTAAGCGAACTAGACACAAAGTTTATACACATTTCATCTGATCTTTAAGTACGGGGCATCCTCAAGGGATTGAACATAAATTTGTTCATATCGTAGCATGGAGCAATCTAATAGGTTTTTGTTTATTCCAATCTAATTGTACTGATTCCTACATGCTTCCACCATGCATTACAGTTATAGATGGTTGATCATTAAATAGGAAGCAAATAAATGATTATTCCATCACTTTTACAAATTAGCACATTGAGTACCTCAGTTATTTCAACATCAGCACATTCACTAGGTCGTAATTCACCCATATGAACAAGTTTTGTTCCCTAAGTGTCTACCTCAACTATGTATATTGACAGTTTGCAAAGCAGATCATACTCTAATATTGCAACCATGGAGTCCATTTTATCATAATACAAAAGTGCTCCATTTGAGTTTCAATAGGAAAAAAAAAAAAAAAACTCTCATAAGTAATATGTTCAGCAGTAACTTTTCTATTTAATCTTGATTCTCAGTATGAAAAGTTGAAAACATATCAAATAGGCACCAAAACAATGAAGCAAAGTAGGTAGGTAATATACAGCTTATAGCATAAGTAGTCAATACTGAAGACCAACATGTCCTATAAAAGAAAGGGGAAAAAACCTCTGAAAGAGAGGTGAAGGATGTGAGCTGGGGGGTTACACAAATTACCACCATCCATTCAATATTTGACATAAGCCCTCTTCTAATTCAAACAGACAAGCTTCGAGTTTCATCCATGAAGCTTTAGCTTAGAACAAATTTACTCGAAAAAGAGAGAGAGAAGATGCAAATTAAAATGATTTATCCTTGTTTAAATACCTCATTATGTTTCAACTTTTCCAGTGTAAGCTCTTGGTTTAAACCAACCATCCTGCACAGAATACAGGGAACGCAAAAAAGGAGATTTCTTCAAATAAGATTTTGTCTTTTGTCATCAGTAGTTCATATATCCTAAAGATGAAAAAATTTCAACTAAGCTACTTGATCTGCACCAGTAATGACCTACCTGGCCTGTAGTTCTGCAACCTTGAGAAGCAATACTCTCTCTCTTTCAGAAACCTCGGCCTGCCCAAAAAAGAAATAAAATAAATTTCTTGGTTTACAAAAGAATGGGATCTTATCACTGATTACTGTGGTCAGCTTGCAGAAGTAGTGAGACAAGAAAAGGTTTGCCTCATTCAGCATTGCTGATGGAACAAACTACAAATCCAGAACATGAATTACAATGCTTACATTTGTATCATTCTCAGAATTGCGAGGTAGTGGAGGCAATTTCGCATGATGATCTGAAGCACAACAACAACACTTCAATTGAACTTGCATGGTACTTTTATCATGAGTTATAATAGCAATGATATCGGGAACTGCAATAAGAGATATTCCACTCACCATCTACAACCTCAGCTTGTTGCAAACTATTCAATAAATTCATGATAATATCCTGTAAGTCAACCAATGTGAAATTAGATGAATCTTCCACTGGGATGGAAGGAAAGACATAATCTTCAGAAGGACAATGAAATTTGTTGTTTTTACTTGTTGTAATGAGGTCTGGTGAAATAAATTTTGAAGATGAGGCATGATAAGCAGCAGTTGGTTCATGCAAGTATTGATAAGTTGAAGTTTGTGTGGAGTCATTGAATTGATGAATGCACTCAAAGATGGGTGTCCCTCCAATACAATTGTCTAATTTTGTTACTTTTCTTAACACAATTGCATACAGGGGGATGCTGAAGTAGCAAGAAAATCATTTCATACATTTTTCAGAAGAAAGAAGAGATACAGTGCTGATACTAGTTAGAAGTTCCATGCACAAAGCGTGTTTGTTTCAATAATTACTTCATCCAAACATCCATTTGATACAATTTTAGTTATAAACATCCATATTACAAACAAATGATCACCACCACAGCAACAAAGAATTGACTCTAATTTCAATGACAAAAGCACATAACAAAAATAAGGATGGTGATCACCACCACCTCCATTGTTATTGGCCTTTGATGACCCTATAATTAATACATAGGATCTGGTGTGTCAGAGTACTAATCAGAATTCCCTTAATCTCTTATGAACAAGTACAAAATAGATTCTTTTATTGTATTAAAAAGGGTAACCCACAAATCCAAAACCCCATCCGGTGTTTTTGAGTCAAGCTGGAGCTTTTGATGTTCTAACACAAAACTAAAGCAGATTATTAATTAAGGGACTTGGTGTGAAAGATTCTGAAACTTAAGGAACATGTTCAAGAAATGACATAATGGGTATTGTTTGGATTCCAAGAGGAAGAAGATCCCAGTTCAATTTGAGATAAAAACTGACAATTTTGAGGTCCTAAAACACCATTAACACACACATAATTACAACAAAGTTTAGTTTTTAAATGGATTTCTATTTGAGTACAAGATCCAATAAAATTATACCAAAACCCCATTGCCTCATATAGATATTAACACAAAAACACAGAATCTAAGCAAAATAAGGAAAACCCATCAACAAAAACTGAAACTTAAGAGACTCCATTAAAAGAAAAGATCAATTATTGCAAAAAAAAATATTGTTCGAGTACCTGGAGTTGAGGAAGTTAAAGTTGTTGAGCTTCTATGGTTCACTTGAGCTGATTTGAAGAAACAACAATTACCCATACTTGCTTGACCTTTCTTCTTCCCTCCTTTTTGTTGATTCTACTCCCAAGTTGCACAAACAATCATGTTCTTCTTCATTTGATTGATCTAGAATGCTAATGTTTACAAAGAAGAATACTGTGGTAAGTCAAATTGTGAAATATTTAACTTAAACCTCCAAACCCAGAAACAGGGAGACAAACACAAGGGGAAAATAGAAAGAAACTTTAAACATATAAAAATCGGTACTTCTGCTTCATATATGCCTATGGATAATAAATCATAGAGAACAGATAATTATTAACATTGATTAATAGGCAGTCTAATAAAGATGTATGTTGCATGCAACAAGTTAAAAGATGATGCCTGCGCATACTGCAACAAGAACAGAGAGAAAGGATGTAACATCATACATATGAATAAAATAAACTTAATTCGAAGAGGATCCAATAAAAAACTTGAAGGTTCAGCAAATGAATCTGATATTTCTAACAAATAAAAAAGCTAACTTTTAACATTGGGCAAACAAAACCAATAAAATTAGATGGAAAAGGAAGTTACCAATCAGCATACGAATCCCGATTCTTGACATGTAAAATCTGTCGAGAAACTGGTGGATTTTGGTCAATAATTGGCTTGTGATCAATAATACAGATGATCTTGGCAGCTGCAACTTTTGCCTTAGCGAAAGCAGCCACGCTCGGTGCTGATTGTCCTAAAGCCCTGTGGAAATAGCATGGTTTTAAAATTTGGAACCAATTAATTCAATACAAATAAGAGATGTGTTTGGGTGCTTACAGTCCACCTATCACTAGATGACCTCCATACCAAAGTAGAAGTGCGTAGCAGCAGAAAACAGTGAAGTACGTCGACCCCAACCCAACCCCTTTGTCCAATCCAATCTTGTAACCAAGCTTTTGAGCTACTCTCAATGCAGATGAATAAGTTTGCAAAGCTCTTGATAAAAGTGGAACTATTTTTTGAAAGCAAATGAAACGATACCTTGGCATAAGAATTTCACGCAGCTTTAACCGAACCATAAATTCCGCATTCCCTCGGAGGATAATATCTGTGCCACGGCCTGCCATATTAGTGGCGATTGTTACTGCCCCAAGACGACCACGATTTCTGCTTCCCTCTCCACATTCTCTGGTTTTGCATTAAGAACCTAGGATAAAAGGTAACAATTATGCTTTGCCAACTTTAGAAACATTAATAAAAAAGTAGAATGAAATACAAATTATCATATTGTCAATAAGTGGATCTAATACTGAAGAGTACTTTTCATATACTAGTGAATTCCACTATCATGTTAACAGTTTCCTACATAGTATTCCATAATGTGGATAAAATAGAACTCATCTCATGGGGAATTGCAGCTTCACACAATTGCTCAGATAGATAGTAAGTCACTCTGTTCAACACTAGTAGTACCAACAAGTACAGGGCGGCCTGTCTTGTGCATTCTAGAAATCTCTACCACAACTGCCCTCCATTTTCCAGTAGTTGACCTGAAAACTACGTCTGATTCATCCTAAAAGAGAGATGAGATAAGCAATATGTTTAAATGTCAACAATGAAAATCCAGCAGAAATCAAATGTCTTAAACAACAAATGACAGAAAACCTTGATGATCCGCATTTGTGATAGAATTAACCCTTTACACCTCTTCTTCTTGATACAAAGGCGAAAGGTTTATGTATAAAGGGCCACTAATCTCTTGAAAAGGACAGATAACTGAAACAAGCACATCCCTCTGGCTATAAGGTGCCTGATTCTCATTACAAATTTTACACTTAGTCTATGCCTCAAAACTGGGAGGAATCACGCTCTCTCCAATTTTTTTTTAATTTTTTTTTTTTGGAAAGCGAGCGGGGTTATTTAGGATCCCCGGACCTTAGAAATGAAAAAAGAGTATGATAAACTTTACCACATACCTTCCTTATCATGGGCTTGTTTGTAGGCACAATTGTTACTTTAAGCTTGTATATGCTCTCAAATTCTGTACTTTCAGTAGCTGCAGTGCCAGTCATTCCGCAAAGCTTGGGAAACTATACCATAATAAAAAGTTAGTGATAATAAAAAGATGTTATGTAGAGAGTAAGAGGTAAAAGGTTTTTGTACCTGAAGAAAGAAATTTTGATAGCTAATTGATGCCAATGTTACAGTTTCATTCTGTATAGGTAACCCTTCTTTTGCTTCAACTGCCTGAAGTAAATAGAAAAATTAAGTTTGATTAGTTTTTTGGGATCCCGTGCTCAAGAAAGGCCTGTGAAAACAAGAAAAATAAATGTCTACCTCCTTTTAAGCTAAAATGGGTAACTAAAACACAGAGGGATTTTTAATACACATGCAAAGTTTCCCCCGAGAAAAGAACAACGGGTAATAGATCATTTCATCAAGAAAACTATCAAAATTCCACAAAGTGAAATAAAAAGACATTGATCTTCAATTGCCCATCAAAATATTTAATGCGAAGGTTCTCATTCATACATTCATCATACAGGAATTGTAGACGTTAATCCAGAATGCTAGCTTTTGTTGATGGCTAAGACCACGTAACTCAACTGAAGCAAGCTTCCCAAGTAGAAGCCTGAAATTAAAAAAAAAATGTTGTGAGTACTACAATGCTTATAGTGTCACTGACCAATTCTTGTTGAAATTCAATGTTAAAAAACTTACTTTAATCTGCGTATTAGAAGGAAGGAATTTGTTTTCCAAGTGGGATGGATAGATGTCATAGAACTGGCTTCTATTGCACATATATGCTTATACGGCCCAATGTCTCTCTTCCCAAATTCTCTACAAATACCATATGGATCTCAAAATTCCATTTCTTTACAATTTTCACGCGAAGCTAATCCAGATAATGCAGCATTCGTCTCCAACTCCACCACCCCTTTGTTCTTGTGTGAGTTCATCCTTAAGAAAATGCTTGACAAGCACTTCACTATACCTTCAGATATTCTGTTGGGGCTGCCACTTTCTCCTGGAGACACTTGTTCCTCAGTAACAATTTGAGAGCTCTCTTTGGCTCTCTTCTGGTCTACTACAATGCCTTCAAGCTGGAATTTTAGAAACTCATGTTCAATTACCAAATAAAATAGACTAGCAACTGATACCAAGCACCACAATAGAAGAAGTATCCCACCAACGGAGCCAACATCCGCCCCATTTTCTTCACAAATCGTTCTTAACTCCAAATTCTTTTCTAAAGGAAGACGCAAAATACAATAATAGAATGCGTGAAGATGAAGATTTTCAGAGCTGCAATTGACACACGCAATGAATCAGATCTGAAATTGTTCAAAAAGATTACACTAGCAGCATTGCTGAATTGAAAATCTTTTATGACATAAAGATGCAAAAATGTAAAGTAGCTCTAAAATTACAAAGAGTCTCTCTAAATTTTTAGAAATCCGAAACTTGCACAAATAGAACATAAAGCAATGCCAATCAATCCATCGAAACAAACACCAAAATTGCAGAGATTGAAACTAGAAAATGTAACAAAACAAGAATGAAGAAGGTGTTAGTTAAGCAAACCTAAGTTGTGTCTTCATTTCATTCAAGCTAACTAAAAATTAGTACAAAAAAGCAGAGAGAGAACTCAACGATTGATCGTTCAGAGCATAGATTGAACTACATTCACTTAATTGAAGCTAAAAATCACACACATTAGAGAGCTTAAGAAGGAAGATCTTAACAAGCAGATAGCGATCTTTCAAAGAAAACTTACGAAGTCTAGGGTCACAGATTGAAGAACCGATCCCTAGAAGAAGAAGCTCTCTCTGTCTCGCCTTCTACACTCTTCGTATTGCCTTCTCGACCGACTACTGCTCCTCCTCGACTTCTCCCTCTCTCTTTCCTTCTCCTTCTCCTTCTCCTTCTCCTTCTCTCTTTCCCTCTCCTTGAAATTTTAGGGTTTGAAGCAAATTAAGGGTTGAAAATTGCAGAGTTGGGGGGAGATGGAGCGGGAACGCAAAGCGGGAAGCAATTTTTTTTCGCAAAATTTCGCCCGCGAGAAATCGACTTACTTCTCCACACGTCCACGTGCAACACACGTGCACTTTTGCAACGGTTTTAAGCCGTTGGGCACTATAGCCACGGTTTTTAGCCGTGGCAAACACACCAACGGTTTAGAACCATGGCCAAGCCTTTTTTTAGCCACGGTTTTAAGCCGTTGGGCACTATAGCCACGGTTTTTAGCCGTGGCAAACACACCAACGGCTTAGAACCGTGGCCACCCCTGTGTAGCTAATCAGGCCTTTTGGTGTAGTGCCCTCAGCGGCGTCAGACTCTAGTTGTCGTCGCGCGACGGCCCATTCTATTTCCTCCCGCTTCCTCTCAGCATCTAAGCACTCCAACTCAGCCCGAGTCTATCCCAGTTCTGCATGGGTTGATGACAAATCATATTTGGCCGACCTCAAATGAGATCTTATGTCCACAAACTCCACCTCGGAAGCAGACATTTCGGCCCTCACGGCTCCCAAGTTTGCGACAGTACCAGAATTCTGCAGTCGACCAGTCAAGGAATCCACTTGGTAGAGAGCATCCGAATACGACACCCGCAGGTCTGCAAAATCCTTCTCAAAAGCAAGGACTTGCTCGAGAGCTTTGGGATTCAGCACAACGAAACCATGTGATTCAATGATGCAAATATCTGCCACGGACCCATGGTAACCCGAAACGTCAACACGTGGTCCAATGAGCTCTTTCTCCAAGTCAACGGGGGGAATAGCAGCATCAAGCAAGAGAAAATGACCTTCTAAAATTGCCACCCAAATAGAACACAACAGCCAGGAATAGAAATCGCACGGTCAGAGGATTGCCTCCTTTTCGAAACAACAACAGGAGGCACGCTCACCTCCAATTTTGCTAACCTAGTCAGGCTAGGCATGACCAAACTGACGGCGCCAAACTAATGCAGTCGTTTTCCGCTGCCTGATTTGATCTAGTCCTGCTGACTTGCACAATGAACGCACGTGAGCCACGGACCACCGTTGTGGTGGCCTATGACACTCCGATGCTAAAGTCAAACAAGGATCAGAGGAAGGTGTAATGTTGTAAACAAGGAATTTGTAGCATAATTATCGTCGAAAAAAGCCTAACGTATGAAAACTGATCCTAGATCTGATTCGGGGTTCGTTGGTGCCGTAGTTGTCTTGGAAGCACTCGTTTGATGTGTGCGCACTACCTGCACCGTCAAGGGACCAAGCCTTGCTGACTTGCACAAAAAACGCACGTAAGCCACGGACCACCCTTATGGTGGCCGATGGCACTCCGATGCTAAAGTCAGACAGGGATCTGAGAAAGGTGTAATGTTGTAAACAGGGAATTTATAGCGTACCTTAGCTTACCAACCTCATCTCCTATTTATAGTACAAGATTCATGGTTGGACCAGGCCATCGATGGCATAGTTTAGGAAGAAGTTCTTCGTGAGATCCTTCTCTAATTAGGAGTCATGTTGTAGAAGAGAAGTTATTTGTTATCCCTGTGCTCCTAGATACGTAGGAGATAGTTCCCTACTTGATCGAGGGTGATCCATAAGAGGATGTTTCCCTGTGTAATATGTACTCTAGTATTTGCTTCCTAGTCGAAAGCGGAGAGCTATTGTAATTGCCTGACTGAAGCTAATCCTCCAGATACTTGTCTCAATAAAGTTTACGTGTATTGAGGATAGTTGTGAGACGCGTGGGCTTAGCAAGCTATAAGAGATTGGGTTTGTTTGAAGGACTGCAATGGGCATGCTTAGAACCGTTTGGGTCGAATCAGTGTTGGGTTGACACTGGGCCCAGTAATTTCTCGAGATCATCATGACACGTGTATGGTTCAAGGATGTGACCGTTTTGGTGTATCATCAATTATGATAATTTTTAATTTGAAAAATAATACATTTTCTCTCTGCCACATGCACATTCCACTAACTTATTTCACAATTTTTTCATTTTCTTTGCCATTCTACATGTTTTATATTTAAATACATGTCATCATAAGAGTTGAATCTCAAGCCTCAACACATTTCACAACTTTCAAGCCTAGTCAACTTTTATCTCCAACCCTCAAGTTTGTCCCAGTCATCAATGAATAGTAAAATGCCATCCTAAATTGTAACAGAGATTTATTTATTTATCCTACTCAAACATTTAGCATGTGGAGTAATGTTATAGTAAGGTAGATTGTCGAAATTCCAGAAAAAATTTGTGATTAATTTAGTTTAAGCTACCGTTTCAAAAACACCCAATATTTGTTGTTGGGACAATGCCGTTATGGATATTAAAAAAATGCATCCTTGGGTATGATTAGTTACACATGTCTTGAATGACAATTTATATTTATTAGATAAACTTCATTTATAGTAACATCTAATTATTATTTGAATAAATTGGCTCATGCTAAATTTTTTCCTCACTTATTCATATTTTTTTGAGTTTCGTATGGAGGACAAGTGTATCAATTAATTCCCTCTGTAGAACAGTTCATATATGTTTACCATGCAACTTTACACACATTGCACATCTTGCACGACTCTCTATTTTCCCTTTTTCATGCCTCTAGCCTAATAGTCTCAACAAATCTTTCCTATTTCAAATCTGTAAGTTACATGTTTCAAACACATTATTGTCATCTAGTTAGGTGGATTTTGTGGTTGTGTTTCATTAAATGTTAAGAAACAATGGCGATTGTAAAATTTGAGAAGTTGAACGGTTGCCCAACGATCTCAATTAGCGAAAAATGTTCATTTTCAACTTTGTTTCATACCAGGTGTTGATAGCAAATTGAGCTAAAATCTCCAAAGACACACCGGGAGATTTTTCAACACCGTAAAAGCCTTGAGAGGCTTTACGAAAGATAAGCTCGGATGAAAATATTTAACATCGTATGATAGTGCCAACGACATCGAGAATACCATAGTTTGTATTACAAATCAGAATGGTGTTTTAGGTGGAAGATAAAAGACGACTGAGATTTACCCAACATAAAGATCGAACGACCCTACACAATTTCTCAAATTCCAATATCTCTAACACTCTTTCAAGTTCTCATCTTTCAATTTCTCTTAACCCTTACTTACACTCTTTCATCTCTCCCGCTTTCAATTTCTCATCTTTCAAGCATAAGTTAATTTATTTAATTTAATTTTTATTTTTATTTTTTGCTAAATCTATTTTGATTTGTACACATAAATTTAAACTTGAGTTTTTTTAGTATTGGCCATTGTGTGCATTTTCAAGTTTATAAATTTTAAATTGTGAAATACCCATGTCCAAATTTGAAGATAAACAATTTGAACAATGAACTTTTTGTAAATAAGTTCTAAGTAGAAGGGCAAAGAAAATGGACAAAAAGTTAAAACAAAAAATAATATTGGTGGAATGCGTATGTGGCAGAAAGATATATTTAGTGTTTCTTTTAAGTAAATCATCTTAGTCATCTACTTAGTCGTCGGATTTTAGTAAACATGGTTTGGTTGAAATGCATTTTGAAATATATTTCCAAATAAACCAATCAATAATACAAAGACTTAGAATTTTAAATATGCATTTCTTTTTTAAAAAAAAAATGTAATCTAATGCACTTCACATCGCAAGTATTTTCAATATTACATTTTTATAAATAAGTTGTAAGTAGAAGGGCAAAGAAATGAACAAAAATGTGTAAAAGTTTGTGGAATACATATGTTGCGGAGAAAGAAAAATTTTGTTTTTAAATTAAAATCGTAACAACTATTTATTTAGTTGTCGGATTTTGGTAAACTTGGTATGGTTGAAATTCATTTTTGAACATCTTTCCAATGAAACTAATCACTAATATAGTTTCTTAAAGTTTTAAAACCAATCATTAATACAAACACTTAAAGGTTTAAATATGCATTTCACGCCATATGTATTTCTCCAAAAAAATAATTGTAATCTAATACACTTCACGTTATAAGTTTTTTAATTATTAAGAGTTAAGACACGTTCAAGAAAAAAACCCTGAACTTCATATTTTGTAAAATCAAGGTTTGTGGAGGTTTAAATGTGGCGGTTTTAAAATGTGTTTTTTTTTTCTAATTGTTTAAAATCTTAACCGAGTTTGATCTATTGCCACGACCCACCTTCTATTGTGCCAACGGCACAGGAAATACACTAGTATCTTACAAATCAAAATGATGTTTGAGATAAAAGACGATCAAGATTGAAAGTTTGGGAAGATGTTGATGGTGGAGATTTATTATCAACAATGACATTTTTGTAAAGATGTTGCAAGTAGAAAGGCAAAGAAAATGGACAAAAGAGTAAAAAAGTTGGTGGAAAATGTATATGGTGGAAAGATAAATTTTGTGTTTTTTAAATATAAATAGTCATAGCTATCTACTTAGTTGTCGGATTTTAGTAAACTTGGCATGGTTGAATTGCATTTTTGAATATTTTTTCACAGAAACTAATCATTAATACAAACGCTTGAAGTTTTAAATATGCATTTCTTTTCAAAAAATAATAGTAATCTAATGCACTTTTGTCGTAAGTATTTTCAATATTAAGACACAATTTTGTAACTAAATTGCAGTAGAAGGGCAAAGAAATGAACAAAATGTGTAAGAGATTGCGGAATGCATATGTGGCAGAAGGAGAAAATTTGTGTTTTTAAATTAAAATCGTCATAACTATCTATTTAGTTGTTGTAGTTTAGTAAACTTGGTATGGTTGAAATGAAATTTTGAAGATCTTTCTAATGAAACTAATCAATAATACAAACGCTTAAAGTTTTAAAACCAATCATTAATACAAACACTTAAAAGGTTTAAATATGCATTTCACGCCATATGCATTTTCCAAAAAAAAACTTTAATCTAATGCACTTCATGTCATAAGTGATGCAGTCATTTTCCACTCCCTGTTTTGACCTAGTCCCACTGACCGCTAACCTACACAAGTAACACACATGAGCCACGAACCACCGTTGTGGTGGTCGATGGCACTCTGATGCTAAAGTCTGACAATAATCTGAGGAAGGTGCAATGTTGTAAACATGGAATTTGTAACGTACCTTAGCTTGCCAACCTCATGTCTTATTTATAGTGTAAGAGTACTGGTTCTATCAGGCCATCGAATGTGTAGTTTAGGAACGAGATCTTCATTAAGATCCTTCTCTAATTAGGAGTCGTGCTATAGGAGGGAAGTTTTCTGATCACTCTGTGCTCCTAGATACGCGGGAGATAATTCCCAATCCAAGAGAATCCGTAGAAGGAAGTTTCCCTACGTGGAATTTATTCTGGTATTTGCTTCCTAGTTGGAAGCATAGAGCTACTGTAATTACTGTCTAAAGCTGATCCTCGAGATACTTGCCTTAGTAGGACTTACGGATATTGAGGATAGGTGTGAGACGTGTGAGCCTAGCATGTTGTAAGAGTCCAGGTCTATCTGGGAGACTGAATTTGGCGGGCTTGGAGCCGCTTGGGTCGGATCAGTGTTGGACTGACGTTGGGGCCCGTAATTCTTCAAGATCATCATGACACATGTATGGCTCAGGGACGTGACATTTTTTATATTATCAGCTACTCCCCCCAAGTTAGTGGGTTGTCACATCAGTTCGCTAAGTCATCTTTTGAAAAGATACGCCGCTCATGATGATTGAGTCTGAATCGTTGCTTGAGCCGCGTACTCAATTAATTGAACGTGCGTCGGTTCAGCAAAAAAATGGCGGAAACCTTATCCCTATTTAGGTCATCTGTAGTGCTGAGTCTGACTTTTTTATTTTCTCTGTTTTTGAAGATACTGCTCTATTCATATTTTGATTAGAAAAGATTTGTTCATCTTCTTCATGGCTCAACAAAACCTTCTCGATGATGCAACTTTGGCCGGGGGCTTGGAGTTTTTTGAAAATTGGTTGCTTTCTGAGCACGACCTCGCTGTAATCCGTACAAAGTTTGGGGTCCCCGAAGACCTGTCGTTGTCCATCCTAAAGAGTGACAAGACGCCAATGTCGCCACCGATGGGGTTTATCTGCTTGCATCGTGGGATGCTTCAAATTGGAGTGTGTTTTCCCGTTCTGTACGTGATTTGGGAATTCCCGAACCTCCTTGGGATTCATCCGGCCCAGTTGGAGCCTAATGGATATAGGATTATCCTTCTCATTCTGATCAGGGCAAAGGAGGCTGGTATCCGTGTGACTCCGCTGTTAATCCAGGTGCTGACTTCTCCTCGAGTGAAGTTCAATCCCTTCTGTAAGATGACATCGTTGACTTGTTTCACCAATTTTCCAGACAACTTCAATTCTTGGCCAAAGTATTACTTTTTGGCCCCTGCGAATTCAAAGTACTTCCACTTCAAGGGTCGTTTGCTCGTACAAGAGTTCATACCGCTTCGTTAGTGTAGTATTTTCTTTTGACTCTGCTATGCTTGATTGAAGGTTAGCTAATCATTGCTTGTGTTTCTTCACAAGAAGGTTTCCTACTACTCCCCTTACCCTGGAGGAACAGAATACTATGAAGACGTTTCACGGCTTGTCAACGAGGAACGTGGTGGATGTCATATGCTTCCCCAACTTCATCCGTAGTGTGATGTGGGACAACTGGCAAGTAGCCCCCACTCTGTACTGAACATCATGAGTTAAGCCTGAATAAGGGGTCCCTTCTAGGAAAAGGAAGGTTGCTGGAGCCAAAGCTCCTCTTCTATCTGACATGGAAGAGTCGTCTGAGACGGTTGCCTCTTTCGTGAGTTCGAAGAGGTCCCGCGTTAGAACTAGGTTACTTTTAGCACGACATGCTCCAGTGAGAGAAAAGCGCGAGTCTGATCAGCCCATCAGGGTGGAGACTGATGTATCCGGCTAGGAGAAAGATTACTTGCAGTTTGCAGGGGTTGAAGATAGGTCGAATATTAGTAACGCACAGGCCGAAGCTTTGAATGAGTGACCGGTGCGGGTTGCAATGGTGGCTTTTGTCGGTGCTGATTCATGCAGAACGATTCCAATAAAAGGTTCCTATGAAGATCCGTCTGAGGTTGTTGAATCTTATCATCCCATTGGTATGCTATCTGATAGTGGTCGTTGTGGCACAGGCCAAGTTTCATGTAATCTGCATTGTTCACCGTCTCGTTCCAGGCCACAGCTTGAAGTGTTGGAGGGTCCTTTAGATAATTTGCTACATCATCTCCCTCCGAATCCTATCAAGCCATCTCGCACTAAAGGGCTGGTTGTTCGTGACACAGAAAGGTCGTGGAGGAGAGCCTGGGGACAGTGGCAACTGCGAAGTGTTTTGCAAGCATGATTCCTGATTCAGGAAAACTTCATCCGGATGCGTGGATAAGTTCATTTACACCAGACTTGGTAAAGATGAGCTCTCAGGTCTGGCACCAAGAGGTTGATGTGGAATATGCTTCGAGGAAGCATATAAGCAGGCTGTATAGTTGGTTGATGGATTGCGCTCCAAAACCCGAGAAGGATATGCTAGAAGGGTGTATGGATAAGGGTTTAAAGTACCTTATGATGGATATGTCTCACTTGAGCCAGGTGGCCATTGCTGGGACAAAAGTCGAGGCGACTCGTGAAAGGGTATTTACCATGGAACGTGTGCAGGCGTTGTATTTTGATGCGCTTTATGAAATTGAGCGGCTATAGAAGCAGACTGAGGGAAAGGGGCTAGAACAGTCAGTCATGGTTGTCGAGACTCAGAGGGCTCATCTAGAGGCCTTTGAGTGTGATCTGGCAGAGGTAGTGTCGAAGAGAGACAGGCTCAAGTAGGAGTTGAGACGGATCTACCAAGACGCGGAGGCTACGCAGGAAGCTGCGGCTGAGGCGCATTCTGAACTGTGGTCTCTTGCTGAAGAGAATGTTTCGAAGGAGGCTGACTAGGCTGCTCAGAAGAAACAATTGGAATCTAATGTGGAGTTAAATGCACGGGAGGCAAGGAAGGTCGAGGACCAGCTTGAATTGGAATGGCATGAGCTCAACGCTGTGAAAAGTAATCTGGCCACAGAATAGTCTCAGGTTGACGCGTTGATAGACAAATTGGAGATGTTGGAGCGTGAACTTGCTGGCGCGAAGACGCGAGAGGAAGATATTTTGCAGAAACAAGGCAAATGTGAGCTCCGCTGGGTCGTACACGACAGGCTAGAGCTGCTGGGGCTGAAGAAGGAGGAGCATCCGGAGTGAGATCTTTGTCGCTATAAGAAGGTGTCATATGTAAACTTGTTTGTTTCCTTTGCGTCGTCAGACGAGGAGAGTTTGGACCCTGATGCCCAAGTCGTAGTGCGTGTGGACGCGACTCTTGCTCCTTCCCTCGCTAAGCTTAGCTCTTTTGTTTCTGTACCTTCTCCTGATAAGGAGTGAACTCTTTATTCTTGTACCCATTTTGTTTGACCGTTAATGAAAACGGTTTTATCTGTTTTGTGTTTATTGCCTCTCTTGTATATTTTTCGTTTCGACTTGTCGTCTTGCTTTGGCATAGGCTGGTTGAATCATTAGGAGGTCGAGTGGTCGTCTGCTGCCAAGAACTTGACCGTTTATGTTGTGAATGACTTAGAGTAACTGTTGCATAGTCATGTTTGATAGCGGGCATGTTGCGGACAGTTTAGCTTCTGGTTGGTTTGCCTGAGCTGTGTATTGTCCTCGAGATAAGTAGCTAGAGGCTTGCTTCGCTTGTCTGATTAGTCGGCTGTAGCTGCTGCTATGGTAGAGTTGCGACAGCTGAGCGTATGCATTGAAACGTTTATACCGAGTCAGGTGTCATAAGCTTGGGCTGACACACTATGTAGCATTTATTTGGGCACTGGCAGGATGATCTATGTGTCGGCACGAGTTGTCTTTGTTGGTAATAGGATGCCAATCAGTTTGAGCGTGAAGACACTGACTTAGCTAGATTCGACTTTGCGGCCGATGTTTCGTAGGAGAGTGGTGGTCACATGGCGAGCTGTTTGGGGCTCCCACCTTCCGAACCATTTATGTTCAAACAATGTGGACTACAAGTTTGGGGAGTAAGAATTTGGCAGCTACGCTGAAGAGCGGTAATCTAGTGGTGAGCCGTCGACATCAGTCGGGGACTGACTAGTCTCCCACCTTTTGAATTATCTATACTCGTGCGGTGGGGGTTACAAGTTCAAGTCATAAAGGTTCGGCAATTAGGCTGAAAAACATTGGTCTCGTGGCAAGCCGTCGGAATCAGTTCGGGACTGACTAGGCTCCCACCTTTCAAATCATCTACACCTGTGCGCATCAAGCTACAAATTTGGGAATTTTTGGCTACCACGCTGAAGCACAGTGGTCTCGTGGCGGGACATCGAAATCAGTTCGCGACTGACTAGGCTCATACCTTCTAAACTATCTACACCCGCTCAGTGGGGCTACAAGTCCAGGGTTGGCAATTCGGCGGCCACGCTGAAAAGTAGTAATCTCGTGGTGAGCCATCGGAATCAGTTTGTGACTGACTAGGCTCCCACCTTCTAAACTATCTACACCGGCACAATGGGGGGCTACAAGTCCAGGGTTGGTAATCTGGCGGCCACGCTGAAAAGCAATGGTTTCATGGTGAGCTGTAGAAATCAGTAGGGGACTGACTAGGCTCCCACCTTCTAAACTATCTACACCTACGCAATGGGGACTACAAGTCCAAGGTTGGTAATTCGGTGGCCACGCTGTAAAGCAGTGGTCCCGTGGCGAGCCGTCGGAATTAGTTTGGGACTGACTTGGCTCCTACTTTCCAAACCATCTATACCCATGTAGTAGGGGCTACAGGTCTAGGCTTTGATCATAAGCTTTCATTGCCAATCGTCACCAACTAGGCTTACCTGATCGGGTTCGGAGATCATTGACCACGTAGGGGGCAACGATCCCTGGCGAGTCGTCGTCACCAGGCGTGATAGCACTGATTAGACTCCCACTTCCTAAACCATCGGGATCTGCGCTGGGTGGACTAGGTGTCGGGACATACCAGAAGTCGTCATCATCAGCCTTAGCTGACTAAGCTTGCATGGCTGGAGAAAGGTTCCGCCTGTTTGAGGGTGAGCGAACCCATGTCCGTTAGTGTCGTGCACTGTATGGACAACATTACCTTAATTTAAACAGCAATTCATAGGTACAATCGTGCATCAAAGCTGACTTGGATTTCTGATGCTCGTGCTAAGCATGTGCCTGAACACTGTTTGGTGATCTAACCTTCATGTGGCAAGTCGGAAGCCAACTACTCGTAGAAGAGTGAGACACATGGCAAATCGAGAGCCAACTGCTCATAGATGAGTAAGACACGTGGCAGGTTGGGAGTCATTGATGGTTGTAACATCTTGTTGATAATTATAACTTCCGTCAATGATTGTAACTTCCCATAGATTGTTGTAACTTTTGTCGACCGTTGTAACTTCTCGCTAATGGTTATAACTTCCCGTTTGGAAATACCTCTCTTGCGGGTTCATGTGCTCAGTTGAGCATGGTGGTCAGTGCCCAACACTATTCATCTAATGAAAAAAAAAGTGTTCTACTGAGTTGCATTGCGCCTAGATTTGGGCTTTCTGTACTTATATTTTATTTGGGCTAGCTTCTTGGGAACAACCCAGATTTTTGGGGTTTTTTATCCTGCTAGGTTAAGGATTATTTTTTGCTCTCACAAATGCCCCTCATCTCCTTTGCTTTCGAGCTAACAATTTTTCTTTTCCTTCTTACTTAAAAGCAGAGGAGATGTATTTTCACTGCCAAAAATAGAAGGGAATTGCTTTTGGACTTTGTTTAAGTAGAGAATCATCCTTATGTGTTTTGTCACGTATTCACTGGATGCTTGATTGGTTATAAATTGATAATCATAATAACTGACTAACTTTTTAACTGGCAATTCCTATGCTAGGCATAGACCAGCAAACAAGGCCTCATATTCTACTTCATTATTGGAGCCTTTGAAACCAAATGTGATGTTTTGCTCTACCATAGTTCCATCTGGGGTAAATAAAACAAGTCCCGCTCAACCACCCTTGTGATTTGACGATCCCTCCACAATATAAATGTCACATATCTTTGGTTTGACCTGTCCTTGTTTCAACACGAGTTGAGGAGTTTTCAATATTGGAGGACGTGATACTGATCTGTTGGCTGATTTTGTTTCCCCGGTTGAGGAGAGAGTGAATTCTGCTAAGACTTGAGCATTTATAGTTGTCTACGACAGGTAGATCAAGTCGTATTAGCTCAACTCTACCACCAATTTCATGAATGTTTTAAGCATCCGAGAGGAAGTATGCTCCCAACTCTTCGCTGATAAGAACTGATCTAACTGCTACATTTGAAACTACCAAGTATATGTACAGGTCCTTTCCTGGATTTGCTTGTTGATCTACTCAAGAATCGATCCAAAGATGATGATCTATTAGTGAAACTTTGAATTTCTTTTGGAGTTGATGATGACTTCATGTCAAGTAGTGGTCTTTTTTGCTTTTATGATTCCCAAACTTCATGTATGTTGGTTTGTTGGCCCTTTTATGGAACTTATGATGAATTAATGTTGCATTTCATTTAACTTTGTTTTTAGTTTGCAGACTTAGAAGTATTTTCATTCAGCTTGCAAAAGCATGATTGGCCTCTTTCATGAGTTTCCAATATGCTAAGTCGTAGCTTAAACATAACTTGAGGATTTAGATATTAATCATGGACAAAATTTGTTTATCTTGAAAATTGCATGGAAATATTGTGTGATCTACAGGCCACTTGATAAAACTTAAATAGATTTAAGTAGTTCTGAGTAAAATGCTTCTATGCTCAGTAATTGATTAATTAATTACTTACTCACGGAGAGTGTCGTCCTCTACTGAGGAATTTGGCTTGTGTGGTCTGATGACCACTTGACTAAACTTAAACAGATTCAAATAGTCCTTAGTAAGATGCTTATATAAATTAAATTACCCACTCACGGAGAATGCCATCATCTACTGACCACTTGGATAAACTTAAACGGATTTAAGTAGTTCTGAATAAGATGTTTCAATGCATTGAACTACCCGCTCATGGAGAGTATCATCCTCTATTGAGGCTTTTTATTTGTGTGGTATGCTGACCACTTGACTAAACTTAAAAGGATTTAAGTAGTCTTGAATAAGATGCTTCTATTCAATGAATTACCCACTCACGGATAGTGTCATCCTCTACAAAGGTTTGATCCTCTACTAAGGCATTTTGCTTGTGTGGTCTAGTGACCACTTAACTAAACTTAAACAGATCTAAATAGTCCCGAGTAAGATTCTTTTATGCATTAGATTACCCATTCATGGAGAGTGTCGTCCTCTAGTGAGGTGTGTTCTTCCACTGAGGCATTTTTGCTTGTGTGGTCTGCTAACCAGTTGACTAAACTTAAACGGATTTGTGTAGTAGTAAGATGCTTTTATGCTCAGCAGTGTTCTAAAAAACGTTAGGCGGTGGGTGGGCGGCAGGCGGCGAGCAGGTGCCTAGCGCCTAAGCGGTTTTAGGTTTTGTATTATAAATTTAATAATTTACAAAAGTTAAGTATAATACCTTATCAATTACATCCAATTTAATGCCAAGATACATATGCAAAATTTAAAAACATGAAAAATTAACAATCATGAACAAACTTTATTAAAACTCAAATGACTAAAGTTGCTCATGATGGGTACTTTATACAAAGTTGAATTTGTGGACAAATATCCAAACCTACTCTTTATTTTTCTTCAAATTGTATGAATGACCTCAGTCATGTTTGATAAAATCTACATTACTAAAATTGGTACTGACAGATCCTTTGAGAATTACATTAAGCAATCATCACTTGCTACATTCAGACATATATTGAATAAAAAATAATTAAATTATTTATTTCCAAAAAAGGGGAAAGAAAAATAAAAATAAGAACACAATCAGCCTTCTTCAATAATATATCCTTTACTGAGGTATATGTAATTATTTGTTCGGATCCTTTTTACAGGATCTCCCTTCATTGGTGGCAGTCTTTTCAGCTAAGGTTGGTTTTTTATCTCGTGGAGAATTTGATTGATCGGAATGGAGAACTCTATGTATGTTCTACCAATTGAGGAGTCTCTTATTGAAGAAATAAAATACAATGAAGAGATAAAATACAATCAAGTTTTTCTTATATCTACATTGCATTTTTTTACTTTCTAAAAAGCTAGGACGCCTTAGTTTCAATCCACTTTGTGAAATGGTCGATTGCCACAATCATCATATTCTTCTGCGCTGGAGAGTTTGATTGATCGGAACGGTGAACTCTTGTATGTTCTACTGGCTAAGGAGTCTTTTGTTGGGAAGCGTGTTACACGCTTGTCAGTCTTATTCTTATTGTCCTCCTTCTGATCTGCATTCATTAATACAGGTTGACTATCTTTCTCGGGTACATCTGGTGCCTTAACATTTTTTGTCATCCCACAATGCATAACATTCTACCATGGCAAAGATTTCATCAAGAGCTTTTCTCAGTTTCATGGTCAATTCCCCATACAATCGATGATCTGTGGGCAGACCCTTCTTGAAAGCTAAGGATGCAATTTGGTCATCACACCCATTTATGCTCGCCCTTTTTGCCATGAATCTTTTGATGAAGTCTCGGAGCGATTCTTTTGATTTTTTTGCATGTTGAAGAGGTGGTCAACATGTTTTTTTATGGTTCGGTTGAATGAATACTCTTTTGTGAAGACAATAGAGAAATCTCCAAAGTTGTTGATCGACCAGGGGGTCAAAGTGTGGAACCAATCTTGGGCTAGTCCTTGTAAAGTCATAGTAAGCACTTTTCATATTAGTGGGTTATCGTTTTTGTGGCAGAGTCATGATACTTTGAAAATGTTTCAAGTGTCTTTCAGGGTCAAAATCTCTTTTGAAATAGGTAAAAGTTGTTGTGGTAAACCTTGACGGTGGCGAAGCCCTTCAATGTTAGTTGTAAAATGTGAAGTGTTCCATGACTTGCAAGTTTCTCAACTGCTCTTTGATCATTCGTGCCACATCATCAGCTCCCAAGGGCTTGGGTGTATTATGTTGATCAATTGTATGGTGGTATCGGTTTCGATTATCAATGATAGATGACTTCTCATATTCTGAGTTTAGTTGTGACTCATCGGCATGTGAATGAGGAAGAGTTTCAATGGGATTCACTTGAAAGCTCCTCTGGATTTGACGAGTCTTTGAATGTGGTATTTACGGCAAATTAGTGTAGATCCAGATCTGGTCCTCTACATTGTTCACATTCATCCGGATTCTGTCTTTTACGTCGACCACTTATATCTGGCGTCATTTGGGACCCCAGCTTTTAGTGCACAGTTGCTTGGGAGCCCAACCTTGAGACAACTCTCGTTTGATGCCCGAGCCTAGAGTGCACATTTACTCATGGCACTAATCTCGAATGCATGCTTCCAGAGATATTATTTCCCTTAGACGGATGACTACTTCCACTATCACGTGCATGGTCTGCTGGCAGACGACAATGTGTCTTTTGTCTCAGCTGTTTACTCACCAATCATTCTACCACCCGAGTTTGCTCCTCCAATATTTTAGTCAAATTGGCGATCTAACCTTGGAGATTTTCTTGTTGTTTCATTTCTATTGTACCCAATTGTTGGGCAGAAAATTGCAATTGATGATTAGCCGACAGTGGCAGACATACTATCAGTGGCTACCCGATCGGAAGCGACTGAACCTTTGGCGACGATGGCGGTCTGGTTTGGGTAGAGGACAGTGCAATGTTAATTTTACTATTATAGTTTCGATATCCCACCATTGTGTTGAAAAAGAACTCTGAAAAAAGTGTCTATGAAGGAAAATTCAAATTGAATGAACATAAATTTTTTTATGAAATGAATGGAGCATGCAATGAGTTTTATTAAAATCTCATTGAAAACACCAAGTTGTGGATACAAATTTCCACTGGATGAGTTGAGGAGTCTTCATTTATTAAAAGAAGCGACACTGATATGTTTGTTGACTTTGTTTATCCGATTGGGGAGGGAGCGAATTTTACTATGAAATTCGCTAAGGGTTGAGCATTTATAGTCGTCCTCTGCTGATAGATCAAGTCGTATTGGCTCATCTATATCGTCCATTTCATTAGTTTTTGACAAGCATCCGGGAGGAAGTTGTAATCCCAACTCTTCACTTATGAGAATTGAGCTAACTACTACATTTGAAACTGCCAAGTAAATGTATAGGTCCTCTCCTAGATTTGTCTACTGATCTACTCAAGAATCAATCCAAAGTTGATGCTCTACTGGTGAGACTTTGATTTTTTTTTGGAGTTGATGGTGACTTCATGTCAAGTTGTGGTTTTCTTTGCTTTTATGATCCCCAAACTTTGTGTATGTTTGTTGGTATATTGACCTATAAATATTTGCATTAAGGGTGCAAAAGCTTGATTGGCTTCTTTCATGAGTTTCCAATATGCTTAATTCGAAATTTAAGCATAACTTTAAGAAATTAATCATGGATTCAAATCTATTTATCTAGGAAAGTGCATTCAAATGTTAAATGATCTGCTGACCACTTGACAAAACTTAAAGAAAATTAAGCAGTCTTGAGTAAGATGTTTCTATGCTCAGTGATTGATTAATTGAAATACCCACTCACGGATATTAACATCCTCTACTGAGGTGCGATCCTCTACTGAGGCATTTGGCTTGTGTGGTCTGATGACCACTTGACTAAACTTAAACGAATTTAAGTAGTCCTGAGTATGATGCTTTCATGCATTGAATTACCCACTCACTGAGAATGCCATCCTCTACTAAGGTGTGATCCTCTACTGAGGCATTTTCTTTGTGGTCTGATGACCACTTGACTAAACTTAAATGGATTTAAGTAGTCTTGAGTAAGATGCTTTTATGTATTGAATTAAGCACTCACATGGAGTATCATTCTCTACTGAAGTGCACATAAATGTTTGTATTTCTGATGTCTTCTGCTAAAGGACATGTAAAACGAATTCTCGTATTTCACTATTTCAACTGAAGAAGGTGTGTTCTATGCTAAGAAGCGAAATGACATATCCTTTACTTAGGTATATGTAAAATTTGTTCAATTTTTTTTTGCAGGATCTTCTTTCATTGTAGCGGTCAATTCAGCAAAGTTTGGTTTTTCTCGTGGAGAATTTGATTGGACGAAACGGAGAACTCTGTGTATGCTCTACCGAAAGAGGAGTTTCTTGTTGAAGAGATAAAAATACAAAAAAGAATAAAATACAATCAAATCTTTTTCTTATATTTACATTGTATTTTTTCTTTCTAAAAATCTAAGACGCCTCAGCTTCAATCCACTTTGTGAAATGGTCGATTTCTGCAATCATCAGATTCTTCTGCACTGGAGAGTTTGATTGATCGAAACGGTGAACACTGTGTATGTTTTACTGGCTAAAGAATCTTTTGTTAAAGAGAGTGTTCTACGCTTGTAACTCTTGTTCTTTTTATCCTTCTCCTGATCTACATTTGTTTCTGTAGGTTGACTATCTTTCTTAGGTATATCTGATGTCTTAGTACTATTTTTTCACCATCTCACAATGCATAGCGTTCTGCCATGTTGAAGATTTTGGCAAGAGTTTTACCCGATTTCATGGTCAATTTGTCATACAATAGGTGATCTGCGGGCAGACCCTTCTTGAAAGCTAAGGATGTAATTTGGTCATCACACCCATTTATGCTCACCCCTTCTACCTTGAATCTTTTGATGAAGTCTTAGAGATATTCACTTGACTTTTTCTTCATGTTGTAGATGTGGTCAGCATGTTTGTTTATGGTTCGATAGGATAAATACTCCTTTGTGAAAACAAGGGAGAGCTCCCTAAAGTTATTGATCGACCAAGCGTCAAAGTGTGGAACTAATCTTGGGCTACTCCTTGTAAAGTCATAGAAAATTTTTTGCACATAAGTGAGTCATCATTTTTGTGAAGAGTCGTGAAACTTCGAAAATGCTTCAAGTGTCTCTCAGGATCCAAATCTCCTTTGAAATGAGTAAAGGTTGGTATGGTACACTTTGCTGGTGGAGAAACCCTTTCAATGTCATTTGTAAAAGGTGAAGTGTTTACCAAGGTCACCTTTCTGCACAGAGCATCATCTGGATTTTCCATGACTCGCAAGTTCCTCAATTGCTCATTGATAATTCGTGCTACATCATTAGCTCTCAAGGGCCTGGGTGCATCCCGCTTATCGGTTGCATGGTAGGGTGGTCCACGCCGCTCAGCGACATGGCAGTTTCAGGACAAGTTAATATAATGATCCAGATTTGATCATCTGCATTGTTCACATCCATCGGGATTCTATCTTTTGCGTCGACCCCTCATATCTGGCATTATCTGTGACCCCAGCCTTGAGTGTATAGTGTTTGGGAGCCCAATCTTGACAAGACTCTTGTTTAAGGCCTAAGCCTAGAGTGCACATTTGCTCGTGGCCCTGATCTTGAATGAATTATTTCCCCTTAATGGCTGACTACTTCTGCTCCCATGCACATGGTCTACTAGCAGATGACGATGTGTCTTCTACCTTGGCTGTATGCTCACTAATCGCTCTACCACCCAAGTTTGGTCCTCCAATATTTTAGTCAAATTAGTGATCTGACTTGCGAGATTTTCTTTTTGTTTCATCTTCATTGAGTTTAGTTGTTGGGCAGAAGGTTGCACTTGATAGTCTGCCGGCAATGGCAGATCCACTACCAGTGGTTATCCGGCTGGTGGCAGCTGAATTTGTGGTAGCGATGATGGCCCTATACGAGCAAATGACTTTGCAACGTTACTTTTGCCAGTTTGTTTTCAAGTTCCCACCATTGTGCTGAAAAATAACTTCATAAAAGTGTTTGTGAAAGAAAATTTAATGTAAATGAATGAAAAAAATTTATCAACGAAAGAAAGCATGCAATGAGTTTGATTCTTCCTCTCATTGAAAGCACAAATTTGTGGATGCAAATTTCCACTAGATCACGTGCTGATCACGCAGAGCAATTTGCATAAGATAGAGATTAATTATTGACACCGGTGTGGTGCCAGCCACGGGGACTCCAATGCCAAAGTTAGAGCAATGCCTTTAAGAAAGTATTTATATTTCTCTGTATTGGAAAAGAGAATTGTGAATCGAGAAAGAGTTACCTCCATATGGTTTTATGTTTGGCTATTAATAGAGGCAAAACGGGTAAACTGCTGACAAATGAGTGAGACACGCGACAGATGAGTGAGTCATCTGTTTGCAAACGATTGTAATCCAGCAAATGAGTGAGACAAATGGCAGATGAGCGAGACACATGGCAGATGAGTAAGTCATCTGCTTGCAGGTGGTTGTAACTTTTCTTAGGTAGTTGTAACCCGTAGAAAGTTGTAACCTCCCGTTGGTGGTTGTAACTTGCTGTTTGGAGACACGTCTCAAGCAAGCTTGTGTGCTCAGCTGAGCATGGTAGTCAGCACCGAATACTACTCATATGCTGAGAAAATAGTGTTATGTTGAGTTGTATTGGGCCCAGACTTGGGCTTTTACTACTTGTAACTTTCATGGGTAATTTTCAGGCCACACGTGCCATGGGAGAATGTCAACAATGTGGTGCCTGAGCTAAAACAACAAATTGTTTTCATGTGGCTTGATATAAAAATTTAATTTACGCATGCATTATTGTAATGGAAAACTAAATCAGTTCTACCTATTTGTGGGAACCAAAAGTAATCCTAAGTCCAGCAGGACCAAAAAAACACAAAATTTTGGATCGTTCCCAAGAAGTCAACCCAAATCGGATACAGGTATAGAAAGCCCAAATCTAGGCTTAATGCAACTCAGCAAAACAATCTATGTTCATCAGAGGAATAATGTTCGGTACCAACCACCATGCTCAGCTAAGTACATGAACCTGCAGGAGAGGTCTCTCCAACCGGGAAGTCATAACCATCTACGAGAAGTTACAACCATTGACGGAATTTACAACCATCTACGGAAGTTACAATTATCAACAAGAGGTTACAACCATCAATGAGAAGTTACAACCATCAATTGTTCCTGACATGCCATGTGTCTTGCTCATTTACGAGCAGTGGGCTCCCGACCTGCCAGGTATCTCACTCTTCTACGAGCAGTTGGCTCCCGACCTATCACGTGTCCAACTCTTCTGCGAGCAGTTTGCTCCACCCGCTTCTATAAATAGCAAAACATAGTTATTCCGGGTAACTCTTTCCTGAATGTCAATTCTCTATAAGAACATAGAGAAATAAATACTTTTTTAGAACACTATTATAACTTTGGCATCAGAGTCCTCGTGGCGGACACTACACCGGTGTCAAGAATTTTTTTCATCTTACGCAGATTACTCTGCGTGTTCAGCACGTGATACGGTGGAAATTTGCATCCACACTATGCATACTCCAAACCAATTTTGGTTTCTGTTTAGTTTGCCTAGTAAAAATAGTTGTGAAGCTAGTACTAGTAGTAGTGCTAGTTTTAAGTGGATTTCGCTTGTATATTGAAGAAAAAACACTCGCTTAAGAGCATTTCTTAAAAGAAAAAAAAATAGTGTTTAATTTGATAATGTTGTGTAGGGATGGTAATGGGGCGGATTTGGGAAAATCCATCCCCGCCCCGCCGGGGATCACGGATCCCCAAATCCGCCTCGAATATCTGTTTAGATTATTTTTCAAAAACAATCCCCATACAGGATGGATTGGTGGATATCCACCCCGCCCCGAATATCCATTTAAGCTAAAAAATTTCTTGTGGATAATAGATCCCTGCCCCATCCGCCTTGCCCAGAGGAATGTTTCTTCCCTTTATGGCTACAAAGCTTCCACAAGCTATTGACTGGAGAAATACAGAGTTTTGGCTCACCATTGCTACTTCACAATCTTCACACGAAATGTTGTTGGTCTTCTCGGACACAGGTGGAACAACTCAAAGGAGGTGAAGCGAATTTGATAGAGAGCTCATGTTGGACCTTCTATTCATCTTCGATGGAGATTCCATCTACTTGCAAGGTTGTGATTCTGTTGGTTCATCATCCACTCCGCTACTTGCAAATGCCATTCCATCTACCTCTTAGACCATGAGCACCCATTCCTGAACCGAGTTCAAGAAAAATCTTGACAAAAATTAAATATTGGCCATGACTCATCATCCACTTAGCTAAGAAATTGGAGGAGTTCCAAACCCATGACCTAGTGAGTATATGGCATGTGATTGAGTCGCACAAATAGTCAAGCTTCTCAATTATGAGTTTTTAGTCTCCAATTTCAATTTCTTTGATCCCCATAGAAAAATAAAAAAAATAGGGGAAGAAGAGGATCTCACATTCTTACTCATAAGAGAATATGGCTTTGGAAGAAGAAGAAGATAGGCATCGCTCGCCGCGTTAGTGGAGAAAGGTGTTGATAGATGGGAAGTTTACTAATCTTGTTTAGGTTAGAGTTTTTATTTGTGTTAAAGGAAAAGGGTATTTCATAAAGAACCTATATAAACGGATATCCGCGGGGCGGATATTGCCATCCACCCCAAAATCGTGACGGATATAATTTTGATCCCCAAATTCGCCTTGAAATTCCTTTAAGCAAATCCAAATCCGCCCCATTCGAGGTGGGCGGGACGGATATCAGTGAAAATCCGCCCCACTACCAACCCTAATGTTTCGGTGCTAGGCTCAAACTAAATTTTGTAGGCTTAAGTTTGGTATCTAAGTCCAATCTCTATTACAATTCAGGATGGTGTTTTACTATTTATTGCTGACTGGGACAAAATTGAGGATTGGAGATAAAAGCTGGCCAGGATTGAAAGTTGTGAAATGAGTTGAGGGTTGAGATTCAACTTTTATGATGACATGTTTGTAAATATAAACCATGTAAAAAGGCAAAGAAAATGAAAATTTTGTGAAAAAGTTGGTCGAATGTACATGTGGCGGAGAAAGAAAATATTTTTTTTCAAAATAAAAATTATCATAACTATCTACATGGTTGTCAGATTTTTGTAAACTTGATATCATTGAAATGCAATTTTGAAATACTAATTTCTATGCCTTAAGGTTTTAGTATTAAAATAAAACTACTAATCAATTCAATCACTTAAAATTTCAAGAATCATTTTATTATTAAAAAATGTAACTATTTTTATATTTCCATGCCTAAAGTATTTTATTATATTTCAAATAAATTGACATACATTGTAATGAACATTTAAACCAAGACCCTGAACATTTAATCAATTCTATTTTTAATCAAGTTTTACTTAAAAAAAATAGTTTACATTCTAAAATATGTTATTTTTATGGAACTAATTGAGGTAAATGGTGGGGATGGTAACGAGGGTGTCCAGTGCAAGATAATTAACAACAAATAAGGTTTATGTGGAGTGCCAACGGCACGGGTAATATGCTAGTCTATATTACAAATCAGAAGGGTGTTTGAGGTTGGAGTTAAAAGACACCTGAGATTTAGCTAGATATATTAATCTAATAAATCACATAAAACTTAGCACCAAGAGATAGGTTTCATCTAATGGTTGAGATTCGTTTCATCTAATGGTTGGGACTTAAAGCTAGCCTTCATGTCTTACCTTCAATCAATCCCCAATAAGAGTGCATGGGTTCTGATGATACACCGAAACGGTCCCAACTCTGTGTCGTACACGTGTCATGATGATCTCGAGGAGTAACAGGCCCTAGCGCCAGCCCAACAATGATCCGAGCCAAGCGGTTCTAAGCTCGCCCAATGCAGCCTGCCATATGTAACCAGATTCTTATAACCTACTAAGCCCACATGTGTCACAGATATCCTCAATACACGTGAATCCTGCTAAGGCAAGTATCTCGATAATCAGCTTCGGACGGGCAATTACAGCAGCTATTTGCTTCTTACTAGGAAGCAGATTCCAAAGTATATGTCACATATGGAGACTTCTACCTATGGACCACTCTCGAAATGGGAACTATCTCCCGTGTATCTAGGAGCGCAAGGTTAACAGGGAAAATTCCCTCCACAGCACGACTCCTAATTGGAGAAAGATTTCCACGAAGATCTTCTTTCCTAAACTACACCATCGATGGCCTGGTCGAACCAAGACTCCAGCACTATAAATAAGACATGAGGTTGGTAAGCTAAGGTACGCTACAAATTCTCTATTTACAGCATTACACCTTCCTCAGATCCCTATCTAACTTTAGCATCGGAGTGCCATCGGCCACCACAATGGTGATTCCTGGCTCATGTGTGTTCCTTGTGCAGGTCGGTAGGTTTACAGGTCAAGGTAAAAGCACATAGAGAAAAATGACTGCATTAGTTTGGCGCCGTCTGTGGGGATTTCATTAGCATCATCACTCTTTGGGATACAAAGAGATGGTGACTACTAGATCACACAACAATGGAAGAACGAGGGGACACGTCGAACGTTCAGCCTAACGCTACTTTACCGCTCTCGGCGGTGCAAGCGACACATATGCATCATGCTCATGCTCCCAAAGCAGCAGCACCGATGGACCCTGAATCAGATCCAAGATCACTTTTTATGCAGCAAATCCTATTGACAATGAAGATGCTCAAGTCAATGAAACAAAAGCCTGACGAGACACTGAAGGCGTATCTAGTTCACTTCAGCAGTGATCTAATTGTCGTCAACGTGTGCAACGACACGACGGTCATCTCGGCCTTCATAGACGATCTGGGGAAAGGTAAGTTCTATAACTTCCTAACTATGGACCTACCAGCAAATATGGCAGACTTGGCGAGGGAAACACATAGCTACATCGCCCTAGAGGAAGAACAGACAATCAGGAGTAAAGCCGGATTAAGGAAAAATCCCCTGATAGAGAGGAAAAAAGAGAATCGACGATGTAATATGCGGGCTCCATGGAGCCCACTCCGAGTCTGAACTATCAAACAGGTTCTGAAAAAGGGCTCTCCAAGATATGTGGGTCTAAGCAATATGTGGCGGACAACTAACACCGCACGTTCAGAGGCATGACCACCCGTGTCACTAGCCTTTACAGACATAAACCTCCATGGGCATCCAACTCCCACATAATGATGCCCTGGTAGTAGCGATCTCTCTAGCAAGCTAGGAAGTAAGGAGATCCTTGGTGGACACTGGGAGCTCATTGAACGTAATGTTTCTCCGCATGTTCCGCAGTATGCAACTAAATGAGAAAGCACTGACCCCCGATAACCGCCTGATGATCGATTTCAACAACAAAAATCGCTTTTTGGTGGGAGAAATACAGCTGACAGTAGTAGCAGGAGAGAAGCCAACTCAAAACTTTGTTTCAAAAGCCAACTCACGAAGCTGCTACGACGGAACCAGGACATCTTTGCTTCGACCATGCAAGACATGGCGAGGATTGACTCATCAATAATCATTGATCGCCTAGAAGTGGACCCCACGAGGAAAACCGTACGGCGAAAGAAGA
Source organism: Berberis vulgaris (assembly GCA_963556465.1). Taxonomy (NCBI): domain Eukaryota; kingdom Viridiplantae; phylum Streptophyta; class Magnoliopsida; order Ranunculales; family Berberidaceae; genus Berberis; species Berberis vulgaris. The sequence continues at coordinate 48,974,828 of OY747132.1, forward strand.
GGCTCGTGGTCCCTGAGAGAAATGCGATCATAAATTTGGAGGTGCAGCATTTACTCAACGCAGATATGATTAAGGAAGCGCGATACCAAGACTGGCTGGCAAATACCTTTCTTGTAAAAAGGAAAAAGGGAAATGGAGAGTGTGTGTAGACTACATGGACCTTAACCAAACCTGCCCAAAGAACAACTTCTTGCTCCCCCACATTGATCAAATTGTGGACGCCACATCCAGGCCAGCTTACTAAGCTTCATGGACGCCTACTCAGGCTACAATCAAATAATAATGCACCCCTCGGATCAAGAAAATACCTCTTTCATAACAGAAAGAGTGATATATTGTTACAAGGTGATGTTGTTCGGCTTAAAGAACACAGGTGCTACATACCAACGACTGGTAAACCGAGTGGTTAAAGAACAAATCAATTGGAACATGGAGGTCTACATCGATCATATGCTGCTCAAGAGCCTCCGCAGCCCCGACCACATAGTAGACCTCACTGAAGCGTTCAACCAGCTTAGAAAATACCAGATGAAGCTCAACCCACAAAAGTGTACGGTCGGAGATGAGTTTAAAAAACTATTAGGTTATATAGTGAACAATATGGGAATCGAGGCTAACCCAAAACAGATTCATGCCCTTCTCGACATGAAATCCCCCGCCAACATCAAAGATGTTCAGAGCCTGACTGGGAGAGTAGCAGCACTCAACAGGTTTATATATAAATCATCTGACAAGTGCCTTCCTTTCTTTAAAATACTAAGAGGAAGCAAAGGGTTCTTGTGGAACGAAGAGTGCGAACAAACCTTTCAAAGCCTAAAAGCATACATGGGGAGTCCAGAGCTACTTTCAAAGCCAGCGACGGGAGAAACACTCTACTTATACTTGTTTGTTTCCAAACACGTCGTCAGCTCAGCCCTCTTACGAGATGACCGAGGGACCCAAATACCATTGAATTACGCCAGCAAAACCTTCGTGGAAGCAGAGGCACACTACTCGGACCTGGAAAAGTTAGCCTTGGCACTGGTTGTATCTCTAGGAAATTGAGGCCCTATTTTCAGCTCCACTCTATAACGGTTCTAACCAAGCATCCGCTCCACTTGGTACTGCATAAACCAGAGTTACCCGGCAGGATGGTGAAATGGTCAGTAGAACTTGGGAGGTTTGACATAAGCTATGCCCCAAGAACTTTCATCAAAGCCCAGGCACTGGCAGACTTCATCGCCGAATTCACCGGTGGAGAAGAACCTAAGACAAATCATCAGACCTCGGATTCAAGCATCCAGTAATGGACCTTATGCCGCAATGGATCATTGACAGAAAAAGCAAGTGGAACCGGGATAACACTCCACTCTCCCACTGGCTTCGCCCTTCGAAAAAGCCGTCAGATTTGGCTTTCCCGCTTCGAACAACGGGGCCGAATACGAGGCCCTCATGTCCGGCCTGAAGTTAGCTTTGGGGACTGGGATAGATCACCTGACGGCATACAGCGACTTAAAACTGGTAGTCGACTATGTCAAAGGAGATTTCAACAATAAGGACCCCCGCATGATAGCCTACCGCGAAAAGGTACTATGTGCAATGAACGGGTTCAAGAGGTGCGACCTCGTACAATGCCCTCGAGACGACAATAAAAGGGCAGACGCGCTAGCCAGAGAAACCTCGGCCTCTACCAAAGTCTCAAGCGGTCTCATTGAATACCAAGAGCGATCAAGCCTCAATGAAGAAGAACCTAGAGATGTTTGCATTGCAGACACATCACCAAATTGAATGACTCCGATCCTCGAATACATCGCAATCGGAGCCCTACAGACCGAGAAGGTTGAAGCTAGAAGACTTGAAAACAGAGCAGCTAGGTACACTCTCCTAAATGACAAGTTATACAGGAGATCAATGACAGGAACCCTGCTCCGATGTCTGTCACCTTCAGAGACAAGTCAAGTCCTGGAAGGATCCACGGCGGTATATGCGGAAATCATCTGGGCGGCAGAACTCCCGCCCACAAAGCTTTAACTCTAGGATATTATTGGCCTACAATGCGACAAATGTCAAAGGTTTGCACCATACACACACATGCCTTCCCAGCCACTCACACCGATGGCGAGTTTTTGGCCACTCGCGTAGTGGGGGATGGACATCGTCAAACCGCTCCGTACTTCAATGAGTAAAAGGTTCCTTCTTATGGTTGTCGACAACTTCTCCAAGTGGGTCGAAGCCAAGCCCCTATACAAGATAGAGCAAGTCCAGATAGAAAAATTAATACGGTCAACCATCGTCTGTAGATTTGGCATTCCAAGAGTATTGGTCAGCAACAACAGAACTCAATTCGAAGGTATCAAGGTGAAAAAATTGTGCAAAAGTTTAAATATCAATCACCACTTCTCCTCGCCAGGACGCCCACAAGCAAACGACCAAGCAAAGGTTACCAACAGAAAAATCCTGGAGCCGATCAAAAGGAAACTTGATGTTGCCAAAGGGAAATGGGTTCCAGAGCTACCAGGAGTACTATGGGCATATCAGAAAACTAAAAGAATCCATACGTAAGAAACACCTTTCGTTCTGGCATACAGGTCGGAAGTTATGGTTCCAGTAAAACTTGAAGTGCAGACCTTCCGAACGAAAGAGTTCAAACCAGACGATAACAACGAAGCCTTTTGCATTGGACTAGACCTCCTCGAAGAAAAGTGAAATTTAGCCTCCACCAAGATGGCTGCAACGAATAGCACAATACTACAACAAGAAGGTCAAGCCACGCGAATTCAAGGTAGGGAATTGGGTACTCAGGAAGACCAAACAATGCACCAAATAAGCTGGCGCGGGGAAGCTGAACCAGATTTGGGAAGGACCCTACAGAGTAACCAAGGTCAACAGCCTGGGGACGTACTTGTTGGAAGACGTAAATGGCGATGGACTTAAACAACCATGGAATGTGGAACATCTCAAAAATTATTATCATTAAAAATATTTGCTTTAACTAAAATTCCACTGTTGTTCGTTACGGCCAACTCGACCTCTGATCATCCCTGCTATGACCAGACTCGAATATTATGCCCAACGCCTAGTCTGCTGCGTGCGGGCAACGACGACCGGGGAAGTGAGAGTCTAGTGAGCGCTCACACGCCTGATGATGACGACTCGCCAAGGGATCATTGCTCTCCAACAGACAATGATCACCGAACTTACCAGGTAAACTTAGTTAGTTCGCGTCTGATGACAACGGATTTTGGTGCCCAATGCCTTGTCCGCTACCCACGGGCAACAATGGTCGAGGAAGTGGGAGTCTAGTCAGTGCTCACACGCCTGATGACGATGATTCGCCAAGGGATCATTGCTTTTCAACAAACAATGATCGCCGAACTTACCAGGTAAGCTTAATCAGTTCGCGGCTGATGACGACGGCTTCTGGTGCCCAACTCCTAGTTCGCTGTGTGCGGGTAGTGACAACTGAGGAAGTGGGAATTTAGTCTGCGCTCACACGCCTGATGACGACAACTCGCCAATGGATCATTGCTCTCCAACAAATAATGATCGCTGAACTAACCAGGTAAGCTCAATTAGTTTGCGACTGATGACGACCACTTCTGGTGCCCAACGCCTAATCCGCTATGCGGGCAACGATGACTGAGGAAGTGGGAGTCTAGTCAACACTCACATGCCTGATGAGAACGATTCGACAAGGGATCATTGCTCTCCAACAGACAATGATCGCCAAACTTACCAGGTAAGCTTAGTCAGTTCACGACTGATGACGACGGCTTTTGGTGCCCAACGCCTAGTTCGCTCTGTGCGGGCAGTGACAACCAAGGAAGTGGGAGTCTAGTAGCTCTCACACGCCTGATGACAATGAATCACCATGGGATCATTGCTCTCCAGAAAACAATGATCGCCGAACTTACTAGGTAAGCTTAGTCAGTTCGCGACTGATAACGACGGCTTCTGGTGCCCAATGCCTAGTCTGTTGAGTGTGGGCGACAACGACCGAGGAAGTGGGAGTCTACTCAGCACTCACATGCCTGATGATGATGACTCACCAAGGGATCATTGTTGTCCAACAGACAATGAGCGCCAAACTTACCAGGTAAGCTTAGTCAGTTCGCGACTGATAACGACGACTTCTGTTGCCTAACGCTTAGTCCAATAAGCGCGGGTGACAACGGCCAAGGAAGTGGGAATCGAGTCAGCGCTCACACGCCTAATGACGATGACTCACCAAGGGATCATTGTTTTCTAATAGAAAATGATCGCCAAACTTGCCAGGTAAGCTCAGTAAGCCCGCAACTAAGGATGACAGTTTCAGGTGCTCAACACTTGATCCACCGCTTGCGGATGACAGCGATCGACGAAGGTAATGTCTCATCGACATTCTTACGCACGATGACGACAATCCACCGAGAAATCAATGCTCTCCGAAAGATAACAGTTTTTGGAGCATCTCAGCACAAAACCTACAATATGCGGACAAGAACTGGTCACCCATAAACAATAGTAGGCAAATGCAGTCAATTTTGAGACAAATCGACTAACAAAAATAGGCATTCTGCCAGCAGCTAGGCCAGATATTACTAATTCTATGAACTGCGAAGTCAAGGTCGATGCCGAGATGCTCATATCTGATAAGCTCCAAAAGCTCTAATCTACCCCAAATGACCTCTGACGAGATTAACGGCCTCTAACTCGAAATGTTAAAATCCACTGCGCCTACCAAGGCAGCATAGTGTGAACGCTCCTCTAACAGTAAGTGTTCCGCCTCACGAACACGATGAAAACCATCAGCAACTTCAGACTCAAGTTGTCGTTACCCATTTTGTCTTTGTCCGCTTCCTCTCAGCAACTTGGGCCTGCAGCTCGGACGACTACTTGTCCACAGTCGCATCTAAGCGCTCCAACTTGGCTCGAGCCCGTCCCAGTTCAGCACGGACACTCCGGCCCTCTCGGTTCCCAAGTTTGCGGTAGTACCAGAATTGTGCAGCCGACTAGTCAAGGAATCCACTTGGTAGAGAGTGTCCGAATACGACACCCACAGGTCTACGAATGCCTTTTCCAAAGCAAGGAATCGCTCGCGAGTTTCGGGATGCAGCACAACGGAACCATGTGATTCAATGATGCAAATATCTGCCTCGGACCCATTGTGACTCGAAACGTTAACATGTGGTCCAATGAGTTTTCTCTTCGAGTCAACAAGGGGAATAGTAGCATCAAGCAAGAGACAATGACCTCCTGAAATTGCAACCTGAGCATAACACAACAGCTCAGGAGTAGAAATCGCACGGTCAGAGGATTGCCTCCTTTTCAGAACAACAACAGGAGGCACGCCCACCTCCAATCCTACTAACCTAGTCAGACTAAGCATGACCAAACTGATGGCGCCAAACTGATGTAGTCGTTTTTCGCTCCTTGATTTGACCTAGTCCCGTTGACCTGCACAAGGAACGCACATGAGCCATAGACCAACGTTGTAGTGGCCAATGGCACTCCGATGCTAAAGTTAAACAAGGATCAGAAGAAGGTGTAATGTTGTAAACAGGAGATTTGTAGCATATTTATCGTCGAAAAAGCTTGATGTATGAAAAATGATCGTAGATCTTATTCGGGGTTCGCTGGTGCTGCTGTTATCCTAGAAGAGCATGTTTGATGTTTGTGCGCTACCTGCACCGTCAAGGAACCTAATCCTGTTGATCTGCACAAGGAACGCACGTAAGCCACAGACCACCATTGTGGTGGCCGATGGCACTCTAATGCTAAAGTCAGACAAGGTTCTGAGAAAGGTGTAATGCTGTAAACAAGGAATTTGTAGCTTACCAACCTCATCTCTTATTTATAGTGCAAGAGTCCTGGTTCGACCACGCCATCGATGGCATAGTTTAGGAATGAGATCTTCGTGGAGATCTTTATCTAATTAGGAGTCGGTTGTAGAAGGGAAGTTCCATGTTAGCCCTATGCTCCTAGATACATAAGAAATAGTTCCCAATCTAAGGGTATCCGTAAGAGGATCTTTCCTTGTGTGATATGTACTCTAGTATTTGCTTCCTAGTAGAAAGCGAAGAGCTGTTGTAATTGTCTGTCCGAAGCTGATCCTCGAAATACTTGCCTTAATAAGACTTATTGGTATTGAGGATAACTGTGAGACGCATGGGATTGGCAAGTTGTAAGAGTTTAATTCTGTTTGGCAGACTGCATTGGGCGGGCTTAGAACCGCTTGGGCCGAATCAGTGTTGGATGGACGTTGGGGCCTTAACTCCTCAAGATCATCATGACACGTGTATGGCTCAGGGATATGACCGTTTTGGTGTATCATCAGTTATTATAATTTTTATTTTGAAAAAACAAATTTCTCTCTCCGCCACATGCACATTTTACCAACTTTTTTCACAATTTTTTATTTTCTTTGCCCTTCTACATGTTTTATATTTACAAGCATATCATCATAATAGTTGAATCTCAACCCTCAACTCATTTCACAACTTTCAATCCTAGTCATATTTTATCTCCAACCCTCAAGTTTGTCCCAGTCAGCAATGAACAGTAAAACACCATCCTGAATTGTAACAGAGATTTATTGATTTATCCTACTCAAACATTTAGAATGTGGAGTAATGTTATAGTAAGGTAGATTGTCGAAATTCCAGAAAAAAATTGTGATTAATTTAGTTTAAGCTACTGTTACAAAAACACCCAATATTTGTAGTTGGGATAATGCCGCAATGGATATTAAAAAATGCATCATTGAGGTATGATTAGTTACACATGTCTTGAATGACAATATATATTTATTAGATAAACTTTATTTATAGTAACATCTAATTATTATTTGAATAAATTGGCTCATGCTAAATTTTTCCTCACTTAATTATTATTTATTTGAGTTTCATATGGAAGACAAGTGTATCAATTAATTTCTCTGTGGAACAGTTCACATAAGTTTCCCACGCAACTTTACACACATTGCACATCTTGCACGACTCTCTATTTTCCTTTTCCCATGCCTCTAGCCTAATAGTCTCTACAAATCTTTTCTATTTCAAATCTATAAGTTACATGTTTCAAACACATTATTGTCATCTAGTTAAGTGGATTTTGTGGTTGTGTTTCATTAAATGTTAAGAAACAATGGCGATTGTAAAATTTGACAAGTTGAATGGTCGCGCCAATAATCTCAATTAACAAAAAATGTTCATTTTTCACTTTGTTTCATTTACATAGATTTTTTAATTACACGTTGAAGTGATAGGTAAACTTTTTAATCATTTTTTTTAAATTATGGTTTAGTTTAAGCCCACATACCATGTGCTAATAGCATATTGAGCTAAAATCACCAAAGAAATACCGGGAGATTTTTCAACACAGTAAAAGCCTAGAGAGGCACTGCGAAAGATAAGCCGCGATGAAAATATTAAACATCGTATGGTAGTGCCAACGACATGGGGAATACAATAGTCTGTATTACAAATCAAAATGGTGTTTTAGGTGGAAGATAAAAGACAGTTGAGATTTACCCAACATAAAGATCGAACGACCCTACACAACTTCTCATATTCCAATATCTCTAAAACTCGTTCAATTTCTCATCTTTCAATTTCTCTTAACCCTCACTTACACTCTTTCATCTCTCATGTTTTCAATTTCTCATCTTTCAAGCATAAGTTAATTATTTATTTTTACACTTGAGTTTTTGAGTTTACACTTAATTTATTTATTTTTACTAAATCTATTTTGATTTGTACACATAAATTTACACTTGAGTTTTTGAGTACTTGCCGTTGTGTACAATTTCAAGTTTATACATTTTAAATTGTGAAATACCCATGTCCAAAGTTGAAAATAAACAATTTGAGTGCTGAAAGCACAGGGAATACCCTAGTATATATAACTTATCTTACAAATCAGAATGATGTTTGAGATAAAAGATGGCTAAGATTGAAAGTTTGGGAAGATGTTGATGGTATAGATTCATTATAAACAATGGCATTTTTGTAAATAAGTTGCAAGTAGAAGGCAAAGAAAATGGAATGCGTATGTGGTGGAAAGATATATTTAGTGTTTCTATTAAATGTAAATCATCATAGCTATCTACTTAGCTGTCAAATTTTAGTAAACTTGGTATGGTTGAAGTGCATTTTTAAATATATTTCCAAAGAAACCAATCAATAATACAAAGGCTTAAGATTTTTCCAGAGCTACCAGGAGTACTTTGGGCATATCGGACAACTAAAAGAATCCCTACCAAAGAAATACCCTTCGCCCTAGTAAACGGGTGAGAAGCTTTGGTTCCGGTAGAACTTGAAGTGCAGACCTTCCTAACAAAAGAGTTCAAACCAGACAGTAACAACAAAGCCTTGCGCATTGGACTAGACCCCCACAAAGAAAAATGGGATTTAGCCTCCACCAAGATGCTGCCTACAAGCAACGAATGGCGCAATACTACAACAAGAATATCAAGCCACACAAATTCAAGGTGGGGGATTGGGTACTGAGGAAGAGCCAGCAAAGCACCAAAGAAGCTGGCGCGGGGAAGCTGAACCGAATTGGGAAGGACCCTACAGAGTAACAAAGTCAACAGCCCGGGGACGTACTAGTTGGAAGACGTAAATGGCGATGGACTTAAATGACCATGGAATGTAGAGCATCTCAAAAAATATTATCCACAAAAATATTTGATTTAACTAAAACTCCACTGCTGTCTGTTATGGCCAACTCGACCTCCGATCATCCCCGCAATGACCAGACTCAAATATTATGCCCAACACCTAGTCCGCTGCGCGCGAGCAACGACGGCCTAGGAAGTGGGAGTCTAATCAGCACTAACACGCTTGATGATGACGACTCGCCAAGGGATCATTACTCTCAAACAGACAATGATCACAAAACTTACCAGGTAAACTTAGTCAGTTCGGGATTGATGAAAACGGCTTCTGGTGCCCAACACCTTGTCCGCTGCACACGAGCAACGACGGTCAAGGAAGTGGGAGTCTAGCCAACGCTCACACGCCCGATGATGACAACTCGCCAAGGGTTCATTGCTTTCCAATAAACAATGATCGCCGAACTTACCAGGTAAGCTTAGTCAGTTTCGCGATTGATGACGACAGCTTCTAGTGCCCAACGCCTAGTCCACTATGCGTGGGCAGCGACAACCGAGGAAGTGGGAGTCTAGTCAGCACTCACACGCCTGATGATGGCGAATCGCCAAGGGATCATTGCTCTCCAACAGACAATGATCACCAAACTTACCAGGTAAGCTCAATTAGTTCGCGACTGATGATGACGACTTCTGGTTCCCAACGCTGAGCGCGAGCGACGACGGTTGAGGAAGTGGGAGTCTAGTCATCACTCACAGGCCTGATGACAACGACCCACCAAGGGCTCATTTCTCTCCAACAGACAATGATCGCGGAACTTACCAAGTAAGTTTAGTCAGTTCGCGACTGATGACAACAACTTCTGGTGCCCAACACCTAGTCCGCTGAGCGTGGGCAACGACGGTCGATGAAGTGGGAGTCTAATCCATGCTCACACACCTGATGATGACGACACGCCAAGGGATCACCGCTCTCCAACAGACAATGATCTCCGAACTTACCAGGTAAGCTTAGTCAAGTCGCGACTGATGACGATGGCTTCTGGTGCCTAACGTCTAGTCGACATTGCGTGCCGGCGACAACGGCTGAGGAAGTGGGAGTAAAGTCTGTGCTCACACGCCTAATGATGATGACTCACCAAGGGATCATTGTTCTCTAACAGACAATGATCGCATAACTTGCAAGGTAAGCTCAGTCAGTCTGCGACTGAGGACGACATCTTCAGGTGCTCAACACCTGATCCACCGCGTGCGGATGACGTCGATCGTCGAAGCTAAGGTCTCATCAGCATTCTGACACACGATGACGACAACCCACCGAACAATCAATGCACTCCGAAAGATAACAGTTTTTGGAGCATCTCAGCGCACAACCTACAATATGCAGACAACAACGGCTCACCCATAAACAATAGTAGCCAAATGCGGTCAATTTTGATACAACTCGACTGACAAAAATAGGCGTTTTTCCAGTAGCTAGGCCGGATATTAATAATTCTACGATCCGAGAAGATTCTAAAGAAAACACGACAGTACAAGACAAAACAATGCTTTCATTAAAATTTGGTTTGTCCCGGGAAGGACGTGACAACTATTTTAATGAAGGAAGAGGGGAAACAGTTTCCTCAGCAGCTTGTCCTGCGGAGCCAGAACCATCTTCTCGAGAGATGGGTCCAAAAGCAACCCTCTTAGAACGGGCAAAGTCAAGGTTGATGTTGAGATGCTCATATCTGATAAGCTCCAAAAACTCTAATTTGCCAAGAATGACCTTTGATGAGATTAACGGCCTCTAGCTCGAAATTTCAAAATCCACCGCGCCTACCAAGGCAGCATAGTGTGAATGCTCCTCCAACAGTAAGCGTTTCCCCTCATCAACACGGCGAAGCCCCTCAGCGACGTCAGACTCAAGTTGTTGTCGCACGACGGCCCATTCTATTTCCGCCCGCTTCATCTCGGCAACTTGGGCTTGCAGATCGGTCGACCACTTGTCCACAACTGCATCTAAGCGCTCCAACTTAGCCCGAGTCTATCCCAGTTCTGCATGGGTTGACGACAAATCATATTTGGCTTACCTCAGTTGAGATCTTATGTCCACAAACTCCACCTCGGAGGCAAACATTTCGGCCCTCACGGCTCCCAAGTTTGTGGTAGTACCAAAATTCTAAAGCTGACCAGTCAATGAATCCACTTGGTAGAGAGCATCTGAATACGACACTTGCAGGTGTGCAAAAGCCTTCTCCAAAGCAAGGACTTGCTCGAGAGCTTTGGGATGCAGCACAACGGAACCATGCGATTCAATGATGCAAACATCTTCCTCGGACCCATGGTGACCCGAAACGTCAACACGTGGTCCATTGAGCTCTTTCTCCAAGTCAACTGGGGGAATAGCAGCATCAAGCAAAAGAAGATGACCTTCTGAAATTGCCACCTAAATAGAACACAACAACCAAGAATAGAAATCGCACGGTCGGAGGATTGCCTCATTTTCGGAACAATAACAGGAGGCACGCTCACCTCCAATTTTGCTAACCTAGTCAGGCTAGGCATGACCAAACTGACAGCGCCAAACTATGCAGTCGTTTTCCGCTCCCTGATTTGATCTAATCCTGCTGACATGCACAAGGAACGCACGTGAGCCATGGACCATCGTTGTGGTGGCCTATGGCACTCCAATGCTAAAGTCAAACAAGGATCAGAGGAAGGTGTAATGTTGTAAACAAGGAATTTGTAGCATATTTATCGTCGAAAAGAGCCTAACATGTGAAAATTGATCCTAGATCTGATTTGGGGTCCGCTGGTGCTGTAGTTGTCTTAGAAGCGCTGGTTTGATGTTTGCTTACTACCTGCACCGTCAATGGATCGAGCTCTGCTGACTTGCACAAAGAACGCACGTAAGCCATGGACCATTGTTATGGTGGCCGATGGCACTCCGATGCTAAAGTCATACAGGGATCTGAGAAAGGTGTAATGTTGTAAATAGGGAATTTATAGCGTACCTTAGCTTACCAACCTCATCTCCTATTTATAGTACAAGAGTCATGGTTCGACCAGGCCATCGATGGCATAGTTTAAAAAGAATATCTTCGTTGAGATCCTTCTCTAATTAGGAGTCGTGTTGTAGAAGGGAAGTTTTTTGTTATCCTTGTGCTCTTAGATATGTAGGAGATAGTTCTCTACTTGAGGGTGATCCGTAAGAGGATGTTTCCCTGTGTGATATGTACTCTAGTATTTGCTTCCTAGTCGAAAGCTGAGAGCTATTGTAATTGCCTGTCCGTAGCTGGTCCTCCAGATACTTTCCTTAATAAAGCTTACGTGTATTGAGGATAGTTGTGAGACGCGTGGGCTTAGCAAGCTGTAAGAGTTTGGGTTTGTTTGGTGGACTGCAATGGGCATGCTTAAAACCGCTTGGGTCGGATTAGTGTTGGGTTGACGCTGGGGCTCGTAATTTCTCGAGATCATCATGACATGTGTATGGTTCAAGGATGTGACCATTTTTGTGTATCATCAGTTATGATAATTTTATTTTGAAAAAAAATACCATCTCTCTCGGCCACATGCACATTCCACCAACTTATTTCACAATTTTTTCATTTTCTTTGCCCTTCTACATGTTTTATATTTAAATACATGTCATCATAAGAGTTGAATCTCAATCCTCAACACATTTCACAACTTTCAAGCCTAGTCATTTTTTATCTCCAACCCTCAAGTTTGTCCCAGTCATCAATGAATAGTAAAATGTCATCCTGAATTGTAACAGTGATTTATTTATTTATCCTACTCAAACATTTAGCATGTGGAGTAATATTATAGTAAGGTAGATTGTCGAAATTCTAGAAAAAATTTGTGATTAATTTAGTTTAAGCTACCGTTACAAAAACACCCAATATTTGTGGTTGGGATAATGCCGCTATGGATATTAAAAAGATGCATCCTTGGGTATGATTAGTTACACATGTCTTGAATGACAATTTATATTTATTAGATAAACTTTATTTATAGTAACATCTAATTATTATTTGAATAAATTGGCTCATGCTAAATGTTTTCCTCACTTATTCATATTTTTTTAAGTTTCATATGGAGGACAAGTGTATCAATTAATTCCCTCTGTAGAACAGTTCATATATGTTTACCATGCAACTTTACACACATTGCACATCTTGCACGACTCTCTATTTTCCTTTTCCCATGCCTCTAGCCTAATAGTCTCTACAAATCTTTCTTATTTCAAATCTATAAGTTACATGTTTCAAACACATTATTGTAATCTGGTAAGGTGGATTTTGTGGTTGTGTTTCATTAAATGTTAAGAAACAATGGCGATTGTAAAATTTGAGAAGTTGAATGGTTGCCCAACGATCTCAATTAGCGAAAAATGTTCATTTTCAACTTTATTTTCATTTAACAAGATTTTTTTAATTACACGTTGAAACGTTAGGTAAACTTTTTAATCTTTTTTTTTTAAATTATGGTTTAGTTTAAGCCCCCATACCAGGTGTTGATAGCAGATTGAGCTAAAATCCCCAAAGACATACCGGGAGATTTTTCAACACCGTAAAAGCCTTGAGAGGCTCTACGAAAGATAAGCTCCGATGAAAATATTTAACATCGTATGATAGTGCCAACGACATCGGGAATACCATAGTTTGTATTACAAATCAGAATGGTGTTTTAGGTGGAAGATAAAAGACAGCTGAAATTTACCCAACATAAAGATCAAACGACCCTACACAATTTCTCAAATTCCAAAATCTCTAACACTCTTTCAATTTCTCATCTTTCAATTTCTCTTAACCCTCACTTTCACTCTTTCATCTCTCCCGCTTTCAATTTCTCATCTTTCAAGCATAAGTTAATTTATTTTATTTTATTTTTATTTTTTGCTAAATCTATTTTGATTTGTACACATAAATTTAAACTTGACTTTTTTTAGTATTGGCCATTGTGAGCATTTTCAAGTTTATAAACTTTAAATTGTGAAATACCCATGTCCGAAGTTGAAGATAAACAATTTGACCAATGAATTTTTTGTAAATATGTTGTAAGTAGAAAGGCAAAGAAAATGGACAAAAAGATTATAAGGAAGAAAAAAAAAAAAAAAAAAAAAAAAAAAAAAAATTGGTGGAATGCGTATGTGGCAGAAAGATATATTTAGTGTTTCTTTTAAGTAAATCATCTTAGCCATCTACTTAGTTGTCGGATTTTAGTAAACATGGTTTGGTTGAAATGCATTTTTAAATATATCTCCAAAGAAACCACTCAATAATACAAAGGCTTAGAATTTTAAATATGCATTTCTTTTTTAAAAAATAAATGTAATCTAATGCACTTCACATCGCAAGTATTTTCAATATTAAGATACATTTATATAAATAAGTTGTAAGTAAAAGGGAAAAGAAATGAACAAAAATGTGTAAAAGTTTGTGGAATACATATGTGGCGGAGATAGAAAATTTGTGTTTTTAAATTAAAATCGTAACAACTATTTATTTAGTTGTCGGATTTTGGTAAACTTTGTATGGTTGAAATGCATTTTTGAACATCTTTCCAATGAAACTAATCACTAATATAGACGCTTAAAGTTGTAAAACCAATCATTAATACAAACACTTAAAGGTTTAAATATGCATTTCACGCCATATGTATTTTTCCAAAAAAATAACTGTAATCTAATACACTTCACGTTATAAGTATTTTAATTATTAAGAGTTAAGACACATTCAAGCAAAAACCATGAACTTCATATTTTGTAAAATCATGGTTTGGGGAGGATTAAATGTGAAGGTTTTAAAATGTGTTTTTTTTCTTCTAATTGTTTAAAATTTTAACTGAGTTTGACCTATTGCCACGACCAACCTTCTATCGTGCCAACGGCACGGGAAATACACTAGTATCTTACAAATCAAAATGATGTTTGAGATAAAAGACGATCAAGATTGAAAGTTTGGAAAGATGTTGATGGTGAAGATTTATTATCAACATTGACATTTTTGTAAATAAGTTGCAAGTAGAAGGGCAAAGAAAATGGACAAAAAAGTAAAAAAGTTGGTGGAAAACGTATATGGTGGAAAGATAAATTTTGTGTTTTTTAAATATAAATAGTCATAGCTATCTACTTAGTTGTCGGATTTTAGTAAACTTGGCATGGTTGAATTGCATTTTTGAATATTTTTTCACAAAAACTAATCATTAATACAAACGCTTGAAGTTTTAAATATGCATTTCTTTTCAAAAAATAACTGTAATCTAATGCACTTTCGTCGTAAGTATTTTCAATATTAAGACACAATTTTGTAAATAAATTGCAGTAGAAGGGCAAAGAAATGTACAAAAATGTGTAAGAGATTGTGGAATGCATGTGGTGGAGAGAGAAAATTCGTGTTTTTAAATTAAAATCGTCATAATTATCTATTTAGTTGTTGTAGTTTAGTAAACATGGTATGGTTGAAATGCATTTTTGAAGATCTTTCTAATGAAACTAATCAATAATACAAACGCTTAAAGTTTTAAAACCAATAATTAATACAAACACTTAAAGATTTAAATATACATTTCACGCCATATGCATTTTCCAAAAAAAAAACTTTAATCTAATGCACTTCATATCATAAGTGATGCAGTCGCTTTCCATTCCCTGCTTTGACCTAGTCCCACTGACCTACACAAGTAACACACATGAGCCACGAACCACCGTTGTGGTGGTCGATGGCACTCCGATGCTAAAGTCTAACAGGAATCTGAGGAATGTGCAATACTGTAAACATGGAATTTGTAACGTACCTTAGCTTGCTAACCTCATGTCTTATTTATAGTATAAGAGTATTGGTTTTATCAGGCCATCGAATGTGTAGTTTAGGAAGGAGATCTTCATGGAGATCTTCTCTAATTAGGAGTCGTGCTATAGGAGGGAAGTTCTATGTTCCTAGATACGCGGGAGATAGTTCCCAATCAAAGAGCAATCCGTAGAAGGAAGTTTCCCTACGTGGAATGTACTCTGGTATTTGCTTCCTAGTTGGAAGCATAGAGATACTGTAACTACTGTCCGAAGCTGATCCTCGAGATACTTGCCTTAGTAGGACTCACGGATATTGAGGATAGTTGTGAGACGTGTGAGCCTAGCATGTTGTAAGAGTTCAGGTCTATCTGGCGGACTGAATTACGCGAGCTTGGAGCCCCTTGGGTCGGATCAGTATTGGACTGACGTTGGGGCCCGTAATTCCTCAAGATCATCATGACACATGTATGGCTCAAGGACGTGACCTTTTTATATTATCAACTACTCCCCCCGAGTTAGTGGGTTGTCACATCGGTTCATTAAGTCATCTTTTGAAAAGATACGCCGTTCATGATGATTGAGTCTAAATCGTTGCTTGAGCCGCGCACTCAATTAATTGAACGTGAGTCGGTTCAGCAAAAAATGGCGGGAACCTTATCCCTATTTAGGTCATCTGTAGTGCTAAGTCTGACTTTTTCATTTTCTCAGCTTTTGAAAATACTGCTATGTTCATCTTTTTTATTTTCGTCTTGTCGTCTTGCTTTGGCATAGGCTGGTTGAATCATTAGGAAGTCGAGTGGTCGTCTGCTGCCAAGAGCTTGACCGTTTATGTTGTGAATGACTCAAAGTAACTGTTGCATAGTCATGTCCAATAGCGGGCATGTTGAAAACAGTTTAGCCTCGGGTTGGTTTGCTTGAGATATGTCTTGTCCTCAAGATAAGTTGCTAGAGGCTTGTTTCGCTTGTCTGATTAGTCGGTTGTAGATGTTGCTATGGGCGAGTTGCGATAGCGGAGCGTACGCATTGAAACGTTTGTACCGAGTCAGGTGTCGTAAGCTTGGGCTGACACACCATGTAGCATTTATTTAAGCACTGGCCGGATGATCTATGTGTCGGCGCGAGTTGTCTTTGTTGGTAATAGGATGCCAATCCGTTTGAGCGTGAAGACACTGACTTAGCTAGATTCGACTTTGCGGCCACTGTTTCGTAGGAGAGCGGTGGTCAGATGGCGAGCTGCTTGGGGCTCCCACCTTGGTGAGCCGTCGAAATCAGTTCGTGACTGACTAGGCTCCCACCTTCTAAACTATCTACACCGGCGCAATGGGGGCTACAAGTCCAGAGTTGGTAATCTACCGACCACGCTGAAAAGCAGTGGTCCCGTGGTGAGCTGTAGAAATCAGTTCGGGACTGACTAGGCTCCCACCTTCTAAACTATCTACACCCACGCAATGGGGGCTACAAGTCCAAGGTTTGTAATTTGGCGGCCACGCTGTAAAGTAGTGGTCCCGTGGCGAGCCGTCGGAATTAGTTTGGGACTGACTTAGCTCCCACTTTCCAAACCATCTACACCCGTGTAGTAGGGGCTACAAGTCTAGGCTTTGATCATAAGCTTTTGTTGCCAAACGTCATCGGCTAGGCTTACCTGATCATGTTCGGCGATTATTGACCACGTAGGGGGCAACGATCCCTGGCGAGTCGTTGTCACTAGGCGTGATAACGCTGATTAGACTCCCACTTCCTAAACCATCGAGATTTGCGCTGGGTGGACTAGGTGTTGGGACATACCAGAAGTCATCATCATCAGCCTTAGCTGAAGCTTGCATGGTTGGAGAAAGGTTCTGCCTGTTTGAAGGTGAGCGAACCCATGTACGTTAGTGTCGCGCACTGTATGGACAACATTACCTTAATTTAAACAGCAATTTGTAGGTACAATCGTGCGTCAAAGCTGACTTGGATTTCTGATGCTCGTGCCAAACATGTGCCAGAATACTGTTTGAATAGTGGGCCAAGCCTATGGGCCCGCGGAAGAAGAGCTAAGGTTTCTTGTACGGTTGCGCTATGTGTACGACGTATATCACATGGTAACATGTGTATGGCGTAAGCTGCAAGGTGGTTGAGTATCGGTTACTCCCTCTCAATTGATAGGGTTGCCTGCAACGCCATTAATTGGACAAACATGGTCAGCGCAATTTCCTTGGGAACCGCCATCTCCTTGTTCTCCATAAGGTATTCAATGCTTTATAGGTAATGCTGGGGTGCCCGTTTGGTGAACCATCATGTCTATATAATGGTGTTCTTCAATAGTTGTAGGCACTATCTTTGGTAGAGTGTATCTCCTGTAATGTTCTTGCTTGAAAAAAATGTTTTGGACTTTCCAAAGGCTGAAGGGAGATCTCCAACAATAGATTCTTCGAATGTTCTGACATTTGCACTGATCAGACCCGATAATAATCGTTCTTATGCGTGATCACCTGTTTTAGGTGGGCACGTAGCTGATCTGCTGAGATCTTGTAATTTCTTTTCACATTGCGGATAAGTAGTACAGGCTTTCTACCAAGGGAGACGCTTTGGTGTTACTTCATGCCGCTTGTGTCCGCGTGTATGCGGTTCCCTCTGCTAACTTATGGCCGATCAAAGTGTTAGCGGATGCGCGATGCTTTCGGGTGTGATAGCTCCTAATCACCCCGGGTACCGCGCATGGGAAAAGTGTTCTCGCTTGGCAACACTGTGAGACCTTGATTGTGTCGTTGCTCGCGGCTATCCTTAGCGCCAAACTGATGTAGTCGTTTTTTGCTCCCTACTTTGACCCAATCCCGCTGACCTGCTCAAGTAACACACATGAGCCACAGACCACCGTTGTGGTGGCCAATGGCACTCCGATGCTAAAGTCAGATAGGGATCTGAGGAAGGTGTAATGTTGTAAACAGGGAATTTGTAGCGTACCTTAGCTTACCAACCTCATGTCATATTTATAGTGCAGGAGTCCTAGTTCTACCAGGCCATCGAAGGCGTAGTTTAGGAAGAAGATCTTCGTGGAGATCCTTATCTAATTAGGAGTTGTGCTGTAGGAGGGAAGTTCCTTATTATCCTTGTGCTCCTAGATACGCGGGAGCTAGTTGAAAGCATAGAGCTGTTGTAATTGCCTATCCGAAGCTGATCATCGAGATACTTGCCTTAGTCTTGCGGGTATTGAGAATGGTTGTGAGACATGTGGGCCTAGCATGCTGTAAGAGTTCGGGTCCATCTGGCAGACTGAATTAGGCGGGCTTGGAGCCGCTTGGGCTGGATCAGTGTTGGACTAACGCTGGGGGTCGTAATTCCTCAAGATCATCATGACTCATCTATGGCTCAGGGACGTGACCGTTTTGTGTATCATCAATAAGTATTTTCAATATTAAGAGTTAAGACACATTCAAGTAAAGACCATGAACTTCATATTTTGAAAAATCAAGGTTTGGGGAAGATTAATTGTGGCGGTTTTTAAATATTTTTTTTCCTATTTGCTTAAAATTTTAACCAAGTTTGATTTATTACCACGACCAACCTTTTATCGTGCCAACGGCACGAGAAATACATTAGTTTTTCTTACAAATCATAATGGTGTTTAAGATAAAAGACGACCAAGATTGAAAGTTTGGGAAGATGTGGATGGTGGAGATTCATTATCAACAATGACATTTTTGTAAATAAGTTACAAGTAGAAGGACAAAAAGGTAAAAAAAAATAAAAAAATTGGTGGAATGCGTATGTGACGGAAAGATAAATTTTGTGTTTTTTTTTTAAATGTAAATCGTCATAGCTATCTACTTAGTTGTCGAATTTTAGTAAACTTTGTATGGTTGAATTGCATTTTTGAATATATTTCCAAAGAAACCATTCATTAATACAAATGCTTAAAGTTTTAAATATGCATTTCTTTTCAAAAAGTAATTGTAATCTCATGCACTTCACATCGTAAGTATTTTCAATATTAAGACACATTTTTGTAAATAACTTTGCAAGTAGAAGGACAAAGAAATGAACAAAAATGTGTAAAAGTTTGTGAAATGCACATGTGGCGCAGAGAGAAAATTTGTGTTTTTAAATTAAAATCGTCATAACTATTTATTTTGTTGTCGAATTTTAGTAAACTTGGTATGGTTGAAAAACATTTTTGAAGATCTTTTCAATGAAACTAATCACTAATATAGACGCTTAAAGTTTTAAAACCGATCATTAATACAACACTTAAAGGTTTAAATATGCATTTCACGCCATATGCATTTTTTCAAAAAAATAAATAAATAACTTTACTCTAATGCACTTCACATCACAAGTATTTTTCAATGAAAAATTCTACAATGCCTAGTCCTCTGTGCCTGTTTTGTGTCTGGATGGTACCAGGCACATGCATTGCTGATGTGGCAGTGAAAATGAAACTTGCTTAGTGTTTTCATGGCACTCAATGGGGTCTCTTGTAAAGGAACACTTTGACACCCCTCCCATATTGTTGTTGTTATTGAGAGAAACACAAACAGAGGGAGTAAGCATATCTGAAGGTGTATTAAGGTAGGAGCTACGTATAGGTGAGAAAGGAAAAGAGGGAGTAAGCATATTGTTATTGACATTCAATCGCTCTGTCTGTGATCAATAAAATTTTGCTATAGATTGGGTGCTCTTGGAAATGTTTTCATAGATCAAGTAATAAATCTCAAAAACTACTAAAAATCTTGATGATTAAACTTGGTTAACCATGAAGATAGCTTTTTGAAACATTCATTAGACCTAATCCAATGAAATAAGTTTGAAAGGGATGAGAAAGAAAGAAAAGAACAAGAACAGAGACAGCAAGATAGAGAAATAAATAAATAAATAGATAACAACCATTTATAAATGGTGGGACGGATGTGTAGGTTGTAGAGAAATAAAGACAACAAGATAGAGAAATTCTCCCAACAAATTTTCACTGCCACATCAGCAATGCATGTGCCTGGTACCATCCAGGCACTGGAGAATTTCTCATTTTCAAAACTAAGAGGGCGTTTGTTTTTTTAAGTGGTTAGAACTTCTAACTGGAGATAGAAATTTTGATCGAGCTTCTAAATGAACTGTTTGTCTTACTTTTGAATGAGCTGATGATTAGAAGATGTAAAATTAAATGGTGTTTGTTTTTAGGTACGGACTTGAAGTTTTTGACATTTTTGCCCACCACCATAACTCCTACCACCCACCATAAACAACCAACATTAACTCCATTCTCCACTTATTTTCTCTCATCCAAATACAATTGAGACCACTTTCCACCACTACCAAAAGCCACCCTATGTCCTTATCCATTTCTCATATAATTTTCAATAGAAATGAAGATAAAGATAAAGAGGAATAGAAGTAAGAGGGGGAGGAGGGGAGGCTAGGGAGGGTAGTTGCGATGGTGGTGACATTGCTTGCATGATAAAGAAGGGGTGGAGAAAAAAGGGGATGGTTGGTTGATGAAAGAAGTAGTAGCAATCATTATGAATTTATTGTGAGGTTATTATTGGAATGAATTTTCATTAAACACTCAATGCTAAGAGATCAACATCATGGGGGTGCTTACTCCAATCGAAATTTCAACTTCTTATCAGAACTAAAAACAAACACTTTAAACAAGGTGTCTCACTTCTTATTAAGACTTCTAACTCCATTCAGAAGCAAAAACAAACACTCTCTAAGAGTTGAGACACATTCAAACAAAAACCATGAACTTCATATTTTGGAAAATCAAGGTTGGGGGAGGATTAAATGTGACGGTTTTAAAGTGTGTTTTTTTTTTTCTAATTGATTAAAATTTTAACTAAGTTTGATCTACTGCCATGACCCACCTTATATCGTGCCAACGACACGGAAAACACAGTAGTCTATCTTACAAATCAAAATGGTATTTGAGATAAAATACGACCAAGATTGAAAGTTTAAGAAATAGTTGATGGTGGAAATTCATTATCAACGATTCCATTTATGTAAATAAGTTCCAAGTAGAAGGGTAAAGAAAATGGACATAAACGTAAAAAAAAGTTTGTCGAATGCATATGTAGCGGAGAGAGAAAATTTGTGTATTTTACAATGAAAATCGTCATAACTATCTACTTAGTTGTAAGATTTTAATGAACTTAGTATGGTTGAAATGCATTTTTGAATATATTTCCAATGAAACCAATCATTAATACAAACGCTTAAAGTTTTAAATATGCATTTTTCAAAAATTATTGTAATGTAATGCACGCCGTAAGTATTTTCATTATTAATACACTGAAAATATAAAGTTCTAACGAATCACATAGAGGGGGAGAGAATGGTGTTTGGCTAATTTATATTCACATAGGACTAAAATAACCATGGCCAAAGTTGAGTGTCGAAGGCACAGGGAATACCCTAGTATCTTACAAATCAGAATTGTGTTTGAGATAAAAGACGACCAAGATTGAAAGTTTGGAAAAATGTTGATAGTGAAGATTCATTAACAATAATGAAATTTTTGTAAATAAGTTGCAAGTAGAAGGGCAAAGAAATTGGACAAAAGGGTAAAAAAAAAAAGTGGATGGAATGCGTATGTGGCGGAAAGATAAATTTTGTGTTTTTTTAAATGTAAATTGTCATAGCTATCTACTTAGTTTTCGGATTTTAGTAAACTTTGTATGGTTAAAATGCATTTTTTAATATCTTTCCAAAGAAACCAATCATTAATACAAACGCTTAAAGTTTTAAATATACATTTATTTTCAAAACATAACTGGAATCTAATGCATTTCACGTCGCAAGTATTTTCAATATTAAGACACATTTTTGTAAATAAGTTGCAAGTAGAAGGGCAAAGAAATGAACAAAAGTATGTAAAAGTTTGTAGAATACATATGTGGCGGAGACAAAAAATTTGTGTTTTAAATTAAAATCGTCATAACTATTTATTTAGTTGTCAGATATTAGTAAACTTGGTATGGTTGAAATGCGTTTTTGAAGATCATTCCAATGAAACTAATCACTACTACAGATGTTTAAAGTTTTAAAACTAGTCATTAATACAAATATTTAAAGTTTAAATATGCATTTCACATCATATGCATTTTTCCAAAAAAATATTATTGTAATATAATGCACTTCATATCTTAAGAGTTAAGACACATTTAAGCAAAAACCTTGAATTTTATATTTTGAAAATCAAGGTTTGAGGAGGATTAAATGTTGGGGTTTTAAAATGTGTTTTTCTTTCTTAATTGTTTAAAATTTTAACTGAGCTAGATCTATTGCCACGACCCACCTTCTATCGTGCCAACGACACAGGTAATACGCTAGTATCATACAAATTAGAATGGTGTTTGAGATAAAAGACGACTAAGATTGAAACTTTGCGAAGATGTTGATGGTGGAGATTCATTATCAACAATGACATTTTTTTTAAATAAGTTGCAAGTAGAAGGACAAATAAAAGGACAAAAAGGTTAAAAAAAAATTTAAAAAAAAAAAATTGGTGGAATGAGTATGTGGCGGAAAATAAATTGTGTTTTTTTTTAAATGTAAATCATCATAGCTATCTACTTAGTTATCGGATTTTAGTAAACTTGGTATGGTTGAAATGCATTTTCGAATATCTTTCCAAAAAAACCAATCATTAATACAAGGTTTTTTTTTAGTTTGACACTCATTAGTTTATACCTAATAGAGTTTGACACTCGTTTTGAAAATTATTTGAGTCTAGCCCTCATTTTCTGACGGAACCGTTAAGTCCACGACATTGGCCTGTCAAAATTAATTTTTGGACCATTTTGCCCTTACCTCAGGTTAAACCATAATTAAGCCAAAAAAAGTTGTTGGGGAAGATGAATATTAAACACTAATTATTTGAAAAATTGTAGGGGTCAAATAATAATTAATTTGATGGGTTTTTTTTCCTTGTGTGATCTTGTAAACAATAAAGAGGAGTTATAATCTGACACTAAGCGTATAGCAATATAAACACCAAATGTCATTTCATTAACAAAAAACTCATCACCATTATAGTTTTCTGACTAACAAAAAAGAGAATGCTAACTCAACAAATTCAACCATATTCATCTTGTCTACCTGTCTAGGAAAAGAGCATGCATGCTCAACCATGTTCATCAACTCTAAAGATCCAAGAAAAAAACATTGAGGCTCAAACAAAAGTAATATGACACAACCCAAAATTAACCAAACACACCAAGACTGAAGGTAATGATGGACTATATGAGAGGTTGAATTGAAGCTCCTTGGGACTGAGTCAAATTTTGTAACAATTGAGCATCATTTTCCCATTGCATAACTGGTATAGAAGGTGCTTCACCAGAGTTGAACCAATTAACAACCTTTCGATTGGTATTCTGCTTAGACTTTTTCCTTAGAAAAAGCATGGAAGGGAGGACTAAAAGTGTTCTTGCAAGAAGTTGGAGTTGTTCACCACCTTGTTGCCCATAACCTTGTCCAACTTCAGCCGGTGCCTCAACATTAGGTCTTTTATTACCTGTCAAGGAATGGGTGCAAATGAATACACAATGCAAAATTTTACAAATAATGAAAATTACTTTGAATCCTACACTTATCCAATCTAAATAATGAATGTATCATTACACTAATTCATATACTTATCAAAACAAAAAAGGGGATGCATTATTTCTTTCCTCTATTTCCATTTTTATTCACTTGAACAGGAACAAGAGCTCTTTTACATGTTTTTTTGTTGTGACCATATTGTTGGCACATGGAACATTTTTTCTGAGTCCTTTTTTGGGTGGTTTATGCTCGTCCTCGGATCGTCTCCTATTAACTCTTGGTCTCCCAGGAGGTCTACGAATTAAATGAGGGAATAGTTCATGTTCTGGCTGCAAATGCAAGAAATGTTTATGTTAATAAACAAAGTAAATATTCACATAAATAACATATCCCATAAAACGTTAATTACGTCTTTCCAATACTGTGAATATTCGATAGGATGCACATAGTCTCTGTATGCAGATCTATAAGCCTCAACTTTGAAGAAATCATCAACATAACTACTTTCAACCAAACCAAATAGAAAGTTTATATTAAATCAAATGAATCCGCATAAGCATGATTTGAACATAAGCAATTGCATAAACAACAATTTTACATAAGCATATCCACTTATTTTGTCCAAGGCATTTTGATGCTCATTATAGCAGCATAACCATGAATACAAGGAATACCAGTAATTTGCCATCTACAACAACTGCACACTCTCTTAGCCAGGTTGACAACCCATGATTTCCCATGTTTATGCTCTACTTGGTGTAAGAATTGAATTTCCCTATGCACATAGTAGTTATTGTACTTTCTGTTATACATTTGCATGATCCTAGCAACTCTAGGGACAACTCCACTACCCTCAAGGTGAAGCATCTCCCTTGGTTATTCTATCATGCAAAATCTCCATCACCAACGTCTGGAATTTTTCGGATAACCTTATTAGTGGTAGCTCCCTAAGATGAAGTATCATCTTGTTCCAAGACTATGAGAAATTGTTAGTTGTATGTTCACACTTAGATGTGAGATCAAAGTGTGATCTTGCCCATGACTTCATGTCCTCATGTTCCAGCCACTCTTTTGCTTTAAGCTCATCCATTCCCAACTGCTTCATGTAAGCCTCGTGGTCTTCAACATTGAAAGAATTTGCAGTTCCCCAGCTAAGAGTTTGCAAGTGCTCAAACAATACATGTGTTTGCTATACGGAAACACTTTTGCCACAGCTTGGATAAAACTTTTTTGTCTATCTGACATAAAAGTCAACTCACATCTATGTATCTTCAATTGGGGCTCCAAGATGTAGAGAAACCTACTCCAACTGTCATATGTCTCCCCTCTACAGATATAAATGCTAATTGGGAAGATCCCATTATTACCATCAACTCAATATAACTCCACCAAACTTCCCTTTCAGAAATGTTCCGTCCAACCCAATGACTAGTCTACATCCATTCACAAATCCCTCAAGAGAAGCTCTATAAGCAAGACACAGTCCAACAAATGTGTGATCTTCTGGATCCCTAAGCCAATGAGCTATACTACCTGGATTCTTCAACAAAAGTTGCCTACAAAGTTCTGGAACCATCATGAAACTCTCAACACACCCACCAAAAATCCTCTATTGACAGATGTTTTTGGCCTTCCAAGCTGTCCAATAGTGAAGTTGGACAGCTTCTTTAGTCCATATGTCATTGGTTACATATGTTGGTTTGTAGTTTTTGTGCTCTCTAATGGTGTTTTCCATCTCATCAGCTACAAATGATGCCCTGGCCATTCTATTCCATCCCCTCTCATTTGACTTACAAGTATGTTCTTTGACAAACCTCCTCAACAAACCTGTATAAGCATACAAGTATTAGTGTAAGTACTTAAGCTATTTAGAGTATATATAAATATAAAAAGGATTAGTTTAAGCATATAATATAAGAAAACTACAGTACATATACCTGTATGCTCTCGTAGTTTCTTTTTCACATAAACCATCCAATTGCAAGTTGGGTCTTTACACTTTAAATGTATAATGAGGTTATCATTTTTTATTTGTCTATATTCAAACTTGTTCCTCACAACATACTTTCTCATCCACTTCCTACATATTTTCATAGTGGTCCATTTTTTTTTATCATGGAGATCACCGATGTCTTCTGGTCTGTATATGTTATCATCTTCATCACCATACAAATCAATAATGTCTCTAATAAACTCTCCAACCAATTTTTCAAAATCTACATCCGTTGCTGGTTCATTAGCTGAATGATGAGGTAATCCACTAATTATTTGACCATTATCGTCAACTTGCTCTCCTGTAGGTAAATACACCATCACCTAAATCTTTTTCACCATAACCATCATCATGATTATCTTCTTCACCATTACTATCATCAAGACTATCTCCTTCAACAGTAGCATCAACATCTTCAACTTGTGTTTTCGTCTCTTCATCAACCATTTTGATAAACTTGAGAATCAGTCTAAATGAAAGGTTTAAATTGGTTCGAAAGTTACCCTATTTTTCATTTTTTCGTTTTTCGTTTGAGTTTGTCTGTTATGTTAAGTTATGCATATTTATTTAGTTTGGGTTTAAGGGCTTCAATTTTAAGGGGATTTTGAGAGTTTTCGAGGGAGAGAGAGGAGATTTGCAAGAGATTTGATTGTGGGAAAGAGATTTGGAAGATGAAATTTCGAATGGAGGAGGGAGGAACTATTGCCTTGTCGATTTAACGGTGAGGGAAAAAATGGATGATTTTGTTAATATAAGTGGTGTGAGAAAGTAAAAAAAAACAAAAAACAAAAAACGAAAAAATTTAATGTTGGTGTGAGAGAGAGGATATGATGGTGCGAGGTAGTCGTTGCCAAATAGAAAAACTTATTGATTGACACAGTGGTGGAGAGGGAGAGAGCCGAGAGCGCTTGAGCTCCAATAGAGAAGAAATGAAATGATGATACTATATCCGTGTCTCTGTCTCCGATCATCAAACCAACCAAGGATTTGAAGCACTCTTTCTCGCTCGCCACTCTCGATTCCATCTTCTTCAACATCATCCAATCTGTTGCGAAAACCAGATCTGATCAGATCACAAAAACTCATCAATGGCAGGCGCTGTTTCGGCTCTTTTTCTTCTCGACATCAAAGGTCGCGTTCTTGTTTGGCGCGACTACCGTGGTGATGTTACGGCACTTCAGGCTGAGAAGTTCTTCACGAAGCTCATTGAGAAGGAGGTCAGTCGCTCACTCACTCACTTCTCTCGATTTAGGGTTTCAATTCACAATTCCAATCAGATGTTTTTTCTTGTAAAATTTTCATATTTGAATTGATTTGAAATTAATTTGAATGAATGTTACTGTCACATTTTATTAAATCAATCTTCTCCTCTTGACATATTTTGTGAATCTGGCCTCTGAATTTTAATTTGATCTGTAATAATATTTTAATTCTCCACCTACTTCAGTCACCGAAAATGAATGAATGTAGTTTCATTTGCTCTGATCTGCTTTAGGGAGATCCAGGTTCTCAAGATCCAGTTGTGCATGACAATGGTGTCACATACTTGTTCATACAACACACCAATGTTTACTTGATGACTGCTACGAGGCAGAATTGCAATGCTGCCAGTCTTCTTCTTTTTCTACATAGAGTAGTCGATGTAAGATCTTTTTCTCCATCTGATATTCCCGGATTATCATCTATATATAAATGTTAGTCAGAATTTAAAGTAGTATCCTTGAATCACTTGTCGCAGGTCTTTAAGCACTATTTTGAAGAGTTAGAAGAGGAGTCACTTAGAGATAACTTTGTCGTTGTGGTACGAGGATACTCAATCTTTGCTTTAAGACTGCTTTAAGATGGACAATATAGTAATTTTGTATGTTGCTGGAGCCATACTGATCTTGTATATAATTTTGGTGGCAGTATGAGTTGCTTGATGAAATGATGGATTTTGGCTACCCTCAATATACGGAAGCAAAGATTCTTAGTGAGTTTATCAAGACAGATGCTTATAGGTTGGAAATCACGCAGAAGCCTCCCATGGCAGTGACAAATGCCGTTTCTTGGCGTAGTGAAGGGATACGATACAAGAAAAACGAAGTGGGTATATTTTCCTTGAGATACTTTTTATTTGTCTTTATATGACATCCCAATTCCACAATTGTAATGTTCTTCATTTTTGAGCAGGTGTTTTTGGATGTTGTTGAAAGTGTCAATATACTTGTCAACAGTAATGGGCAGATAATTCGCTCGGATGTTGTTGGGGCACTGAAAATGAGGACATATCTAAGGTCTGTTTCCTTTTCTCTGTAGATTTGTGAAGTTTATTTGGCTCATCGACAAGGAGTAATAACACATCTTATTACAAATATTATCTCAAAATAGATAGGTAATCATGATTTACGAACATGATAAACTAGAAACAGATGCTAGACCGTTTACGTAGTTTACTGAAAAAGTTGCATGCGAAGAGTAGTTTGTGCTTTGACTTTACATGATTTCTCATACACTCCAAAACAAAACAAAAAATGATTTTATGCTTTTATCCCCTTAAAAGAACCTCTAAATCTAAGTAGAACCAAGTTAAAACTAGAGGCTCTAATTAGAGTTTCTAAATTAGAACCAAGGTCAAACTAGAGCTCTAATTAGAGTTTTAGGTGCTTGTTTTCATTCTTCCTCTTAAGGGGAGCTTTTACTATTTTGCTATTGTTTTGTTTTTCGAGGTAATTTCGAAAGTTGATTTTAAGAAATATTTCGCTGTGTATAGAAAAAACGTAAAAATATTTGTTGTAATTTTGAATATATCAATATAATTTAAGCATTTTAAACTCTTTAATACTACATAAAGAGTATTACAAGACTCATAATGTCATACAAACAATATATTGCATAAAAATCACTTATACAACAAAATTTTAATGCTAAATTAAAGTTAAAACGGGTTAAAATGTAGGAAAATTGAGATTGGTCTAACGAAAGAAATTAATATTTTGGATTTCAAAAAAAAAATTGGTAACTCGAAAAGGAGAAATATTTGATGAAATTTCGACATTTTTCGAGAAATCACATTCCTTGGTTCCATGTTAATGCTTGGTATCGGAATGAAAATGCATTTGTTTACAGGTCATCATCCCACAACTTTTAGTCCTTGGCCATTTTGCAAGATTCGGTTATCGCATTTATGTACTGTACTCCATGTTTTCTTTTATAAAGTCATTCTAATGTGGGTAAAATCACAAAATTACTACGGGATACTAGCTTAGCACGTAGACTTGTAGCAGATAGTATCACAAGTCATTTTCACAAATATACTCCTCACCCTGCCTCGAATTGGGTGAATATGGTTTTGGCTTAACAAATTTTGAGTTGGATTCGGGGAGAAAACCTATACTGTCACGAATTTGGGGCGGATATGGATTTGGCCATGTCTGCCCCAAATTAAGTTACATGTATCGTAATGTATATCGTAATATATATACATATTCATAAGAATATACTTTGAATAATTAAGCATATAAAAGACAAATATGACATACAAATTTGCTAGTAAATATAATAAAACAAGGTTTCTAAACCTTTAAAAAGTTAACTAGGGCTTGCAAATTAAATTGCACAATTCAAGGTCAAATCGTAAATTGCAGTTTGAAATACCATTTAAAAGAAATCACACGATTTGCTTGTTTTATGACTTTTAAGCTGATTCGACTAACCTATTATAACATTTATTTTGAATTGTACACTTTGGACTATACTGCTTACACCCTTAAAAAATCATGAAACTCAACTTTATATTAGCTACCACCATATTCTTACAACCACCACTTTAACTCCACAACCACATCCTCTACCGCCACCACCATCTTTAGAACCACAACCACTGCTGCCACCACTATTCTAACAATCACTGCCACCACTACCACAACCTCTCTAGCTTATCTTCACAAATTTCATAGCCATCGGTACCACAACCACCATAGCATAGCCACCTCCACCACCAATGCCTTCACAACACTCACCATGCTTCGATCACCACCTCTATACCACAACCACCACCCACTTGCATTGATTTGATTTAATTACTAGTTACTACCAAATGATGTGAATCTGTTAGTTTTCAATACTTACTTTTCATTTACAGTTAAGAAATAAAAACTATATCATTTGAGCTCGTTTTAAGTTGAAATTGTGAGGAAAATTAAAGATTCCATCAGGATCGTATTAAAGTTTCAGGCCATTTTGACACACATCAAGATATGGGGATTTCTCTATGAAAATCACGAAGCGAGCCAAGGCCATAATTATTAATATTGTATGTACTAGTTAGTATACCAGCCTGTATATGCCATATTAGTTACCAACCGGTACATATCGGTCCTATATATATAATCAGTTTTGCACGGGCCATGGTTTACCGACTAGAATATACCGATTTATCGGATGTATCGGTCGGTACATTACATCACATGTACCATGTACCGACAGGACTCTATTTTGTAAATTTATTTTTTTCTTCTTCCACTTTTGGCCCTTCTGTGGTTCCATGTGTACCCCCTTTAGCGTGATAACACACCACTTCATCTTCTCTAATAAAGCTTTTAAGCGAAACACCAAAAAAAAGCTCTCAAAATATGCAGAGAAAAATCACCAAAACCCTCGTATCCCATTCCTCACAACTCGAAATCATGATCCGTCTTCGTGGGTAGTTCTCTTATGAAGAAGCACCTAGTGCATGTATTTGATCGAAGGTTTGAAGCCTCTACGTGAACGTTCCATCAGTGAACCATTGTTTGTGTTACTTTTTGGTTTTATTTCAAGCTATTTATAGTTTCTTCTTCACTATTTGTGTTTATGTCATTATGTGGACCTTTGGATGATATTGATAGGTACTTGCATATGTCACACAAGTATTACATGAATTAAAGTGTTTTTTGGACCTATTTGTTGAAATATGTATATTTGTGTCTTTTATATGTTTAAATATATATAGTAAATATATATATAAATATAAATGTATATATATATAACTTAAATTTGAGTTCGGACGATACGAAAAACATTTTGACAACTATGGCGAGGGCTCACCTTGAGCGCGACACAGGCTAGCTGGTCTAATGCTTATTATCCAAGACTGCCTGAAGGGGCGGTCCTTAAACACCCACAAAGATCGCTTATCAAGATATTTAATAGCGTGGACCTAAACAATATTTCAAGAAATAGTCGGGCAGAAACTTTGACACATTATTTCTAGTGTTAATCTGTAATTTTTTTGAAAATTTTGGCTCAAACGAATAATAATTTGATAGTGTCCTTTAAGTGTAAATAAGAATTTAGTAGGTCCTAAATAGGTGTTCAAATTATTTTTTTCCTAAATTGCCAATGCCCACGTCCTCCCCCAACAAAACAAACGAGGATTTATTAAATGAGATAACAACGAAAAAGCTTTTCGATGCACAAAGAAAGTACAAACTACATAACTAATCAACTATGAAACTTTCAAAGAAACTATGCCAAAAAAATATACAATCTTTGAAGGAAGTATCCCTAAGAACTCCTCACGTATTACCCTCAAGCAAAGCATAATTTTAATATCTTTGACCATTTGCTTAATGTTCCTATTATTGTTGTGGATACCCTTGCATTTCTTTCTTTCCAAGGACTCACGTCATTGCAATCACAATTGGAATAGATTCCGAAATCGGTTCCTTCCCGCATCAAAAACTTTGTTGCCCCAAAAGATATGAAGATGATGGAGGGAGTGAGAGATTATCGAAGATACACTACAATTGTAGATCTAAACCAAATTGTATCCCTTTTCTCTCTTTTGGTTGAATAAGTTGAATCTTTTCTTGCCCAGAAAATGTCGCAACCAAAACGAGGCGGGAGATAATCTCAGGGAGATACTCCAGGGATAAAAATCCAGAGATATGTAGTTATTTGTTATTCAGCTGTTGTTACGATCCTTGTTATGGACCTTCCCCTCCTAGACAGTTCGGGCTTTTGGGAGAGTTGGTTAGTTCATAACAATTGGTATCAGAGCCAAACTCCACATCCAAGGTTCGAATCTCGGCAGAGGCGACCTATAGGCTGGATTAAAATAATTTAGCATTATGTATGGGTATAGTGCTAAGTTGTTGAATACTGGTAGCAGAGAGAAGGTTCACTGGGCCAGTGTCGATAGAGTGGGCCGACGAGGACGTCGGCTTTGAAAACGTGGGGCAATGTTACGATCCTTGTTATAGACCTTCCCCTCCTGGACAGCTCGAGCTTTTGGGAGAGTTGGTTGGTTCATAACAGTTGTCTTCCATTTCCATGTTCTAGTTCACCTTTAATTGGAAAGTAATTTTGGAAAATTGATTAGAACTAGGGAGCTAGCAGACACGAAAGTGACCCCTATAAACATTTATTCATGGCTTCAGTTGATCCGAGCATACTCGGGTCAAGCTGCTAATCCTTTTGGCTTAACAGGTAATGTTCGAGCTTGCATCAATGACCTGGGAAACCTGAAGACCCAATTTAGAATAAGTATTGCATTTAAATTTCATAACTCAGCTTAAAACTCATCTTGAACCCAATGTCACCCACGTGCAATCTTGCTTGAAAAACTGAAATCATACTCAAAGAACGTGGACTAGGTTGGAATCATTGTTACACCGCATTTTGTGACTAGTAGGTGATATATGACTAAATGGCCATTGAATAGTTGGAGACACAGTCACCGGGGGTTGGAACTTGTCGTTTTTAAGTCATCTTTTCTCACATCACCTGGACAATACAGTAAAATGTGTGACTTTCACACTAATCATATACGTGGTTGTAGGAAAATATTGTCCGAGACACAGAGCGGGGCGGGACAAAACGCTAAGGAGGTCGACAAATATTAAATTATAAATAAACACAAAACGGATGACATAAACCCATATGCATATAAAAACATTATATAGCATAAAATAATGAAAGTAACTAAGTGAATCCATAAATTATAATTGAGCAAGGATTCTAATCAATTGCCCCACATTTCCAATTCTCATTTATTAGTTGTCTTCATACATAATCAAATTCCCCCCCCCCCCCCCCCCCCCCCCCCTAAAATAATTTAATTAATTCTAGTTGTATATATAATCCCAATAAAATCTATCACACATAGAACAAATTAAGCTCATACAGTAATATCTTAATTTTAATTTTATAATGTAATGTATGCCAAACTTCATTCTAACCATTACTCTCTACCAACCTCAAACCCCAATCTTTGAACAAATCACCTACATCCTTGTAAAATGTGGGTGTCTGGACGGAGGGAAGGAGGGAAAACATATAGTACTCCTCAAAAACTCAAAAAGAAAAGATAACTAACTTATTTATGAGTAAAGGCGCACAACCATACGAGACAGCCAAGGCATTAGGCATTAGTGGAATAGTTGGCTAAGGCGATAGCATAGAGTAGCTTATGTGTAGGATCACATAACCTTTGAATCACTATGTTAGGCGAGGCGGCCAAGTTTTGCGTCACGCTTAAGCGACCACTTAGGCTAGCATCTAATAGCACGATATCAAATAGAAGTGTTTAAACTCTACCAAAGGAAAGGTAGCTAGTTGGTTTTATATGATGTAGTTGACATCATTGCTATCTTGTGGCACTGGGGCACGGCTGACTTAAATTTGAAAACAATTAAATTTCAAGAGTTTGTCATCGGTTGGTAGCTCTAAAGCATAAACACTTGAAAAATTCCAAAGTATTCATGCCAGACATTGTTAAACACCGACACTCCTCGAATAGACACTTGGTTAACTTTTTTGGAATGTTTGACTAGTCGGACACTGGCAAGACCCTAGTTGGACACTGTTTATTCAAAAGCTTTTGTTTACATATTTAAAAAAGAGTGCAAATAAGCAAAATGCACCCATGTTGTGAGGGGAATTAGAGACTGTACATACTGTTTTACTAACTAGTTTGAGAATCAATATGACACCACAAAGATTCAAGCATTCAATTCGTCACTTTTTCTATTGTCAGTGTTCCTATCTCGGTGGCTACCTTGATGGTGGAGAAAATATGTAGATATTTTTCTGGGGGGAACAACTTCTACAGGTCACAAGTACCATATTATTGATTGGAAGACAGTTTACCTACAGGTGGCTTAGGGTTCAGGAATCAAGGACACCAATAATGAATATTTAGCTAAATGACTGGTGCTTTAGTTTGAAAAAAAAAAAAAGCTTTGTGGAGGAAGATCTTAGAGAGGTATCATTGGTACTCAAAAGAAGTGAAAACTGTGTATGGTTGTGCAATTTGGAGAACAATCATGAATCACAAGAACCAATTCTCTCGTCACATATCTTTCTAAGTAGGCAATAGGCAATGGTTCTGTTTCATAATTGTTTATTTATTGATAATTATAGATGAAATCATTAATATTGTGTAAATTATATAAGGAGGTACACGCCTACTAATAAATTGTCTCTAATATAACATTATAACTTGATATTGATAGACATTGCTATTTAGAAGCTTAGATTCAAGCAAAATGCATTCATCTACATTTCATAGATATTTTAGTATATATCAGGATTTTATTTTTTATTTTTTACTTTAGTATTATTTTCTATTATTATTATTATTATTATTATTAATAATAATTATTATTATTATTATTATTATTATTATTCGCTTTATGAACATTAAATGGTCACTTCGCTTCTTGATTTTCGCTTAAAGCGACAAGAGAGGTCCTCAATTCGCCTTTGCGTCAGCACCTTGACTACCTTGGATTCTCGATGCTATATGGAGTTACGACATTGCATTAGGTGGTGTGTGTTTACATTAAGAACTCAAAAGGTTGACTTCTAATTAAAGTAAGAAGTCAGAAGTGTCATTAAGAACTAAGAAGATTCCTTACTGAGTCATATGTTTTGCATGTAATTAGAAGCCAGTAAGAAGCAAAAGTTTTGATTAAGAACCCAGTCAAATTAGAAGCAAAAACAAACGCCCCTTATTGTCAAACAGTAGGCTTGTCTAAAGGAAACTTACTTGTATGTGTGATGTCTCAAAGGACCCTAAACCCTCTAAGGAAATAATTAATCAGCTCAGCTGTAATCACTTCAGCTTTATTATCACCAAGTAGGTGACTAGATTAGGTACCCATTTGGGATATTACATGCAAAAACATAGAAGGATTTTGAAAATGGAGAATCAGTTCTATATCCTATAATATGCATAATAAGTGACAATGATTTTTATCCAACTGATTTTATGGCTACAACTGATTTTTTATGGCTACAACTGATTTTATGGCTACAATATGCATAATAAGTGACAATGATTTTATGGCTACAACTGATTTTTTGTGAGTGAGAGTTCATTCTTGCCAGATTTTTTTTATCCAAGATAGAATGGTGAAACAGAAGATGATTTCGTTTTTGTAACGGTGAAAAAATATTGCTGTCAACTTGCATGTTGGTTGTCCATTTTGTCTTCTTAATCAAGGTCCTCAAATGTTTTTCACTGCTTCCGTAGTATCATTTCTATCTAATATGTTTTTGGCAGCACCAATATTTTTCCTTAATATATTGTTTCTGGCGGAAATAAACTAGAGCTTCTCAGCCATGCTTATAGAACATGCATCCAATTTGTTTTTGTTTTTGTTTTTGTTTTTGTTTTTGTTTTTGTTTTTGTTTTTGTTTTTGTTTTTGTTTTTGTTTTTGTTTTTGTTTTACTCCATAGTTTATATTTTACTTGAACTTGTTATATATTTACTTGGCATGTATTAACCAGAAAATGATGAACTGATATAATCTCTGTTGCAGTGGCATGCCTGAATGTAAGCTTGGCCTAAATGACAGAGTACTGTTGGAGGCTCAAGGTCGTACAACGAAAGGAAAAGCCATTGATCTGGATGATATCAAGTTTCATCAGTGTGTAGCCTGATTCTTTGCTCTAGTTAAATTCTATAGCTTGTTAAGGATTCTTGTAAATTCTAGATGCAATGTATTAGTTAACCTGTAGTTATTAACATTTTCTTTGCAAGTTTAACTTTCTGACAGGTGATTTGGGTTCAGGTGTGTGCGCTTGGCTCGGTTTGAAAATGATAGGACAATATCCTTTGTACCCCCTGATGGGGCTTTTGATCTGATGACATACAGACTCAGTACTCAGGTTTAACTTTACTCTTCGAACTATTATAGCTCAAATTATAGATATTAGTGTATCACCCGTGCTGTTGGTATGGCCATACACTTTCCTTGTAGCGTGTAGTCGTGCCTAATTTTAGTGTAACACTCCCACTAGTGCCGTTGGCACAGCCAAATACTTTTTATAACCAAACATTATACTAATTTTGGGACATTAGTTCAAAAAATTATATGCCGCAACTCTACCTTCCATGCGGTACTCTCCCTTCCACATGTTTCACGCATGTATATTCGGTATTTCTTTATTTTATTTTAAAAAATTAATAATGCAAATTAAAATTTTAGGAAATTTTTTAATTTAAAGGAAACTTGGAATTTGAAATAAAGGTAAACGCATTTTGTACAAAGCATAATTAGTGATGGGCTACATTTTTGGGCCCAACCACCTTCAAGCCCACTGCACCACCACCACAAAAGGGGCTAAAACCCTTCTTCTCTCTCTCACAACAACTTCAGTTAACCTCCAAAAGCCAAGGGCATTCCAGTCATTCAAAGACCAAATAATACATGTGTTATCTTCCTAGGCTGTCTGCATCATAACATACGAAAAAGTTGACATAAGTGGGAGTTATTCCTCACAAAGGGTGGAGGTATATTTGGAATTCTAAATTCTTGACAGAGATGTTTAGGCACATTGACAGTGAACTTCAATTGCTGTTACAAAAGTAGACGGGATTCCTTAGCATTGATGTTTTTCTTTTATCTGTTTATTTGATTGTCTTTTATGTATATTTTACTCTCATGTTGGCTTTCAGGTCAAGCCACTTATTTGGGTGGAAGCTCAAGTTGAAAAGCATTCAAAAAGTCGTATAGAGATGCTGGTGAAAGCCCGAAGCCAGTTCAAAGAACGCAGGTATGTTTCTTCACTCTGTACTTTATAACTTTTTTTCTTTATTTTATTATGCTCAACCACTTGTAATTTTTCGGCATGAACTCTTCCCCAATATTATTGTCAGAACTGATTCTCTACAATTCCATGGATTAATATTAAGCTGCTTTTACTTTTCAGCACTGCAACAAATGTCGAAATTGAAATTCCTGTACCTTCCGATTCTACTAATCCTAATGTGCGAACTTCCATGGGATCTGCTACATATGCACCTGAAAATGATGCATTGTTATGGAAAATAAAATCTTTTCCCGGTGGAAAGGTATGAGTTGTAGCTTCAAACCCCTGCCCCATCTCCTGTTATCTGTCCTCTGGAGCTTTTTAATGATTGACAATAGTCGCAGCACAGGAAATGATGTTATTTAATATTTTCCAAGTAAATTGTTATCCATACCGTGCTTGCAGGATTATATGTTGAGGGCAGAATTTACTCTCCCCAGTATCATGTCTGAAGAGTCTCCTCCTGAGAGAAAAGCTCCTATACGTGTGAAGTTTGAGATACCCTATTTTACTGTCTCCGGAATACAGGTAATCCCTTGTGACATCAGAGGCTTAATTCTTAGTGGACTTTCATGTTGTTTGCTTCTTCATTTGTCATGATATTGAGCAGTTCATGTTCCAACAAATGGATAATAGGGACAGAGTCGTGGCATGGGCATGGCACTTATAGGTGTTATAGTGTGTATCTAGCTGTCAGTGTGTAGTGTGTATCTAGCTGTGTGTGTAGTGTGTATCTAGCTGTCAGTGTGTGTATATGTGAGTCCTATTTAAGCCCATGTATCATTTGATTTTAAGTAAGGAAATGAAGTAATCTCTTATCTTTTCTAACATGGTATCAGAGCCATAATTCAAAGTTAGAAATTTGGAATTTGGTTCTCACCTATTTGGTTCTAACCTATCCTTCGAAATTTGTTCGCACCGATCCTTCAAAATTTGTTCTCAGTTCGATCCTTCGAAATTTGCAGTTTGCAATTTGGTTCTCAAATCAATCCCCACCAGTCGACATCTCAAGTCGACACCACCAGTCGACTCCTCCAGAAGATCGTCCCTTCCAGTCAATCCTTCCAGCCGATCGACCCTGCCATCAATCTAGCCAGTCGATCAAATCCTCCAGTCCGTCCGATCGTCCGATCGACTGCTCCAGCCAGTCGATCTCTTTCAGCAGTCGACTCCAACAGAGCGACTTCTTTCAGCCGTCGACCCTCCAACAGGCGTCGACTCCATCAGAGCAACAATCCAGGCCGTCGATCGAAGTCGATCGACCCTCCAGTCGATCGAAGCACCCTCTGCTTCCAGTCGATCCACCCATATTTCGACCCTGATCGAAATCTGATTTGAAGCTCCCAGATTTGAAGTCTAACCCATATTTCGACCCTGATTGAAATCTGATTTGAAGCTCCCAGATTTGAAGTCGATTTGAAGCTCCCAGTAGATCGAAGCTTCCATTCGATCCAGTCGATCGAAGCAGTCGATCCTTCGATCCATCCAGTCGACACAGTCAGTCCCCCCATCATCGTCCAGTCGATTGAAGGTGGGTTGGGAGTCTGAAAAATTTGGGGTTTGATATCTCAATTTGGGCTTTTCTTTGGGCTTTTCTGATTCTCTGATAAGGGCCTATTTGGCTATTTGGCTATTTGGGAGATTTTGGCCATTTGGCAATTTGGGGCCTGTTTGGGGCTATTTGGGCCTGTTTGGTACGGGCCTGTTTGCCTGTTTGTAAAACTCATCCCATATTTGAAGCCTCTTTCCTGATTTCTCTGGTGCTTTGATGAGTCGAAAACGGCGCTATATGTCAGGGAGCCAGTCTAATTACAGTGGACACAAAGGAGGCAGCTCACACGGGCTTGAACCTCGCACGCCAGATTCTGATATTATTATTTGCAACTATTGTAAGAATCCTGGCCATACCAAGTTTGACTGTAGAAAGCTGCAGTTTAAAAACCGGCAAAAACATTCAGCTCATGTTGCGATCACTTCTGATGCTTCTGCCAAATCAGTCTTTATTTCTGCTGATGAGTATGCCCAGTTCTCCAAGTATCAGGAATCACTCAAGTCTTCCTCTACTTCTGTCACAGCGAGTGCCGATTCAGGTAAACCCGATGTTTGTCTTCTCTCATCATCCTCCCAGTGGGTCATTGATTCTGGTGCCACAGATCATATGACAGGTAATTCTAGTCTATTTTCTTCGTTTCAACCAAATGCTTATACTTCTACCGTCACTTTAGCCGATGGGTCACCATCTTGTGTTCGCGGGTCTGGCACCATCAATCCTACCCCTTCGCTATCTCTGTCCTCTGTCTTACATTTACCTAATTTATCCTTTAATTTGCTCTCTGTAAGCCAACTTACTCGTCATCTTAACTGTTGTGTCTCATTTTACCCTGATCATTGTTTACTTCATGAAACTTCATGTGTTGATACCCCATCCCAAAATGGTGTGGCAGAACGTAAAAACAGACATCTTCTTGAAACAGCTCGAGCTCTATTATTTCAAATGCATGTTCCTAAACCTTTTTGGGCCGATGCCGTCTCTACAGCATGTTTTCTCATTAATCGCATGCCTTCCTCTGTTCTTCATGGTGAGATACCTTACAAAATCCTTTTTCCCGATAAGTCATTGTTTCCTATTGACCCGAAGATATTTGGTAGCACTTGTTTTGTTCGGGATGTTCGTCCGCATGTCACTAAATTAGATCCCAAGTCTTTAAAATGTGTCTTCCTTGGTTATTCTCGTCTTCAGAAAGGTTATCGGTGTTATTGTCCCACTCTTCACAAGTATCTGGTCTCAATTGATGTTACCTTCTTGGAAGACACACCTTATTTTCCATCTTTGCCCATTCCCACTCACATGGGGGAGGAGGATGATTTGTTGGTCTATTCTATCACGTCCTCAACACCTGTCTCAGCACCAGCTCCTGTCTCGGACCCAGCTCCAGTCCAGCCTCCTATTATTCAAGTTTACTCCAGGCGTCAACCTCTTGACTCATGTCCTGCACCTGATCCTTCGTCATCAGATCCAGTCCCGAACAATGATCTTCCAATTGCCTTACGGAAAGGTAAACGACAGTGTGCTTATCCTATTTCTTCTTTTGTTTCTTATACTAATTTGTCGCCTTCCTCGTGTTCTTTTATTGCTTCCCTTGATTCAACCTCTATTCCTAAAACTGTCCGTGAAGCCATATCTCATCCTGGTTGGCAGACTGCAATGATAGAGGAGATGAATGCTTTAGATGACAATGGTACTTGGGACTTGGTCGATTTACCTTCAGGAAAAAGGGCTATCGGGTGCAAATGGGTCTTCGCAGTTAAGGTCAATCCGGATGGGTCAGTCGCTCGATTGAAAGCACGTCTTGTTGCTAAGGGCTATGCTCAAACCTATGGGGTGGATTACTCTGACACTTTTTCTCCTGTTGCAAAGTTGACCTCTGTTCGGTTATTCATTTCCATGGCTGCTTCCCATCATTGGCCTTTACATCAGCTTGATATCAAGAATGCTTTTCTTCATGGTGATCTTCAGGAGGAGGTGTATATGGCACAACCTCCTGGTTTTGTTGCTCAGGGGGAGTCAGGGCGAGTTTGTCGTCTTCGAAAATCTTTATATGGTTTGAAACAGAGTCCTCGTGCTTGGTTTGGAAAGTTTAGTCAGGCTGTTGAGAAATTTGGTATGATGAAAAGCAAGTCTGACCATTCTGTATTCTACAAACGATCAGCAACTGGTATCATTCTGTTAGTGGTGTATGTGGATGACATTGTAATTACTGGGAATGATACGAGAGGAATCTCATCTCTTAAATCTTTCCTTCATACTCAGTTTCACACGAAGGATTTGGGAGAGTTAAAGTATTTCTTAGGAGTTGAGGTCACTCGGAGTAAACGAGGTATCTTTCTATCTCAGAGAAAATATGTTCTTGACCTATTAACTGAGACAGGTAAATTGGGAGCAAAGCCCTGTAGTGCTCCTATGCCTCCAAATGTGCAACTTACCGATGTTGGGGAACCATTTGCAGATCCTGAAAGATATCGAAGGTTGGTTGGGAAGTTGAATTACCTTACCGTGACTCGTCCAGATATTGCATACTCAGTCAGTGTTGTCAGTCAGTTTCTGTCATCTCCGACAATTCATCATTGGGCAGCGTTAAAGCAGATTTTGGGTTACTTGAAAGGAGCACCAGGACGCGGTATCGTGTATGAAAATCACGGGCACACTCATATTGAATGTTTCTCAGATGCTGATTGGGCAGGTTCCAAAATGGATAGAAGATCCACTTCAGGTTATTGTATCTTTGTTGGTGGGAATTTGGTTTCATGGAAGAGTAAGAAGCAAACAGTTGTGTCACGATCCAGTGCAGAGTCTGAATATAGGGCTATGGCACAGTCTGCGTGTGAGATAATGTGGATATATCAGCTCTTGACTGAAGTAGGCCTTAAAGCTACAGTACCAGCGAAATTGTGGTGTGACAACCAAGCTGCTCTTCATATTGCTTCTAATCCTGTGTTTCATGAACGGACTAAGCACATTGAAATTGATTGTCATTTCATTCGTGAGAAAATTCAACAAGGCTTGATTTCTACTGGATATGTGAAAACTGGAGAACAACTAGGGGACATCTTCACGAAAGCTTTAAATGGGGTTCGGGTTAACTATCTTTGTAACAAGCTGGGCATGATTAACATTTATGCTCCAGCTTGAGGGGGAGTGTTATAGTGTGTATCTAGCTGTCAGTGTGTAGTGTGTATCTAGCTGTGTGTGTAGTGTGTATCTAGCTGTCAGTGTGTGTATATGTGAGTCCTATTTAAGCCCATGTATCATTTGATTTTAAGTAAGGAAATGAAGTAATCTCTTATCTTTTCTAACAATAGGCATTTAAAAGTTAGGCATGAACTTTGCCAGCAGCATTTTATTTTACCTTCTTTCTTATTGGTTTGTTCATTATTTCCTTGATTTAGATGTATATATGATATAATTAAACTTGCGAATAAACGGGAATTGAAAATAAAACAAAAATTGAAATAAATTGATGATAACTAAAGATAATAATTGAAAGATAAATAAGCAAATAAATTCTATCAATTTTTTTATTCAATCAACCTCCTAACAATGGACAATTTATGTTCTTATTTATATCTAACCTAACTTCTATGACAAGAAACAAACTCTAAACCTATTAGAAACCAATGCCCTATTACAATAATACTAGAATTCTAGAACTAATACTGCTAAAATATTAATATTGTAAAAAGACTAATATCACTAAATAACCCAATTACATCAACCCTCCCTGGGTCGAAGAAGATCGTCCTCGAGCTTGAAGTTGAAGAAATTTAAGGAAACAAGCTGAAAGAACATAATGTGAAGTGCACGAGTAGAAGATGACCTCAAACTTCTCCTTGGTAGTTGCTGGCACCCCAAATAGTTAGATGAAAAATCTGGCACAAAAAAGAAAAACCAAAGGGGAACAATTATTTTTCCTATTATCAAATAATAATTATTTTTCATTTCGCTCTCCCTCGATTAAAATCCTGGGTCTGCCCTGCTGGGAACAATTGTGTGTGGTGGTATTGACAGGTTGATGGAGTGCAAATAGCCAAAGGGGACCGGAGACTAAATAAAAAATTGAGAGGCGGGGACTGAATTGAAAAGTGGAACTAGGGACTTAATTAAAAATGATATCTTCCCCAAATCAATGGAAACAGCGGAATTGGCAGAGCCGCGACTGGATGAGAGGGCGGGGACCTGTTGGGGAAGAAGGGGTGGTTTCAAGGGAGGATGAAAAGGTTGGGGTTGTCGATCGATCGAGGTTGGAACAGTGTTGAGGTTTCAATCGATGGATGCTCTGTCATCGATCGACGAGTTACGATTGAAGGGATGATCGACATGTTTGCGAGTTGTAGTCATCAGGCGGTCGATCGATGGGGTATCTGGTTGGGGAAACGATCGACTGATTCGATAGAGCCCCTGTGTAGCAGAGTGGCGAGGAGTTAACTGAAGTTGCCTTGGGAGGTTGTGGGAGGATCAAAAGAGCTATGTCGAGCGATATGTGGGTGCGACGGAGCCAGCAACGACTCACCGGTTTGTTGGCACGTTGCCGCTGTCGACAGTGCTGGGTGTGGGCCCCTGTAGCGCTGCCGATAACGTTGATGTTCTCTGAATTTTGTCCTCAATTCTGCGAATATCAAATTCATCTCCTTCACCAACTCTTCTTCTGTCATCTTTCAAACTTTTCTTTACAAACAACTTATCTTCAAATCTTCTTTAGAAAAATTTCTTCAAAGTGAACCAACTAAACTTATTAGATTCTTTTTTACTTTGATACCAATTGATAAAATTATACTTGCAAATAAATGGGAATTGAAAAAAAAATTGACCATAACTCAGATTAATAAATAAAATATTTTATTCAATCAACCTCCTAACAATGAACAACCGAAGCTTCTATTTATAACTGTCCTAACTTTTATACAAAAAACAAACCCTAAGCTAAATTGGAAACCAATGCCCAATTACAATAATACTAGAATTTTAGAGCTAATATTTAGAGGTGGGCATTCCATCCCGCGATCCCGTTCCCGTCCCGATCCCGTCCCGTCCCGATTTTTCCGGGTCTTAATGGGATTGAATAATTTCATCCCGATCCCGTCCCGTCCCGATCTAGAATGGGATGGGATGGGATGAAGATTTTCAATCCCGTCCCGTCCCGAACTAATTTATTAATATTAATTATTAATATTTTTATTTAATTATTTATTTGTTAGAGGGAAATTGAAAAGTTCTTAGCATTTGGCCCACTACAAAATTTGACAGGCACGCTTTTCTCTCAGCTGCACCCCAAATTCTTGTTATAGTAGAGAAACCTGAATTAAATTCTTAGCATTTGGCCCACTACAAAAGTTCTTAGCATTTGGCCCACTACAAAAGTTCCATTACTAAATTAATTTTTTTTTTTTCTTTCATTGTACACCACAATACTTGTATGTAGATCAAGGAGTACAGAATTCTGTCAAAGAATGAGTTGCTAGTATTCGATGTATACACACTGTTTTCTAATGGTTATAGCTCGAGAGAATTGTAAACATAAGATCGACATTTCCATCTATAACAATATACGTGAACCTTGTTTGAAAAGTTAGTACTAAGCTTTTTGCCTTTTCCTTCACTTGATCAGATAAATCGATTACTCCAACTTTCACAACAAGGCTTGGGCTAAACCGAGAATTGACTATCAAAAAAAAAAAAGATGAAATGGGGTACCTTTGAATTAAAATGGGGTACCTGCTGATCCCGTCCCGTCCCGTCCCGTTCCGAACCCGTTTGGGATGGGACGAGGTCGGGATGGGGTTTTTCCCATCCCGTCCCGTCCCGATCCCGTATGAACGGGATGGGTATATCTCGTCCCATCCCGTCCCGTGCCCACCCCTACTAATATTGCTAAAATACTAATATTACTAAATAACCCAGTTACATCAACATAAGTATATTACTATTACAAGAGAGAGTGATAGATACAAAAACAAGGGGATGAAAAGGTCTCTTGCTCCTCAGCCTACGAGGTATTAGCAGCCGTTTCCAGCTGTTGTTCCCCTCCCAAGGGCAGGTTCTCACACGTTACCTTCAACTCGTTCCAAAAATACAGGATTCTGCGTAATAAGATTTTGATATTCAATAATCCCTGTTAGAAAATAATCACAGAAATT
This sequence comes from Berberis vulgaris, assembly GCA_963556465.1. NCBI lineage: Eukaryota > Viridiplantae > Streptophyta > Magnoliopsida > Ranunculales > Berberidaceae > Berberis > Berberis vulgaris. The sequence goes on from OY747132.1 coordinate 49,019,448, forward strand.
AAGTCGGCTCATTGTACGTGTCGCAGTTGTCTATTAAACTTTAAAGCAAAGTCATTCTTCTAGCTATTTTAGGGGAAAATGATGTTGCCACCTGAAGTTATTGCTGCAGATGTTGTACACTCAAATTAGAAATAGCTCAATTAGTATATAGCACATTGTTAGCTCTTTATCTACATGAGTCCAATTTTGTTAACCCTGTGAACTAGACCAGGGTCTAGTCAGCTATCAGAGGCCTTGTTTTGAATCTCCATGTCAGCAGTCTAAAAGTTTTGCAATGAAAAATAATGAAACAGTTAGCTAACCTCTCTCACATACACATACAGATAATTGAGCTAAGAACCAACTTGTTAGCGTAGGGCTTTTATTTAATTGTTTTGGTTAGGGTTACGTAGTTGCATCCCATACGATAGTTTAGTAAGATTTCTTTAAATAAGGTGGATGTAACCAATGATAGTCAAATTGAATTGGAGTTATATTCAAGTCTCATGGAATCTGAGTTATCCTTTTAATTATACCGGTATCACCTGCGAGCGCCATGTGCGGAATAGAATCCTTGCACCCATTTTAATTGAGTTTTGGATGTCCCCTCTTACCACCCAAAAAATATGATAATATCTCACCCACTCATTTTCTTCTACACTATTGCGATTCTATACTTTATGTAGGTAGACAATATCTCACCCCGAAACACTTAATGACAACATCTCACCACAATCTATCTCCCCACCCAAATCATGCATGCAAAATGTAATAGACACCCTGCAGCACCCCCATGTACCACCACTTGGTACCTATTATGATCCAATTGGACAGGCTTCAAGGAGCACTTTCATGGTTTTCATTAGGGAAACTATCAAGGCTGATTGATCATCATGTTTTTTGCATTTCTAGTGTTTTGCTAGATTTTAGAGCTACTTCTGAGTTTTCTCTTCCTCTCTCAAAATGGAAACAATTAGGGATTCAGGGTAGTAATTGTCCATGTTATCTTCCCATTCCCACTTAAATGTATATAACTATCTATTGACCCCTCCATATTTTCTTTTTGTCTTCCATAATAATGGATTTTCCTGATATTCTCACATAGGCCTTTTGAACTGTAATACAAGCGTGTTTCAAAACCCTACACCATTCATTCTTCCTCCTTTTTTAGTTGCTTAGTTCACTGCCTAAACCATCCAAACATCTGGGGATTGAGGTTTTAGACTTTGAATAAACTTCTAATTCTCCGTAGTGAAAGAGATTTTGTTTAGTTTCTTTCTCTCTTTATTTTCTTTAATTGTTTATTAATCTCTTTAGTTTCTTTCTTTCTTTATTTTCTTTATTTGTTTATTAATTCCTTTACATAACTTGTGCAAAGGGTTTATTGGTAATGCAACAATGGCTAGCGTTGTTGCTTCAAACTTGAAGCCTGGCCATATGAAAGTTTTATCGCACCATTGTTTTTTTTTTCCCTGTGAAAGTAACCCGTCAGTGCATTCTATTGGTAGACACATACTCATAATTGCTAATCTTCATTGTGGAATGTCTGGGTCTATTCAGGTTCGTTACCTAAAGATCATTGAGAAGAGTGCCTACCAGGCTCTGCCATGGGTGAGATACATAACAATAGCTGGTGAATACGAGCTGAGGCTTGTTTGAAATCCTTCCCATATACTTTGATGGTGTTAACTCAATAGTACTGGTGATCAAAGATCCTTGTGAAGCGTGGATATTTCCCTTTAGATACTCTGGTATGGTCAGAGGATACCTTCTCTCTCGTCTCCTCTCTCTGTTTTCTTTTTCCTTTATTCTAATATAAGATTGATTTGGATAGAGAGTGCAATGACACTGGAACTATTTGAAGTTTTTTGGGAGGAATATTAAGAAACCTGAAAGTGTCTCCCTTGTTCTCAACATAGATTCTTGTAGTGATAATATTTGTGTACTTCATTAAATGGAGCCATTGCATGTAGTGATAATATTTGTTCACTCTGTATGTCATGGGAAATTTTTGTTTTTGTTTTGTTTCTATATTTGATTTTTAAATTCATATTGCAAAATGAAGAATTACCTTCTCTGAATCGTTTGAAAACATCAAACTAAAATAAGTCACAAAATGCAGTTACACTTGGATCCAACTTATTGACAAGTAGTACGATATATCAACATGGGGGCATTTTATTTCTTTAAACACAAAGCGATTTAAAATAATTATATTTTTAAGAGAAGCCACTGATTAAACATTGGGATTTGCAAGGAGTTGTCTTCTCTTGCTAGGTTCTTTCCTGGGACACTCTGTGCGCACACCTCCTACTGCTAGCAGTGTCAAACTAAACATAGATAGCGAGTAGTTGAACAGTTGTAGGATATATTACAACTAAGAAGCATAGGCATCAGGATGAGCAAGGAGATAGACCTTGTACATTCCATTCTTGGCCACCATCGTGTACTCTTCAGTGCAGTCGAACCCGCTGAGGCTTCATATATTTGCAAAGGCATCCTTGTTTCCATCACTCTCAAACTTAACTTGGCAGCTAGCATATTCAAGTTTCTTACCTATGTCTCCACCGTCCATAAAACTATACTTGTACTCCATCTTCTCCTCGCTAGTACTAGTCTGTCTTGCACATAGGAGAAGGGAAATGCTGCAATAAAAATAAATTGAAAATAGAAAACAATCAACTACACGATTTGTTGAAATTAAGCAGATCCTTGTAACCTCTAATTGAAGGAAGGATGTAACAAACCATCAGTGAATTAGAGCATCTGATACTTCCAACTCCATCTCCAACAAGAAGTCCCACACTCACTATTATCCTCGGCATGAGCTTTGGACCTAAATTGTGACCATTAAGAATGCGACCTTGAACAATCTGGTTGGAGGGATCGAAGAACTCCACTCCCCTGTAAACCCACTACACCCACCCATTTCTCTCCTTGATCAGATGCTTGAAATTCTTGGAATGAAACACAAACGAGTTGAGAGACAAAGTGTGTTTTATGTTTGCAAGTGAATATAGATGATTGTTAAAAGGTTCCAGTGTTATATACAGTTATCGGGAAGCATTATGAAAGGGTGGTTCTACTAGTATTTGATGCCATTTGTATAACACAAGACCTATTAAAGACCAAAACTGGTCAACACACCATAAACTGATAAAGATGCCGTAAGTTGGGTTTGAATCTAGTGGTATCATCCGCCAAACTCTAACCGTTGAGCTGTCATGCTATTGGCCAAGTGCCTAACTTAATTTATAAAACATAGAAATATAGAATCCACATGTCGTCTGTATGTGATTATATCTATCGATTCTGATGTGAATTTTTATCTGACCTAGCCAAGACCATCTCCAGTGGTAAACTATGGATATGGATGAACATAGATCAAATTTATCTATCTCTGATCCAATCCATCCAAACGCCCAAATACAAATTATGAATAGTTTACATAGCAGACGGTTTTTCAAAAGTGGCATGGCTTTGAACACAACCTATGTAAAACCCCTTCTTCCCCTCCCTTTTCAAAATTTTGTGACTGGTAGAATCTAATTCATCCAATATTCCCCTACATCTAAGTGCAAATTATGGCTAGTTTATAGAGCGGACGGCTTTAAGAAAGCGGCATGGGCTTTGAACAAAACCTATGCGAAAATCCTTACTCCGTTCCTTTTTCAAAATTTGTTTCCATTAGAAGCCATGCCGCATTTCAAATGCTAGCAAAGATGGATATACTTCATCTTGACATCATGAATAGGAAATGGATAGAGTTGATCCGTTTGGTTGGAGAGCCGAAAGGATAAAAATGACTGATTCTAATCTTTATTCATCCTCATTGGGTATAATCTAAGCAAGCAGTGTGTTCTGTCATGGCTCAAACAAATCCAGAAATCACAATTTAAATTGGTTGGAGAGCCGAAAGGATAAAAATGACTAATTCTAATCTTTATCCATCCTCATTGGGTATATAGTCTAAGCAAGTAGTGTGTTCTGTCATGGCCCAAACAAATCCAGAAATCACAATTTAAATTGGTCAAGTACGCAAGTGATTTTGGTTAAATCAATATTGGAGTGATCAATAAAATCACTTGCACCTGTCGACATTGGTGTTAAAGAATAGAAATCTACCTATATTACAAAATAGGAAAGTGTTACAGAATAGAAGTCTACATAATAGATTAGAAAAGTTAGAATAGAATAGAAGTTTTAGGTTTCCTATTTCTATTAGGTTATGTCAAAGTTAAGTTCTATATAAGTTTGTATTCTATTCGATGTTTTAAAAAAAATATATACAATATTATTACAATTCAATTCTTTACATGGTATCAGAGCAAATTCTTAAGAGACCTAAGACGCGGAAAGAGAGAAAAGACAGACGCGGAAAGAAAAGACAGTAGTAATATCCTACCTCAATCAATTCAACAACATTGCGAGCCACAACCTCATTCGCCATCGCTTCCGCAAACAAAATCAATCCATCACAATCAACATCATCGTTGATCTCGTCGATCGCCATCACACGCAACAACTCTTCACCTTCAAGCACCAGCCAGCAAAAGGAGAATACAATACCGACTGATGGACCAGTACGAGCGACGCAATCAACAACATCGCACACAAACATAGAAACAGGATGCCATAGCTCGTCCAGCCACATGTCCTCACCACCTCGCCAACACCGTCCAGAAACAGGGACGCACCAATCGAACATCATCATCATCATCATCATCATCAAGAGATCGATTAGGGCTTCCAACATCATCAACCCATAAATATCATCAATATCAATCTCAATCTCAGAACATCTTCAAACCATCAAAACATCATCAAACCCACCATCGACCATCATCACTGATTGAACCACCATCAAACCCTGCCAATCAATCATCATCAATATCGTCCGAACCACCATCGAACCACCATCATCAAACTACCATCAATCCAACATAGATCAACAAAGATCCATATAACAAAGATCAACATCGATCGAACAGAACATCATCAATTCATCAGATCTATCAACAATCGATTTCGTCATCATCGTTCGAATCACTTCAACCCCCATCACAGCCACACCTGCTTTTGTCGATCAGAACATCAACACTGATCATCACCTATCACCAAAAGCCAAAGCATCGATTGGCCAAACCCATTCCTCGTTTGTTTCTTCAAGTCCCATTCTTCGTTTGAGCTTGTTAGGTCACCTAAGCATGCGGCAGAAGCACAAGATGGGGCGCCTGTGTCATCAGAAGTTAAGCCAACAATGGCATCTCCCTCACAGGCTCAATCAGTGCCACCAATCTCAAACTAATCAGAGAAGAGTTAGCTCCAGAGGCGAGAAGAAAGCAGAGCAGGGACAGAAAGAAGAAAAGAAGAAAAATTTTCTTCGAGGCCTTTATCTGTTTTTCTCTTTACACAGTTGTTATTTGCACGCCGGATTTACTTAGTACCATCACAAATACAAAAAAAAAAAAAAAAAAAAATCTGCCACCATGAGGGACAATACAAGCAATGGTTCAAACACCGCCACTTCACCATATACCTGAGGTTGTTTCTTTAATAGATGTGGCTCTTGTTTCACAATCACTTACTCCTACCAATTACAACATATGGAATCAAGATCTGACCATGGCTCTCAAAACCCAAGTCCCAGAAGAAGAAAAGGAAAGAATTTCTTCAAACTGAAATAAAGCTCTAGGCTATTTGCACCCCAAGTTTTACTCAATTCAACAAAGAACAATGGCAAAGTCTCTCTCTAGCGCACACGACAGCAGCACCCAAACAGATGTAGTCATCCACTCTTTCTATCACAAGTTCAATCGCACAACAGGAAATAAGAAGAAGAAGAAATGGAGGGAAAAGAAAGAAATTTGAATCTCTTTCACTCCGCTATTCACACCCACCATCTTTGGTCACTACCAAAATCTGTGTTGACTCGAATTGAGTCATGATTTCTTCATATATCAGGATTTCTTCATACAAGAATCATCAATACCAAGACTCGAATTGAGTCAGGATTTCTTCATACATGAATCACCAATACCAATACTCGAATTGAGTCACGATTTATTCATACAGGAATCATCCAAAATCTGTGTTGACTCAAATTGAGTCATGATTTCTTCATACAGGAATCACCAATACCAATACTCGAATTGAGTCAAGATTTCTTCATACACGAATCATCCAAAATCTGTGTTGACTCAAATTGAGCAATACTAAGACTCAAATTTGAGTCATGGTTTCTTATAAAGGAATCATCCAGAATTCGAAAATCACTCGACATCATGATTTCATTACCAAATTGGACTTCACAATTTCCTCCAAGCTGTACATTTCGTCTACGTCTACATGTCCAGCTTGCGGGGGAGTGTTAAAGAATAGAAGTTACCTATGTTACAAAATAAGAAAGTGTTACAGAATAGAAATCTACCTATATTATAAAATAGGAAAGTATTACAGAATAAGTTAGGAAAGTCAGAATAGAATAGAAGTCTTAGGTTTCCTATTTCTATTAGGTTATGTCAAAGTTAGCTTTATATAAGTTTGTATTCTATTCAATGTTTTTACAAAAAAAAAAAAAAATACAATATTATTACAATTTAATTCTTTATAATTGTAGTTGGTTGAAAATAAATAAATAAATAATGAAACATGTTAAACTCTTCCTCTAACTTTCTTCAATTATTTTTTTCCTATTTATCAGTCATCATACAAGTATAATCGCCTTGACAAAGAAATGCATTTTTTTTTCATTCTCAGCATATGGAATGGAACTGGGAAGCCTACAATTAATACCAGTAGATTCTGAAAGGAAATATTTGAAATAAATAAAACCTAAAACATGAAAAGAAAAGAAAAAGCAATTAGTTTGGTACTCAACGGGGCATCTACTAACACCTCCTATTAAAGCACCAACTAAAATCTCACTCTCCTTTTTTTGTTGATTTCATGGCTGAAACCCTCTCCAAAAACAG